>JAVYIG010000251.1:10000-714438 GCA_035222895.1 Strongylocentrotus droebachiensis | reverse complement strand
CTACCACCTCATTAGGAATTCTCATTATAATCAATACATTTTCACCATTGAGAAATATATGAAGATATTAAATGGCTTCTCATATCTCTCTCATCACAATCTCTACTCTACCTCTCTATCGTCATCCCTCTACCTCTATCTCTACTTTATCTCCATCCATCTATCACTCTTCTAAATCTCTACTCTACCTAGATCTCTATCTCCATCCATCTTTCACTACTCTATCTCTCTCTATGTCCATCTACATGTACTTCTACTAGTACTACCTCTACTACCACCCCACCTGTTCTTCCTTACTACCTCTACTACCACCCTACCTGTTCTTCCTTACTACCTCTACTACCACCCCACCTGCTCTTCCTTACTACCCCTACTACCGCCCTACCTGCTCTTCCTAACTACTTATACCACATTACTCGTTCTTCCTTAATTCCTACCTCTACTACCAACCTACCTTTTTTTTCTTACTACCTCTACTACCACCCTACCTGTTCTTCCTTACTACATCTACTACCACCACCTGATCTTCCTTACTACTACTAACAGCCCGGCCATCCTTCCTTACTACCCTATACCGCTTTACCTGCTCTTCTTTACTACTTCTACTACCTCTTCTACCACCCCCACCCGTCCTTTCTTATATACTACCCCTACTACCGCGCTACCTGCTCTTCCTTACTACATCTACTACCTCTACTACCACCCTACCTGTTCTTCCTTATTACCTCTATTACCACCATAACTGTTTTTCTTACTACGTCTAATACCACCCTGTATACCTGTTCTTCCTTACCTCTACTACCACACCACCTGCTCTTCCTAACTACATCAACTACCTCTACTACCACCCTACCTGCTCTTCCTTACTACTTCTACTACCTCTTCTACCACCCTATTCTTCCTTACTACCCCTACTAACGCCCTACCTGGTCTTCCTTCCTACCTCTACTACCACCCCACCCATTCTTCCTTCCTACCTCTACTACCACCTTACTCGTTCTTCCTTCCCTCCTCTACTACCACCCTACCTGTTTTTTCTTAATACGATGTGGCTGATCGTCAAGTTTGACAGTCGACTCACGTCGAGTTGAATTTTCAAATTATCCTTTCTATTAGTATTAAACATCTGTAGATCTAGGCCAGTTGAAAAATTGTACTTGCTCTAGCCTACTGCTATTTAATTAAGGTGTCATCAATTGATTTTGGGTGAAATTTGTACAGTGGTGTTTGAATGTTGAAAATCAAAAGAACAGGTTTTAATACACAGCCAGGATAGTAATGCAGCTATATGTGTGGCCCAGTGGCGGATCCAGGTGGGGGCCCCCCTACCCTGGGGAAAAACGTGTAGAAACGGGTGAATTTTACCCTTTTTTTCAGACGGGCCCCATCCCCTGGCGCTCAAGGGGAGAGGGTGCGATTTTTCAAATTTTCGAGGGCAAAAAAAAAAGAAATTAGTGCTCACTAAGTGGGAAATCTCCGAGTTACCATGGAAACAACGTTTAAATAGCTGTTTTTACCAAGATATTTTTAGAAATCTGAAATGACACCCCTTTGGAAATATGGAAATTAATCTGCTCCTTCATATGACACCTCATTTATTGAGTATTACCCTCAGGATCAGAACAAATAAAGGTTTGAATCTCAATTTATTCTTAAAAACGTTGACCAATTTTGCATGGTCGCGCAATGCACATAGACTGCATAGGGATGTGTCCAATGTCTATGGGAAGAGTTTTAGCCAAAGACGTTTAAAGGACAAGTCTACACGAAAAATAACTTACCTTCGATAAAAGCAGAAAAATCAGATAAACCAATCAAAAAGAGTTTGAGCAAAATCGGATAACTAATAAGAAAGTTATGAATTTTGAAAAAGCATGTAAAACTATGGAACAATGAGAATCACATCACAAATTGCCAAGATGGTTGTCAGTTTGTGACGTCATGTCCTCACTATTAATCAATTGCTCTATATGGTTTAATCCCATTAATTTCCCTTTTTAGTCCCCAAAACTTGATTTCCCCATGCCTTTGCCCAGGTTACATGATTTGTATCATATTGCGAGCATGACATTTCACCAAATCTTTTACGAACTTTGAAGAACTTTTTTCTGAATATTGTATATTCATAATTATTGATTTTTTTATATAAAATTTAATAGTTAATCAAAATTCACATTTTTCATGATTTAACTGGAAAAAATGACTCTATATTAGTGCATCCACACAAAAACATATTACTATTAATCTAACTTGGATCCTGTGTGAAGAAATTAGATTCTTAAGGAGAAAATAGGAAATTTATATCATCAATATAAAGAAAATAATGTGTGGATAGTGAGGACATGACGTCACAGACTCATGAGTGAGTTGCCAATTTGTCTAGTGATTTTCAAATTGTTTAAAATAAAAAATTCATAATTTCTAATTAGTTATCCGATTTTGCTCAGACTTTTTTTGGTGGTTAATCTGATTATTCTGCTTCTATTAAGAGTAAGTTATTTTTGGAGTGGACTTGGGCTTTAAATATAATTACAAGGTGCGCAAGTGTGTGATTGATAGCGCGCGCAGAGTGGACCAGATAAAGGTGAGTTCTGGGCCCTGTCTTACAAAGGATCAATCGCAGGTCCTCCAATCAATCGCAAGTTTGCAGTCTCCTATCTCTTTTGTACATAGTTGCGATTGATATCAGCTCTTTGTAAGACGGGGCCCTGGTCATCCGATTGCATTGTGAAAGAAAAAGTGTATAATGGATCAGAAAAGGTTGATCATGTAGCATGTAAATATTGGTGTGTACTGAAAATTTCTAGAATCATCAAAATCATAATAAATTTGGCCCAGTCTTGGTAAAGTAACAAGCACTGTACACAAAAAGATGTTGTAGTAGGGCCCAACTTAAAGCTAGTAGGGCCCAACTTAAAGCTAGCAGACGACGAACGACGGCTGGACCTAGCAGACAGACGTCATATGCCGCCCTCACCTCTAGAGGGCCTAGGCGGCATTCCACTTCAGAGACCGAGCCCGTGATGTCAGTTCTTATCATCATACTACCGCCTGAATCTCTGCTATAATCTATGGATGACATTACCCCCAAGGATTTCAGGTGAGTGATAAACAGTGATGTGTGAGAAGTAGGCACTCCTGTCTACATTATTGGCGTAACGGACAACTAGGACCTTAGGATGCACCGTTTTGGGGAGATTTTGTCTCTGTTCTATTGTATGTTTTCTCCAACGGAACGGGGACCCGCACCTAGGCTGGCCGAACCGGCTGGAGTAGCGCGTGGGAGAACCCGGCCCCGCTGCGCGTTGCAGGGGAAACCGAGTTTCCAATACCATAGTGATGGCAGTGGGTTAGCCCGCGAGTAGTTCCGGCTGGCATTGTGTGTGTGTAATTGGGTTTTTACAGACGTGTATAAATTAGATATGTAGGGATGTTACAAAAAAATTAAACCTCACAATTTAAGCTCTTGCTTTATGCCATCAAACAGAGCTTGTGTGACCTTTTATTTGATGCCTAATTCAAAATAATAGCCCTTGTAATAAGAAAGTTAGATCTATGCCAATTTTAAACGCCCGGAAATCATGTATTTAATTGCTTTGTTTTCCTTCGTTTTTAAAACAAAAATTGTGATCTCAAATACCGAAAGATTCTATTTCATTACAAAAATCGCCAAAAAATGTATGTAAATATGCGAAAACTGCTAATCGGGCTGTCATTTTTGCATGACATTTACACATTCCTCATCCAAAAAAACATATTTCTCATCGATAGATTTTGCTGAAAATTTCACCAAAAGCAAATTCACATGTTATCCAATCATCCTAGATACCTTTTTTCAAATCCTGTAGGCGGGATCAGGGTACAGAATGGCACTAAACACGGCTCTTGTGAAACAGTGCAGCAAAACAAACTGCCGAAAACATAAAACATGCATTAGGAAAGTATCTACCGGTAGTCGCGATCGCAAAGGGCAATTCCTATTCTGCCTGCTCACAAAATTGGAAATAAAATTATTTAACCAGAGTGTGAATATGTCACATTAATTTTTAAACAACAATTTTGGAAAGCCATTGTAAATATCTAAAATGTTTGAGTCTATGGGTGCGTTCAAGCGATTTTTCGAAGCTAGAATCACAAACATGAATCGCAATTCAAAACGCCGTTACAAAACAAGGTCACTGCGGGAAAGCGTTCAAACGATTTTCCATTAACGCTGATTCTAGCTCATTTCGAGCCCAGCCACTGCGCATCACACTGCACAGTTTGACCCAGGAAGTATAGGTCAACTTCGGTGCGCGCTTTCTGGAATCGATTACGGCCGACTGTCGACTACTGTTTTGTGCATAGATCGCAATAATAAAACAAAGAATGAGAAGGGAGAAACAAAGAATAACATGAGGAAAGACAGAAAGAGAAAATCGATAAAATGATTAAAACAAAGAATAACATAAGAGAAAGTGAATGTGAATAAGGAACGCAGAATAACATAAGAATAGAAGGAAGAAACAAAGAATAACATAAGGAAAGACAGAAAGAGAAAATGATAGAAGGAAAACAAGGAATAACATAATGGAACAGGCTATGATAAAGAGCATGGTATAGTGAACGCAAATTGCATGAAAAGCAGGCGTGCGGTTTTTGCCTAAACCGGAACAGGCCACGAAAATGACGCCATTAAATCATGATTGAGAACTCCGTTCGTTCAATCGAATTTTAGCCACCGTGATTCTGCAGAATCATGATACAAAACGCATCTTTTTCAGCGTTTCATGTTTGTGTTTTTAAGCACGTTTATTTTTATGACCGACGAAAAAATCGCATGAACGGAACGTGTTTCAAACTAAACGTCTTTAAATATCGCGATTCTAGGGTGAAAAAGTGTCGATTAAACGCACCCTAAATCTGAGACATCGAACCTTGGATTTTACAGCTGCGTTGGGGAGCACCAACTAGCTGCTTATAATGCTATATAAATTCGCCATTTTAACTTCTAAAACAAACTCTATTTCCAGGGCACTTTTCCCTCAACCCTCCCTTGATGGGCATCTAATAACCATGGTGGACAGTCAGAGAATATTAAGTTCGAAATATTGTAGGGCTCTGTTTTACACTATAGGAAAATGTCCATATTTCTTATTTTGAGGCTGTTAGTGTTTAACCAGAAAATATCTCAAAGGACACTCAAATGTCACAAATACAGAGCTACCAAGTGTCATGCATCAAGGGTCTGAAAACGCTGTCACACATGGCAACCACTTTTGTCACGCATCAGGGCCAGACTGGGAAAAAAAGGGTAGTAATTGCTAGACTACGTACTCGCAGGCCTCAGCTAGCTCCTCGCAGGGTTCGTGTATGTATATCGCATGCACGTAACATGTATGCAAACCTGCTATTACGTCGCGGCATGCGTGGGATTTCGAAACATACGCTATCACGCCGAGTCATGAAAATGTCACGCATAGCTTTTCTTTGAACTTGGCATCTCTGCAAATAAATTGTCTTTTTTAACTCGTTTTCTACCTAAAATATACAGTCATGTGCGTGGGTTTGTCGCTTACTCTGCTATATTTTAGTATATTTTTAAACGGGTGAGTTACAATTTTTCCCTGTTTAGCATATTACACCAAACATAACTTTTACCTTCTCAGCTATAATTTTCCCTTTCTCCTTGAAAAATAAAAGTTTTGTTGTTGAATTAAAAAGTCTTTCCAACTAATGCTTGGTGCACGATACATGTACATTTACACGTTCTCCTGGTACATCACATCAAGAAAATGGCTGCGTCTATTTCATGCTTAAAGGCATTTTATGAAGTGGGTTCAAGAATGTAGCCAATGAGAAGCGTCCATGACGAAAACTCGTCGTTTCAAATCGAAACCCCCATTTGACTTTTACTACTGCTAGAGCTAAGCCTAAAGTAAACACTAGCGCTATACAATGTAATCCCCCTGCCAATACCTTGACGGGGGTAATA
The DNA here is from genome assembly GCA_035222895.1 of Strongylocentrotus droebachiensis. Lineage (NCBI taxonomy): Eukaryota > Metazoa > Echinodermata > Echinoidea > Camarodonta > Strongylocentrotidae > Strongylocentrotus > Strongylocentrotus droebachiensis. Next base: position 708,464 of record JAVYIG010000251.1, on the reverse strand, counting down.
GAGAGGGAGAGAGAGATACATGATAGAGGGAGAGAGGAAGGGAGAAAGAGTGCTAATTTTCACAATTAAAATTGTTGTTATATCACCAATTCTGGGTCAATTTGCGTCGTTCGAACTTTCATTAATGGTCTTCATTCAAATTATAAGTGACTTTTGGACATGAAAATATGTTTAAAAAAGTAAAATATTTATTTCCTACTTCTCATTTCCTTTCTTTTAACGAGAGTTTTTCGTAATGCAAAATGGATCACTTGACCATGTATTATTTTGTACCATCTGCATGGGGTGCATTTTGGTGATACATGTACACGTACTGCATGAACTGTTTTGTTGAACATACTTGTACAAGTTAATGGAAGTGACTTTAAATCTCTGACTTTAAAACAAAAATCTGATAATCTGTATAATTATTCCTTTTCCATTTTATTGAATTTTCAGTAAGGGGAAGAGTGGAGATCGAAGAAGATAATTCAATGCAAAATGTTAAATTCACCTTTTTTTTATTCAATCTTTGCACTGAAAAATTGTTTTAAAAAATGCTTGTACATGTACATGTATGTGCAAATGGTATGGGTTGTATGGATTCAAAATGGCTGCAAATTTCAACTGGAGCTGCCAAGAATTAGTTGCCAGGTTACGGTACACAGTACTTCATTAATGCACGGCCACCATTGCAGTTCATAAATCATTTTACAATTGTATTCTGGTTTATGCATGCACGCTCAGTGAATAGACAGGAGACCCACACTGGCAATGTATTACAATCCCCATGGTGACAGCTAAACAATGAGCTAAGGGAAATCCCCTCTTACCACCCTGGTTTGCCAGTTACTGTTTGAAATGTACCAACCTTTGGATTGAATTGAATTGATATTGCTGGGAAATTTATTGATTTTTCTCTCATCAAATATTTGCTCTCTGTCATATCACATTATTTACTAAGCCGTATTATCTAGATGTACTATTTTCTTCTGTCTACCGGTACCTCAAAGTGTTTATATGTTATACAATGAAAATGTACATCTTTGGTTTACACTTGTGTTTTGTTAGTTAGGAAAATTGTTTGAAAGCTTTCAATTTTTATGGAATATATGTACAGTATCAACAAAAAAATATAATCTTTCATGTTCACTGGAACCCTTTGGAGGTTTGCATTTGAAAAATTTCTTAAGGAAAATTATATATTTTTTTTTTTAGTGCAGATTAGAAAATGTGCATACACTGTACATTGTGTTGCGGATAAGCCTGAATCAGATGACCGGGGTAATAATATGTGCTGTACCTAGAAACAAAGTATTAGACGCATTATAAATGTGAGCTGTTTTTATTATTATTGTTTCACATCTTATACTAATAAAACAGTTCTTGTAGTATGAACCTGAAGTTCAAAAAAACTTGTCTGAGTGTCCTTCCGTTACCGTGGAATTGCCCTTCTATTAAAACCAACTTGATATCAGGGTGGACTTCACCTTTAAAAAGAAACAAAATATTATTTATTTTCAACCAATTTCCTCATATAGCATGTCGGTCTGATAGCTGTGTTTGTTCATGCATGCACTATGGACCTGGTAAGTGGTAACGTAGCAACAGCATCATGCATAAGATGTGCGTAAGATATCGAGTTTAGTGATTTTCTGTTGTACTGTATGGCTTCTTTTGCCATCTGAGTAGTATGTTTTAGAAAGAGCCCCAAATTTGTGGCTATACACTACAGTTGTATAGGTGTATAGTGTAGCTTTCTTCTTTTATTGTCCTCTTGGAATATATATGTAAGGTTCAGAAAGCAGATAGGACGTACATGTACATGTAATATGTATGTACTCTATCCACAATAGCTAGAGCCTATTGTGAACTTGTCATGTGCAGAGCATTGGAAACCGTGTATTAAACAGCAAAGGTTGGTTATCTGGTTGATTTCTAGTCAAAGGTTGTTTTGTATGTGTGCTTAGAAATTTAAAAATTATATTGCAGATTCTACTTGTATGCATAAATGAATGTTCTCTTTTTCTTTGAATACTAGAAGTAGCTTTGGCAGTTTTGGTTGTTTTTTCATGCAGTATTAAAACATGAAATACCCTTTCCTTTTCTCTTCATTTTCTTAATGCAGGAACTGCATGAGAGACAGGGTGAGACTAATTCAGCTTGATTTGGAACAAGGGAGAAAATGACAAGCTTCCTTACAGGCTTGATGTGTATCAGAACATCCGGTTTAACTCAAAGAAATCAGGGATATAATATCTCAAGTCACTGTCACAAGATCACCATGAATGTGTTGTGTTTAATGTCCAGATGATTTATATCACTTTAGCCATCATCTATAATGGATTTTAGGCGCCGATTGACCGATAATTGAGTTCAATTTCATGCTTGACCCGGCCTGTCTGCCTCTGCAAATTAGCTACAACATTTGAGTGCTAGCTGCCAGTTGCCAACATATTCTTTCAGGGGAGATCTACATGTATATGACTTGCAATATCTGTTTTGTAAAGAAATGAAACTTCATCACAGAAATGATTTGAGCAAGCAGTCCCATCAGCGTCCATCTTGGAAGAGATATTGCATGCATATGCGGGGACATCGTGACTATATAGATGGGCAAAGATTCTGAAAGTGAAGTGAAAATTCAGACTTATCTCATCACAGCTCAGTCAAGATGGCCGTACCCAATGTTTGTTTCACCAGTGCCAACGTGGACAACTGTAATTGCACTTCCCCTCCTCCCCTGCTTATTCCGAAACCTGATTGTAAGTCTGATTTCTTCCTTTTTATGCCTAGCTCCGCTACAAAGTAGCCGGAGGCATTATGTTTTCTGGTTGTCCGTGCGTACTTGCATGTACGTGCCATTCTCTTAATCTCAGGAACCGATTGATGGATTACCGCCAAACTTGAGTCATGTATCATGTATCTTGCAGAGCTAATGAACTGATTAGATTTTGGGGTCACGAGGTCAGAGGTCACAGGGCTTATTACGTATGCAAAAATAGCTTGTGATCGCGTTATCTCAAGAACTGATTGATGGATTAACGCCAAACTAAACTTGGGTCATGTACATTATGTATCTTGCAGAGAAAATTGAGTACTGAAGCTGTGACGTCATAAAAATATATTTTAGAATTTCTCAATTTTTTCTTCATTTTCCAAAAGAGCATACAAAATAATGTCTGAATGTCGAAAACCAATTGAATATTAAGTATTGGCTGAGATATGACCATCTGAATAAATAGATGTCCTATAGGAACTATATTGCTCATTAGCATATAATTAAAATGCTTCTAACCCATGTGCTTATAAAAAATATGCCTTATCGCTAAATGAAAGCCCGCCATTCGCTCCAGGCCTACACAGTAGCGCTTAATTTTGTCTACTACAGGGTGTACATGTATTTCTCACTCTGTAATTGTACGCAGAAGTGTGTGCGTGCAAACGAATGAGTGGTTTCTAAAATAAAATAAAATGAATAAGAAAGTTCTCAGATAGGCCCTCTTCAAACCTGGTGATAGTGTATTACCACAGAAAGAGGATCTGACAAGATTTGGGGATAAGTAGGTCAAAGGTCACAGAGGTCAAATCCTAGTAAGCGAGTAGCCAAAAATATGAATTATGGCATGTGCATTTGCTAACGCAGTTCCTCACAAAGAAATTTACTCAAACATCATCGGTAATGAAACGTTGTAATGTATACTTCTGAATCAACATTTGTGTGGTCCAAACATGAAAGTATTCCCTACTTTTCTTTTTATTCCTCTAGTCCTTTGTAATACAACGACAACTACAACTCCAACTGGTGAGTGATACTATAATTTATTAAAAAAACATATATTTGTTTATTTTTTGTTCATTTATTTGTTTTAATAATAACTTTTGTTTTTCTTTTTTTTGCATGATTAATGAACATTGCATGTGCATTTGGATGGCTAATATGCTCTTTGTAGATAAACAGGTAGATTTGTAATGCTTTTTAATTATAAAAAGTAGTTTTTTTGTGAAAACTAGTAATAATTGTATCGAGCAATAGAAATTGCTGCATGAACTAGAGGGTTATATAACACAAAGCTCTCTACATGTATATAGCAATTAATTGTACAATTGATAGATACATGTAGATCCAGTCGTACAATCAGTTTCTATTAAAGGTAATACAAAGTTTCGGGAAATTTTAAAAATTGGGTGGATAGTGATTCTTTACAATTTTGATACATTTGGATGCCCCTGTGGATGTATTATAAGCACTAGAAAATTTAGCCCCTAAAACTATTCTGCTTTCGAGAAAAATTGAATATAAAAATTTACCGGTGCTCCCGGTAAATTTTTGATAAATTTCAAATAGCGCCTACGGCCGTATAATGGTAGCTGCGACCATGACAATCTCAGAATATGTAGTCGTGATATATGATTTCGAAACCAGAATAGCTAATCGGTCGATTTTAGTAAAGAAACCTTGTTTTATGGCTTAATTAATATCTTGACCTTGAGAGGGAGCTATACAACATAAAGAGTTTATTATTTACAATTTCATAACTTTAAACTCGATTTCAACCGCGACAACGATCACTGAATATTGTAGGATCGCATATGCTTCCAATATGTTCATTTGAACCAAATTCATGACCCCATACCAACACTTTGTATTACCTTTAAGCTTTGTCCAGAGAAGGATTGCCCACCAATTCTTGATTTTATTCACTTATTTTTACCATATGAATTTACTTTTTTTATTACTCAGTATATTAATTTGAATCAGGCGATATATTTTCAAAATTAAACAGTATGTTTATGAAATAGATACAGAGCCAAACTTGTTCGACTTTGAATAAACAAAGTAGAAAAGTTGAATATGGCAGAAATTTGATTTAGGATTTCAATTATGTTCAGTTCATTTTTATTCTCAATTTGATCCCTTCCAATAGTCCCCTGCCGTATGTCCTGTGTAATTTACAATGCTGTTTGTATTTAATTTGAATCTGTGCCTTAATTGCATTGTGCATGATAAACTCCACACTTGCAATGCAGTTTTGAAGAATGTTGAAGTATGTACATCAGTGAAAAAAATACACGGGGCTTGGGGCGAATTAGCCCCCAAAATACCAAAAAGCGCCCCAGAAAGTCATAAAAGAGCCAAAAAAAATGTGCACAGAGTTCAATGCAAAACAAATTAAAGAGTGTTATTTTCATGCAAGCAAGGTTGAAACGTAGCCCCTGAATTTTTTTAAAGAATTTTTTTCCTGATGTACATGTATGAACACTGCAGTCCCATATTAACATATTAAACTCATCAAGCAATTATTTGTCCATTCATATCAACATTGATTGCATGCTGCATCGGGAAATGAAACTACCATCACCCCAACAGCGACTACCGGTACTACATTCAGTACAGGTTTGTACATATCATTTTTTATTAGTGATCAAGAAAGAGGATGTTTTTTTTTCTTTTTGTGTTACATGTACTTATTTTCTTCTTCAATCAAAGTGTACCACAGCATTGGTGAAGGACATCAATTTTTGTTTTTTATAAAATTCTTCACCAAAGGTGGTGACGGAGGCATGTTTTGGGATTGTCAGTCCATCCATCTGTACGTCTATCCATCTCTCTTTCTCGTAAATGCAATATCTTAAGAACCACTTGAGGTATGAACTCCAAACTTGGTGGTAGTATGTATCACCATAGGAAAACAATCTGATTAGATTTATGCAAGGGTCACTCTGTGGCCTGGACCCACCCTACTCAGGTCATCACCTTTCTTCACCTGAGCTAATTATTTGTAACCTCAGGGTTTCACCATCACTTCATGTGCTTTACAAAAAACAAAGGCAAAGCATCACTCTTATCAGCAAATGTGTTAGTCCAGGCTTCACCCTTTGAATTATTTGCATAGGTGATGCTTCACTTTTGTCAGTTTTACATAGGTGAGGCTTCACTTGTGTCAGTTTTCCATAGGTGAGGCTTCACTTTTGTAAGTTTTCGGCCGGTCTGAAGCTTCACCACTGTTTCACCATACTGGCATTTGCATAGTTCAAGCTTCACCACTGTTTCATTTTAGTATACAGTGCATATCCGCAGAATTCGTAAGGCTTCGACTCGAGCGCACGGCACTGCTGTGGCGTAATACCTTTGTGGAATACGTCAACATTGAAATCTCGCGAAAATATAGGCTAAGTTTTATGCACAGATTTCGTTAATAATCAATCGTAAAACAGGGTCGGAGTAGTACCGTCTCAAAATGATCGGTAAACTCTGAACTTTCTATTTTTTTTCAACTCGCCTCGCAAAAACTTGGGGCCAAAACTTGGCACGATCTGCGCTGCGCATGCTGGGTACAATACCGACAGCTCGTAGGCTACTAGTCTCGTTTCCAGACTTGAGGCTGGCTACTCACGCAACTAGTTATGTGTAGGAGACTAGTAGACTACTCGAAAACGATCTCGTGAAATCTCGAAATCAGTTTCGCTGGAGAAAAGTTCGGTGACCTCAGGACGATCACTCTGCGAGTGCATGAGTGACCGGAATAAAAATTAAATAGTTGTTATGAAACGCACGATTTCGACATGATTTCGACATGATTTCGACATATTTTCGACGCGACCGGTAGTGGCTTCGATGTCACATCACCTGAACAAACAAGGCGACCGATTGGATTCGATGTCACATCACCAGAAAAAACAAATTACTCGTCAAAGCTTCACACATTTCATCAATTTGTATAGTAAAGCTTCACCCAATGAAGAAAAACGAACGTTAGGACTTCACTACAACAACAAATAGGTCAGGGTCAGGCTTAGGCGTCGAGTCGACGTCGATATTTGGCGACCTCTGAGGAGGGTGGGTCCAGGCCACAGAGTGACCCTTGCATTAAGATTTAGTACACGTAGGTCACAGGTGAAAGGTCATAGATGTCCCCAAATAATTGTGTAACATTTATTTGTTGTTGTGCAAATGCCATTTTTGGTACAGGGCTTCCTTAGGACCTACTGAACGATATTAGAGTAGGAGCCCTCGGCGAGAATTATAAGGGTGTGGGGCAGGGACGTTGCCTCGTAGCCCCCAAATAATTTAGAAAGTAATACAGTATTATAACATTTATTTGTTGTTGTACAAATGCCATTTTTGGTACAGGGCTTCCTTAGGATCTACTGAACATTATTAGGGTAGGAGCCCTCGGTAAGAACAGCATATAAGGGTGTGTGGCAGAGGCGTCGCCTCGTAGCCCCCAAATAATTTATAAGGTAATATAACATTGAGTTTTTTATGTACAAAAGCCGAGGGCTCCTACCCTAATATCGTTAAGGAAGCCCTGTACCAAAAATACAACAACAAATCAATGTTATAACATTATTTGGGGGTTCCAAAAAGACGCCCCCGCCCCCACACCCTTAAATTGAAATTTTGGCGGGGGGGGGGGGGGGGGGGCTCCTAGCCTAATATCGTTCAGTAGGTCCTAAGGAAGCCCTGTACCAAAAATGGTGCTTTTATCCGGCAAGTAATGGTAATTCCACTAAAGCCACCTGACCAACTTTGTTTTCATATTTTGCTTTTAAAAGCTAAGCTTGCTTTACTGAATGTACGTCTGTTCATTGTACATGGCTGCTCCATAAAGATTGAGTCTCCTGTTTTATCTCGCGTCTTATTGGCTTCCCTTAAAGGGGCATGTTCCCCGTATTTCAGAGGGCGCTGAAAATACGTACGCACTGGCGGACGGCGCTATAGCTGCCTATTGACACCAGCAGAATACGGCTCTGACGCAGATGGCATGTTTTATTTTGAATAAACAAAGTAGAAAAGTTGAATATGGCAAAATTTGATTTAGGATTTCAATAATGTTCAGTTCAGTTTTATTCTCAATTTGATCCCTTCCAATAGTCCCCTGCCGTATGTCCTGTGTAATTTACAATGCTGTTTGTAATGAATTTGAATCTGTACGTGCCTTAATTGCATTGTGCATGATAAACCCCACACTTGCAATGCAGTGCCATCACTAGACCAATCTCTTCTTTTGAAGAATGTTGAAGTATGTACATCAGTGAAAAAAATACACGGGGGCTCGGGGCGAATTAGCCCCCAAAATGCCAAAGAGAGCCCCAGAAAGTCATAAAAGAGCCCCCAAAAATTTGCATAGAGTTCAATGCAAAACAAATTAACGAGTGTTATTTTCATGCAAGCAAGGTTGAAACCCCGGCCCCCCCACTCAGTGTTATTTAGGGTATGCATATGCGTGTTCCAAGTGACCCCCCCCCCCCCCCCCCTTTTCAGCAAAAGTCCGGTGTGTAAAGTCAATACGGGTCGACCTTTTTCTTTTGTTACAAAAAGGACATTTTGGTAACACGCATGGGGTCCGTCCGTTCTCGGTGTGGGGGGGGGGGGGGGCCGGGGTTGAAACGTAGCCCCCCCCAAAAAAAAATTAATAATTTTTTCCCTGATGTACATGTATGAACACTGCAGTCCCATATTAACATATTAAACTCATCAAGTAATTATTTGTCCATTCATATCTACATTGATTGCATGCTGCATCAGGAAATACTAATCAAACTACCACCACTCCAACGGTGACTGCTACATCCGGTACAGGTTTGTACATATCATTTTTTATTAGTGATCAAGAAAGAGGATGTTTTTTGTCTTTTTGTGTTACTTATTTTCTTCTTCAATTAAAGTGTGGTGAAGGACATCAATTTTTGTTTTTTATAAAATTCTTCACCAAAGGTGGTGACGGAGGCATTTTTTGGGGTTGTCAGTCCATCCATCTGTACATTGTACGTCTATCCGTCTCTCTTTCTCGTAAATGCAATATCTCAAGAACCACTTGAGGTATGAACTCCAAACTTGGTGGTAGTATTTATCACCATAGGAAAACAATCTGATTAGATTTAAGATTTAGTACACGTAGGTCACAGGTGAAAGGTCATAGATGTCAACAGAGGAGCAATTTGGGAACGATTTATTGTTATCGTCAATGTCTGACCAGGCCTTCATTACCATCATGTTGTCATAGTAGGAGTGTATAAACACCACATTTATTATCCTGTATACTGTTGTATCATTAGATATTTATAATGTATTTACCCTATCCAATTTAGGTGTTGAATGCAATTAAATTGCTTTCCTTCATATCTCATCAAAAACATTTGTCAAAATACAATCCTCTCTCACCCTGGCTCTGCCTCTGTACCATTTTGTAATGGAATTGATTATTGTGTACTGTCCAAGTCTGTTCCTCATCAATTAAATGCTATCATTATAAACCAAGGCTATCCCTTTTCATACATACACATGTATATGAAACACACACGTACATGTATATAAAGCATTTCTCTTTTTCAAAATCAAAAGGGCATAAAACTCTACGTTAAACAGTATTCACATGAACCTGACCCTGGGACACAAGGACAACTCTGACCTCAGACTATTACTTCCTTGCTTAATTTTGCCTTAAAGAGAAGGTTGAGTTCTGGGAAGAGGCGAAAAATAATTTGTGAGCATTATACTCATTCTTATTATGCAAGTGTGGAAGAACATCAGTTAAGACATGTTCCCTGAAAAACATGGCTCTTTAAATGCCTTCATATTCTAAATATGCATGTAACATCGTAAAAATCGGGGGGCCGGCTTTTTACGCCACATGTTCGTGTAGTCCCATATACATCTTTCTGTGCAAGTGTTTGTAACTTTACCAAGACTTGGCCACATTTCTTATCATTTTGATGATTCCAGAACCTTGCAATACACACAAATTCTTATATGCTAGATGATCAACCTTTTCTGGTCAGTTCCACACCATTTGTTTTACAATGCAATCGCATGACCAGAATTCAACTTCATCTTTAAGCCTTAATCCTGAGTCCAGTATAAATGTCACTTTAATGATTAACCCACTTTTGGCTGTCAGCAGACAAGCTGATGTGTTCCTCACTAACCTTATGAACAGAAGCTCATTGGCATTTAGGAGTGCATGTGAATTAATAATGCACAGTGACATATTATGCTACGTACGTGCTGTTGCCGTGGAAATGATTTGTTTGCTACAGCACATAAGTCAACTTTACATAGTGGCCCTGGCATATCATATGGAATTCCCTGCCTTTCGATCAAATGATATAGTCAGTCAGTGTTTGCAGCAGTAAAAATAATGCTGCTCTCCCAATAAACTGTTCAATCATGAATGTTTATATCTGCGATAATTATGTGCAATCTGTAAATGAAATGAATTTATGAAATGAAAATTGTTGCATGCCTCCATGGATGTTTAGCTAGCGGGAGGCAATGCATGATATACATGTAGGTTGTTGCTCTGGAAAAGCATTGTTCAAACTTCAAATAAATCATGTTGCATTCATACATTGTCAGACTTCAGTTCAGATCTAACAAAGACATGAAAGAGCTTTTTTGGTGTGTAAAAATAGAGGGTGTGCCCCCCAGAGGGGAAAAGAATCACCATTCTCTCTCTCTCTCTCTCTCTCTCTCACCTCCTCCCCCTCCCCCCCCCCCCTCCTTCCCTCTCTCCCCTCCCTCCCTCTCTCTCTCCCTCTCTCTCTCCCTCTCTCTCTCTCCCTCTCCCTCTCTCTCGCACCCTCTCTCCCTCTCCCTCTCTCTCGCACCCTCTCTCCCTCTCCCTCACTCCCTCCCTCTCCTCCTCCCTCCCTTCTCTGTCCTCCACTGTTTCAATAAATTTCACTTCTCTCATTTCTTTTCTATCTCTTCATCTTGTCTCTTTGTCTCTCTAAAGAAGTAAAATCATTCTCAATTACACCGTTCCCATAAGCAAAGATTAATGGTTGCTGGGAGCAACTTACTTTTCACACAAAAAAGAAGTGCTGTTTTCAAATCTTTCTTTGACTAAAAAGAAATCCTTTGTGAATAAAATGTAAGTTCTACCCCGGTACCTACGATGTATATTTCCTCAAATAGGACTAGGAACGGAGAATTAATGCTGTGTTGTTTTCACAGTCCTTTATCCTAATAATTGTGATCCAGTTATACATATCTAAGAACTTGTTTACTTGTACATCCAAGATTCAAAAGGGATACATAGTCGGGTGGCTTAGCGTCAAATTTATCGATTAGCGTTACTTGCCGTGGGCGTCTTTTTGGAGCCCCCAAATAATTGTAACATTTATTTGTTGTTGTGCAAATGCCATTTTTGGTACAGGGCTTCCTTAGGACCTACTGAACGATATTAGAGTAGGAGCCCTCGGCGAGAATTATAAGGGTGTGGGGCAGGGACATTGCCTCGTAGCCCCCAAATAATTTAGAAAGTAATACAGTTTAATAACATTTTTTTGTTGTTGTACAAATGCCATTTTTGGTACAGGGCTTCCTTAGGATCTACTGAACATTATTAGGGTAGCAGCCCTCGGCAAGAATAGCATATAAGGGTGTGTGGCAGAGGCGTCGCCTCGTAGCCCCCAAATAATTTATAAGGTAATATAACATTGAGTTTTTTTTGTACAAAAGCCGAGGGCTCCTACCCTAATATCGTTAAGGAAGCCCTGTACCAAAAATACAACAACAAATCAATGTTATAACATTATTTGGGGGTTCCAAAAAGACGCCCCCGCCCCCACACCCTTAAATTGAAATTTTGGCGGGGGGGGGGGGGGGCTCCTAGCCTAATATCGTTCAGTAGGTCCTAAGGAAGCCCTGTACCAAAAATGGTGCTTTTATCCGGCAAGTAATGGTAATTCCACTAAAGCCACTTGACTAACTTTGTTTTCATATTTTGCTTTTAAAAGCTAAGCTTGCTTTACTGAATGTACGTCTGTTCATTGTACATGGCTGCTCCATAAAGATTGAGTCTCCTGTTTTATCTCGCGTCTTATTGGCTTGCCTTAAAGGGGCATGTTCCCCGTATTTCAGAGGGCGCTCAAAATACGTACGTGCTGGCGGACGGCGCTATAGCTGCCTATTGACACCAGCAGAATACGGCTCTGACGCAGATGGCATGTTTTATTTTGAATAAACAAAGTAGAAAAGTTGAATATGGCAAAATTTGATTTAGGATTTCAATAATGTTCAGTTCAGTTTTATTCTCAATTTGATCCCTTCCAATAGTTCCCTGCCGTATGTCCTGTGTAATTTACAATGCTGTTTGTAATGAATTTGAATCTGTACGTGCCTTAATTGCATTGTGCATGATAAACCCCACACTTGCAATGCAGTGCCATCACTAGACCAATCTCTTCTTTTGAAGAATGTTGAAGTATGTACATCAGTGAAAAAAATACATGGGGGCTCGGGGCGAATTAGCCCCCAAAATGCCAAAGAGAGCCCCAGAAAGTCATAAAAGAGCCCAAAAAAATTTGCATAGAGTTCAATGCAAAACAAATTAACGAGTGTTATTTTCATGCAAGCAAGGTTGAAACCCCGGCCCCCCCCCCACTCAGTGTTATTTAGGGTATGCATATGCATGTTCCAAGCGACCCCCCCCCCCCCCCCCCCCCTTTTCAGCAAAAGTCCGGTGTGTAAAGTCAATACGGGTCGACCTTTTTCTTTTGTATACAAGTCTTTTTCAGCCCCCCCCCCCCCCCCCTTTTCAGCAAAAGTCCGGTGTGTAAAGTCAATACGGGTCGACATTTTTCTTTTGTTACAAAAAGGACATTTTGGTAACACGCATGGGGTCCGTCCGTTCTCGGAGTGGGGGGGCCGGGGTTGAAACGTAGCCCCCCCAAAAAAATTAATAATATTTTCCCTGATGTACATGTATGAACACTGCAGTCCCATATTAACATATTAAACTCATCAAGTAATTATCTGTCCATTCATATCTACATTGATCGCATGCTGCATCAGGAAATACTAATCAAACTACCACCACTCCAACGGTGACTGCTACATCCGGTACAGGTTTGTACATATCATTTTTTATTAGTTATCAAGAAAGAGGATGTTTTTTGTCTTTTTGTGTTACTTATTTTCTTCTTCAATTAAAATGTGGTGAAGGACATCAATTTTTGTTTTTTATAAAATTCTTCACCAAAGGTGGTGACGGAGGCATTTTTTGGGGTTGTCAGTCCATCCATCTGTACATTGTACGTCTATCCGTCTCTCTTTCTCGTAAATGCAATATCTCAAGAACCACTTGAGGTATGAACTCCAAACTTGGTGGTAGTATTTATCACCATAGGAAAACAATCTGATTAGATTTAAGATTTAGTACACGTAGGTCACAGGTGAAAGGTCATAGATGTCAACAGAGGAGCAATTTGGGAACGATTTATTGTTATCGTCAATGTCTGACCAGGCCTTCATTACCATCATGTTGTCATAGTAGGAGTGTATAAACACCACATTTATTATCCTGTATACTGTTGTATCATTAGATATTTATAATGTATTTACCCTATCCAATTTAGGTGTTGAATGCAATTAAATTGCTTTCCTTCATATCTCATCAAAAACATTTGTCAAAATACAATCCTCTCTCACCCTGGCTCTGCCTCTGTACCATTTTGTAATGGAATTGATTATTGTGTACTGTCCAAGTCTGTTCCTCATCAATTAAATGCTATCATTATAAACCAAGGCTATCCCTTTTCATACATACACATGTATATGAAACACACACGTACATGTATATAAAGCATTTCTCTTTTTCAAAATCAAAAGGGCATAAAACTCTACGTTAAACAGTATTCACATGAACCTGACCCTGGGACACAAGGACAACTCTGACCTCAGACTATTACTTCCTTGCTTAATTTTGCCTTAAAGAGAAGGTTGAGTTCTGGGAAGAGGCGAAAAATAATTTGTGAGCATTATACTCATTCTTATTATGCAAGTGTGGAAGAACATCAGTTAAGACATGTTCCCTGAAAAACATGGCTCTTTAAATGCCTTCATATTCTAAATATGCATGTAACATCGTAAAAATCGGGGGGCCGGCTTTTTACGCCACATGTTCGTGTAGTCCCATATACATCTTTCTGTGCAAGTGTTTGTAACTTTACCAAGACTTGGCCACATTTCTTATCATTTTGATGATTCCAGAACCTTGCAATACACACAAATTCTTATATGCTAGATGATCAACCTTTTCTGGTCAGTTCCACACCGTTTGTTTTACAATGCAATCGCATGACCAGAATTCAACTTCATCTTTAAGCCTTAATCCTGAGTCCAGTATAAATGTCACTTTAATGATTAACCCACTTTTGGCTGTCAGCAGACAAGCTGATGTGTTCCTCACTAACCTTATGAACAGAAGCTCATTGGCATTTAGGAGTGCATATGAATTAATAATGCACAGTGACATATTATGCTACGTACGTGCTGTTGCCGTGGAAATGATTTGTTTGCTACAGCACATAAGTCAACTTTACATAGTGGCCCTGGCATATCATATGGAATTCCCTGCCTTTCGATCAAATGAGATAGTCAGTCAGTGTTTGCAGCAGTAAAAATAATGCTGCTCTCCCAATAAACTGTTCAATCATGAATGTTTATATCTGCGATAATTATGTGCAATCTGTAAATGAAATGAATTTATGAAATGAAAATTGTTGCATGCCTCCATGGATGTTTAGCTAGCGGGAGGCAATGCATGATATACATGTAGGTTGTTGCTCTGGAAAAGCATTGTTCAAACTTCAAATAAATCATGTTGCATTCATACATTGTCAGACTTCAGTTCAGATCTAACAAAGACATGAAAGAGCTTTTTTTCTTAAATATGGAGTGTAAAAATAGAGGGTGTGCCCCCCAGAGGGAAAAAGAATCACCATTCTCTCTCTCTCTCTCTCTCTCTTTCTCTCTCTCTCCCTCCCTCCCTCCCACCCTTTCTCTCTCCCTCTCCCTCTCCCTCTCTCTCTCTCCCCCTCCCCCTCCCCCTCCCCCTCCCTCTCTTAAGAAGTAAAATCATTCTCAATTACACCGTTCCCATAAGCAAAGATAAATGGTTGCTGGGAGCAACTTACTTTTCACACAAAAAAGAAGTGCTGTTTTCAAATCTTTCTTCCAATGGGTAAAGTAGTTTGACTAAAAAGAAATCCTTTGTGAGTAAAATGGAAGTTCTACCCCGGTACCTACAATGTATATTTCCTCAAATAGGACTAGGAACGGAGAATGCTGTGTTGTTTTCACAGTCCTTTATCCTAATAATTGTGATCCAGTTATACATATCTAAGAACTTGTTTACTTGTACATCCAAGATTCAAAAGGGATACATAGTCGGGTGGCTTAGCGTCAAATTTATCGATTAGCGTTACTTGCCGGGGGCGTCTTTTTGGAGCCCCCAAATAATTGTATAACATTTATTTGTTGTCGTGCAAATGCCATTTTTGGTACAGGGCTTCCTTAGGACCTACTGAACGATATTAGAGTAGGAGCCCTCGGCGAGAATTATAAGGGTGTGGGGCAGGGACGTTGCCTCGTAGCCCCCAAATAATTTAGAAAGTAATACAGTATTATAACATTTATTTGTTGTTGTAAAAATGCCATTTTTAGTACAGGGCTTCCTTAGGATCTACTGAACATTATTAGGGTAGGAGCCCTCGGCAAGAATAGCATATAAGGGTGTGGGGCAGGGGCGTCGCCTCGTAGCCCCCAAATAATTTATAAGGTAATATAACATTGAGTTTTTTTTGTACAAAAGCCGAGGGCTCCTACCCTAATATCGTTAAGGAAGCCCTGTACCAAAAATACAACAACAAATCAATGTTATAACATTATTTGGGGGCTCCAAAAAGACGCCCCCGCCCCCACACCCTTAAATTGAAATTTTGGCGGGGGGGGGGCTCCTAGCCTAATATTGTTCAGTAGGTCCTAAGGAAGCCCTGTACCAAAAATGGTGCTTTTATCCGGCAAGTAATGGTAATTCCACTAAAGCCACCTGACTAACATTGTTGTTCATATTTTGCTTTTAAAAGCTAAGCTTGCTTTACTGAATGTACGTCTGTACATTGTACATGGCTGCTCCATAAAGATTGAGTCTCCTGTTTTATCTCGCGTCTCATTGGCTTGCCTTAAAGGGGCATGTTCCCCGTATTCCAGAGGGCGCTCAAAATACGTACGCGCTGGCGGACGGCGCTATAGCTGCCTATTGACACCAACAGAATATGGCTCTTAAACAGATGGCATGTTCCGATAACTACACTGGCAGGAACGTGCCCCTTTAAGTGTTTCTATGTTCAAGTTTTCAGGTTTGTTGTCTTTTTTTTTAAAATTGAACATGCATCAGGTTTGATACTGGATTGCGAATGTTTAGGTCTTTGTCTGATTCCTGGCTGGCTCGATCTGATGAAATGCTGTTTCAGGCTTTTCCAGTTCTTCAGGCTACATATTGTAAAGAATGTATGGGGCTCCGCTATGTGTGGGCATCAATGACAGCTTAGTCAATTAAATGCAACCGGCATCTTTGTTGGCATGTTAATACAATTCATTATACAGCTTGAAAACAAAATGTTGCTCACACAATGTACATGTATGTGTAAAATCATTGCTAGCATCCATGGAACTTTTTAAGTCTTTAGTCCCAGGTGCACTCTTTGAATTGGTAGAAAATCTCTTTGTGAAGCGTTATGTTCCACCTTTCATGTTGCTGTCAACACACATTTCATTTTCCATTGGCACCTATTTTTAAAGTTGATAATTTTCTTTGGCTTCTATGTCTTTCATGTTGCTGTCAGCAGACATTTCAATTTTCATTGGCACCTATTTTTAAAGTTGATAATTTTCTTAGGCTTCTCTGGTTGACCGGTATCTAGTCAGCTTGTCCTCCAAAGAAAATCTTATGTTTGGATCTTATTTTTTAGCCAAACCATCAACAACAGGACCTGGTCCAAATACTGGTGAGCTTTCGTCTCCAGCTGATACAAACCCCACCCCAGAACCTGGACCAAGCACTAGTTCTACTAATTTGTATACTAACACAATATCTCCAGAAGGATCAACTTCTAACACAGGTAGTTGTTGTAGCAGTTATGGGACCAGGGAATAGTATAGTATTAATGACTGCTTTGAGAAAAACAACTATTTCTCGAATATTAAAGCAGTCATTAATACTTTTATATGCCGAAAAAAAATAGACTAAAAAATAAAAAATAAAAAATAAAAAAACTTTTGTCGAAGATGGGATTCGATCTCTTGCGTACAAAAGGTGATGTTACTAAAGTCAGCGCATTATACCGCTCGGCCATTGCGCTCTGTTAACATACTGTGCAGTTTTCTCTAATATATAGATTAAAATGGATTGAAAACGGCTTCGAGTGGTGGATGTTTCGCGGCTGCTCGATTAAACGGGCCCTTCTTTTACTTTTGCAATGCATATTGGCACGAACTTAGATCAAGATCTATCGGCAGATGTTGTTTTTTTGTTTTTGGAAGTTTATTTTCGTCTTCATGTCAACAATGCAAGATAAAATTGTCGGTAAGATCGATCGAGATTCAATTGTATTGAAATTAACCTCCAATTATTCGCACACGTACGGTATCCTCGATCGCTCAAACCATTTTTTAACATGTACACCTATGGGGTAACCATGGAGACTGACCTATTTTCCCAATAACCATGGTTATTGGGAAAATAGGTCTGTTTTTACAGGAACAGTTAAAGTTTATGAATGCAATTTCGACCAATCAGATTGCTGGATTACTTAAGTGAGGTATATAACAATTACTATGTCATCGATTGTTAACAACAAATAACACAGGAGCAGGGAGGGATTTTTCATTTGAAAGGTGAAGAAAAACACTGGCCCTTAAAAAAAAAAGTGAAAATAGGTCCATAAAAAATTATAGTACATATATGTATATATATATATATATATATATATATATATGCATTTAAATCATCACAAGGAAATATTACTGATATAACAAATTTGAAAAGATATTCTGTGAACAAAATGTCTTTTACACTTGGATGTATTAGTCCTGCAGTGCATCATTACGTTAGTTAGACCATGGACCTATTACGGATGGACTTCATCGTTTTCTTAAGGAATTCATTGTGATTGTCTCCGTCAATGTCATCTCAATAACATTCCGTACATGTTTCGTCACTTTTATCTCATGATGGTCATCACCAAAAAGCCGGGACAGAATCAAGATAGTGATTTTTCACATGTTAATCTACATGCGCCGAAGATAATAACTCGCCTAAATCATGGAAAATCGATGTGCAGTTCTGGCTTATAATCGGAAATTGTTGTTCCGTGTACTGTACATGTATATTATTTTGAAAAACATGTTGATATTACCAGATAGAGGTTATTTTTGGATTTTGGGGTTGTGATTTAAAATCCCGTTTCCCCCTATTTCCTAATAATATTCCAGAGTTACAAAGCCCAGGGCTTATAAAGATCATGGCCTTCTAACTGTTTTATAAGGTCATGGGTGTGTGCGAAAGTGTGCGAATCAGTAATAATACATTTCATATCACCAAAATCGTCTGCTTTTCAACTTTGCTGCTCCCCATTGGGGATGCTTTCATTTAAGACACACTCTTTAATACAGAGCACACCATCCAAACAAAACCCAAGAGAGGGAAACTGCTCCTTTGTCAATGACCGAAAATGCTTACGCAGTCGTTATTGTTAAAACAGCTGAATGTTCTCATTAAGATGCACATAATCAGAAGGCGGCGACTATCATTGGATCAAAGAAAGAATCACGTTGAATGTCCATCCGTAATAGGTCCATGGTTAGACCTACCTGTAACTATTGGAACCAGAGGAAGACTGAGCTCTACAAGACAAACCTTAGCACAGGGAATAAGTTTGAGTTTTGGTCAAGGCCTCTTCACTTTATGCCTAGGTCACATTTACCGCCGCGGCCGTGCGATCTAAACTATCTACGGCCAATAGCAATTAAAGGGCCGCCACGGCATTCCCACGGTCACATACAGTAGCAGTCACATTATATTAGGGTAGCCGCACGGCGTATTTTTAATTTGTGGAGTGAGAAAACCTGCTACTGTTCCCGGCCCCCCACTCAGAAGTCGGAATGACCGCATGCGTGTTGCCAAAATGTCCGGTAAAGGGGTACTTTTCGTGCGACAAAGTCCGGCCCGAGAATTGTAAAAAAAAGGGGTGTATTTGACTTTTCACCTGGAGATTTCTTTAAAAAGGGGGTGTTTTGGTGTTTTTCTTTTTTTCTCTCATCTCTTTGGACTCCTGAGAAATTATTTCGAATTTAGGGGGGTACATTGAGCATTTTTCCTGATTTAGGGGGGTCTCCAAGGCACGAAAAGCCAGCGAAAGGGGGGTTCGGAAATGTTGGCAGTCCTCAGATAGGGGGTGCTTTCAAAAAGAGGGTACAAGCATATGCGTACCCTAAATAACACTGAGTGGGGGGGCCGGGCTACTGCCGTACAGCCTTTGAAGTGATGACGCACGGTTGCCTTAAGTCTGCCCTAGGGCACCCGTGGAATTCCTGCAGCCTCCGCAAATTTTTTGGTTCTGCAAAAGTCAATTGTAACTCATAAGACCCTAGGGCAGCCGCATTGCAAACGTATGGCCACTGTTTCTCAACGTATGGTCGCCGTGGAACCGCTCTACGGCATGGCTATGGTGTGTCTAATTGCTATGGCGAACCTAGAAATGAAAAAAGTTATAACTCCACATTATAATCCCATGGCGATCCGTACGGCCTGTGAAGATGGGGATACGCCCTAGGGTGACCCCGCAAGTATCTCTCAATATTTGTGGTTTACGGCCACCGTATCCTAGCCGCAGAGCAAATGTGACCTAGGCATTACTAGCCATTTTGGATGTGTTTGTGCAATCCACCTTGCTTGATCCCAAGACTCAGGGAGTCATGATGCCAAAGCTGAACAAGGGTTTACATTATGATGAAAGGCCTAGAATCGTTTGGTTTAGACTCAGTTTGGAGATAGTTTAAAGTCGTTTTGGTCATCTGACCAAGGTATTAGACTTGGGGCATTTCATGAAACAATTAGTAGGTGGTTCCCACCGTCTTATATTATGTTCACTGACAATTCTTTTGTCACCGACTATATTCCAGGCCTGTGATTGGTCAAATTTAGTCAGCGCTGACTAAATTGTCGGTGAACATGATATTAGTCAGTGAAAACCACCGAGTAATTGTTTCATGAAACGCCCCCCTGATCACATTTTCTGGAACAAGTGTTGTTGTTTTTTCTTCATTATTGTTTCGTTATTGTACCAACCCTGTACATGTAAATGTACCATGAGGGGCATTCTGTAAAAGTACCGTAACAGTAACACTATCCCTGGACCCTGGTACAACAGCGCGAGAACAAGTGATCCAGCAATAGTTTCTGTATATCGTGTTTAGAGGGAGATGGAAATTATCAAATGGTCCCTTTTTGGAATGGTGTATTTTTGCGTCAGTAAAATCAACATTGTGTGTTCCTATTAAGGAGGAAGTAGATAATTTTTTGGGGCAGTGTTGTAGTTTATTTCCAAATTTATATAAAATCAGTACTTAATCCATGATTTGAATCTTTAGAATGGAAGACCAATAAAAATGCTCAATCTCTTTACTTGCACAGGAACATTGTACGAGCAGTCAAAGTGCCGCACTATTTTAATAATACACACCTGTACAATGTTTCTGTGTTGTTGTTTTTAACCCAAAGGGAGCCTCGGTTATTTTTGTGTACAGTCTTATTTTTTTATGTTGACATTCTTAATGATCATTAATAATAATCTGGATATGTATAGCGCGTAATACGAAAAACCGTCTCTATTAAAGTGCTTTACAGATATTATATTGGAGGTTTGATAGAGGATTAAGTTGTAAAACATACAATTACAATTGGTAAACACAGAAAGTACAACTGAGATTTCTACAACTTCAACGACCCTTACACCAGATGGAGGTGGAACCATACCCTTCGAAACTACTACCACTACTGCCACTGTTACTGATCTAAACACAGGAAGTCTAGGTATGGGCACAACAACACCAGGCAATGGCATAACAACAACAAAAACGACAACAACAAAAATGACGACAACAACACAAGGTACTGCCACAGCAACTTTACCCTTTGACCCTACCACAAGTTATGTGAGTAGTGGTAGTGGCAGTACGAACACTGGTAAGACAAGTGCTTCCATGTTTCCCTTCCCTACTCCAACAATGTCGTCAGTGGTCTTTGTCATTAATTTGCTTTGTCCTGGTGTATGTTTAACATCACTGCAATTCATCTTGAAGAACTTCTATTTCATTTGCTTTGCAACTCTTCTCCATGAAATGTTTCATCACTCCTAGGCTTTGCATTCATACGTGAATATCGCTTGTTGAAGGCTGTGTGGGACAAACTCTAATTAGGCTCCATAGAATTACACTTTAAAGAAGTCTTCTACATCCTGTTTTAGCCAATGTATTTTTTATTTTAGCCAGTGAACCAGTCACTTTCTTTCCATTTCATTTCATTCATTCAATTCCAAGTCCAGATAAAAACAATATCATATACTATTCAAAATAGTGAGATATCATGAAAAGCACATGGCTTGTCCACAAGGTTGACTCATCATTTGATTGAGACTCATTCAATACTTGTCTATCAACATCTTCTTTTTATTTTTGATAATATAGGGAGAATTATATAATGGAAAAAAATATATATAATTTGTGATTTAACTTTTAACAAAGAAATGAGCAAGTACAAGTATATCCAACTACCGGTAATCAAAATTTTGTGTAGTTACTTGACCGTTGCTACATCCGCTTCCTTGAACAAATTTCCAGAATTGATGAGTCTCAACCCTATTTTGTTATTCATTGCAATCATAAATAAACTGTTCTCTCATGCATCATGCCATGTCCATTTATGTTTGTCTCATCATAGTGTCACACTCCCACTTGTTTTACCTTTAAAGGTATCGTTTAGCAATGTTAAATCTGAGATGCACGGCCCTACATGTTATCAGTGTCTGTATTGGTGTAATATTGAAGCCCTAACAAAATTGCGCTTCAAAATAATCAAGAAATGCCTCACCAATAGACTAGTGTTTCGAAAACTGTTGGGAAAACGCAAAATTTGAATTCAATTTCCAATCATAAATATATTAATAATCAGACAGGCGATTGGCATGTAAAAATCATGGGGTTCCTACTAACCTAAAGGTTTATAATTATCATTGCAGCATGAGCTAAACCCCGGTTTTTGTTTCAGATTCTGAGGACAAAGTAACCCAATACCTTTAAGCAGCTCTAATATGTATACCTGCTTGAAATCCATCATATAAACTTGGTTTTTATGCTTATTTGGAAAAATAACTTTCAAAGATGGGATTATGAAGTGGTGAAATTACAGAATAATCTGTACAAGATTATTGTGAAGATTATAAAACTGTTCAGAATAAAACTTGCACAGAATATTCTGTAGATTCAAGAGTTCCTATAGATTTCTTTAGCTTTAGTATAGTAATTTGTTGTAACCCGGGGGAAATGGCAAATCAGTTAACATGGTGCACTTTATGGAAAGACTTTATTAATGTTTCAACATCAGGAGTGGAATATGGAAAGGTGAAAGTGATTACCCCAGTAACACTAAACTAGACTGACATTAGACTGACAAAAGGTCAATCAAAATATAACCAATACCCCAATGGTCATGAATCAGTCGTGTTGTTGCGGTAGAGTAATACAGAGCTGCCAACCATTCCGATTTGATCACAAATTCATAGAAAACAACCAGTACATTGTAAGTTTAAAACATACTTGAAGAGAAAAATATTCTCAAAAAGAATGAAATGCCGATAATACCGAAATAACCCCCCCCCCCCCCAACAAAAAAATAAATAATAATAATAATAATAATAATAATAAATAAATAAATAAATAAATAAATACAAAAAATACCTGCTTGTATGGAAAAAAACAGCATGAGGAATGGACATTTCTGCATTGGAAGTGTGTCCAGCGTGGTTGTAAGTTTCTATTTAATGAATTCCTTTTTTTTTTTGCTTGAAATTCCCTTTTTTTTTGGCCATTGTGGTTCCTTTTTTTGGTCGCACAAGGTTGGCAGCTCTGGTAATGGGCACGAGTACTTTTTCTTTCTTGTACCAGCCTGGGACGTGATTTAAAGGTAAAGACCAGTTTTGGAAACCCCCCCCCCCCCCCCTGCTCAAAAAAATGAAATGGAAACTCTAATTATTACCAATCATGTGAAAGAATTTGTTTTGACTATACGTGATGATACAAATTTTGCCAGGAAACCGCTTCTAATTGATATATTTGGTAAATTAGTATATTTATCTGGACTGGATAGATATAGCGTAGTCCCATATACATCTTTCTGTGTACAGTCATTGTAACTTTACCAAGACTGGGCCAAATTTCTTATCATTTTGATTTTTCCAGAACTTTGCAGTACACTCCAATACTTACATGTATATGCTAGATGATCAACCTTTTCTGATCGATTCCACACCGTTTCTTTCACAATGCAATCGCATGACCAGAACTGGTCTATACCTTTAATGTACAATATGTAGAATGTATATGAATGACTGGAATACGTGTAACAGATTTGAAATGAAATTCATTTGAAATATTCTGGAACCACAGAAATAATCACCGATATTGCATCTTCTTTTGGTACCACAACTTACGATGATGGCACTTCCTCGATGGTAACTGCCAAAACAAGCCTTCTATCAGATGGGACAACTCTGTCCAATCCAACAACACTTGAACCTACTGAAAATACTATAAGTGATGGTATGACTGGTAAAAACAGGAATTAATACTCTACATTTGATCATATATTTCTGTTTGCATGAATCAATGCATTTCCTCTCTTCATTTTACGATCCATCTATTTATCATCAAAAGTGATAGTGATACAATGCTTTATTTCCAACAGTTTTGTTCTTATTACCATCCATTTATTTCTTTGATGGAGAAAGCCTACATGAGCACACTTTTATCACAAATGAGATTCAGCCCTTCAATATTATCATTTTTTGCAAATTCATACACAATTGACTAAAAATTATTCTTTTATCTCACTTTATAGACTTTCATTGTTTTTCTTGTATTTAGCAGAGCTACCATTTTGTATAGATTTCATTCACATCAGTCTGAGTTAATTTGCTCCTAGAATTGTTTTTAAAACTATGGAAATTTACACACCATTTTATTGATTGCAATTTTAAATAGATAAAAATGGATATGGATAAATTATAAACTGGCTAATTCCTTGTCAGTTTTTTTCTGCACTTACGACTCTAATCACCAGATCATCTCAATATCAATCGATGTTTCCATCCCTGTTGGTTCGGACAATGAATTCCATTCATGGCCCCTATCCTATTCTATTCCATCTGGGAGGTGCTTCATAAAGCTGTTCGTAAAGTTGCGCATGACTTTACAAATGATATTATATATATGAAAAGCCAAATGGGATGCTTAATCGTTTTTAACTGCATCAGCTGAAGTTGAACTGTGCAGATGTAGATTAAAATTCTTATCATAACAAACATTTTTAATGCAAAGTATATTTTTTGCCATCATTTAATTGAGGCTATTGGAAATATAGTCACATTTTGTTAAAACATCAGGAAAAACTTCGGGCATCCTATCTGGCACTTCATATTCAAGTCGTTCGTAAAGTCATGCGTAACTTTACGAATAGCTTTATGAAACACACACCCCCCCCTCCCCCCCTCCCCCCCCCTCCCCCCCTCCCCCCCCCCCTCCCCCCCCCCCCCCAGCTCTGGTTTGTGCCATACATGTTGGCTTTGGTCAGGAGCTGGCAACCATATTTTTTATATATATATATTTTTTTTTTTTTGGGGGGGGGGGGGTGGAATGCAAACAAGCATTTGTTGCAACACTGCGCTATTGAGGAGGGGTTGGGGGCTGTAGCATGCCACTCTTGCATCTATGTGTATCTATGTTCACAGACAGGCGATTGTACCAAACTTGCAATGATCAAATCAGTTCCAGTTTCACTCATAAATTTCACCTACCACTCGTGCTATATCACAAACCACCCCAAGATCTTTCACCACAGATCCAAAATTGCCTCTTAAGGCCTGTCTTCACTATCTCGAGATTGCCAACTATCCAGCTAATTTGCGTCTTCATCAGACCGAAGTAGCAATTAGCGTGACATTTGGTCTGGATTGTCATCTCAAGATATCTTGGGATAGTTTGCAAAATATCCAGCTATTTGTCCGGTGCGTCTTCACCAGACCGAAGACTCGCACTATGCGCTAACGCTGAGCAAAATATCTCGAGCTAATTTCTCAAGGTCGAGTTTCAAATTTCGAGGTTGAATCTCGAGCTGATGAAGACGCGATTTGTAACTTCTGGATTATTTCCCAAATCAGAAATAGCAGGCTATTTGGCAATCTCGAGATGATGAAGACGCGCCTATTGATCATATTGATGGATGTTCTGCATCCATATACATCTCTGTCAGCTAGTTATTTCTTTTTCTAGGAAGAATCCAAAATCGATCCTCCGTCCCTTTAGGTATTTCTAGAGCAGCCTAAACTCTTTCAATCTTGATGCAAACACAGTTGTTTCAGCTTGTCATATTAGATTCAAAGTCATTCTTTTGATCTTCCAGAGGTGGCCGGAGCCCACTTGGAAGATTCTCAACCGTTAACGTGTCAATTACAAACATATTTCACAAATAAATTTGAACAAGTCAGGGGATTTGGAAAGAAGCACTCAAATTTGGTAATGTCAATCATACACTAAAAAATCAGACAGTCCCTGTTATCTTGTCTCCTACTGTATTCCTTCTACTCCCTTTATATTGAAAAGGTCTTAAACAGGAAATAGGCTAAAATTGTGGCATTTTGAATGATCTATCAGGAATAAATCAGAGAAAAATCAGGGAATTTTATTGGGCATTTATTTGATTTGATTGATTTAAATTTATTTCCATATTTTACAAATAAATTTGAACAAGTAATTATACAAACAAACAAATACATTCAAAAAACGAAATACAGTTAAATGAATAAATTGAAGACTAAAGTAAATAAAATTTTACATAATCAACAATTTGTTTGTAATTAACATAACTTGAAATATGGGGGAACCAAAAAGAAGCAATGCTTGTCAAAAATATTTGGTTCCCAGGGGTAATTGTGTCTAATCAATAATTATGTCTGTTAGTGATTTTTCTTCTGCATCATGGATGACTGGTATTACTGACACATTAATCCACTTTATCATCCACCGTCATCCATGCTACATTACATCATCATGTACTAGTCTTAATGACATATTAGTACACTTACCATCTACTGTCATCTATGTTCCATTACATCATCAGGCCAAATATTAAAAAAAAACATGTTTAGCGTCCTGCTTTTTTTTTAAATCGGAAGGAGGAGGCCCTTTTTTCTTCCTTTTTTTCCTTCAAAATGGCCGCTCAAAATGGCCGCTCAAAATGGCCGCTCAAAATGGCCGCTCAAAATGGCCACTCGGTACATTTTCCCTGACACTCGGGCTATTTTTCAAGATGGCCGCGGACATTTTTTTTTTTAATCAGTTTATTTTAGCAGTGTTTTTTATGTTATGTTTGTTTTTTTAATTTAATTTTTTTTAATTGAAAAAAAAAAATGGGAGGTGGCCCCCCCCCCCCATAAAAGGAAGCAGGCGGGGACGCTAAACATGTATTTTTTTTAATGGCCTCATGTACTGGTAGGGTTCCCATGGCCCGCCTCTGCTGAAGATCGGGGAAATCCTGGAAAATGAGTTCCCTCTTGTCCAGTCAGGCTAGAGTTGTTTTGTTAAAGGTCAGGGGATTTGGAAAGAAGCACTCACATTTGGTAATGTCAATCATACACTAAAAATTAGACAGTCCCTTTTATCTTGACTCGTACTGTATTCCTCCTACTCCCTCATTGAAAAGGTCTCAAACAGGAAATAGGCTGAAATTGTGGCATTTTAAATGATTCATCAGGAATAAATCGGAGAAAAATCAGTGAATTTTTTTTCTTCAAAAGTTGCTGGGAAGCCTGATTGCAGATGTCTTTATCCAATAAGGGTCTCTAGGTCAATTCATTCATTCATCAACGACCCTAATCCTAATCTAAAATCCCTTTGGCAAAATATATCAAGGATCATTTGTCTGCTTTTTAATACTAAATTATAAATTCATTTATTAGATGTTAAAACAGTATTGCCTTGATATATATTTTACCTACAATTTCTTAATAGATGTAATAGTAATGTGTTTTTGTTTGATTTCTTGTGTCTCTCATGTCATGTATTCTACTTTTCAATGTTAATAATATGATATGTTATATATCATTTACTCACTTTTGATTATTTTAATCTCATCTAATGTATAATACACTTCATGCTTCTTTTTGTATTTGTCAAGTCAGCTATATGTACCGGTATGCATTTTGTTTATGTTGTATATGTCATATTGTATATTTATGTTTAAATTGCTTTACTTTTAATTGTAATTTTATGTTTTTAAAGAGATTTGAAATAAACTAGATTGAACTGAATTAAATGATGAGTTAACACCTTTCTGGCTGTCAGCAGACATTATGCTTTACTGTATACAGTGCGTCCCAGAAAAAACGAAACCGAGAAGTATCGATGTTTTATCATAACTTAATCACAACCATAATTAATGAATGATACATATTTGGAAAGGTTAGAGTCTCCTCTTTCAGTTGATGCTACTCACGTGATGCATATGTCACGCATGAGTGATTAAAAGCAATTTGAAGGAAGGAAACCAAAAAGACATTTGGCGGGCGGTATCTGAATTTCAAAGAAAAATTCACATTTCTAGAAAGTTGAGTTTCTGCCCTTTCATATGACACCTCAATCAGGAAAAATGAGCGAGGAATAACAAAGTTCTGTTTGCTTGAAGTAGCCCTTACATTTTCATAATTTTAACAAACGAATTCGTTTTCACTGGGTGCCTGCCGTATCAATAAACGAAATTAACAAAAGACTTAACTCCGTTTCGTTGACAATCAGCCGTAGACGAGAGTCTTCATGCATGGCTGATTGTCAACGAAACGGAGTTAAGTCTTTTGTCAAATCTGCTTTTTGGTACGGCAGGCACCCAGTGAAAACGAATTCGTTTGTTAAAATTATGAAAATGTAAGGGCTACTTTAAGCAAACAGAACTTTGTTATTCCTCGCTCATTTTTCCTGATTGAGGTGTCATATGAAAGGGCAGAAACTCAACTTTCTAGAAATGTGAATTTTTCTTCGAAATTCAGATACCGCCCACCAAATGTCTTTTTGGTTTCCTTCCTTCAAATTGCTTTTAATCACTCATGCGTGACATATGCATCACGTGAGTAGCATCAACTGAAAGAGGAGACTCTAAGCTTTCCAAATATGTATCATTCATTAATTATGGTTGTGATTAAGTTATGATAAAACATCGATA
This sequence comes from Strongylocentrotus droebachiensis, assembly GCA_035222895.1. Lineage (NCBI taxonomy): Eukaryota > Metazoa > Echinodermata > Echinoidea > Camarodonta > Strongylocentrotidae > Strongylocentrotus > Strongylocentrotus droebachiensis. Next base: position 680,148 of record JAVYIG010000251.1, on the reverse strand, counting down.
CTTCTCGGTTTCGTTTTTTCTGGGACGCACTGTATATTACTGAAACCATTTTTAGTTGCATCAGAGAACTAATTGTTGTACTTTGATTAGATTTAGAACAGTAAAAAAAAATGGTACAATATTCAATGTTTGGTAGGTCTTGAATGAAAGAATACCATAAAGGATAGATGAATACATTGTTGACTTTCTGCAAGAAGGCTCTTAATTACTTCCATTGCCAATACACAGATCATTAGGGCCTTCTTGCAGGTAGCTGATGATATACACCAATTCATGTACATGTAGGTGTCATATTTAGAACAAAATACTGATGAGGCTACCCTGGGTAATCAAGACATATTATTATTATTATTATTATTATTATTATTATTATTATTATTATCTGTTTCGAGCCAGAAGGGTATCTGTATCCAATGATTTAGAGTTAACGCCTTCTTGCCCTAAACAAATGTTATCATGGATATTGATTTGCAATGCATTTTGTTCTGCGATATCTGTTATTAATTTGATTTATTCTTTATACCAAGGAGTAACTCACTCCATGATTGCACATGTTTTCTTTTCTTCTTAGCACCTTTATATTCTTCTAATTTCAAGAGTTATAGAAAGGATGAATGAACATACTCATTGAAGTAAAAGCTACTTCAGATAATCAAATGGTGGGCCTAAAATATATGCAAGTGTTGGACAAATAATGGGGCTAAAATTTTATTAAATCAGCCCCTTACCCTTCACAAAAGAAAATGGATTATGAGAGCAATTTTTTGTCAAAATCAGGAGCAAAACATAATGTTTTTCCCTGAAATTGAATTTATGAGATTGTTCAGTAAAGAAACTTTTTATTTGCATTTCTATAGCACTAGGAAAGTAAAAATCTTGCAAGAAGTAGCCTCTGACAAATTATGCCTATCATAAGGTCCTACAGCAGTTGAACAGAATATGATTCATATGTCCGGAATTCTCTTGATTTTGTTTTGTTTTGTTTTGTTCTGTTCTGTCAAACTATTTACTGTTTGTTCTACTTTTTAAACAGACGTGACTAAAATCACACCCCCTAGTCTCGATGAAACAACTCCTCTTATAACAACACAGGGTGAGAGTACTGTGATTTTTTTGGTGTATTTTATTCGCTATACAGTGAACACAGATTTTTACTATCAATTTTTTTCGATTAATTTTACATTGTCCTCTACAAGTTTTTTTTAATGATGATGATTATGTTTTCTGCAATTGTTTATCTCCTTTTTCTAAATACTTCTCAAATGATCATACCTCTCTGCCGTGCGTGTATCTGACGCAAAGGCAATCTGAATGTAATCAAGAAGGCTTGACTCCAATTTTAATTTATCTTTAATATAAGGAGTAAAGCATAATTTGTTGATTAACGTTCTATTAGATCTTCTTCAATGTTGTATAAAACAAATAATGAATGTTTTTCATTCGTTCAATAGTGCGAATATTTTCATTTGTTGAAAGATTAACGTTAATTCTATTCAACTCGGCTGACGCCTCGTTAATAGAATGTTTTTCCCTGAAATTGAATTTACGAGATTGTCCAGTAAAGAACCTTTTTATTTGCATTTCTATAGCACTAGGAAAGTAAAATCTTACAAGAAGTAGACTCTGACAAATTATGCCTATCATAAGGTCCTGCAGCGGTTGAACAGAATGTTCTGTCAAACTATTTACTGTTTGTTCTACTTTTTAAACAGACGTGACTAAAATCACACCCCCTAGTCTCGATGATACAACTCCTCTTATAACAACACAGGGTGAGAGTACTGTGATTCTTTTGGTGTATTTTATTCGCTACACAGTGAACACAGATTTTTACTATCAATTTTTTTCGATTAATTTTACATTGTCCTCTCCAAGTTTTTTTTTAAATGATGATGATTATTATGTTTTATGCAATTGTTTATCTCCTTTTTCTAAAGATTCTCGAATGATCATACTTATACTTCTCCATTTCATATTTCATTTCTACTTATCCTTATAGAAACCTACAACAACAACACCATTAATAATAATATTCATAATAATAGTAATAATAGCAATAATAATGGTTTAAAAAATAATGGTGACGATGATGATGATGATGATAATAATGATTATGATAAAGATAAAAGCACCTCAAAATCTGAATTGCTTGTAATAGAATTGTGAAGTGAAAATACCCCCAAAGATGCGAGTCGGGCTCACTTCCAAAATTCTCATACTTGTTCCTTTTACCTTTTTTTTTATTTTTTATATTCAAATGATTTGATTTCTCATGCAAAACAAAATACAAGGATAATTATATCACAACAAATATGCAATGAAACAATAAATATTATTTTATTTTGTTATAAAATAAAAAACTTGTTTTATTTTTTTTATTTAGTCATCTAATCATGCTGGGCCCTTGATGCAAATACACTGCAGTTTGAATACCGATGGTTAATTAAGGCAATTTCAATAGCATTGTCCATCACCTACTAGTATTGAAATGTGCAAACATGACAATAAGGTATTGCGTAATCCAAACATGATTTCTATACAATCATGTAGGCAATACATTAGGGTTTCAAAATATCCCCTGTGTTTAATTTTTGAAAGCAGTTGTAATTCTTTTGAAGGCGATACATGCAATGATAACTTTTACCTGGTTCTCGTTTTGTGTGATGCCTTTGGAACCTGAAGGCACGACTGAGACCCCGACTACTACATGTGTGCCAAATGAGACGACGGACTGTCTCAAATCAACACCCGGGCCTGATGTTGGTGAGCTTCAATCTTGTAGCCTTGAATCTGTGATTATTACATTGTAACGTTAGCCCTCATGTTGTGAAAATTCTTCAAAAAAATGTTGTTTCATTCACTGTCATTCATCGTTTATTTGTACATCTGGTGCTGGTTTCATGTCGTGAAATACAAGTTAGTCTCACATAAGGGTTAAAGCAATCGCATGCATGCTTCATCCACACTATAACTAGAAGAGCAACTGTGAAAAAGAAAAAAAATCTCCACAGCACGTGAATTTTGCACATTTTGTGAAGAGTACATGAAGTGCTCTAAAACCAGAATCTTTGGGACATGAAACTTTTGTGAATAATTAACCCTGATGGATAAACTGTAAACATTTACAGTTTGGTCAGTGTGAGTTGTGATGTTCCTCATTTCATATCATGAATGTTTCACTAATCTGAGCCACTCACAAAAGCCCTGCAAGTTTCTGGTTTTACAGTCGTCAGATTTTAAACATTTGAAATGAAATAAAACTGACATAAAACTGCCTGAGCTACTCGCTTTCCTTCTTCTTAACAGGAATTTCATTTATATATATCTGTGATGGGATCTTTTTAGTTTGCTCTTTACATCACTCCTTTTCTTGCGTTATTTCTCTGCTTTGGATTTAAACTCTCATTGGTACATTGTCGATGTGCCTACTCTATGTATCTCAAAATGCATTCAATCAATTATTAATTTGACGAGAATAATTTCATCGCCTCTACACTCACAATACAAAGCAAGATATGTTTTACATGATATTTTATGCAATTACTTTATGATGCCTTGTGATCTGTATTTTAGAGTGTTGAACAGAACTTGGAAATAGGAACAGACAGATTGATATATTTTTTAACAGTTTAAGTCATCATTGATAGGATGGAAACCCAAATACCCACCTCCCCCCCCCCCCCCAAAAAAAAAAGTTCCCTGAAAATGCAGGGAAGTTATTTCTAAAAGGATAATTCCTTACGGGTGTCATAAGTCAACATATCTCCTTTTATATATGCTTTTATTAGCTCGGCTGGGTGGAAGGTGCAAGTGAGCTATTGCAAGCGCTTTTTGCCCGCGTCCATAAACTTTTTACATTTTTTACTTCTTTGGATTTTAACCAAACTTGGTAGGGATCATCCTTAGGCAAGAGAGATCTAAGGTTGTTCAAATGGGGTATGTACCTCCAAGTGGGGCCTGGGGCGGCACCCACAAAGTTTTTCAGTGGCAGTAATTGGAAATTTTCTTTTTATACTTGAAAGTCCATGGATATATAGATTCTAACCAAAATTTGTAAGAATCATGTGCAGGAAAAGGATATCTTAAGATGTTTAAATGGGTTATACGCTCCATAGGGGGCTTGGGGCATCATCTCCCAAAGTGCCCCTATGGCAATAATTAGACATTTAAAAAACTTTGTCTTTAAAATTCATATATAGATTTTGACTTAACTTGATAGGATGTATTCATCAGACGGGGTATGAAAGTGTTCCGAAGGGCTACTTACCTTTCCAGGGTCAGTAGGATTGTAACCTTTATAGGAATCATTTTATGAAGAAGGCCCAAATTTGTTTGAATCGGAAAAACGCCCCTCCAGGGAACTTGGGAGCAGCACCCCAAAATTGCCCTACTGTTCCAATATTCCTATGTTCCTGGTGTAAAGGGGATGGGGGCTAGGTCCCGAGGCCCCTACTTTCATCGGCTCGGGTGAGCGTAAGGTCCGTAGACCTCTGTACATTATATGACATTTGAAAAGCAGCAATGGCTTGCTGTATCCATGGCTTAAGAAAGAATTATTTGTATGTGTCTGTGCATTTTCTTACCTAAAATCAATGAATTACAGTATACTTGATTAGGTTAAATGATCAGTTCAAGAACAAAATTGTAATTTTGACTGTGCAGAATCCACAAAGTTTTGATTGATGTTTGTTTATTTCATGTAAATATGAGCAGTTCATTCCTTAATTCATATCATGCAATATGTTATATATTTATGTTTTATTCTGAAATACATTTTGCAAATGAGAAGTATTCCTAAATTTTCTTCTTACTCAAGTCTCTGTAATGATCTGTATTCTCTTCCCTTATCTTAGATTATGTTCAAATACTTTCATACTTTGCAGTCATATTCTTTTTTTGTTAATTCCTTTACGCTAGCTTCAGTAGTTGTGCCACAGAAGCAGTTTTCACATTCAACATAGTGTCTTAAAAATAGCCGATATCAAAATATGTGTTTGCAAATATTCTGCTAATGTGTGTCACTTTCTAGTAATAACTTTCTTCTCTGCTTTTTAAGTAAAAGGTTGAGTTAGTAAAAAAAATGTTTCCAATGCCTTTACTAAATGTTCTTGATACTAATCACTGCATCTAACACAGCTACAATGTAACTCGTTGCTTATGGGAACTGCATGATCCCTGTGTTATAAAGCTTATAGGGAATAAAAGAAGTAGGTATTCATCGGGTTATTACAGGCTTAGTACCTTGCACTTGCACCATACAGGTACATGTAGGGGCCATGTCTTTCATTTTTTCCATATTTTCAGATCTGAAAGGTTTGTATAATTTCATTTCTGTAATATTTGTGTTTTATTCCAAGATTCTGGACAGATAGTGGTACAATATATTTTGGAGTTTGAATTGCTTTTTTGCAAAGTATTACTTTATATTTCATAATTTTTGTTTCATTTCTCAGTCATTTGTTAATTATGTATTTGTCATCATTTTTTTCTTGATTAGTTACTATATCTGTTGCTAATTTTGTGTACTTTGTCAATCTCAATCTTCTGTATTGTGTGTCTTTGTTGGCTATTTACCATGAGTCAATACAAACTACACACTTTTATATTTGCCTATAGGTTTCAAGTTGGAGCTGCAACTATGAAATGATTTGACCTATGAATAGTAGATTCACTCCTTCAGCATCTTATGGTACCATTCTTGTCAGGCAACTCTTCATGGCTGATTTAATTGTACTCGAGAAGAATCATTCATAAATTTGAATACTTTTATGAACTGGTTGATTGGGTGAATCAACATTTCCTCCTGCTACAATTGCTCAGGGCTTTATTTTGTCAAAAATATAGGATTATAGGGTTGGGCGTGCAATTAAGTTTTAGGTAAGGTGTAGGAATATGTTTGAGATTTAGTGTAGGAATACGGTTAAGGTTTAAGGTTAGGTGTTGGAATACGCTTAAGGTTTAAGGTTAGGTGTAGGGATATGATTAAGGTTGTAGGTTAGGTGTAGGGATATGATTAAGGTTTTAGGTTAGGTGCAGGGATTTGATTAAGGTTTTAGGTTAGGTGTAGGAATACGATTAAGGTTTTAGGTTCGGTGTAGAATAGACTGTAGGGATATGATTATGGTTTGAGGTTAGGTGCAGGGATATGATTAAGGTTTAAGGTTAGGTGTAGGGATATGATTAAGATTTAAGGTTAGGTGTAGGGATATGATTAAGGTTTTAGGTTCGGTGTAGAGATATGATTAAGGTTTAAGGTTAGGTGTAGGGATATGATTAAGGTTAGGTGTAGGGATATGATTAAGGTTTGAGGTTAGGTGCAGGGATATGATTATGGTTTTAGGTTAGGTGCAGGGATATGATTGAGGTTTTAGGTTAGGTGTAGGAATACGATTAAGGTTTAAGGTTAGGTGTAGGGATATGATTAAGGTCTGAGGTTAGGTGCAGGGATATGATTAAGGTTTAAGGTTAGGTGTAGGGATATGAATAAGATTTAAGGTTAGGTGTAGGGATGTGATTAAGGTTTTAGGTTCGGTGTAGAGATATGATTAAGGTTTAAGGTTAGGTGTAGGGATATGTTTAAGGTTAGGTGTAGGGATATGATTAAGGTTTTAGGTTCGGTGTAGAGATATGATTATGGTTTGAGGTTAGGTGTAGGGATATGATTAAGGTCTGAGGTTAGGTGCAGGGATATGATTAAGGTTAAAGTTTAGGTGTAGGGATATGATTAAGATTTAAGGTTCGGTGTAGGGATATGATTAAGGTTTGAGGTTAGGTGTAGAGATATGATTATGGTTTGAGGTTAGGTGCAGGGATATGATTAAGGTTTTAGGTTAGGTGTAGGGATATGATTAAGGTCTGAGGTTAGGTGCAGGGATATGATTAAGGTTTAAGGTTAGGTGTAGGGATATGATTAAGATTTAAGGTTCGGTGTAGGGATATGATTAAGGTTTGAGGTTAGGTGTAGAGATATGATTATGGTTTGAGGTTAGGTGCAGGGATATGATTGAGGTTTTAGGTTAGGTGTAGGAATACGATTAAGGTTTAAGGTTAGGTGTAGGGATATGATTAAGGTCTGAGGTTAGGTGTAGAGATATGATTAAGGTTTTAGGTTAGGTGTAGGGATATGATTAAGGTTTAAGGTTAGGTGTAGGGATATGATTAAGGTTTTAGGTTAGGTGTAGGGATATGATTGAGGTTAGGTGTAGGGATATGATTAAGGTTTAAGGTTAGGTGTAGGGATATGATTAAGGTTTAAGGTCAGGTGTAGGGATATGATTAAGGTTTAAGGTTAGGTGTAGGGATATGATTAAGGCTTGAGGTTAGGTGTAGGAATATGATTAAGGTTTTAGGTTAGGTGTAGGGATATGATTAATGTTTTAGGTTAGGTGCAGGGATATGATTAAGGTTTAAGGTTCGGTGTAGGGATATGATTAAGGTTGAGGTTAGGTGTAGGGATATGATTAAGGTTGAGGTTAGGTGTAGGGATATGATTTAGGTTTCAGGTTATAGGTGTAGGGATATGATTTAGGTTTGAGGTTAGGTGTAGGGATATGATTTAGGTTTTAGGTTATAGGTGTAGGGATATGATTTAGGTTTCAGGTTATAGGTGTAGGGATATGATTTAGGCTTGAGGTTAGGTCTAGGGATATGATTAAGGTTTTAGGTTAAGTGTAGGGATATGATTAAGGCTTGAGGTTAGGTGTAGGAATATGATTAAGGTTTGAGGTTAGGTGTAGGAATATGATTAAGGTTTTAGGTTAGGTGCAGGTATATGATTAAGGTTTGAAGTTATAGGTGTAGGGTCCAGGGTTGAATCTAGGAATCGTGTTAGTGAATGAATTTACTGCAGAGCAATTGTCACAGGAGCAAGTGGTATACAATCAGTTGATGTAAAGAAACAATCTAAACTGATGTAATATTGAAGCCCAACCTTGACTGTAATTAACTCTATTTTTTATCTCCATGATTGAAACAGCTCTGATTGCTGGTTGTACCTGTGGAGCTCTCATCTTCCTCGTCCTATGTGGGTTGTTGATCTGGTGGCTGTGGAAGAAACGCAAATGTTGTTTCGCGCCAATAGGTGGCGGAAGGTAACTATCACATGCAACTTTATGTAAACTTATGGCCCGAATTCACAAAGGAGGTTTTTTCGACAAACCTAGCCTTATGTGAGTCATATGACGTGTTTTTACAAAATATATAGGTCTGTAAATACAAACCTAGGTTTGTAAAAACGCGCATATGACCCGCATAAACCTAGATTTATTGACAAACCTCCTTTGTGAATTCGGGCCTATGTGTTGGGCAAATGCAGATTAATGTCTACATTATACGTGACATGACACTCTAATGTTTCAAGAACTTCTTCCTGCATAGGATCCATTTATTTCACCATTGTTTGGTGTGGCAATTCTCGATATCGCCAATACCCCCCAAAAATCTAAATGTGCACCTCTTGGATGTATAATTTTGAGCCACTTTCGGAACTTACATAGTTCCGGTGTACGGTGTATGCATGAAGCATGCACAGTTCATGTACTATGCATGCACAATGTACGTATCCTAAAGCTATTTCTAGATTTCTCTCTGGTTGGCTGCTACTGACTTCCCTTAGATGACAAGTATCAATGACAAATCTGCTGATAACCAATCAGAAGCAAGGATTTCAGTAGCTTATAACAAAAATTGTCATTTGTCACTGATGACAAGTTTTGTGAAATGCCCCCCCCCCCCCCCCTGGACTTGGATATGATTTAGAGTCAATAGTGACAGAACTACTTCTGGCTAAGAATTCTCTTAAAATTTATTTTGTCTTTCATATCAGTTAGAATTGCATGAACGTAGGCATTTATAGAATGTCCACTAAAGCCAGACGTGTGTAAATTCATACTTTGACTTAAAATAAATCTGTCTCGAACTAAGCCGATCAATCTGTTTCTTCTTGTTATAGCCTTTCTTTATAGAGTGTTGGCATTCACTGGTCTACAAGAATAGACTGGTAAATGTCATCCTGTAGAACTAGGGAGCCATTGAGAAGAGATAGATTTATCTTCTAATATCAAACACCTTTCTGGATCCTAAGAGATGATATCGTCGGCGGGGTGGCAGAAGGGCGTAGCACGCAAGCGACTCGAAAACTACTTTTCAAATTATTCACATTTAAAGATTTGTTTTATACTTAAACTGCTTTCCGTCCCGAAAATTGGTTTAAAACATTAAAGACTAATAGAAATGTTGTAGTAGAACACGGCCGCAATTTTTTTCTCAGTTTGAGGCGATTTAGTGCTAATGCCCTTCTGCTTAGCGTTTCATTATTGACCTGAAATTTGAGCTAACGCCCTTCTGCCAGCCAGGCGACCATATGTCCATGAACATGTATGGTACAGTACCTTTGAAATGCCAAACAGACTGGTAAATGTACTTCATCCTAATCTTCTTGTTATTTTTCTAATTACAATGTTTTGATCATTTCCATGCATGTATATCAATCTTTCTCAACTTTTGTTACATGTTTTCACCTTTCAAACTTCATTCATATTCTTTACCGACATTGTGCACTTAGTTTTTGTTTTGAAGTTAATATTTCTGATTATTTCACATCTAGTAAATATATAATGCTATCAGTGAAATGTTTTTATGAATCTATGTTATCTTTGTTGTATTTGCAGTCACTTTCATTTACCGGTAACTTTCATTATATTCTTCTTCTTTTTCATATGTTTCATACAAATCTTTTCTATAAGGGAGTTTACAGATAGCACATGGTACAAAATGACCCCAAATATCCACAGATCTTTTACACATGGAGAAGTTCCACTTTGAGCATATTAGAAATAATAACTGCCAAAGTCCTAGATGTGCTTCATGAATACCTTTTGTCTGCGTATCATAGAATGTACCATTGGTGCATAAATGAATAATGTTACATAACTTTCATGAGCGCATATATATCCAGTATTCATCTCTGGGTTTTACCTTTTTGGTACAAATGACCTTTATCTGCCCATGCGCAGATTATTCTGTAAACTCCCTTATTCTGACGTGCTACTGTTAGTTAATCTTTTACTAACCTTTAATATGTCAATTTTGTTTAATTTTTTGTATGCCTTTTATTGGCAGAGGTCAACTTATGAAATTCCAGGTATTGGCCTTGTTATCGCGATATCTCACAAACCACTAGAGATATGAGGCTTAAACTTTGTGATAATATGTATCGATCACCACTGGAAGACAATCTGATTTGATTTCGGGTTAATAGATCAAAGGTCAAAGGTCACAGAGGTCAATTTATGAAATTCTAGATATAGCCTTGTTATCAGGATATCTCAAGATCCACTAGAGATACAATACTTAAACTTGGTAATAGTAGGTATCACCATAGGAAGATGAGTTGTTCAGAATTGGAGTTCAAAGTTCACAGGTCAATTTCTGAAATTACAGGTATTGGCCTTATCGTGACATCTCACGAACCACTAGAGATATGATACTTAAACTTTGTGATGGTATGTTTAACCATGCACAGGAAGACAATCTGATTTGATTTTGGGTTAATAGATTAAAGGTCACAGAGGTCAATTTATGAAATTCGAGATAAGCCTTGTTATCAGGATATCTCAAGATCCACTAGAGATACAAGGCTTAAACTTGGTGATAGTAGGTATCACCATAGGAAGATGATTTGTTCAGAATTGGAGTTCAAAGTTCAAAGGTCAATTTCTGAAATTACAGGTATTGGCCTTGCTTTTGCAATATCTCGAGAACCACAAGAGATGGGCTTTTTGTTTTCATTGTGATATGTCACAAATAATTCCATCCATTTCCTATACTGAATTTAGGACGGAGGAGTATTGGAGATGCAGTCAAATTTGTTTTGTTATGTTTTGTTTTTATATATATATATACAATTCTTAAGATAAATGGGGAGTATTTTGGGAGATGTATCATGGATAACTGACAATCTGTAAATAAACAGAAATTTAATAGAACGTGTCTCCAGAAGATATCACTCATTAAATCTTTAAATATTTCAAAATTACTTCCTTTACAAGCATAATGTTTGAAATAGCAAATATAATTATAATAATTCAGATATAATGCCACATCACTATCACAGGCAAGTTCTGCACCAGGAAGAGAGCTTATCAATATCTGTTTGCTCCCTTTTTTGTATTAATAGTGAAGCTGCTTTGCGTGATAATGAAGAGAAACAGGTGGAACTTCTGAAAATTGAGAAAAAAGGAACGGTCATACTCACCCCCTTAGACGCACCACCTGCCTGGCCGGAGCAAGATGGCGTCCTATCAACTTCACCTAATCCAAATACTGACAAAACCCCTGGTAAAAGCCTAATTTTCTATCTTCTGACTTATTTAATTTCCTTTCTTCACTCACATCATTTATTAGTTCAAGTTTATTCAAACCAAATCAAACATAAACAATGGTACAATATATAACATCAAGGAACACAAGAATGATAGGTTTGGGACCCCAGTGAAGCACAGCTTGTGAACTAATTATACACATTTTCTATCAGTAATGATTAAACTTTCAGTCTTTTCATTGTTTTGATTTGTTTTTGCTACTGCTCATCGTTTTAACCAGTTTATGCACAAGGTTATGTCTCTATTTCAATTCTTAACCTGTTTCTGATGTGTTTTATCTTGACTGAATAGCCAGTATTCTACTAAAATTTAAGTATAATGCTGTATATACAAAGGAAGTTGGACCAAGTTCCCCTTTGTTCAACAGCATACATTTAATCCGGTTAACTGATGTAGTAAATTCCAGCCATTGAATGTATCTCTAACCATTTTTTTCATCATATTACTCATGGATGTTTTTGTCTTTTAAACACTATTGCGAATGATTACTAAGAAAGCAGAAGCAAATGTATTATTTTATGTTTTTTTAGAAGATCTTGTGAGAATATCAGGATTGTTGTAGAATATGATATCACCAACAATATGTGTAGTAAATCCCTCCCCATGCGTTTTTTTCTCATCACATTCCCTTTTCTTTTGCTCCATTTTCTTTCCTCTCTTGTCAATCTCCCCCCCCCCCCCCCCCCCCTCTCATCACAGGGGAGCTGTCCAAGGAAGAGGAGGCATTGCCCTCACCGACCACAGAGGGCACCCCGGACAGCACTACATCCAGAAAAAAGAAGAAGAAGAAGAAGAAAGGGAGCAGATCGAACAGAGTCAGTCCTGAACCCGACCAGATTCCTGCACCGTCGACAGGAGGAAATGATGGATAGCATTTGCAAATGCTCTCTTGCTTTCGTGACACATTCTGGCTGTGCATTTTGTTTCCTCCAGAACAGTCCACCATCAGCAGTACTTTGTGAGGCTGCTAGCTAGCACGGACTCTATTCTTGACACTCCAACGAAAGTTCTTGTGACTATGGGCAGGTGAGGATTAGCAGTGTCAGGTACACTGTATCGCCTCAGACTCGGTCAAAGCCATATTACATGTAGACCGAAAGCTTCAGTCTCTGATATCGACGGTTGTTCCGCTGAGATTGCATCTGGCTCCTCTGACCGCCTCTGCGTATGGGGAATGTCAACAAATGTCAGTTTTATTAAAGAAATGACCCATATGAGACGGTTATTTCTGTCTATATTACATGTAGTTTGCAGCACAGAAACTTCTTTTGTGCACTTCAACTGCAGCAGATCTAGAGAAAAGGACAAGATGTGCAACGGGTGCATTGGATATCTCCCCCTTTCCCTCCCCCATTGATGGTCTATGAGGTGAAGATAGAGATTTAGGTGTACTGCAGAGAAGAGCGTCCAGGGAAAAAAAAACTTACACAAATTTGGGGGGCTACTTTTCAAGCTTGCTTGCATGAAAATAACACTCTTTAATTTGTTTTGCATTGAACTCTATGCACATTTTTGGGGGCTCTTTTATGACTTTCGGGGGCTAATTTGCCCAGAGCCCCCATGTTTTTTTCCCTGAGAGTGTCTCAGGACAGTATTGTACCATCCAATGATCAAAGCAATGTCACGCTTTCCCCATAAAGTCTGAACAATGTCTGCCACTGCCTCGATGTGACCCTCATCACCGCCGATTTATGATAAATTGTGCAAAGATGCTTCCAGCAAGTACCAAGAGGAAATACTGTCCTTTGGACCCTACAACGTACCTCCAATGGTCAACGGAATGTTCCTACATAGCAATGACACATGTCTGCCCCAGCATATTGAAAATCTGTTCAAAGATACTGCCACCTGTCATAAATGATTATTAATAATAATAATAATAGTAAGTGTAAACTTATAGAGCGCACACACCGTCCAGGGATGCTCATGGCGCTAGCTCAGCAACAGTTCTCTTTGATACTGTTTTATTTACTAATGTGAAGCGCTTTGAGCATGTTTATGTAAAGGCGCTATATAAATATCAATTTGTATGTATGCATTGGCTGCTGTACTGCAGAAATAAGTGTCTCTGCATGGGCAATACTCTCCTTTGAACCTGTAACAACCTCTAGTGGAACATCCCTCAGCAGTGGTCAATGGAATATCACCACTATCCCTTTATAGCTTTAAAGGACAAGTCCACTCCATAAAAAACTTACTTTCAATAGAAGCAGAAAAATCAGACAAACCAATCAAAAAAAGTTTGAGCGAAATCGGATATCCAATAAGAAAGTTATGATTTTTTGAAAAAGTATGTAAAACTATGGAACAATGAAAAGCACAAGACAAACTGGGAACTCACTCATCAGTCTGTGACGTCATGTCCTCACTATCCACTAATTATTTTCTTTATATTGATAACATAAATTTTGCTATTTCCCCCTAGGAATCTTATTTCTTCACACCAGCATCCAAGTTAGAATGATAGTAATATGTCATTGTGTAGATGCACTAATATAAAGTAATTTTTGTCCACTTAAATCATCAAAAATTAGAATTTTGATAAACTATTTAAATAAAAGTCAATAATTATGAATATACAATATTAAGAAAATGGTATCCATTCTTCAAATTTCATAAAAGATTTTGTGAAATGTCATGCACGCAATATGATACAAATCATATAAATTGGGCAAAGGTATGGGGGAATCAAGTTTTGGGGGATAAAAAGGGAAATTAATGGGATTAAACTATATAAAGCAATTGATAAATAGTTAGGACATGGCGTCACAAACTGATAACCAAATTGGCAATTTGTGTAGTGATTTTCATTGTTCCATACTTTTACATACATTTTCAAAAAATCATAACTTTCTTATTAGGTATCTGCTTTTGCTCAAACTTTTTTTTATTGGTTTGTCTCATTGTTCTGCTTGTTTTGAAAGTAAGTTATTTTTGGAGTGGACTTGTACTTTAATGAAAATAAGGTGTAGTGTAGAATGTCTTCACTTCTATAACAAAATTGTTGTAAAAGGACTGAAGAAATTTGTCTTTTTCTTTCTGTCTTTAAGACAAAATATATTAAAGCAGCTGCAATTGTATTCATGTTGTGCATTATTGTGTAGATATTTCTTTTGAGAGCTTGAGTACATGCAGCCTCTGTATTAAAGATTCAGTCATATAAGCTGTAATCTGCTGTTTTATGTATTATTAAATGTTCTGTCTTCGGTCCTGTTTTTGAATTGGAACTAGGTGACATGTATTGGTGTGAAAGGGACAGAGTTTCATGTTTCATGTGTACATATACATGATAAAGTTACACTACAGTAACTTTACTTGGGTTTGTTTGAAAAGTGTTACAGTTTGATATGCACATTTTTATTGTACATGTAAATATCAGTCCATGGTTGTTTCAATTAAGCTGTAGCCTGTGTTCATATGGGTCAGTATAAGATTGTTTGTGGTTATTGTATAAGGAACAGATTTCTTTTTCAGTCAATTTTTAACATTTTTGGGTTGGAGGAATTCTCTGACTCCTTCTCGGGAATACACATTTACACTGTGAACACTGAACTGTGAAAGCAAAGAGCCAAAGAGACAAAGCACAACTTCTTGTTGACAATCATAGAATATTCAATATTTTTGTTTTGTTTTGTTTTTTATTTAAAGATAAACTTGAGTTCTGGTAAAAAAAAAAGAGAATAAATTCTCACAGAATCAAACGAAACTTACACTGAATGTTCAAGATTACGCATGAATGTTATTTGCCAAACAATTTTGGTAAAAAAAATGTATAATGGCGGAGTAATGAGCATAGAAAGATAAGGAAATCAAGGTGTATAGGGCCCGACACCATTTGTGTAGTCCTATATACATCTTTCTGTGTACCAAGACTGCTTGGCCAAATTTATTATGATTTTGATGACTCCAGAACCTTGCAGTACACACCAATACTTACAAATGCTACATGATCAACTTTTTCTGATCCATTCCACACCTTTTCTTTCACAATGTACCGGTAATCATGACCAGAACTCAACTTTATCTTTAATAATGTGGTGAACTCAACTCTTTTCTTCCCCCAGATGAACTTCATGCTCCCTCTAGTTACAGAATAGAGGAAGTGTATAACCTTTAGTATCTTGCAACTCAAACCAATGTGATGTGTGTTTATAAACATTCATATAATATGAATATTAAGATTTGTCCAACTGACTAATTTGCTAAATGGATTGTTCTTTTTTTTTAAATGTGCCACTTTTTTTTCTTTACGAAGGATATCTTGCCATGTATACAGAAAAGAAATTTTGCCAATTAATTATCTCTGAAAGTCACCTTGAAATTTACCTTGAGAAATTGAAATTTGCTTGACAATTTTTAACACACTATTCATTAATTGTTAATATGAATGAGCGATAAAACGATTAGTTTTTAAAATCTGTTTTTGTTTTAAATTCATTTTGAAATGTATTTGATGCTAAGGTATTGTATCTGAGTTTATGTGAGAGTAATGTATATTATACATCAATTGGAATTGGAATAATGTTCATGGTTAACCCTGTATGAAAATGGTGCCAACTTGCAGTATTCATTTATGTTTAATTTTACAGTTTGATAGAGAGCAGTTAGACTGATCCTAAATTGTTTATCATCCAGTAAATAGTATCCAGTTAGAGTTGCTACCTTCATTTATTATAAAACATTTAGATAGCCTTTATTAAAAATTAAAGATTGTAGCTTATACATGTAGCTGTTAATTATTCCAGTTCGAATGTTCCATCTTCAAATGCACATATTGTACATGATTATTAGTTACTCAGATACATTTTTATTTAGCTAACACTACCTAAACAAGACAGATACATGTCTATTATACAAATATACACTGACCTGGGTGGTTCTGGTTAAAACTAAGGGCAAGAGGAGTCACCATGGCACATAGTTTTAACCAATACCTCGAAAAGAAGGCAGGGTATATTTGTTTTACCGGTATATCCTACATCAAAAGTTTATAATACAATATTGCAGTAGTGCAGTGCAGTTAATTAGACTGCGGCTCGGCATAAATTGCACGGTGTGAGCGCGGTGGCACTGCAGGAGTTGCCCGCCGGAGGCATTTGAAATCCTGTACGCTCGCTGAATTTTAAACTCCCAAATACATGAAGTACTTTTTCTGAGCAACCTTAAAATGTATCGAAAGTAATATCGCTAGTGATATTCGTTTGTCTCGCAATGTATGGTCAACAAGTGATCAAAAAGATCACCTTAAAATGGTTGAAATATTTCTTGTTATGTGAAGAGCTCTCAACCAGTCAAATACCAATGAATTTTTGATGCAGGATATATTTATATACGGTAATATTGACTGGCCTTGAGGGAGATACAACATATATTTCCCGAACTATAGTCATATTGCCCTGAGTCAAAGACGAGGGCAGTATATGTGGTATCTCCCGAAAGTTAAGCCAATCAATATTGTTATTGTCATCCAAATCAGACATCTAGAGCAAATACATAAATCAACCACGACAATTTCAAAGAACTGAAGAAACTTTGTCAAACCAGCACTGTACATCTAGTGCTTGAAAGGAAAAAATCGCTACACTGCAAACAGTGTGCCTAATTTGGTGTGATTATTACGTCACAATAAATTGCGCGCAAAGTGTGCAGGTTCTCATACGCATAATAGATGCGCAATGCATGACAAAATACTGCGTGGTGAATATGAGACTTTATTACCCAGTACCTGTTTTTTTAACACCGTACTTGTAAAGTCCATTTTTCATGAGAGGGTAATATGGTCTCATATTTACTGATTAGCTCTTTTAGGATTACAACAAGTGTAATATGATTTTGTAAAACCATTGCTCAGATGTCTGATATGGGTAATAATCTGTATTATTGCATGTGCTTGTAGCCTATGGCACTCGCCTCTAATCTCTTTGATGAGCCTCATTAATATCACGACCATAGATTTAAGATTATACAATCAATATGTGGTATTTTGTGTATGTATAGATTATGGAATATATATAATGTTAACACTAAAATCAGGTTTATAAATGTTGATTGATCAAATCATATTTCAAGTTTGACTTTCACTGTTTGAATTATGGCTACTAAACTGGGCAATTCCGCTGTACCAATCCTTTCCACATCAAAGTCTATTTTGTTAGAGCAATCTTGTTTTTCCTTCTTTTCAAAACTAGTATTATATAAAGTTCAATATTCATGAAATAATGATTTATTCAGAGTATAATTTTTGGAAAAGTGCCTAATTCTCAAGACTGAGACTATACCACCGTGATTAAATAATGATTTGAAATTACTCTCAAAGATCCCTTTTTTTGTGTACATAAATTTGAATTAATTACTTTTTAAGAGTTTAATATCAAGTCACATTTAATAATGAGGTGGTACACTATTGTACATATCATTTCTTTTATTCGTCAGAATTTTCAAGTGAGGACAGGCCACATGAAACCTTTCAAGGTCATTTGCATAATGTGATCACGTCATTTAGGCGCCATCTAAAATTGACCAATCGGCTATTCCCGTTAGAAAATTATACATCCCAACCACATATTCTGACATTTTCATGGTACCATTGCTGCTGTTTGAAAAATATCGAAATTTACAGGGAGCAATTTTTCTCAGAAGCAGAAATGTTTTAGGGCCTAATGATTTGTAAAGAATCTTCATCCAGCCAATTTTCAAAATTTCCCAAAACTTTGTAGTACAGGTGTTATTATTTGAAGAAGGAAATTTAACCATCTAAGATCATTGAGGCCTAGAATCTTTATATATAGTATATAACTATATATATATACACTTTATGGTTGTGAAATTATTTTTGACAAAGGGGCCTTAGCTTCTGTTTGTGAGATGTGAATCCAAGAGTTCAGACCTTGTACCAGTCAAGGGGCCCGTTTCATAAAGCCTTTTTTCAATGACAAATGACAAAAATCAGTGACAAATCTGCTGATAACCAATCAGAAGCAAGGATTTCAGTAGCTTATAACAAAAACCGTCATTTGTCACTGATGACAAGTTTTGTGAAATGGGGCCCAGAGGTCTCGATGGTTGACTTGGCATTTCAAAACATTGGTATTTCTTCTGTTCAGAAGAGGTAAAATTTATTTACAACCAAATTCTCAAGGCACATTGTATAAAAAATTGTTTCAAAATATTTAAGTATAGCCATGAAATTTGAGGACCGTCTGTAAATACACACATCGTAATACCAGAATGCTTTTACTCCAAATACTTCACTTCGCCTCGTCTAGTGTCAAGCAAGGCAAATATTCTTACTTTTAAATTCAAAATGGAATGTTGATTTTCAAAAGTGCAATTGTTATCTATGAACTTGTTTAATCAAGTTTCAGAAGTTTTCATTTCTTCAATTAGTACGAGTGATATAAAGTTGCACATATATTTTCATCTCTAAAGTTCAGCATTGGCTACGAGTGGAAGTGTATTTGAAAACCCCTCATCTCTTCGACCCGTTGTTGGCAATGATAAATTCTGAGATTTGGCGAATCTACGTGTACTTTGCTTGAACTATGGCATTTTATCATTTTAAAAAGTACAATTTCCTTTAAAATTTAATTGACATATCGATCATATTTTCATTATTCAAAAAGACATATAATTTAGCTTACAAAAACAGCAGAAAGGCCATTAACAACATCATATTCCATTTTCATTTGTACCAAATTGTTAATTTGTTAAAGTACTTAAAAATTCATTGAAGATAATATTTCAGGGTAAAAAATGCACATGTATACAAGTTCATAGCCCCCCCCCCCCCCCCCCCACACACACACCCAGTTAATAGCACCTTTAAAAATATTTACTTTCACATACAGATTCAAATGCTGCAGCCATGTACTACCTGCAAAAAATTGTAATTTGAATACTATTTTGCCGTGGCATTTTGGAAACATAATAAGAGGGCCTTGTTTCATAAATCTTGTTATTAAAGGGGAAGTCCACCCTGAAATTAAGTTAGTTTTAATAGGAGTAGAAAAATGAGAGAAACAAGTCAGTGAAAGTTTGAGCAAATTCTGAATGAAAATAAGAAAGTTATGAATTATTGAAGTTGTGATCAATCAAATACAAATTGGCAACTCTGTGACTTATTATACGAGCTCTCCTTCATTTGCTTTGTGCATAATATTCCATAAAATCATGTTTTCTTCGTTATTGATGACGGAATATATATTTGTTCCTTGCAGGGGGAGTATAGAAACATATTTGCAATTATTATATTTAGGGTGCATGTATGGTTGAAATTTTTCTTGAGGGAAAATGAAAATTTTAGATTTTTTTAGTACTAAGCAAATGGAAGTTGAGCTCGCATTTTACGTCATAGAGTTGCCAATTTGTGTTTGATTGATCACAACTTAAAAAATCCTAACTTCCTTATTTTTAATCGGAATTTGCTCAAACTTTCACTGACTTGTTTCTCTCATTTTTCTACTATTAAAACTAACTTAATTTCAGGGTGGACTTCCCCTTTAATAACAAGTTACAATAACTGCTAAAGGGGGTGTAAACTGACAATACTACGTGTCTCTCTCGTGGCCTGACTCTGGGGGGGGGGGCAATCGGGTATAATACGACTACGGACGGGACCGCAGCTGCAATTACGTGCGTGCAACATCCGCGAAAATAAAGCGTGAGGAGAACTTTGATCTGTTTCGCGAATGCTGACCATGTAGAGATTTAGTTGCTGACTACCGTTAATCAAGTCCATTTGTTTAGGTGCAGCTGTCCAAAAGGAGATGTAGATGGTGTTCCCCTGTATTCGTCAGTTTACATCCCCTTTCAAAACTAATGAACTTGTTTGCATTTGTGTCTAGTATTCTTTATTTACGAGACCCTGGTCCCGTTTCTATTAAAGAATAAAATCCAGGAAACCAATGAATGTACGTACTGCTCAAAAGATACCGACTCTTTACTTTTACTACTACATAGTGCTGATGTTTAGATGGGATTTTAATGTAATGTAATGTAATGGAATGGAATGGAATGGAATGGAATGGAATGGAACACAAAGAGTAATCCAACAATTGTGATGAAAGCCCCTCTTTAGTGTTGCAACTATTTGGCATGCGAAGCACCGATATGACTTTATTTCATGTGAAGCTACATGTATACACATTATGGTCATTTAGTACCAGTATACAATACATCCATACCATTCTAGTTGAAAATAATATCTGTAGTCTACAAGCAATTTAATTTATTTCCATAGGTGCCTTTGACTTGCATTATCAAAACTGGACAAAGTTAAGTCGAAACTGATTTTAGGATATTCAAATATATTTTGGAAATACATGTAGCACACGAAAATTCAGCCCAGTTGATAATATTTGAAGCCACTGTGGACTTGACATTTGAGAGGTTTTGTTTTATGAATAGCTAGAGAATACAAAGAATTCGAAGAAAAACCAAGTCACGGTCTGAATCATTTTTTATGTTGATGATAGTTAAAGGGATAGTTGAGTTCTGTTTTCAGACCGCAAATCCCTTCAAAATGCATGATTATTGCTCTTATTCTTATCTACATGTATGACAGTTCTAGTGCCCTTTAAGAACCTAAATTTGCTATGAAGGTAATTTTAGACCCCAAAAAGTGTGACATTTAGCCAATACGATCATCCCAATTAAGCTCCACTTTTAAAAAAATTTGGTGATGGTTAACCAATTATTTAATTGGTTGTGCGTAATATAACCAACACTATTTTGTTTTTTTTTAAATTATCTAATATTTGAGGTGGTACACAAGTATTGGAAATCGTTATATTTATGGATATTTCAGCCATCTCTGAACCGATTTTGATCAAACAAAGATGATTTTGTCATTAAAATTGTATGTTCTTTCAATTTGACACTCAGTTTTTCATTATCTCACAAAATATTATTTTATGTAGCGCCCTCTGCAACAGAACTCAACTATCCCTTTAATACTAGTACAAGTGGACTTCAAATCGTAAACTGGTGTACACACAAAAACCAAGTCACACATTTTACTCATTACTGGTGTTGATGACCGTTGTCCATAAGGGACTCCATATCCAGACAGTCCCATTCCATGTCCAACAATGCCGTTCACCTGCAGTATCCTTCAAGTTTACACACAACGAAGCGTCATTACCAATAACGGAGGTCAATGGCATATTGTACATCATCTTGGTTCTAATTCAAATATCTCGGAGACGTCACATTTCTAAACAAATTTTCTTTTCTTCAAATCTGGACAGTTTTGTTTCACGTCCCACAACGGCTTTGAAAGTACAGAATCTTAACCTCACATTAGCACAGATCCTGAATCATCATTTGGTACGATATCTTGGAAATGTCAAGTTTCTCAACAAGAGCTTCAAATCTGGACAGTTTCATGTCCCCCAACGGCTTTGAAAGTTCGGAATCTTAACCTCACATAAGCTTCAAATCTGGACAGTTTCATGTCCCCAAACGGCTTTGAAAGTTCGGAATCTTAACCTCACATAAGCTTCAAATCTGGACAGTTTCATGTCCCCCAACGGCTTTGAAAGTTCGGAATCTTAACCTCACATTAGCACAGATCCTGAATCATCATTTGGTACGGGAGTCCAAGGCATAACGTACGTCGTCCTGACTGACGTTGAGACGCACTCTCTGTCCTAGTTCATTGGTGCTTGCCTCTAGGAGCAGCAGTCGGGTTGATGCCAGTCTCTTGCACACCCCCCAGACATCTGATACTGTAGGGGGCAACTGGCCTGAAGTAAAAGAATACAAATACAAGGGAAACAAAATGAAGGAAGTATCATATGATAATTTTTCTTTAAAAAACGTACAATTCTCTGTATCTTGTACAGAGCTCATTGTAAAGACTTGGAGATATAATCTTCTATGATATATGTCTGAAATTGGGGTGTGCAGGTGTACCATTACACCAGGGTTTCCCCTACTCTTATATGATTAGTGCAATAGGTTCTTAATGTGCAAGCCAAGGGTGGTGACTCTCCTGTACACGGGGCCTCCATTTAACGTCCTATCTGAGGGACGGAGTCTTTTCCACTTGACATAACCTGCGTCTATGAACAAGGGAAGGGGCACGTTAACACACAACGCGGGCTTCAGTCATCCGCCTGGGTGGGATTCGAAACCCGGGATCTTTGGTTCGACAGGCAGACGCTTTACCGACTGAGCCAACTCGCCTCCTTAATCAATCAATCTAATGCAGGAAAAGCAATCCAGAAAGAATTATAAGCCATGTTCTCTCGACAGACGATTCCCATACCAGAGCTCAAGATTAATTTTGATGCAAATACATGGACCTACCACTCATAAAATAAGCACTCTCAATGAGAAAAAAATAACTTAAATTCTCAAATAATTATATTCACTCACCTTCTATCCTGCACAGTGATATGTGTTGTTGTAAAACCTAAAAATGAAAGATAAAGAAAGTTAAAGATAAACTTGAGTTCTGGTAATGCGATTGCATTGTGAAAGAAAAGGTGTGGAATGGATCAGAAAAGATCAGCAAGGTTCTGGAATCATCAAAATGATAATAAATTTGGCCCAGTCTTGGTAAAGTTACAAGCACTGTACACATAAAGATGTATATGGGACAACACACATGGTGTCGGGGCTAGTACTACCCTGATTTCCTTATCTTTCTATGCTCATTACTCAGCCAGTATACATTTTCTTCCAAAATTGTTTGGCACATGACATTTATTTGTAATCTTGAACATTCAGTGTAAGTTTCGTTAGATCATTCTGTGAGAATTCATTTTCTTTTTTTACCAGAACTCAAGTTTATCTTTAATGTTACCAACATCATATCCTCAAAACGTAGATCTACATTGTTGTCCGCAAGATTTTGTTTTGTTATAAAGATGCTATGTTGCTCTTCCTTGTTCTTGAAAT
Source organism: Strongylocentrotus droebachiensis (assembly GCA_035222895.1). Lineage (NCBI taxonomy): Eukaryota > Metazoa > Echinodermata > Echinoidea > Camarodonta > Strongylocentrotidae > Strongylocentrotus > Strongylocentrotus droebachiensis. Next base: position 656,863 of record JAVYIG010000251.1, on the reverse strand, counting down.
GTGTCCATGAAAAATTGAAAACCATGTCCACAAGACTGGGGCTTTCTGTATACTATAATGTGGGAAATGGAATAGATTGCATGTGTTTTGCAGGTATTTTTTTTTCCTCAACCATGCCCCCCCCCCCCTTGAGTTAAAAAAAAAGGATTCAGGGGGGGGGGGGTGGCATCTAACAACATGCCTCCCCTTTTGAGTAAGAAAATTGGGGGGGGAAATAGGGTAAAATCAGGAAAATAAGGGGAAAATTGGGAAAATAGGGGTAAAATCAGGAAGGAAAAAAAATAGGGGAAAAAAAATGGGGAATCGATTTAAATCAGGTAATTATCAGGCCTTGTGTATTCAAGTCATTATTTTTCACACATGAATGACCCTGATAAAGCACACAATGAAAAATTAGTCAACATATACTGTGCAATGGCAGTGTGTAGACTATGAATATTTGATAAGGTAAGGTAAGGTATTATTCATCAACATATGATTTACAGATATTTGGTTTAAAAATATTTTAAAAAACATCATATTTACAACTCATTATTTAACAATAATTTGACGAAAAAACTCAGTAAAACTCAGAAAGGGAAGAAAGAAATAAAGAAAAAATATGGAGCAAGAAAATAGGGAGAAAAGGGAAGGAATGGAGAGGGAGTGGAGAGAGGTGGAGAGAGAGAAAGGGAGAAGAGAAGAGAAGGGAGAGGGAGAGAGAGAGAGAGGGTGAAAGAGGATGCTCTTACCTCGGCGAATGTAGCTTCCTCTAAACCAGACTGTCTGAACTCTGAGATGACAGCTCTCAAAAAGATTTGCTCCTGCTCTGAAGCTTGTCTAGAAATAAAAGAAAATACAATGAAAGCTCAATTCAGTAAGGCATACCTGCCAACATTCAAAAATAAGAAATTGCTCTTGCAGCGGCAGTGTAACTGGCAATACGCGGTAAATCTGTACCAAAAAGCAAATACAAATTTGCTGCTGGATCATGCAGCCATTCAACACACACAACACGTTAAAGGGATCGTTTAACAATGTTAAATCTGAGATACACGGCCCTACGTGTTATCAGTGTCTGTGATATGGTGTAATATTGAAGCCCTAAAAAAATTGCGCTTCAAAATGATCAAGAAGTGCCTCAAAAAAGTAAAAATCTTTGAGTGACCGGTTTTACCATACTCGTTTTCCCCAATTGACTGTAGTGTTATGAAAACCGTCAGGCGAACGGTTTTCAAAATTTGTAATTCCAATCATAAATATCTTGATAATCAGACAGGCGATCGGCTTGTAAAAGTCATGGGGTTCCTGTCTGACCTAAAGGTTTATAATTATCATTCCATCATGAGCTAAATCCAGAATTTTGTTTCAGAATCTGAGACAAAGTTACCGGAACCCTTTAACTCTCCAATCGGGGCACATGATAAAACAAGCTTAATTTGGCACACACACACAAAAAAAACAGAATATATAAGATTTTCAGGTCCTAGAAATTCAGAAAAACAGAATATTCTGGATGATTCGTAAGGGTTGGCAGGTATAATAAGGTATCGTAGTCAAAATAAAATGGCTGATTGAACTTTGTTAAAGAGCTTTATACATTGAATATTTATATAATCAAATATTTGACCCAGTTAAATCAATTTTCTTTTCCACAAGAGCATTTAATCTGCTTATGGATAATATGCAGGCTCTAAGCTCTTAAAAATGGCTTTCATTTGCTTTTATAACAATAATGCTATGGATATTCATTATGTAATAAACATTGCACATAAGATCTGTATAGGAGGCCTTAATTGTACTGTGAGAGCTACAGCAAAGAGTAATAACAGATTAAAATAGACACACCTGTTTCATAACAATGACTAGCAAAATCATAGGAAAAGAAGATGTACATAATAATAATAATAATAATTTGTCTTTTGTTTACCCAGGGTGGCCTAATCAGTATTCATACTGTTCTCCCTGAGGGCCCTGCAATCATATTATTACCCCCGTCATCGGATTCAGGCTTACCTGCACACAATGTATGCACATTCTCCACTTCCTGGGGAGCATTCCAGCCAGGCGTCATTTTTACATGCGCACACTCGCTAATCTAAGCACATTAGCTTTCGCATCCTACCAGGTACCCATTTAACACCTGGGTGGAGAGTGGCAAATGTAGATCAATGTCTTGCCAAAGGACATTAGTGCCGCAGTGGGACTTGAACCGCAGACCTTTTAATCCACAGTCCGGTGGCATATCCACTCGACCCCGACACCTCTAACACCCAGTTCAAGGACACGGTCAACCTACCTCATAGCCACAATCTTGGGTGAACAGAACATCTCGGTAACGGCTGCATCCACCTGAGCCATGCCGACCACTGCCTTCTTCTTGCTCTTACGGGCATGAACCTCGGCGATCTCAGTAGCACGACGACAGATGTCCAGGGCTCGTCTTGCGTCCCCTGAGATAGCAGCCACCTAAGGGACGATCAGATTTCAGAAATATGATTAGACACCCGATATAATGGATCAGAAAAAGTTGATCATGTAGCATGTAAGTATTGGTGTGTACTGCAAGGTTCTGGAGTCATCAAAATCATAATACATTTGACCCAGTCTTGGTAAAGTAACAAGCACTGTACACTGAAAGATGTATATGGGACTACACAAATGGTGTCGGGCTACTAACGTTGATTTCCTTATTTTTCTATGCTCATTACTCAGCCAGTATACATTTTCTTCCAAAATTGTTTGGCAAATGACATTTATTTGTACTCTTGAACATTCAGTGTAAGTTTTGTTTGATTCTGTGAGAATTCATTTTCTTTTTTTTACCAGAACTCAAGTTTATCTTTAATCCATTTAGAATCTACAAGCACATGCAGTTTGTTTTGGGTCTCAACTGGAAGTGACGAAAAGCAGCAAGATAATAGGGATGTATTTGAATCAAGCTATGGTGATGAGGAATAGACTTGTTGAATCCTAAATAAATGAAATGAGTAGTATCAGCTATAGTAGTAGAAGTATTATATCTTAAAGTGTGAAGTTCACTTGTTTTTTATGATCATTTGCATCCTAAACTGTTGTCATTTAGTCGTTTACAGACTAAACCATTGACTGTACGGATAGTGCGGTAGACATCGATTTTTGTATAAACTTTATAATTTTACCCCAAAAGAACAAATTTTGTGACATTATCGACAATTTAATTCTACACAACGTCAGTCTCTGTTGCATCCTTCATTACAAAAATAGATTTGTCTAAACTTCATCTCTTCTAGACTCTCTTACCTTCCTTGCTGCAAGCTGAACAGCATCCGAGTTGAAAGCATCAATGCCCTTGAGACGACTTTCAACTATCTCTTGAAGTTGTTTGTAAGTGTAAGGCTGGAAGGTCATTCGAGTCAGTCCCTACAAAAAATAGAAAATCAATTTGTAAATTCACATGTTGCACTGATAATCAGAGTTACAAACATCTGTTTCTATTGCCCGAAACACAGCTAAAATCTTTTATTTCACCATAATCTTGAATACATTGACAGAATTCTTATAGAATAAGTACATCTCTTAATATTTTAAAATGAAATGGGCAGTTACAAGATAAAGCATCATTTTGTGCATGTGTGTAACTAACAGTCCATAAAAACTAATATGATAAAATGGTGTGGTGACCTTTTAGTCAATACATTTATTAAAATTGATAATAAGGTTTAAAGAAAAATAACAAAATCAAACGTCACATACTTTTACTGGATACAAAATTGAAAGCAGTATAAAGTGTGTTTTGCACATTTCCAAAGAGGAAAAAAGATGATAAAATTCAGATCTTAAAGACCGTCAATACTACTGGGCCAGAAGGGATTAGACCAGCCAGGTCACTGACAGGTGGCTATCTCATCAACTCAGCTCTCAAGTAACATAAGAAAAAGAGGGTCATGGGGGACCAAGAGGCATCGATTGAGGAAGTTTTCTATATAGAGGGAGCAAGTAGCTACAAGTAGTACAGTGGGGCTTTAATACCATTCTGCTGACCACCCTGTTCATCATGATGCGTTCTGGGAGATCCATGGTGTTTGCTATGGCAACAACAATCAGCTGAGCGTTAGGTCTGGTTGGCCAATCAAAGATACTGTACAGAACACCCTGCTTGCGAGTCCACAGCAGATCAAGCTGCAACGAGATTGAAGAAAGGTAAAGCCGTTAGCATAGTTCTTAAAGGATTCGTTTAACAATGTTAAATCTGATATGCACGGCCCTACTTGTTATCAGTGTCTGTGATATGGTGTTATATTAAAGCCCTGAAAAAATTGCGCTTCAAAATGATCAAGAAGTGCCTCAAAAAGTAAAAATCTTTGAGTGACCGGTTTTACCATACTCGTTTTGCCCAATAGACTGTAGTGTTATGAAAACCGTTTGGCAAACGCAAAATGTCATCAGTGTCTGTGATATGGTGTTATATTAAAGCCCTGAAAAAATTGCGCTTCAAAATGATCAAGAAGTGCCTCAAAAAAGTAAAAACCTTTCAGTGACTGGTTTAACCATACTCGTTTTCCTCAATAGACTGTAGTGTTATGAAAACCGTTTGGCAAACGCAAAATTTGATTTCGAATTTCAATCATAAATATCTTGATAATCAGACAGGCGATCGGCTTGTAAAAGTCATGGGGTCCCTGACTGACCTAAAGGTTTATAATTATCATTGCAGCATGAGCTAAATCAAGGTTTTTTAAAGGATCTAAGACAAAGTTACCGGATCCCTTTAATACAGTGGAACCTGGTTATAATGAGGTCCTTGGGACAATGGAAATTACATTGTTATATCAGGATAAAGAAACAAAAGAGAAAGAGGCAAAGTATGCTCATGGTTCCTATCCAAAACTTCTCCGACTTTGAAAGGTATTTTTAATTGTGCCCATATAGACCTGTTTACTAATTTCATGCATACTCTTTGAATAAAAGTTTCTCTTGACTTTTAATGTAGGATTCCTTCCCTCACATTAAATTTTCACCATTTCATTAAAAATTACATTTGAGAACAATATTGATCTCAAAGAAAAAGAAATAAAGAATCATGTGCTGTTTACCTCATCTACAATGAGTACTGTTGGCATCTTGGTAGCTTTGTTTGCACTGAAAAGTTTATCTAGTAGAGTAGCTGCATGCTCTGGGGTTGCTTTCTTCCCAGTTAGACTCTAGGAAGGTGAAAAAACATAGTAATAATGAATGTATATTAAACTGCATTCACTATGAACATGACGGACAAAGAAAGAGGACAAAATATACAGTTCTTTATTCTACCCTCAGCAATTGCTTTAATAGGTAGACAAAGGAACATCCCTTCACTGCTATTATGTAAAAATGTGTAGAACAGGTGAATATGCATGTGACACCTGTTCTACACATTTTTACATAATAGCAGTGAAGGGATGTTCCTTTGTCTACCACAGCAATTGTTGAGGGTAGAATGAGGAACTGTATATTTTGTCCTCTTTCTTTGTCCGTCATATTCATAGTGATTTATATTGAAGAAATCAGATTTACTCTCAAGTAGTATCTAACATGAAATAAGGATATAATGAGATGAACGCATTTAAGTACAACTTCTTGATGCAATGTTAACAAAAAATAACAAAATACTGATTTATATGTGATATCTAAAAGGGAAACATATTTTTCCAAAACATTTTCAAATAAAATTTCTAAATTATATTTCTTTGATTTAACAATATATGTGATCTATTGATGATGATTTATATATTGCAAAACAACATTTTAGAGGTCTTACTATGACAACTAACTCATAAATTTATGGTGCTTTTTTTTTTGGGGGGGGGAGCTTTTATTCCCAGGTAATTAAATATACCAATTACAATTGCAACAATGTTGCAAGTTCAATAGTATTAAAAATATATATATATATTCATATTCCAAGGTACCTTAATAATGTGAACATATGCCTGATGAGGATTGGTTAGTCTCATTCCATTGACCTCTACACATTTGAACTTGGGTATATCTTTAGATTCAGCATCTTGCTTCAGCCAATGAAGCACCTCCATGACAGTAGCCGTCTTGCCTGTGCCCGGCACGCCAGAGATATACATGCAGCTGGAGAACAAATATGAAGATTGGTTAACAAACTTTGTTTCATTATCTTAGTTTAATCTTAATATTCTTACACTTCCCTCTATTATACCTTTGTTTCTTATCCCTCAAAGATTCTTTCATCATTTGCTGTTATCTCGGCTTTCCTATCTATTTCGATTGCTAATCAGTCTCTTTTCTGATATACTTTTTTCCTGTCATCAGTTACTACTTGTAAACATTCTCATCCCCATCTCCACTGACCAAATGATTTTAAATACAGAATTATACAAAAACCCTCTTATCATTTCTTATTCTCCTTTCCTGTGAGTGATTTCAAGTTGGGTGTTAGTGTTTTGAGCTGTCAAGAGCTCTCAAATCAAGCAATCAAGCATTTGCTGATGAAATTAAGAGCTCGATACTGATATCAATATTGATAGCTTAACACCACTGTGCGCACTGTGACTTTGCCAAACAGACTTCATTTCACGACGATGATTTAAAAATACTACATCAAAACTAAAGATATCATGAAAAGCACAGAATAAATTTACACTTCTTTCTCTGGTCTTATGAAATAACTCATTTTACGCAAAATAATGTATAGATCACATAGTAAAGGACCTGTTTCACATATTTATATACAATGTATGATCGTCAGACAATAATAAGGGTCGTTCGTGCGTTGACTGTTGTGCGGGTACAACACTAACACCGAACTGGAAATCAACATTTGCTTAATCCCTAGGGACTAGTGTCAGTGAAGACATTTGTACGTAAAATATTAACACCAGCCACAAAGGTCAATTCAGCAGACGACAATTTTGCAAAATCGATAACATTAGCTACCGGAAGTTGATGAACTTCAGAGGTCAAAGCCTGAACACCAGCTGATTTCCATTTCGGTGTTTAGGGTTGGTGTTCGTGTTTATTTAACACTAACACCAGCCCTAAACACCCAACTTGAAATCACTCATTGTCTTGGCTGTCTCATTTCTCTCAACCTCTTTAACTGCACCTTTATAATTGCTTTCAAAACCAAAGGTATAACATTAAATTTAATACTATTGGACTGCAAAATTACTTTATTACATATTGATTTAAAAAGCCCAAACAAATACATCTTCATGATTCATGGGTGCTATATACAGGGGTGATAGTGTTTTTTTTCTTCTCAGCCACCCGTTCTTGAGTAAAAAAAGAAAAAGCATTCAGGAAAAAAAATGGCATCTAACAACATTCCCCCCTTTTGAGTGAGAAAATTGGGGAAAAATTAAAAAATTGGGTAAGAAATATGGCAAAAAAGGGAAGAATAGAGAAAATAAGGGGGAAATCGGGAAATTAGGATAAAATCAGGATAAAATCGGGAAGAAAAAAAAATCTGGTAAAAAAAATAAATAATAATAATAATAATAATTGGGAAGAAGAAAACAAATCGGGGAAAATTCAGTAAAAAATTAGAAAACCAATTTAAATCAGGTTTTTATCAGGCCCGACTATTATGGACTTACCCTCCTGTACCATCTAATAGTTTTGACTTGACGAAGGAATAGATGTCAGCAAACTCTTGATCTCTACATGGGAGACTGTCTGGTACTGCTGAGACATGCAACCTACACAGCAAACGGAAGTAACAATAAATCAAATGAATCAGGATTTATATAGTGCTTGATACAAAATACTGTCTCTATAGAGTACCGAAGTTGTGACGTCATAAAAATCTATTTTTTGAATAACTCAATTTTTTCGTCATTTTCCGAAAGAGCATAAAAAATAATGTCCAAATGTCGAAAACCAATCGAATATGTTAAGTATTGGCTGAGATATGACCATCTGAATGAATGGATGTTCTATGGGAACTTGGTGTTATATCCCCTGGCTCCTGATGGTTAGGAGCCAGAGCATATAACACTTGAGTTCCTTTGTGGCCGTCTTCATCAGACCGAAGTACGGAGTCAAATATCCCGATCCCATCATACACAATGATTTCCGGTTTTCCGTGTTTGTAAATAAACTACCAGTAGCTTGTAGCACTGCACTGCATGCATGCACAGCCGGTACTTGTTTACATTTTACAGCGCAGGTAACATCTTAAATCCGCACGCTGGTCGTGCAGTCAGTCTCTGAATTTCGAGCATCGGGATAATATCCCGGGTCTGAAAATAGCGGGATATTTGGCAATCTCAAGCTGATGAAGAGAGGCCTAAAGACTTTCGTCATCTTACCTGCTCCCTATTTCTCTCCTAAGTAAGGAGTGGCAAATGTAGATTAATTCCTTGCCAAAAGACATTAGTGCCATGTCGGGATCAAACCCATGACCTTTGCATTTACAGCCAAGTGCTCAAACCACTTGACTACGACACCTCCCATATAATGCCTGAGAGATTCTGTATCTATCTAGCATGTTGAGCTAATCAACCGCATAGTTATAACCAGAGATTCTGGTACATAGTTATTCATAGTATTGCATATTAATTAAACCAGTTTGGTTTTATAAACATCAACATAAAAAAGAAGATAAGATAAAAGTGAAAAGAATAGGCTGCTATGAAATGAAACGTGAGCCGCTCCTTTTAAGATGAAGAATAACTACTGAAAATGGTTAATGCTCTTATGAATTTCTATTTGACAATCTGTCAATCTATAAAAAGGATGCCAATAGGTTTTTAAAATTGCATTCATCATCAATATTCATATTACAAATAACTCTAGCAACCAAAAGAAAATGAAAGTTTCTCCTACCTGACTCTTGCATGCTCCAGAGGCTGTGAAGGGGTCTTACAGGGGGTTGATCTGCTATGGATACCAGGGGTTGCATCTTTCTTTGAAAAGTTTCTCTTCTTGCCGATAATCTGTAAAAAAATTAAAAGAATTTTGATACTAGTCTAATACGATAATGAAAGGAATATTCAGTAAAGTTGTAAAAACAAATGAAATTCCAACAACCCGGACTGGTATAAACTGCTGGCAGATTTGACTTCACGGGGACCATTCACAGTTCACACAGTGCAAATTTGGAAAGAAGAGGTTATCACAGGAAAACTATGATTTGGTTGACAACAGGAGATGACATAGTAACATGTACATGTACTCGAAGCAAAGTGTTTGTGATTTGTTTTCTTCTATTGTTTCAAAACTAAGATTACCTCTCATACGTCACAAAGGGGGACCAGAGAGAGAGGAGGGGGATCAAGAGAGAGGAGGTGGAGAGGAGAGGGGAAGGGGAGAGGGGGAGAGGAGAGGGGAAGAGGAGAGGGGAAGAGGAGAGGGGAAGAGAGGGGGAGATGAGAGGAGGAGAGGGGAAGAGGGGAGCGGGAGAGGGGAGGGGGAGAGGGGAGGGGGGAGGGGAGAGGGAGAGGGGAGGGGGAGAGGAGAAGAGGGGAGGGGAAGAGGGGAGGGAGAGAGGGGAGGGGGAGAGGGGAGGGAGAGAGGGGAGGGGGAGAGGGGAGGGGAAGAGGGGAGAGGGAGAGGGGAGGGGGAGAGGGGAAGAGGGGAGGGGAAGAGGGGAGAGGGAGAGGGGAGGGGGAGAGGGGAGGGGGAGAGGGGAGAGGGGAGGGGGAGAGGGGAGAGGGGAGGGGGAGAGGGGAGAGGGAGAGGGGAGGGGGAGAGGGGAAGAGGGGAGGGGAAGAGGGGAGGGGAAGAGGGGAGGGGAAGAGGGGAGGGAGAGAGGGGAAGAGGGGAGGGAGAGAGGGGAGGGGAAGAGGGGAGGGAGAGAGGGGAGGGGAGAGGGGAGGGGGAAAGGGGAGGGGGAGAGGGGAGGGGGAGAGGGGAGGGGGAGAGGGGAGGGGGAGAGGGGAGGGGGAGGGGGAGAGGGGAGGGGGAGAGGGGAGGGGGAGAGGAGAGGGGAAGGGGAGAAGGGGAGAGGGGAGGGGAAGAGGAGAGGGGAAGAGGAGAGGGGAAGAGGAGAGGGGAAGAGAGGGGGAGATGAGAGGAGGAGAGGGGAAGAGGGGAGCGGGAGAGGGGAGGGGGAGAGCGGAGGGGGAGAGGGGAGGGGGAGAGGGGAGAGGGAGAGGGGAGGGGGAGAGGGGAAGAGGGGAGGGGAAGAGGGGAGGGAGAGAGGGGAGGGGGAGAGGGGAGGGAGAGAGGGGAGGGGGAGAGGGGAGGGGAAGAGGGGAGGGGAAGAGGGGAGGGGAAGAGGGGAGGGGAAGAGGGGAGGGGAAGAGGGGAGGGAGAGATGAGAGGGGGAGAGGAGAAGAGAGGGGGAGAGGAGAAGAGAGTGGGAGAGGGGGAGACGGAACGGGTAAGCAATAAAACCATTATTTACTCACTTGTGGTGTAGATTTTAATGAAGTTGACATTTTCCTCTTCTTTAGTGTTTTGAAGTTCTCCTCCTCCTCATCATCTTCCTCCTCCTCCTCCTCCTCATAATACGTCAATTTCCTCCTCCTGGGTGTGGATGCGTTATTTTTCTGCTTCACGCTCTCCTTCATACAGCTCTGGGTCTTCCTCAATGATTCAACCTTGGATTGTCGACCAACTCGACCTCCAACAGTCTTTGGTGTCTTTACCACCTTGGACTTCTGAATGGGAGTGGTAGGTAGTTGCTTCTTTGATGTTGACTTGCTTTGTGCTTTTGTTTCCTTGGTAACGCTCATCTTGGGAGTTGGTTTTATTAGCCGTCCTCCACGAGTCATCTTCTCTTCCATCTCCAAGCCCTCAAGAACTTTAGGTTTGATTCCAATGAGATTTATTCTACCACCGGATTGACTGACACTGCCAACTTTCCAGGCTCCTTTCTTTGTTGATACTGCAGGCTTCTTGGAATGGCTCTTCTTTGTTTGTTTCCATGGCGACACGTCGTCGTCAGATGAAAACATATCCCATACTTCGTCTGCAGTGAAGGTTTGATTCCTCCTAGGTGTGAGACCTGATTCAAGAAGCAAGGGGAGAAGGGGAATTTCACTGGAAGTGAGTATGGCCCTTTAAAAATGACAGCTTATGAAGACAGGTATTTGAAAAGACACAAATCAAGAAAGTGTTCAGTTCTCTTCAAGCTCATCAAACCTTCACATTCTTAATAGACAGAATCATTTTGGAATCAAAATTTTAAGATTCCATTTAATGTTTCAACTGGAAGAATGTACTCTGCAAACTTATTTTATTACGAACATACTTGTCAGTATTTCGTTAATTTTATAATTCATTTGTTCTATTATATATTGTATAATATTGTATGGTTTATATATGTCATTTAATTTGTGGATATTTGAGTGGAAAATAAATAAAAATCAAATCAAATCAAATCAAATAGTCTTACCTTTATTGACTGGGTTCAAATTCACTTTTTGAGAGCTCTTCTTGACTACTTTCTTCACTTCCTCTTCTTCTTCTTCGTCCTCCTCCTCTTCTTCTTCGTCCTCCTCCTCTTCCTCTTCCTCTTCCTCTTCCTCTTCCTCTTCCTCTTCCTCTTCCTCTTCTTCTTCACTCTCAGGTTCAATAAGGGGTGTCACAGTGGTTACATTGATGCCATAGCGAGCATATAAGACTGGTATCCCTTGGTTTTCCTTCTCATCTGGCAGATCGCTGTCAACTTCTACTGTTTCAACCTGTAAGTATACCAACAATGCGATGAATTCACTTACTGTAAGGCCTGTAAACGATCAACGGATCGGGCGACGATCTTGAGCCGATCAGGTGAGGTCGGATAATAAGTTCCGATCGCCGATCAATAAAAATGATCGGAAAGCCCAAGAATTGAACATTTTCGGCAATTATAAAAAATATTTTAAAAATCTGCCGATTATTTTTGCCTATACCGATCACAGGTGCGAGGGTGTCGCTCCGATCTTCCGATCCGATCAAAGCCCCAACTTACAGGGTTACTTACTGTCATATATATATACAAGAAAGAGTATTTACACAAATTAATTGTTGCCTTGCCTTGTTGTACTTGCTAGTTGTTTTCATCTAAGGGATGGTGTAGTACAATATTCATGTTGACCAAGCACTATTCAAAATAGTAAAGTTTCTAATGAGAAAATTTAGCGTTGAAGATTGACATAAACTTTGTTTTAAAATAAATTCAACTACATGTATGCTGTGGCAATGGAGTGTTTAATATCAATAAGAAATTAATACAAATTTCTACATCATCATTATCATTTACTAAAGTCAGCATTTGGCCTTTTACGAGGGGTTACTGACTTTCGGGCCACGATGAAACTCCCTCCATTTTTTCTTGTCTTAAGCATTCCCTTCACTTGGACCAACCTAATTGGTTTCTTTCTTTACTATATCTTTCTATGTAATATTAGGTCTTCCATTGCCTCTTATACCATCCATGTCCAGATCCCACGCTCTTTTCATAGGTTCATCATCTTCCCTTCTCAACACAAGACCCATCCATCTCAATTTACATCTCTTTTACCACTTCCACCACAGTTTCTTCCAGACCTAACCCTTTCCATGAGCTCACTTGTGTTTTATCTATCGGAAAGTTCAAAAAAGAGAACACAAATAAGCACATTGGAAGGTTGAGTCTGGGAGAATCTGTGATGGAAGTAATGCTACGGTCACAAAAGTTTGTACGAACGATAATTTCGTACGAATCTCCGTTTTTCCATTGTCTTTCCGAATTTCCATTGTCTGAAAATCGTTCGTACGGCGTTCGTAGTAGTTCGTAATGGCATTTGTGACCGAGGCTTTATAAAGAGAAGTGGATTGAGATGGATGGGTCATGTGTTGAGAACGGAAGATGATGAACCTTTGAAAAGAGGATGGGGGTAATTGACTCAGATTTCTCCAGCAAAACTGCTTATTCCACATCATTCTTTGTTATTTGGTTACAGTTTTCATAAGGGTTGCCTATAACAATGATTTCTCACTATGACTTATTGGTATAAGATCAGGGAGGTGTTTCACAAAGATCCTAAGTTGAACTTATCTCCAAGTTAGACTTAAAAATTATGGAAAGCCGTTAGCATCATTGAAAATATTTTGTAAAAGTTATTTTAAAAGGCATAAAATGTTGATTCAAATCATTCATATTGTCTATTATCCAGGAGATTTCATGTTCTTGATGTGGAATTTATGAAAAGTCTAAAATAATTGAATTTTTGCTTTGCGTGTATTTTATTTTAAGGCTACAAATGGCTCTCCATAATATTTAAGTCCAACTTAAGAGTTAAGTTCGACTCTGGTTCTTTGTGAAACACCCCCTAGTAGCCTTGCTAAGGACTACCAAGCTCTATAGGAGGAGACAATGTCAACCTACCACACATTTTCCAATAATGGTCTCTGCATCGATCTCCACATCTGTAGACGCTCCTTTAGACTGGGTGTATTTGTAGATCTCCCTGGAGAGGGGCGCTGAGGGCAGCTTCCGGGCAATTGTCTTGGGCAATTCTGAGGGGCGCATATACCACTGGACCTTGGCCCTACGAGGGTCATCGGTATCCTCTTGTCCTATGGCAAGGGGGAGAGAGGAGGGAAATGGATTACTGATTAAATCTTGTTATCTCATTCCCTAGATTGACTTATGATCATCATAGAATTAAGTTTACCTTGATAAAATAATAGTCTCATATAAAATGAAAACAAACTATAATATAATCCATATTGATAACTTGGTAATTTGTAAGAACAAAGAGCTGGTTTACAAAAATCTGTGGTCTTTCAATTGTTACAAGTTTATTCTAATCTGAACATCTAATTCATTCTGATTCATATACAGTTGTATAACCATGAATTTCCCAAGGGCAGATATCCTTAGATATTTTGGAATATTTATAGGGCTAGACGGCAAGACTCTAAACAGAGTTCTTATACCAGTCATACATTTTATGACTTCCTATACTTCCTTTTATCAGGGGTGATAGTGAGCACTAAAAAAAAACTAAGTTTTTTGTTTTCCCCTCAACCACGCCCCCCGTGAGTAAAAAAAAAGAAGAGGATTCGCGGGGAAAGAAATGGCATCTAACAACATTCCCCTCTTTCGAGTAAGAAAATTGGGGGGAAAATAGGGCAAATAGGGAAGAATAGAGAAAATAAGAAAAATCAGATAAAATAGGGAAGAAGAAGAAAAAAATCTGATTTTTAAAAAAAAATGGGGATTTTTTTTTTTTTTTTAATCTGGAAAAAATCAGGAAAACCGATTTAAATCGGGTTTTATCAGGCCTGTATTATCCATTACCATGACTTGGATTTACCCTTAATTCATTCTAAACTTTCAACTTCAATGCTGCACATACATGTATTCTACCCTATCCAAAATTCATCTTAATTTGCAGTGAACCCCTTGATTGGCCTACCAGAGCTCTCAGTGAGAGTCTGCTGTTTCAGCACATTTCAGAAACTGATTGGTGATGCGAATGTTCACATTTTACAACTTATATAAAATTAAAATAAATAATAAAGGTACATGTACATGTAGCTAGGAAGCAGGGGAAAAAATACACAGGGGCTCGGGCAAATTAGCCCCCAAAATGCCAAAAAGAGCCCCTGAAAGTCATAAAAGAGCCCCCAAAATGTGCATAGAGTTAATGCAAAACAAATTCAAAGAGTGCTGTTTTCATGCAAGCAAGCTTGAAAAATAGCCCCCGAAGTTGTTTAAATAATTTTGTCCCTGCTAGGAAGTAGGAGTTGAAAGAGCTGATACCTACCATTATCAAAGAGGTCTTCAATAAGAGCCACAAAACTCTCATCTGATTCCCCTTCTATGAGGACATGGTCCCCCACCTTGATTACACCAATTCCTGGAAGATGGAATCCTCTGCAAAATAGTGAAAGGAAATTAATTGAGATCTTTAGTGAAAGTGCATTTGTCACAGCTAGTATCAGTATCATAATAAGTCAGTTACATAAAACACACAGTCTTGGAAGTTAAAAACACAGATCATACAATAATGAAGGAAAAATCTTAAGTCATGTTATTTATTTGTTGTAGAGTCTACTACTAGTCTACTACAGTGTAGTTATAGTAGCAAAAACTGCAGAAAATCACTCAGTAAAAATAAAATTAATTCAGCAAGAGAATAATTAATTGAGTATGGTCTGGAATGGTACGTCTTCCCATGATTTTGTGAGATGGCATCATTGTTCAATGGATTACTTTAAACAAAGATCTATTTAAAGGGACTTGGTAAATATTTTCAGATGAGAGAAAATGGTGCTTAGGTAGTGACTTCAATGCTAGTATTTCTAGGCCTAGTTTCTACATGTACAATTTATGATTAATCTGAAAGTTTGAGTGAAAACAGACCGTTATTTATTTTATTTTCCTATTCAATTTGAGTGGCTGTCGCAAATTATGGAAGTCTTCCCACTGTTCTAAGCTACGCAAGTATCAAAAAAAGCTAAAAAGTGAACCTGCCAAGTAAAAATCCAACGCCAACCCACCCAGTCATAATCCGGCCATCTAAAAATTAAAAAAAAGACACGAGACTGATCGAGACTCTCAAGAGTGAGACTCTGACTCTGAGATTATTGAGAGTTTGGAACTGAATTATTCTAGATCTATCTAGATCTAGTCTAGTATATATATATTAGGTCTAGGTCTATAGGGAGTCGGGCTAACTCGGACCAGGGGACAACTCGGCCCAGTTTCAAAAACGGTCATTTTTTGCATGTTTAGGTTTAGGGTTAGGTTTAGGGTTAGGTTTAGGGTTAGGATTAGGGTTAGGGTTAGGGTTAGGGTTAGGGTTAGAGTTAGGGTTAGAGTTAGGGAAAAATGACAAAAAATGACAGTTTTTGCAACTGGTCCGAGTTAGCCCGGATCCATATTTCTAGATCTAAAATCTAGACTATATAGACCCTATAGATCTACAACTTAGTTACAACATAGACCTAGATGTCGACTTTACATTTAGACTACATGTAAGCCTATCCATAATAAAAGTGCATGAATGCCACAAAGTCAACAAAGAGGAAGGAAAAGAAGAAGACTCACACTCACACTCACAGTCACACTCATTCTCTCATAGACCTAGAGTCTACTCAAATTTTTTTCAGTCAAATTAATATTGTAAACACTGACTCAGTACTCACTCATAATGTTTATTACAGCGTCGTTTTGCTTTCCCGTTACTTTTGGCTGATCCAATCCATGCAAATCCTTTCTCTCTTCTCATTCTTTGTATTCTGTCTGCAGACATCTTGAAACCTCGAAATAATGGGATAAAATGTGACACACAACGTTCAGCTGGGCTGCTGATAATAAACAAAGTCGGGTTTACGTTTCGCGCGACACGTATCACGTGTGTATAAATAAAGCGTAGTCTTTCATTAGACTGTCTTATGGAAAAAAAATGTAATATTGTTAATTTTAAAGCTACAAACAATTCGCTTTTAGTACAATATTATTTTTTATTTCATTAATTTATATCTTTAAATCAATCAAAGATATTAATCAAAAGATTTTGGAGAACTACATGCATACTGCGTAATCTTTAACGACTGTTCTTCACTCTACACTTATTATATGCTTTTCCAAGATGGCGAATCGCACGGTCCGAGACGCTCGCAGCATCAAGGGGAAGAATCCGCAGTATTTGGTGGAAAAAATCACAAGATCAAGAATTTATGAATCAAGATACTGGAAGGAAGAATGTTTCGCTCTAAGTGGTATGAATTTTAGGCATATGTGATATCTGATTATTTAATTAGGTGATCTGCAGCAGATCACTTCTTGTTTTCGTCCACCCGGCTACACGCCTCCAGGCCCAGCCAATGAGCCAGGCCATAGCCAGGGAGCTCCGCCGCCGAAGGCGTCGGGGCTCCAGAGCCTGACTGTTCGCTACATGTAGGGTCCGGGTTCGGCCTACACTATGTTGATTCCGCCGGAGATTTAAATTACACACTTTTTGTACGCTAAAATGCCTGATTTCACATTGCCAATTAGATGCTAGCTTTATTTTATGACAAATAATAATAGACTCTAGCTCTAGACTCTAGACTAGACCTAGTCTATCTAGCCTAGAGTAAAGGAGCCGGTTTTCGGCCACTTAAGACAAAATCCTATTTTTTTTACTCTTTACTTCCTATTCATTATCATTTCTTGTTCAAACCATGAAGCAAATATTATTATTATTTAAACAAAAAAAGCATCCCAGAAAAAAATCACGAATTGCCATGACAATATTCATTTCAATTTTCACTGTTTTGGAGCCAGTTATCGGCCTAGCGATTCAGTTTACGACCGCATGTACAAAGTCAATAGGAAGCGCTCGCGCGCCCCGTGCATTTCCGCGCTGATGTATAGCACAAGCGGGCGGAGCAGGTATCCCACGCCGGAGCTCCCGGGTGCTCGCCTGGCCGAAGACAGGCACAGCGGTGATCGGAAGTTGGAATCTGAATTAGACAGACATATCGTGTGTGCGTGGCGGGGTCCGGCTGCATTGATTTAATACATGCGATGAGATACTTTTGAGCTTGTCACTAACACAAAATCGGGCTCTAAATCTGAAAAATACTTGAAATAAAGCTCATTTTATGGTACCCATATTTCTTACATACACGCGTAAGAAACTCGATTTTTCAGATTTGGGTAGCGGGACCACCGATTACATCGCTAAAATGTGATATTTTAGGATATATTTTCCATTGCAAATGTGGTTCTTGAGTGACTCTGGCATGGTATGGTATGTGTGGGATATGTGATATGCTATTATGCGATGTATTTTAAAGGGATTTTACCATGCATCCAATGGATCGGCCAAAAACTGGAGCTGGTCGTTTACCGGCTCCTTTACTCTAGGCAAATTCATACAAAAAATATTAGAAAGGAGGGGGTAATCCACCATCTCCAGTTTTCGGCCGATTGGTTGGATGCATGGTAAAATCCCTTTAACTCATTCGCGACAATCGACCACATTATGTGGTTTGCTGTGTTTACAAAAAAACTAGACCGTCTGGTGACCTCAGAGTCAGTCAAACTCTGCAGAAAAATATTAGCCAATCAGAGCACTCTTTACTAAGCCGTAGAAAAAATCCTACCATGAGTTATGAATTTTAAAAGGCCCATTATTGGTTGTTTTAGTCAAAAGCTGTACGAGCCTACATGAATATTCATAGCAGCTATTGTTGCCAGCTGATTCTGCCTAGCAACAAGGGCATGTTCGCGCGCGTTTGAGAGACCGATTACAGCTATCGCGATACATTGCCTTTCATGATCCATATGCATGCAATACCCACATATTATAGTTAGACCAACCATCCATTTCTTTCTTATATTTCCTCTTTTTTTCTGTATTTCTGTTTGCTGTCTCTATTTGTTTTCACCTTATTTCGAAAACTTTGTAATTTTGGTTCATCCTGGTGGACATATATTGCATGTAATATTTATTTCCTGTAAGTTATGGTAAGTTTTGTTGGACGGAAGTCAGTTTATCGCACGGCGATTTTCTGTGTACGATGTGTGTGTAGTGACTGGATGTGTGTACGAGCCAGGCTTGTGTATGCCGTGATTGCATGTCATTGATGTGTGTATGAGCTGTGTGTGCTGCATGCATCGAGTGAGGTACATGTGGTTGAATCTGTGTGACTGTGTGTACACACATGTGCCAGAGTTGTACTGTATGCCATTCAATAAATAACTTGGAACTGGCCGTGTCTGAGACTTTGCAGGTGTTTTCTTTCCTTCTCTTTCTTTCTCTCTGACCTAATAATATCTGCCTTACTGGCCCGATGATGAAAAAACAATAACAACAAAAACTACTTGCCATGTAAAGAAAGAAAATGAATACATATAGATCTACTAATCTACAATAAACACAAGTACTTTTTTTGTTTTACCTCGTTAGCTCAAGTCAAGAATATGAATGGGAATTGCTTTCCCAAAAAAGATTTAAGACTACAGCCAGCAAATGAGCAATTAACCTTCACAAAATTTGTTAAATGTATTTATTTCTGTACATTCTGGAATAAAATAAGATAAACCATTTGGGATTCAACTATTTTCAATCATAATAAAGGGAAACTCCACTCGGTTTAGTCGAGGTCATTCATCCAAATTTATTTATGTAAGCTCAGGGCTAGCCTATATCTATTATCTGTGTGAATGAACTGACACAATTTCTAATAGTTTTTTACCAGCCCATTATAATGTTCAAATTAATTTGTGGCTGGTTTTTCCTCTTGAAATATAGGCTCATCGTGATTCAAATATTTATAACAATAATTTATGAAATAATTATGGTATTGGGAATCCTACCCAAATTCGTTATTTCTCATTATCAAAGAACATTCGTTTAGCTTATTACAAACTTTGCCTGGTTGGCAGTCTAACTACTTGCATTCCTCAACCATGAGTCATGATGAACAACACATGTCTTTCAGTGTATAACCAGTTACAGTACACTGATGAATTCAATTCTCATTTCACAAATGTGGCTGCCAAATTAGTAGACAAACTCCCCCCCCCCCCCTTCCAAAGACTTTTTCAGCGCAGACAATGATTGTATTCGTGACTTTTACGAAAGAAAAGGTGTACGTGAAAACAGCTTCGAGTTATTACCAATCAGTGAACAATTTGTTTTCAAAGAGTTACGTAAGTTGAATGTATCAAAAAGTACTGGGTTAGACTTGATTCCAGCTAAATTTCTAAAAGATGGTGCGAAGGTTTTATTTAAGCCTCTAAGTTACTTAATGAACCTATCTATCTTGACGAGTACTTTTCCAGAAGATATGAAAATAGCAAAAGTGACTCCACTTTATAAAAAGAAAGATAAAACTGATGTAAGCAACTATAGACCTATTAGTGTTTTAAGCGTAGCATCAAAGATTCTAGAAAAATCGGTCTGTGTTCAAATTGAAAGATACTTCAAAGAAAATGATATAATTTATGAATTTCAATCTGGTTTTCGACATGATTATTCGACTGAAACATGTCTAATTCATTTGACTGATTATTTGAGGAGAGAAACTTCCCAAGGGCGCTTTGTTGGTATGGTGCTCCTTGATCTGCAAAAAGCTTTTGATACAGTTAATCATTGCGTCTTATTGAAGAAGTTACAACTAATGGGTTTTGATAAGGCAAGTTTAGATTGGTTCAGATCCTACTTATCTAATCGGCACCAAGTAGTGGCCATTCATGATATTCGTTCCAAACTAATGCCTATAACATGCGGTGTTCCTCAGGGAAGTATTTTAGGCCCAATTCTATTTTCAAGTTATATAAATGATATGTGTACTTGTATAAAAGACTTCAAACTATTATTGTACGCAGATGACAGCGTACTACTCTATTCAAATCCTGATCCTAAATATATTGAGGAAAAGCTCAGTGAACAGCTGTCTACGTGTGTCGATTGGATGACTGATAATAAGCTTTCTTTACACTTGGGAAAAACAGAAAGCATTTTATTTTGTTCTAAAAGTAGTTCTAAAAAGTCATTTGAATTCAAAGTGAGACACAATAATCAAGCAATCAAGAGAAAAGAGTCTGTGAAGTATTTAGGCATTGAGTTGGCTAGCGCAATTTCATTTTCATCTTTAGTAGAATCAGTTGTAAAAAAAGCAAATTCTCGTCTGAAATTTGTGTACAGATATCAAAGTTGTATGGATTTAAAAGCAAGACGTACACTCTGTTTTGCTCTTATTCAATGTTTATTTGACTATGCTAACCCTGCATGGTACAGTAACATAAACAAGTCAGATCAAAAGAAGTTGAAGATTATACAGAACAAAATGGTGAGATTTATCAACTGTTCTGGTCCAAGAACTCATGTTGGCTATAGCGAACTTTCTAAAGCTGGTTTTCTTGAAGTCGACCAAAGATCAAAACAACTCGCATTGCATCACGTGCATAAAATATATCATACTAGGTCGAATCATTATATTCGATCCAACTTCGATCTTGTTACTGACGTACATGATTATAATACAAGAAATAGACGATTCAACTTTAACTTACCAGAAAGAGTAGGTAGTATTGGAAATTCGTTTTATTACAATGCCATAAAACATTGGAATTCCCTTCCCAATGGTGTAAAAGAAATAGGAAACTATGATCATTTTAAGAGGAAATTAAAGGAATACCTAATACTTGACAGTCAGAGAAGAGAAGTGAATGACATGTTATATGATTGAAATTGTTATTCTTCTGTCGGTTCATACTTTTTCATGTTGTATATACTTATGTTTTCGTACGTTATAGAAATTCTACAAATTCATCATTATTTTCCTCTTCTTCCTTCTCCTCTTTTTCTTCTTCTCCTTCTTCTTTTTCTTCTTGTACTTAATATTAGACTACTTAATATCATTTCTATCATCAGTTTAATGTTGTTATTATTATCTTTAATAAGTAGTTCTTTTAATTTTCTTATCTGTCTGTAAATATTACTATTTTAATTTATTAATTGTATACATGTCTGTAAGGGACCCCACTGGAAATAAGCTCTCGAGCTTTCGTGGGTTATCCTGTTCAAGCTGACTTATTTTTGATCTGTTATTATTGTATATTGTTGTATGTTGGAAGCTTGTCGAATAAAAAATCAATATTACACGTAGACCCAGCTTACCAGACTTTCCCGCGCTAAGCCAAGCCATAGCGATATGATCGTCTTGCGCGTATACATTTCATTTTGAGACAGGGGGGATTTTGAATTAGAAGATAGATAAAAATAAGCAGATAATTTGTGTACTGCAATTTTGGTCAAAAAAGCAATGTATTATTTTATCAATACAAGGAAATATAATCACATTTTTCAATACATGACTTATAGCCTGACTCCATCCCTTATTTTGGTTGAATAATTTCTAAACACCCCTTCTGCCTAATCGACTAGCCCAAAGCCTGATGTCTACATGTGGCCTAATCCACTACCACGAAGGGCATTTCAGTCCATATATATTATAATCAGTGCATGAAAAAGGGATATTTCTGAATAAATATTAGCATTATCACTCTTTGAGACAGCCACAGATAAGTGAAAAATGGTTCATAAAGATTTAATTTCCTTTTATTTGATGTACATCACAAACATTTAGCAAAAAAATTGTCCCTCATAAAATGCATTTCCCCGCCAGTGAATGGTGCATTCCTGGCCTTAACAGCTGGATTGCCTCTTTGAAGAGTGTCCTGCGCGATCATTTTTTGAGAACCATTGTCGCGAATGAGTTAAAATACATCGCATAATAGCATATCACATATCCCACACATACCATACCATGCCAGAGTCATGCAGACTTCATATCAAATTTGTTGCAAAAAAAAATTCAAGGTGATTTTGAAGCAGTGAAGAAAATTGGCATTGCGATGCGCAGAAATATACTTGAAAGAAACATTAGAAATCACACCTGAATTTTCAGAAAATCGTATTTGTATTACTGTGCCTAGTTGTCATTTATTTATATCCCAGACTCTTGGCAGATTTGTTGGGAAAAAAATGTCAGATTTTACGCGTTGTCACCATGGTTTGGACTGAGCGGAGCGCACGCCTCCCAAATTAGCTGATCCAAAAAATGGGGGGAAGGGTAGTTTCAACCTGTTATCGCTTGTGATCCCTTGGGGCTAGCAAAACAATAAGCGCATAGATATTTTCCTTACGTCTAGCCCTACATAAGCCTGGGGGTCACTTCAGGAAAGTGGCAAAGATCGGAGCTACGATGGAAACGATGTTTAAATCCCTGTTTTGATCAAGATATTTTTAGACTTCCGGGGGGGGTGAGCCCTTTGGGGAATATGGAGAAAAACCTGCTCTTTCATATGACACCTAATTTATTGAGTTTCACCTTCAGGAAAAAACATTGACCAATTTTGCATGATCGCGTAATGTACATAGACTGCATAGGGATGCATGCAATCTCTATGGAAAGGATTTTAGCACACAACATTGGGTGCACGATCAGACACCCTACTCCAACCACGCTTCTCTTATACACGTGAGTGCGTACAATGCACATTGCAGGGACTAGTAGGGGTGTGTAGTTTAATAGCTCACACAATCGTTAAGAATTGCAGCTTCTGAGGTACCGGTTGCATGCATTATAGCATATTAAGACCTGTTTTTACTGCCCGAAACCCGAGAACCTGGCTATCAAAAATAAATATTCTGGTATGAATTTAATCGATACAAATGACATCTCCGTATCTTGGAAGTTTTAGATGCAATGATATATACATTTCTTTATATTAAGTTGCCTTGGGAGTTTGTTTATAAGTTTAGAATGTGTTTTTGTGTACACAGTAGAAATTTTATTACCGTACCTGTTTAATGAACTTATGGGACATGTACTCGAAACGGGCCTAGGTAGGTCCCACGCCCGACACATTTTTGCAGAGGTAACTGACAATAATCTCTTTCATTTCCAGCTGAACTACTAGTGGACAAAGCAATGGAGTTGCGTTTTATAGGAGGTACCTATGGAGGGAATATCAAGCCGTCTCCATTCCTGTGTCTACTCCTGAAAATGCTACAGATTCAGCCAGAGAAGGACATTGTTATCGAGTTCATCAAAAATGAGGACTTCAAGTAAGTATAGAGTCACAGACCTATTCCCCTTCTAATGAAAATAATGTTCATCAATATAACCCTGTAACCGATCATCGAATTGGGGGACGATCGTTGATTTAGACCCCAAAATGTGTGAAATTTTGCCTATACGACTATACCAATTCAGCTCCACTTTCAAAAAAAATAGTGACCATTTAATTAATTCAATTCAATTCAATTCAATTCAAGTTTATTTTTCATTTCCACAGAAATCAGAACAATATTTCATTAAAACAAAACAAAAAATTGAACAAGATAACATGTGAATAATATCATTTACAAATACTTAAACTGCATATAAACAAAATTTGAATAACAAAATACAAACAAAAATTGATATTTTCTATGGAAATGGAGGGACCCATTAAAAAGTGGATACTTGTAGATTATGGGTCCCTCAAAATAACAAAGTAGCATTACACAAATTAGCTTATACAGAACAAAAAACACAAATATATTAATATAAAAGTTTGCTCTTTGTTTTAAAAATAAAAAAAATAAAAAAATAAAGTAAAGACAATGACAAGCCCGCGAAGACAGAACAGTAACAAGTAGAGACAATGTAAGACAGAGAAAGACATACAATAACAAACAAAAACGAAAATACAGCACAGACGTGGACGTAACATTTCCAAAACAACAAATCAGTTATTCTACATTCCGTATACTATTGTCAATACAAATCAGATTATCAGTAAAAAGTAAGACCGTATAAATCGATAAATCGATAACTGCGCATATAATTATTAAAGAGAAGATAAGGGGAAAGTATGCGCGTATTCTCCTCAAAATGACCAAGACAATGATGCATCGTGTATAATGTGTAAGTATTAGTGTGTGTATGTGGGTGTCAGGGGGGGGGGGGGGGTAAATCAAACTAATTTACTTTATATT
Source organism: Strongylocentrotus droebachiensis (assembly GCA_035222895.1). Classification (NCBI taxonomy): domain Eukaryota; kingdom Metazoa; phylum Echinodermata; class Echinoidea; order Camarodonta; family Strongylocentrotidae; genus Strongylocentrotus; species Strongylocentrotus droebachiensis. The sequence continues at coordinate 632,486 of JAVYIG010000251.1, read as the reverse complement.
TTAAGAACAAAACTATTTTTAATCTTTTCTTAAATGTATATAATGAAGGGGCATTTTTCAAGGAATCAGTAAAGGAATTCCACAATTTTGGGCCATCATAGATAAAAGTGTTTTTAGCGAAGGAAGTTCGAAGTAATGGCAAATGGTACTCTTCCGATTGTCTAGTTGAATGTTGATGAAAAGAGCGATTTTTTAAAAACATAGTCTTAAAAAATTTTGGCAGCAAATCATTAGTATTTTTATACATAAATTTACCTAATTGAAGCAAATACAAATCTTTTACTTTCAGAATATTATTATCATAAAACAACGGATTAGTGTGTGCACGAAAATCTGCCTGGGAAATAATTCTAACTGCTCTCTTCTGTAACAATAAAAGTTTGTCTAAAATGTTCTGATGAGCGTTACCCCATGCGAGTAAGCCATAATTCAGATAAGGTAATGTTAAGGATGAATATAATGTTAATAATGCTGAAGATGGGAGTTGTGTTTTAAGTCTATTTAATATACCAATATTTCTCGAATTTTTTTTAGAAATGTTATCGACATGAACTTTCCATGAAAGCTTATTATCAATTATTACACCTAGAAATTTAGAATGTGTAACCTTTTCCAAATGAGTGTCATCAAAAACTAAATCAGTTGGCAAAGAATCTATTGAATTACTAAAAAGAATATATTTAGTCTTTTGTAAATTTAAAGACAGCCTATTAGCTCGGATCCATTGAATAATTTTTTCTAATTCAAAATTTACAATTTCAACAAGAGTATTTGGATTTGTATGTGAAAAGAACAAATTTGTATCATCAGCAAATGATATAAAAGACGCCATATCTGATGATCTATAAAAATCATTAATATAAATAATAAACAAAAGCGGGCCCAGCAAACTACCTTGAGGAACCCCACAATTAATATTTCGTAATTCAGAAGTGTGACCATCCAGAAATACAAACTGTTTCCTATCGGAAAGGTAACTCCTGAACCACTCCAAGGCCTTCCCACGTATACCGTAATGAGAAAGTTTATGAAGCAAAATATCGTGGTTGATCGTGTCGAAGGCCTTTGAGAAGTCCAGGAGTATTCCAACCATATGATAAGAGGAGTCGAGAGCATTAGCTACCTTTTCAACAAGTGATAATAATGCATGACTCGTGCTATGTTTCTCTCTAAATCCAAATTGGGAATCACAAAAAATATTATGAACTTTCAAAAAAGCAACTGTTCTTTTATGTATAAGTTTTTCTAAAACCTTCGAAAGAGATGATAATAAAGATATCGGGCGATAATTATTTACATCTTGCTTATCACCCTTCTTAAATAGTGGAATAACTTTTGCAATTTTCATAACATTAGGTACTTCTCCATTCAAGAAAGACAAATTAAAGATATGAACCAATGGATCTACAATGAAAGGTATTATCCCTTTTAAAATAAAGTTATTAATATTATCAACACCAGAACTTTTCTTGTTTTTCAAATGAGAAACAATATCTATTATTTCAAATCTATGAGCTGGAACAAAGAAAATAGAATTTGTATTTGGGGCGTTTAAAAAATCTGTGAAAGATTTTTTTGATTGTGGTATATTTTGTGCTAACGTCTCACCAATCGAAGAAAAGTGTTTATTAAAAATATTTACAATCATATCAGAATCATCGACCACTTCATTATCCCTTTTTATTTTAATAATATCATTTTTATTATGGACCAAATTCATAGCCTGTTTAAGAATTTTCCAAGTATTCTGCATATCATGTTTATAAAACTCTAAGCGATTCACGAAATAATTCTTCTTTTCAAAACGCAAAATTCTAATCAAAGCATTCTTATACGAAGTATATTTACTTTTAGTTCTATCTGTAAGATTTGCTTTATACTTATAGTACAACTTATTCTTTTTATTAATACATCTTAGAAGAGATTTCGAAATCCAGGGAAGTCTAGGGGTAATTTTATAATTATTTACTTTATCTCTTTGTAAGGGAATACATGTATCTAACTCTTCATTCAGAATATCTAAAAAATTATTATACAAACTATTTACATCATCAGTGTTATAAACACTTGACCAATCTGCGTGCTCTAAACTGGCTCCAAGTCTTGCTATATTCTCTGGGGAAGCTCGACGTCTTAATGGACGAGGCCGTCCACCGTGGACTGAATTTGAAAGAGTAAACTGAGTAAAAATGGGATAATGATCAGATATATCAGAAAGTATAATGTATGAATCAGGATGTGGAATGACATTACTAAAGATATTATCAATCAATGTAGCAGAATTATTAGTTACACGAGTGGGCTTAGAAATAAGTGGGAAGAATGAATTTGATAAAAATATTTCCAAAAAATCATGACATAAATTATCAGTATCATATTTTAATAAATTGATATTGAAGTCACCCATTATAAAGCAATCTTTATTAATCATTACCGAATTATTCAAAATATCAGTTAGGGACGATAAAAAATCTAAAGTATTACTACTTGGGGGTCGATAAACTACACCAATTATTACATTCTTCCGACCTGGCAATAAGATTTCAATAAACAAGGATTCCAAGATATTGTTCATTATAGTAATATCATTACAAACATTGTAAGAATAATTTTTTGAAACATATAAACCAACACCTCCTCCAAGTTTTTCCTTCCTACTACTAAAAATAAAATCATGTTCATGTAGGGCAAATGGTGGGTTAGGATCTGTGGTTAACCAAGTCTCGGTAAGCCCAATTATAGAGGGAAGACATTGGGACGAATTATCTAAGAGGAATTGAAAATCATCAAAATGTTTATTAATACTTCTAATATTCAAATGGAATAAAGAAAATGTATCTTTATTAATATTATTATTACACATAAAGTCTTTGAATTGCTGGTTAGTAATGTACTCAGTTAGAGAATTGGCGATAGTCTCATCATATCGATCATCACGAAGAGAATTAAACGCTAAGTTATTATGTAACGTATCCATTTAGAGTTTGACCACAAAAGGATTGCGTAACAAAATAGTAGTATAATATACAATAATGCGCAGTATCTAAAATGGAAGTTTCAAATTTAGTTAGAAAAAGAGAATCGGTCTGTATGGACAACATTGTGATATAAAAATGGAAATTAAGTATAGACAAGAATAAATACACAAGTAAACATAGACAAACAAAAGACGAACATTTAACAGATATGAATATATTACAAGAAATCTCCGCAGGCTTGGAGAACAAACGATAAACATCCGCAAAATCGTAACAGAGCATTACAAAGCAAAACAACACTATCTTGAACTCCCTGATATAGATAAAGAAGTTCGAAATAGATTTTCAATGTAGACTAGTCATAATTATAATTATACGCAACAAAAGAGAGAATATAACAGAAATAATAATGAAAATTACTTTCATTTTTTAGAAAATACCTATACAAAAAAACAAAGAAAAGAAAAAACGTCATTATTAAATACTTATTTATTTAGACCTCATGCGATTGCGCATCGTGGCAGACCGTGAGCAAAGCATCCTGAGGGCAAGAAAAAATATTTAAAAAAATATATATACAAACAGCAACAACAAAAGCATGCTGCCTCATCAAATTACTCTGCCCGGTAAGCCACGAGACGCCACCGTACTAAAACAAAAAAAACAACAAAAAAATGTTACAAGCTCCAATATCAAAATTATTTAGAATAAGGCGAAAATAGGAAATGTAAGTCAGTATTCAAAAGACATTTGAGTGAGAAAGGATGGGGTATAAAAGAGCTGAGAATGACAAAGTCAACGAAGCATAAACCGTGGGATAAAAGAAGGGGGGGGGGGACAATGAGGATTTTTAAGGACCAAAGATCATCTTTAAAAAGAAGGGCTATTAAAACAGAATTTTGGTTACGTTTATTAATTCACTAATGAAATATAAATAAAGGAATAAGAATACCTTAAGAGCATGCATACTGAATGTTGAAAGGAAAACGAACAGGGTATATGGGTTCAGAGCCAAGAAAATAGTGTCAGCGCAAAAACTTATTTGAAGCGTGATCTGTAAACAGACAATAACACTAACCTCTCAACTCCGAACCCAAACACTCGATGATAGTGTTTATTCATGCTTGAAAGTCCATGACATCAGAGATGCTAATTCCACAGAACAATCATTACACCAAAATGTAGGACGCGAAAACCCCAAATAATCCTAGACAGCCGAACAAAAGGCCTCTGTCATAAGAGAAAGCAATCTACTAATTTGAAAAGCATTCCCAAAATTTCATTCCAGTGAAAGTGAAAAGCCAGTGTTCACAATCCCAAGTGCACGGCAGAAAAAAAGGTTATTTTATGTTTAAGCTTTCTCTCATGAGAAGACACCCGGCTCAGCCGTCTAAAACATTCCTGCCATACATTACCCAACCTGCCATGCATTACCCAACCTCCAATGCCCGGGGGGGGGGGGGGGGGGGGGGGGGGGATCACTGAATATTTGAACCAGGCATAGAAACGCTCAAATTAGGATAAACAAGATAAATGCAAACAAGTAAATCAATGAAAATTGGGTAGTTCAAAGAATTGAACATTTTGCGTTACAATTAAAATAGATGAACTCCTAACAAGCACGATATGGACCGTATGATGTATTAACCATGAACAATTATTATGAATAAAACATTTTAAACAAAGCATTTGAGAACGCTTTTAAAACACCATTATAAAGGTCAATAAACCAATAAGCATCAATTAACACAGTGGATTGTATGGGTTTGGAGCCAATGAAACGGTACGTATTACAAACTGCTCAGTTTAGACCCCAAAAACCCGATGGTAGCGTAAATTCATGCTTGCTACTGTAGTGCATGCTTCATGAAACTAGAATTCGAAGTGTGTGTTAAGGGGGCAGGGGAGAGGGGGGGGGGGTGATATTACCATCATTGAATACTTGAACCATGCATAGAACACCTATATTGGGATAAATGAAAAAGTGCAAATTTGGGTAAATCGGTAAATTTATCCTTTGCACATTTATTTTATATTATATAGATCTATAATATTATGAATTTGTCGTGTTTAAATCAAATCATGAGAAATGTAAATATAATAACTGCTTTATTTGCGAAAAATATCAACATTCAAAATTCAAAATTCAAAACAGCTCACAGAACATTTCTGTTCGTTAGATCTGATCTTGTCGAATGTCTGTCATTTGCAAACTTATCAAATTCAAAATATCAGTTCACACACTTCATATTGAATTCAACCAGATATTTGACATTTAGTGACTTTTTGAATGAATTTTTGTTCATTAAACCAATGTTTTCAACAAAAAAAAAAAAAACAAATCCAGATAAATTTAAATATAATGAACTCATATCAGTTCACAAACTTCACATTCACTTTAACAAAACAAAAGTTTATAGGTCACTCGGTCCATTTTTGTTAAGTGAAATCTTGTCATTTGCCGGTCATTTGCAGGCTTAACAAAAACATTCACAACCAGTTCCCAAACTTCACATTGAATTAAACATTATTATTCATCATTCAGTCCATTTCTGTTCCTTAGATCAATTTATCAATGTTTTCCAAAACAAGTTATGATGAATGTAAATGTAATAAAGAGATTCTCATTAGCAAATATGTCAAAATTTTAAAATTCAAAACAGTTCATATCTTCACATTCAAATTCAAACTTACCAAAAGGTAATTCACTCCATTTCTATTCGTTAAGATCAGAGATCTTTTCGTTTGCAAAACTATCAAAATTCAAACAGTTTACAATCTCACATTCCATTTAACTAAAACAACATTTTATATCATTCAGTCCATTACTGTTCAGTAGATCAATGTTTTCTTTAAGATTCAGTTCATCAAAACAAAAGGGTGTTAATTTAAATCATTATTTTTTTCCAATAACAACTTTGAATTAAAGTCCATAACACAATTAAGATACATGAATGATTACTTATCTTCCCAGTTTGTCCATTTAGGTTGAGGTCCTGTCCCAGATGCTGGCTTCCTCGTTTGAATGAAAACTTAAGTCCCGTTGATACGGATTCTTGTGGACAGGTTGCGTTCCTTGCGTAGCGTGTAGGCCACTGCAGCAAGTCGTCCACGCTCTCGTTTCATGGGGGGCGGGAGGTCAGTTCTGATGGTGACGCGGGCGAACTGCTGGCCCGGTGCGGTCGTCTGGCCGGACATCACAGTCACCTGGTCGGGTGCGGTCGTCTGGCCGGACATCACAGTTGCCTGGGGGGTGGGGTGAGTGGGGTGCTGGCTCATGGCGGGTAAGTCAGCTGGCTTGGGGCGTTGTCTACGAGATTGCTCGAATGCGTTCAAAACACGATCGCGATCTGCCATGCTTACAAATCGGATGATTATGGGGCGGATTGCAGGTTGATTACTGGCTCCATGCTGAGGGGCGGGGAGACGGTGCGCGTTGACCAGGGCTATCTTCAAAGCTTCGCTTTTTGTGATTCTCATGAAATGAACGAAAATATCATGAACTGTTGAATAAATGTTCTCATTATTGCCCCGTTCCCCAACTCCATAAACTAGGAGGTTTTGTTTTCTCTGGTGCATTTCAAGAAGAATAATTTTGTCCTCTAATTCCTTACTTTTAGCGTCGATCTCTTCCTTCAGTTTAGGTAGTGATTCCTTTTCTACTTTCTCGATCTTAGATGAGTTGAAATTCACTGTCTCCTTCAAATCAGTGATCGATTTCTTCGTTTCTGCTATATCAGCCCCAATAGCATCAAAACGATGGTTCATTTCTGTAGAAAGTTGGGCGAATAGCTCTTTCATTTCGCTGATAACACTAAGGCCACTTCCAGCCGTGTCGCTATCTTGAGCAGGGCTGGGCGTGGTCGCGGGAATCGCGGGTTCCGGTGTCACGTGACTTTTCCCGCCAGGGCCCTCGGTGCGTGCTATGGGCTGCGTTTGGGGTCCGGTAGTAGATGTCGAGGTCGAATCTTTGGCGTTTGGAAGAATTGGTGGTCTTGCATAAAAATGTAGAACACGATAAGTGTTAGGCATTAAAATGCAAGGAATATTCAAAACAAATGCAAGGAAATATCATTAATTAATGAATAATAACGATAAACGAGCCGACCGGTTGTGCGTAGTAAAATCAACTTGAAAAAGCAAACAAAAAGCCAACATCGGCATTGGCTGGAATAAAACGTACATGTATGAGGCGCTTTTTTGTTTTTTTCAACGGCTGAACCAATTTTGATCAAAGATGATTTTGTCATTTAAATTGTATTTTCTTTCAAATTTGACACTCAGTTTTTCATTATCTCACCAAAAAAAATTATATTGTGTAGCGCCCTCTGCAACAAAACTCAACTATTCCTTTAACAGATTATGATTTAGAACATCTGATCATGCCATTGTGCCTGAAAAAGAGTACCAAATAGGCCAATAGAATTAGTAAGCTGCTGCTGAGATGAAGTAGAACATCCCTTTTCTATCTAAATAATAAACACAATATATACAAGTTTGCCTACCCATGAAATTCTCATACACTAGTTATTATTTTGTATGTGTATCCTACCTAGGTATGTGCGTTGCCTTGGAGCACTGTATATCAGACTGGTGGGAGAAGGTCTTGATGTTTATAAGTACCTAGAACCTCTGTACAATGACTACAGAAAGATCAGGAGACAGGATAAGATCGGTGGTAAGTGGAAAAATTAAAAGTAATCTCGATTTTGGTTGATTTCACTATATTTCAATAGTTACTAGCTCAAATGCACCTGTGTAGGCTAACAAACTAGAGAAAACTTGGTGGAAATATCATTTACTAAAGGTATACGACACATAAACGCCCGCGAGGAACCACTGGTTTTAGAGCTCATCATGATCAAGATAACTCGCTCCTTTTCTTCTCTTCCGTTGCACATTTCTCACCTGTGTTATGTTTTCTACCAAATTTTTGTCATGAGATACAGTCCATCTCACATAAGTCAACCTTGACAGTACTGAGTGACGTGCATTGGCTTAGGCAATCTTTGACTTGTGCGTAATTACCGTAAATCTCTGTGTATAACACGCACCCTATTTTAGGACCAAGATTTATTTATTTTTAATTTTTAAAAACTTGATTTGATTTTTTTTTTTTTTTTTTTTATTTTTCGTGTTTGAAATCTACTCTTATATAATATATGCTTGTATAAAAGAAAATTAAAAAGAATATAAACTGTTTTGTATGTAAATGGTGGAATAAATAAACTTCTAACTTCAAACATTATTCTACTCCTGTACTCCATAGGATATTTCTTATCCCATGTTGATGAGTTTATCGACGAGCTCCTGAATGAAGAGAGAGTCTGTGACATCATTCTCCCTCGTGTGCAGAAGAGACACATTCTGGAGGAGACTGAGCAGCTTGAACTACGCGTAAGTATTGACTAGGGTTTCAATAGCCTCTTTGTTCTGATATCATGATGCTTATGACCAGGCCTGATAATTACCCGATTTAAATCGGTTTCCCAATTATTTTTTTTCCTCATATTTTTTTTTCCTCCATTTTTTTCCTCATATTTCCAGATTTTCCCAGTTTTTCCCAATTTTCTTATTCTAAAAGAGGGGAAATTTGTTCGTGCTCACTATCACCCCTGTATGACACAGGATAGCGGCATGCATGCAACCCTATTGCTCATATTCTTTAAAAGCTGGCAAACTTTTGGCTAAGTTAGTTGCATGGATGGATTTAGTCCTCCGATTCATCGAGTGTCAAATGTCAAGTTCTTCTTCCTGTACGAATCACCATATTCAATAAATTAATAAACTTCACATGTGAACTTTGCGTTTACATCAAAATCACTAAAGCCAGGGATTCAACACTAACAGAAACCTAGTTATATCGGTGCTCACAAGTTGTGTCTGGGTCCCAAATTTCAATATCTTTTTTTTATAAAGTGGCTCATGCATAGAGACAGTAAACTCTCAGTCCAGACCCTCTCCCCCATGAAAAAAAGATATTGTAGAGCTCTGCTTGGAGGCTGTTATATGTATGGGGTCTAACACCATGAGAACTTCATTTACAATATCTTTAAAGGGGTCGTTTAACAATGTTAAATCTGAGATGCACGGCCCTACGTGTTATCAGTGTCTCTGATATGGTGTTATATTGAAGCCCAAACAAAAATTGCGCTTCAAAATGATCAAGAAGTGCCTCAAAAAGTAAAAACCTTTGAGTGACCGGTTATACCATACTCGTTTTACCCAATAGACTGTAGTGTTGTGAAAACCGTTTGGCAAACGCAAAATTTGATTTTTATTTCCAATCATAAATATCTTGATAATCAGACAGGCGATCGGCTTGTAAAAGTCATGGGGTTCCTGACTGACCTAAAGCTTTATAATTATCATTGCAGCATGGGCTAAATCAAGGATTTTTTTAAAGGATCTAAGACAAAGTTACCGGATCCCTTTAATATATTCTGTGAAGGAGGCCTGACCATGTGTTTTGATTGACATTCATTGACCCTTGACCCTTTTTGTGATACTAGGTTAGCCCTCTGGAGGAGGATCTGGACGACATGGAAGACTCCAGTGACGATGACATCGATATACCTGTAAGTTATCTTATATTCCTCATCTTACTTCTAATTAATTCCACCTAAAGCCTCGGTCACAAATGCCATTACGAACTGCTACGAACGATGTACAAACAATTTTTAGACAATGGAAATTCGGGAAGACAATGGAAAAACAGAGATTTGTATGAAATAATCGTTCGTACGAACCTTTGTGACCGTAGCATAAGATCCATCAGCAAATATTAATGCAAAAGCAAGTCATACTTGTTCATGACATCAATAATGAATGACAAAACCCTGTTGGCTGCAAAAAATGAGAGATCATTGAGGTTTGAACAGGTGATATCAAAAGTAGGCAGCTGCTAGCTTTTGATTAAGGGTCATGCGGAAGGGTGAGAAAGAAACGGTGTGGAATCGACCAGAAAAGGTTGATCATCTAGCATATAAGAATTTGTGTGTATTGCAAGGTTCTGGAATCATCAAAATGATAAGAAATTTGGCCAAGTCTTGGTAAAGTTACAACCACTGTACACAGAAAGATGTATATGGGACTACCCGAACACGTGGCGTAAAAATCCTACCCCCGAGTTTTACGATGTTACATGACATATTTAGAATATAAAGGCATTTGTAGAGCCATGCTTTTCAGGGATCATGTCTCATCTGATGTTCTTCCACACTTGCATAATAAGAATGATAACGCTCATAAATCATTTTTCACCTCTTCCCAGAACTCAACCTTCTCTTTAACATAAAACTTAACATAACATAATATACTTATATTCCATATACATTTCATGTACAAGAAAATTTCAGGATTTACATTCATATCATGATAGATGTTAATCATGTAAATAATAATTTTTACTAATCCAAACATCTTACTTGTTCTAAATTTGACTTGTTGCAATGTCTGTATTGTTTGCATTGTGATTCTTAAAAACAGGAGATAAAAAAGTCACCTGAACGTCACCGGGGTAGCCATCACGATCACGACAGACCAAGGAGAAGTCCTTCACCAAGGCATCGTCGAAGTCGTAGTCGATCACCTAAAAGGTAAGATAACAAAAAATTGTTTGATTTAAAGCCACACTGTCCTACTTGAAGCTACTTGCTCCCTCTATATAGAAAACAATGCCTAACCTGTGATCATTGGTCCCCCATGATCCTCTTTTACTTATGTTAATTGAGAGCTGAGTTGATGAGATAACCTTCTGCCATTCTGGTGCACTCTTGCAGTTTTAGTCCACTCCAGTTCTTGACATTCTCTTCCCAGTTGATTCTGGGTCTCCCTCTCGGTCTACTTCCTTCCACTCTTCCTTCCAATACATCCTTTATAAGAGGCTTTGGTGCCTTTTAACATGAACAAAGTATTTGATTTTTCTCTCCTTAACTAATCCTACTAGTGCAATTTGTTTATGCCCTGCCATGTGAAAAATCTCTTTGTTGGTTTTCATTTGTTTCCAGGATATTTTCATCATTATTCTGTAAATCCACATTTCAAAAGATGTTATTCTTCACCAGTTTGTCATCACCAGAACTAAAATACTTCTTATGGGAAAGGGTTGGTATTGATAATTGAAAGAAACCTAACATGGTGTCATTTATTTTCATTATGATGTCATCGATTTTCATTTAATAATGATGTCACTGATTTTCATTATGATGTCACTGATTTTCATTATGATGTCATTGATTTTTATTATGATGTCATTGATTTTCATTCAGGAGAAGTCGTTCTCCCAAGAGGAGGAGTCCGTCCCCCCGGAGAGACAGGGAGAGAAGGAGAAGCAGGAGCCCAAAGAGAGAGAGGGAGAGGAGGAGCAGATCAAGGGAAAGAAGACACAGATCACCAGGTAATGAGCTCTCTCTAGAATGTAATAAATAGTTTTCCTCTTGGTCTTGGAGGCCTTCACGGGGTGTTTCATAAAGCTGTTTGTAAAGTTATGCATGACTTTACGAATGACTTGAATATGAAGCGCCAGATAGGATGCCCAAAGTTTTTCCTGATGTTTTAACAAAGTGTGACTATATTTCCAATAACCTCTATTAAATTATGGCAAAAAATATACTTTGCATTAAAAATTGTTTGTTATAATAAAAATGTTAATCTACATCTGCACAGTTGAACTTTAGTTGATGCAGTTAAAAATGATTGAGCATCCCATTTGGCTTCTCATATTCAAGTCGTTCGTAAAGTCATGCGTAACTTGACGAACAGCTTTATGAAACACCCCCCAGAGCAGCATCATAAAATAGATATGCATGTTGGTCTAATTTAGTGTAGATCCTGTTGAGTGATGTCAAAACTTACATGTTTCACTGAGACAGAATGTCAGATAAATATCCATCAATGCATCACAACAAAATTCAGTAGAAAGATGATCATACATTATTATATTTATGTTTTTTTCTCTCATTGTATCTGTACATTAGATGTAACTTTCAATAGGTATCTTCTAACATTTGTATATTTGTTAAACTATCCTTACTTACCTTATTTGTTTTGACCATGTTAGCTATCTCTTTATTATGTTATTTACTATGTTAAAGAGAAGGTTGAGTTCTGGGAAGAGATGAAAAATAATTTGTGAGCGTTACTCATTCTTATTATGCAAGTGTGGAAGAACATCAGATAAGACATGTTCCCTGAAAAGCATGGCTCTTCAATTGCCTTCATATTCTAAATATGCATGTAACATCGTAAAAATCGGGGGGCCGGCTTTTTACGCCACGTTTTTGTCTAGTCCCATATACATCTTTCTGTGTACAGTGTTTGTAACCTTACCAAGACTTGGCAAAATTTCTTATCATTTTGATGATTCCAGAACCTTGCAATACACACAAATTCTTATATGCTAGATGATCAACCTTTTCTGGTCGGTTCCACATCGTTTCTTTCACAATGCAATCGCATAACCAGAACTCAACTTCATCTTTAAGTTAGTCATTTTAGTAGTTATAAGATTTGTATATTTCTCTGTGTTGATTCCTTTTATGTGATTATATTTCTCATCATTATGCTTGTACAGCGCATAGAGAAACTAATGTTTATTATGCGCTTTATGAATATTGTATTATTATTATTATTATTATATTTCCTTATTTTGTGTTAGTTCGTAACTATCATCGTGATGAGAGACGCGATGAAAGACGTGACGATAGGCGTGACGAGAGGAGTGATGATAGGTACCATCATAGACATCGGTCAACATCACCGGATGATAGGTAAGGTCTTCTCCCTACTCACCAACGTGTTACTGCTGGAGGGTGTTTCATAAAGCTGTTCGTAAAGTTACACATGACTTTACGAATGACTTGAATATGAAGTGTCAGATAGGATGCCCAAAGTTTTTAACAAAGTGTGACTATATTTCAAATAACCTCAATTAAATTATAGCAAAAAATATACTTTGCATTAAAAATGATAGTTATAATAAGAATGTTAATCTACATCTGCACAGTTCAAATTAAGTTGATGTGCAGTTTAAAATGATTGAGCATCCCATTTGGCTTTTCATATACAACTCGTTCGTAAAGTCATGCGTTACTTTACGAACAGCTTTATGAAACACCCCCTGGGTCTTGTTATTTTTTTCTTCTTTTTTTTTCTTTTCTTCAGGTTTCATTCAATTCTTTTGTACCTTTTCCAATCTTGAGATCAGTACACTAATCATTGATGATATTTTTATGCAGTTTTGTTTTGTTTTTTCTGTGTGCCAAATTTTTGGTCACTGTGAATAGTTTGTAATCGAATTAAGACAGGTGGCAGAAGAAATAATAATTTTCCTTACAATCTTCTCTCCCCCCCTCACCGATGATATGTGGTCTATGCTTTGTCCTGCTTCTCAGATGATTTATTACCTCCTTTCTTTCTCATTTTGTTTTCTTTTCCAGGCATAGGAGATCCTACAGGAAATGATTATATCCCACCCAAAACAGATCTTCACTACACCAGTAATGTGTTTGTATATATGACCTGCTACACCGTTGAAAGGACTCAACTCACCAGCTGTGTGCTTTGTAAAGTTTGGTTCCGGTTGATATCTTGAAATGAATCATGAAGCGCTCATTTTACAGGAAGTACATCAGACTAAAAATGATGTGGTCTTCTGATCATTCATACTACATGTACATGTATATGATCATCCACTTCTATAATATCTGTTGATCTGCAGTTCACTTTAGATAATTAAGTTTACTGTTAAAGATAAAGGTGAGTTCTGGTCATTCAATTGCATTGTGAAAGAAAAGGTGTGGAATGGATCAGAAAAAGTTGTTCATCTAGCATGTAAGTATTGGTGTGTACTTCAAAGTTCTGGAGTCATCAAAACCATAACAAATTTGGCCCAGTCTTGGTAGAGTAACAAGCACTGTACATAGAAAGATGTATACGGGACTACACAAATGGTGTCGGGGCTACTAACCTTGATTTCCTGATCTTTCTATGCTCATTACTCAGCCAGTATTCACTTTCTACCAAAATCGTTTGGCAAATTACATTTATTTGTAATCTTGAACATTCAGTGAAAGTTTCATTTGATTCTGTGAGAATTCATTATCTTTTTTTACCAGAACTCAAGTTTATCTTTAATGTGTCAAACAGTAGCTGTAAGATTGTACCTTCTGTCTGGAGCCAAAAGAGGGCTGGCTTTGTGTACCGGTAAATTCATCTGAGTTAGTGTCCTTCCAGCTCCAAACAGACAATATATTTATTAAAAAATCACATTCTGAAATTAAGACACACATGGCAATCAAAATACAGTAGACTTTCACTTTTCATATCTCCAGAAAATGGTCTTAATTTAGAAGTTTGTGTCCCAAGTAAGTTGCATGCTATGTTAAGCCATTGTGAGATTATACCAAAAACTTAAAGTGCTACCTAAAAAGCTATCTAATTGATTTCAACATATGTTTGACAAACTCTGGATAGAATAAATGAGAATAGCGTCTTTTTAGAGCCCAAGTTAAACCCTTTTAGCAGTCAGAAGACGACAAGCAAGTGTTTTAAAGTATTTGTAACATACTCCCTTTTACCATGGATCGTGGTTCAATTATCAAGTAATGTGTGTTTACATAGCAAGCCTTGCTGAAGCGAGAGGAAGGAGACATTTCGGTGGAATAATAAATGTCAGATATCCAAACATCATTTGGACTGATTTTATGATGCGAGAACGATTTGATCTTTATTCATGTAAACAATGTCCTTTCAAAATGAGGTATGTGGTGTGAAAACCTCTACAGTGGATTTCGGAAGCGTATGCAAACATTGTTTTAAAGATAATGTTTATTATGATTGGATTGAGTCACTTGAGACACTTATTTTTTCAAGCTGTTATGACTTGATGATGATGATTCACAGCATTTGTATGGCCCCATTTATCTGTTTAAAAAAACATTCAAAGGCGCGAGCTCCTCCAATAAAGTTAGCATTTAAATGTCTGAAGTAAGATGTGAGTTTTGAGTGAAGCTTTGAAGTGGTTAAGGTGACTTGACTTCAATCCCCAATGAGTTTTTGTTTTCCTTTTTAATGAAAATGTATGAACCAAGTCTGAAGTGTACAGACTCGATCTTTTCTTCATTTTTCCTGTGAGAAGATGGCTAGTTTTAGGGGGAGGGGGTATGTGTGGTCTACATTATCTAGATTCTATGGTACCTTGTTCGAGTGAGAAGATAATTCAAGTATAATTCAGCCTGGAAAAAAAAGGAAAAATTGAACCTGAGATTGAGGATGAAACCATCTTATGGAAAGTAAATCTGTTGCATGTCCAAGTATTACAAATATAATCATATTATTACTCAAACGTGGCAAGATTTAATAAACAACAACAAAATAGTAAAGCATGGTAGTTGGTGCTCAGTGTAGGCTTGATGCCAGCCAGATTTATTGAGTCCTGGCCAAGAATAACTATTGTGATCATTCACACCTGCTTCTAAATTATTGATTTCGAGATTTATACTGCATTTGAAAATATAACGTTGCAATGTGTCCTTCATCAGTATGTGTTTAGACTGTCTGAAAAGTTATGGATGTGGTATGATTAAATAGAACAAACCTCATACCTTACTGAAGGTGTGGCTAAGTTTGTTAGCACATTGATAAAATGCTCATGTCCAGTAAAATCCTTTTTGAACCTTCATTGACATCATTTTGGGGGTCTTATCTCATGAATGACAATTGAAGGGAGCTATTGTAAACCAAAAAACATGTAGTATGTCTCATGAACATTCATCAGATTTATGTCAAAAAAAGTCATGCATCTATATTTTATCAAAGTGGTAAGTTTCTTTTGAAGCTATCAGTTGAGCTTAGGGTCGCGATTCTTTCCCTTCCCTACCTTGCCCACACAGTTTGTTCTTTAAAATGAAGAGTAAGTGATTAATCCCTTTAACTTAATGAATGATATGTTGTAGCCGTCTCAAAAGTCAAAACGATTATCAGTTTCTATTATTCCACATCCTGTTTGCATCCTTGTTCATGAAAGCATGCCAAACTTTCATGTAATTCATTACAACACATGCTTCACTTTCATGACAGACATCTCCTTTTTCAATGATATAAAGTAGCACTTAAAGGTAAAGACCAGTTCTGGTCATGCAATTGCGTTGTGGAAGAAACGTTGTGGAATCGATCAGAAAAGGTTGATCATCTAGCATATATAAGTATTGGTGTGTACTGCAAGGTTCTGGAATCATCAAAATGATAAGAAATTTGGCGCAGTCTTGGTAAAGTAACAAGCACTGTACGCAGAAAGATGTAAATGGGACTACGCGCCACATGCGCCATATCTATAGATACATGTAGATATATATCAATTTACAAAATATATCAATTAGTAGGCGGTTTCCGGGCAAAATTTGTATCATCACGTCTTAGTCTAAACATATTCTTTCACATGATTGGTAATAAGAGCTTCCAATTTTTTGAGAGGGGGGCGTTTCCAAAACTGGTCTTTACCTTTAATAGAGAGATAACACCTTTCTGGTTCTTGGCAAACGGTATCTCATGTCAGCAAGTGTCAAATTCCCTTATCCAGCATACCGGTATGTATGTATGGACAGGCCAACAAACACTGGGATTCATTTGGTTAAACATGAAATTAATATTATTATGTGTTTCTGTGAAATTAGCACCAACAAAAATTAAATACTAAATAAAAAATGATAAAAAATAACATGTCTTGTTTACCCCTACTGTTCTCCCTGAGGGCCCTGCAATCATATTAGTACCCTGGCTTTAGCCGAGCGAAGATGAAAAGGCGCTCAAGCATTCAAGGAATTTCTTCCTACCTGGTACTGGATACAGGAAGGATAATTTATACAACATTTATGAAGCAACTTATAATTTTATGGGAAGTGACTGACTAAAGATAGCTGCTTGTCTCCAAAAGACAGGCGCTAATGTTTGAGAGAAATACTTTATAAATGTTATGTGAATAAATTGTACAGTTTTCATGACATTTTAGCTTGCATTTGGTGTTATTCATGTTACTTGTCTGCTTATGTTTGTAATACTGAGAAAGTGAGAGAGATGATGTACAGTATTTGGAAAGTGATAATAGTGAATATGAAAATTGCATTGGAAGTGACGTTAACTTTTCTGACAATGCCAATTATGATGATGATACTGAGGATGATGATTACGATGATGCTAATGATAATGACGATGATGCTAATGATGATGCTGGTAAATGGTAATGATGGTGATGATGATGATGATGATGATGCTTGTGATAATTGTGATCGTGACGTTGAGGAAGAGGATTGTGATAATGGTGATAGAAAAGCTGATGCTGAAATGAGAGTGCTTATAGATGTGTTTGTTGATGTTAATGCTGATGGTAGTGTTTATTAAAGATAAGGGTCCTTTTCCCTATCTCACTCTTTCCCCCTTTCCATCTCTCTGACTCTCCCTCACTCCCCTCTTCCTCCCCCCCCCCTCTCTCTCTTTCTCTTTCTCTCTCTCTCTCTCTCTCTCTCTCTCTCTCTCTCTCTCTCTCCCTTTCCCTTTCCCTCACTCACTTCCGAAATGCAAACGACCTGTTTTTTCTTCAAAAGGTAGCTACCAATTTTATTTAAATATAAATACTTGTATATAAAGTTATTTACCTTTGAAAATTGTTACTTTTCTTTTGAATTCAGTAATTTCTGCACCTGTATCTAATTTATTTAGAAAAACTATGATTTGTATCTCATTGATTGGCTAATTCATTTTTTGAGAATCAAGGATTAAAACAATAAATAAGTTACTGCTAGAATCAATTTTTTAAGTATTATTTTAAACTAGTTTAGGGGGACAAAACTAGCCCCCCCCCCCCCTTTAATAAATACCCATTCTAGCATACCTAAAGTTTACAAATATTGCACCCCTTCATTGTTTTCTCAGGGCTTTAAACTCACATATCCCTGGTTTTCTTGTGTTCCCTTTAAAATTCTAGACCCCAAAGGTGCGTGGAATGTGTAAAAACTTGTTGTTGGTGGTGTTGTGCCTGTCGTCCTTGTAAAATCGTTGTTGTCGATATTGTGCTCCATACCCTATTTCAAAATCCTTATATTTGCTCCTGAATTTATCTGTATACTAGTGGTCCATTTGAAAGTCACTCGATATGGGGAAGCAATTTCCTTGTCCTCTGTAACATGGAGTTTATTCCCGATCGAAATGATTGTATCAGAAAAATCCAGAAGCAAATAAATCTGCATCTTCCGGATTTCATGCTGTAATGGATATATCCACTGGTAATTGACTTCGTTTCCGTCATCTGTAATTCCTTTTACCTGTTATATGGTGTTGGCTTCCAACTTGAGGAAGGTATTCGTGGGGGCGTTCAGGTGTGGGGTTTAAGTTTATATCCGGAGTCTTGATCCGGGGAGGAAAGCGGAGGGGTGGGTGGGCCAGTGCCCCTTTTATTAGTCTGAGGAAAACAAAAATTGTGTCGCATTTATTTCGTCATGCATAGAATTTGTAATTATTTGTTGTTAATAATAATAATAGCTTATTTTTATATAGTGCTTTTCAGGACCGAGGATCCTCTCAAAGCGCTTTACTGATATATATATTATTACCCCGGTCATCAGATTCAGGCTTACCTGCACATAATGTATGCACATTCTCCACTCCCTGGGGAGCATTCCTGCCAGGCGTCATTTTTACAAGCGCACACTTGCTAATCTAAGCACATTAGTCGCATCCTACCGGGTACCTTAACACCAGGCTGGGTGAAGAGTGGCAACTGTATACCAATGTCTTGCCAAAGGACATTAGTGCCGTGGTGGGACTTGAACCGCGGACCCTGTGATCCACAGTTCGGTGACATATCAACTCGTCCACATGAAAAATATAAATGAGTTAAGGCAAATCAAATGTTTTTATCTGTATGACTTTTATAACTAAATTATATACAATAATATATACGATAATCTTTTCAGTCTCCTACTGATCAATACAAAATATTGAATAAACACAAAACTGTGTGAAATGGTATTTCGCACTAGCATAACTAGCTTACAATATTCATGAATACCGAAAGGCGAGCTAATGAGGGATTAATCAAATTCGAGCCTCTTCTCGAATTAAAACATAGAATTCGACCGATAATCTATTCCGCATTATTTTTCTTTCGCATCAGTATGAAACTTCATCCCAATGTGCAGATGTATAAGGGTGATTTTATCTCCGTAGGGACTAGTTGTTCAAAGGGCGTGTTATAAAAACGCGTTAGGTCGTCAGTGTATCAGGCATGATACGTGGCAATAATTAATGCGTGAAATTAGTTTAAGCAACCGTTCAGGTGATGGCATTTTATAATAGGGACTTTTAGATTCTACACGACGAGAACGTGGACTGCCCTTTTAAGGCAATGTGACGTCCTTTTATGGCACTGGCAGTGACGTCACATTGACTTAATAGGGCAGTCCACGTTCTCGTCGTACAGAATCTAAAAGTCCCTAATGTGATACCCGTTGTATTATTTCGTTTAATCCAAGTAGAATAATGAACTGTAAATGGTTTGTGTTGCTCTTAATTAAAATATTGACTAAATTGTCGCCTTTCCTGCTTGTCATAATTGGTGGGTTGTTTAAAAACACTTTTGCAAAAAATAAAGAGGAATAAAACAGGGATGGACGGCTACGCGCAACAAAATTATATATCAACTTCTTTAACATTCCGTTTCAATTGCAACGGCCATTTTCTTACATGGCAGTGGCTTCAAATGACTCAAATATTAATTATTATAATCAAACGGTCAGCTAAAATTATTAGATGATTACCATTTGTTTAATGTTGTTGAAACAAGTATAGTATTTTCTAAATGTCCAATATTTCTTGAGTTGTTATCATGGTAACGACCCAGTGGTCACGTCTATCACCTTAGGCCTATACTCAGTATGGAAAACAGACAGATTACGGTAGCTCAGGCCCCTAGCAAACAGAAAATAATAATTTAGAATTATGCAAATAGTTTTTTAATAATGTGTTTAATTAGTTTCATATTTTATATCATATATTTCTCTTTTTTTCCATAGCAACAGCCATTTTTTTAACATGTCTGACACCTGCAATAACTTGCATTTGGGTTGCAATCAAGTAAGAATATTTAAATGCGTATACAAGTATGCTTACAATTTATTTTTAACTATCTAAACTACAAATATTACATTTTCTAAAAAATCCAATGTTCTTGGTCAATTACCATGGGAATAGCCCTATTTGCATACGCACCACCATCTTTGGGGGCAATATCTAATGGGTCCTATAACTAACAGAAAAACTTAATAAAAGTTGTGTCTAAGGCGGTGTGGGGCCTTTTTTAAAGGTAAAGACCAGTTATGGTCATGCGATTGCATTGTGAAAGAAACGTTGTGGAATCGATCAGAAAAGGTTGATCATCTAGCATCTAGCATCTGCAAGGTTCTGGAATCATCAAAATGATAAGAAATTTGGCCCATTCTTCGTAAAGTTACAAGTACTATACACAGAATGATGTATATGGGACTACCCTATATCTCTCACAGACCACGAGAGAAACAAATTTACCAAATATATGAATTAGTAGGCGGTTTCCCGGCAAATTTTTTATCATCATGTATTAGTCAAAACATATTCTTTCACATGATTGGTAATGAGAGCTTCCATTTCATTTTTTGAAATTGGGGCGTTTCCAATACTGGTCTTTACCTTTAATATTTGGCCCATGGATATTAGGCCTATATACTGCTAAATCTCGTGAGAATTGCAATATACGTTACATGTTCACCTATAGGATGTGAATATACATTGTATTTTTCACTCATAATGTGCATCCTGTGAAAATACATAAATCTTTTCGATTAATATCAAATTATTTATCCATCAAATTATCTGAACTTTTCTGTACAGAGCAAAGTAAAGTGGAACTCACAAGATACGTCATTATATAGCGTTGCCAATTATTTTGTTTTCACTGATGACAACTTTAATTCATAACTTTCCTATTTTCAATGTTTGATGCTTAAACTTTGACTCGTTTGTTTCTCGCGCTTTTATGTTGTTATGTGTAACCCTATAGCTAAATTAACAAAATAAACGACGAAAATGTAAAGGAAATGGGAGGAAGAAAATGACCTTAATTTAATTTAACAACCTCCTCGAGAAGAAAAAAAGCGAAAAACGAATAAGTCTAATTAGAATATTACTATCTTCGTTTTATGAATTTCATTCAGAATAGAAAGAAAATATAGAATGAATAGGAGAAAGAGAACGTTCAATGAACAACCAAATGTTTCATGATACATCTGTTTTGCAAAATGTGACTGTATTTCCATGGAACCTGGTCTCAACTGAGCCCGGTAATCTCATTTCCGTATATCACGCAATGCGTTAATCCATTCAAGCTATCATTTTCCTCATCCCGCCAATTTGTTTTAATTCGCTTTAAGAGGATTTTGCCCCCAAAATTGGCAATGTTTTTTGCTCAAACATGATCGATATAACAAGAATTACAATTTGAATTTGTATATAATGGTATAATTGTCTTTCTCTTCCTCTCTCTCTCTCTCTCTCTCTCTGCCCGTCTGTCTCTCTCTCTCTCTCCCTGTCTTTTTTCATTCACTACAAAAGGATTTGGTGTTTTTTTAATCGTGATAAGGCAATGCTTTGCTCAAAACAACAATTATTTGAATTTGTATATAATTTTATAATAATTAATTTCTCTCCCCCCCCTCTCTCTCTCTCTCTCTCTCTCTCTCTCTCTCTCTCCCTCCCCTCTCTTACTCTTTCTTTCTCTCACCCTCTCTTTCTCTCTCTCCGCTTGTCTATCGCTGTCTCCCAAAGTTCTCTCTGCCCCCAACTCTTTCTCCGTCTGTTTCTGTCTCTGACTGCATGATTATCTATATTTTCTATCCTTCTTCCCGCTCTCTGTTTCTCTCCCTCTCTTTCCCGTTTTATCTTTACTTCCTCTCTTCTCCCCAACTCCTTCACCATTCTTCTGTCGGTCTAATAAATTGGCTCATTATAGTGTGAATCATCAATTTGAATACAGCATATAATAATTATAGACAAGAAACTGCATGGGTAATAAACACAAAACGAAAAAGCTAGTTCAGTCCTATCCAAACCTCTTTCTGCATGACACCACACTCATGACTCCTATCCAGGCACGTAGGCTACACGAACGAGGCGGATTCATACTTAATTAAGGGGAGCGCCCCCACCCCTCCCGCCGGCGCCCTTTAATCAACCAATATAGCTATTGCAATTCCATTCAACAGATCACTTTTCAATTATCAAACTGCAGTGAAGGTTGTACACTCGGAACATGCAAATTAAATGTTGTCTCAAAACCTTCTAGTCAATATCCTTCGAAACGCTCGTTACAAAAATTATGAAGGATTATGTTAATTTCTCAATCACTTTTGAAGTGCTGCAAGGACTCATCTTTCGACTGCTACTGTGTTGGCATTCTAATAATATGAATCATTACAAGAGATAAGTCCCATTCTCATTCAAAGCACATGCGACCGTGAATGGTAATTAAAGAGAATGAGTAAATACAGAAAGAAAGTGGGGTGAACAGGGGCAGTTAGAGGCAACCCTATACGCCGGCCTCACGGGTGATGCCAGCGTTTTTTTTTCTTAGTCAAAGAAAGAAGCTCAATTCTCTCAACATTACTCGCTTGCAGGGGTTTGCAGTTTTTTCACATTAACGCCCAACCCAGCCCCCCCCCCCCTCTTTTTTTGTTGCATGTAATGGTTATCCTGGGTCCGCTCTCATAAGACAAGAGTTCTGAAGTTACAACCTTCATTTTAACTCCCTGATTATATACTTCATTAAGAATCATGCCGTGTTGTCTGTGGCCATTCATCCCTCTAAGCAAGTAGCAACGGGGACATGGCAAGCGTTTCCGCTTCCGCTCCAGACGCCTCTCTCTCTCTCTCATTCACAAGAAAGGGGGGGGGGTTGGAAGGGTGGGGGTATGGGCGGTGAATGTACTATCATGGATCACATAGTTTTCAAATTAATCAAATCAGTGAAAAAGGAATCATGCCTAATATAACTACGTTGATTATCGAAACTGTCCCTCCAACCCTTGATTAATTATCGAAAGGAATGGCTAGATTAATTCACCTAATTTGTTTCTATATCGTTATGAATGTGATTTCTAAATATTGGCCTATGATAATAACTAATAAGCCTGCATGCATCACGCTGCCCCGCCCCTTCGTGTCACTGTCACAACTACCTGTTATCTGGTTATGCCACTTCGATATGCTTGTTTGTCACCTATACCTCGACGGAAACAAAAGATCACCGACACATTCTCTGCACACTATTATCACCAACGTGTAAACAAGGAAGAAGACAAAAACAGTGATCTTGTTTCATGCAGGTCCATTTCTAACACAGGATAGCCAGCCAGCCATGCGATAGTAATTTTCTTTCATTCCAAAATCGCATAAAACGACTCGCCACCCAGCTGTAGCCTAGAGCTCGAGATCGGATCGGAGAGGGTGTGACCATTTTTGTGTGAATGTTTCCCGCCATTATCCTGATCTAGGATACAACAGATATCATACGCATTGTAGCACCTTACCTCGCGAATCGTATTTCAAAAACATTTACAATACGAGCCAGACCGTGAGACACAACATTCTCTCTTTTTACTGGATATATTACCAGTGACAATAAAATATTGAGCTAGCTCAGTTTTGTTCACTCGCGAATAATTTTAGAAACACACCTTCTTTTTTTAATTGTCTGGTGAGACGAGCGAGGCCTGAAAGCGAAATAGGTTCGGCCGATCTTTCATTGCTGTATACAAAAAGGAGAACATTTCGGAGTTGAATATCCTCTCTTCAATTTGACTTAGCTTCAGGAGCAACACAGAAATAAATCATCATGACGGGCCGTGCACCACCAAGCGGAATCAACAAAGACATTGAGGACAAGGTGATTATTATTGTCATTAATCAATTAATTGTCATTAATGATTTAAACACGATCGCAAAGACTTTTAAGAAATCAACCCAAGGGCGATTTAAAAGCACTTTTTGTTATTGTCTACAACAAACGGATTCGAAATATTATGTCATATAGTCACGTTCGCAAATTTCAAAAAGTGGACGCACAATTTTATCGAAATTGAGTTTTTGCGATCTTGTTATTGTTATCCATTTTATACCAAAGGATAATTTGATGTATTTGCTTGTGCTAAATATAATTGTTCAAACAAATGAAAATGTATCCTTTCTCACCTTGTATGTTTATCTTTATTGCGATTTATTCTCAAGATTATATCATCATAAATTATATCTGACGTAAATAACCAGATAACCCTACTCAAAATAATATCAAGTGGGCCAAGGATTTACAAAATGGTATTCATGGTTTTGATACAATATACATGTGCCAGCATAATATTCAAGGCAATATTAACATAATGCATGTATACAGAGGCATGAACTATACCTTCCAATTTGTTAGTTCTTCTCATGTGGTGTTACACATCTTTTGAAATAAGCATGCACATTCGTCTATACTAGTATTATGAGAATTAACAAAATATATATACAAATGTTGCGAATAATAGTGTGCCGAATGTGATTATGGTGTTGTTATAATGGGCATCAGTGCAGTGTATAAGCCGGCGAGCTTTCATTATTTTATGAGTTTGAGTATAGGTTATTTGGCCTGTGGAGAGATTTTTTCTTCTTTTTTTTTCAATCTAAACTCTCAAGGTATTTTAATAAAAAGGAATTTCAAAAGGATTTCCCACTTTTCCTTTTCTTTTACTAGCAGAGTATATTATAGTATCGATACAATTTACACTTTCACTATCTTTATGTTTTCATGTTATAGGGTCCCGGTATGTATATATCGGGGCGTTAAGCCTATAAAATATGTTGGATATTCTAGATGTGTTTATTGTAAAGACTGATGCTCCAACGCGATATGTTTTTCTCAAAAGCAGGAGAGCGAAACAGAGGTCATTATAAGTATGCAAGAATGTAGCAAAAACAATGTTCTCACCTTCGCAAATACAGTCACACCGCCAGCCCGACCCCAACACGACCATAAACCGACAAATCGGAGCCATTCGGGGGGTTGTCGACAGGCAGGGGCAGATCTAGGGGGTTTCGGCGGTTTAACCCCCCCCCCCCCCCCCCCCCATCCCCTTGGGTGGCCAAGTGGGAGGGAAAAAAGGGGGGGAGAAGAAAAGAAAAAAGAAAAAAGTAAAACAGTAAAACGGCGCGATTTTTGGAAAATCCTGGATACGCCACTGGGTCAAACCACCCCCTTGGCAAAAAGCTAGATCCGCCCCTTCGGTTGGCTGTCACTTTTAAGTCTGTCTGTTATCGGGGTTGTCGTCCTGTTGTCAGTTTATTGTCGGTTTCCATAATATCTTTCAAATATATTTAAAAGATCCTTCCTCGACCTCTTGTATCATACCGATCGGGGTCTACAGTCGGGGATTGGTATAGGGTCCCAGAAGAAGAATGATGAGGATAACAAAAAGGGTATAATTATGATGCAGGCAATTTGGGAAAGGGATGCCCGTTTTATCAACATGCCGTGATTAATCATGACTAATAAAGATACAAAATTCATCATTATTTTCCTCTTCTTCCTCCTCCTCTCCTCCTCTTTTTCTTCTTCTCCTTCTTCTTTTTCTTTTTCTTATCTGTCTGTAAATATTAAATATTTTGTTATTATTTAATTTGGTACATGTCAGTAGGGGACCCCACTGTAAATAAGGTCTCGAGCTTTCGTGGGTTATCCTGTTAAACTGTTAACCTTATTATTGTTGTATGTTGGAACCTTGGCGAATAAAAATCAATCAATCAATCAGTTAATTTCATCTCTTGCCGGATTTATATTGAAGTTGCCATTAAGTCGATTGCTAAAAAAAATCCAGCAGAAGCAGAAAAGGCTACAATTCAGTCAATGTTCTGATTATAAGAGCAACACAAAACCTTTATATTTCACGTTTCTACTGAGATTAAACGATACTGAAAAACAACGGGTATCACATTATAAAACGCCATCATGAATGGTCGATTAAACTAATTTCACGCATTAATAGCCGCAGCATGCCATGCTTTATACACACTAAATTAAACCCTGACGACCTAACGAGAGGCTTTATAACACGTTCTTTGAAAGACTAGTCCCTACGGAGATGACAATCCTTACACCTGGGACCCGTTTCACAAAGCCTTTTTTCAATGACAAATTTCACAAATCAGTGACAAATCTGATGATAACCAATCAGAGCCAAGGATTTCGATAGCTTATAACAAAAAATGTCATTTGTCATTGATGACAAATTTTGTGAAACGCCCCCTGCACACCGGGATGAAGTTTCATAATGATGTGAAAGAGAAAAAATGCGAAATACTATGTTTTGATTCGAGAAGAAGACATACATTTGAATAGTCCCTCCCTCATTATTTTGTTTGCGTTCGTATTCATGAATATTGTAAATAGGTATGCTGATGTGAAATCCTTCGAACATTAGCCCCCGCCCCCCCCCCCCCCCCCCCCAACACTGAAATGATTATGATGGAGGCGCGCTCGTGCATGCAGTTTTTACCAAGGAGTTCGGGAAGCAAAATTAGTCAAATTTGCCCATCTCTCTCTCTCTCTCTCTCTCTCTCTCTCTCTCTTCCCATTTCTTTTTCATTCAAATGGGGGGATGCGTGGGAGGATGCCACTAGATGTAAGTCTATTACCATTTATTTTTATTTCAGGCGATAGTGATTAAGAAAACGATTATCTCTTTTGCTCCAGTCCGTGAACGGTATGGAGCAAAAGGAAATAACTAGATTAGAACTAATATGTCAGAAATATTATTAGGCATTGGTGTTTGTGATATTTTGTTTATGATAAAAGATTATTATCGGGATTTTCATTTCCGGAACCGGAAGGTAAATAGCATGCTACCACTTTAAGATGAAAACGAAAATGTAAGATCACTTGAGTCCTTTGTTCACGGAATTCCAAATGTCTTTGTTAGTAAGACGGTGGTCGCACATCTGGGGCCCGTTTCATTTTATCTGAAGAATATCTGACGTCATAAGGACATAGTGAATAATAAAGCTGCGCACATACCGCATCGATGACGCATCATTGGTCACTGTGTACCCAGACACTACTCAGACGAAAGAGACGATAGAACATTTACCCCCCCCCCCCCCCCTAATTTGTCAACTTTCTTCTTTGCTTTCAAATACATGCACGCGACTGTCTGGCGAGGTTGATTATAGGGGGATATCTTCCCTGAAATTGGGTTCATTAAAAATCCAGTTTATCTGAAAAGTTGTGAATGAACTTTTGGTAGATGGGGAGTGAAAAAAAAACATTTATACAAGGGCAAGTTGTTGGTAAAACAAACATCATAAGTCATTAATTGTTCAGTAAAATTTTAAGCTGTTTTCACCGATCATCGGAACGCTCAGAGGGGGGGGGGGGGTGGAAGGGATGAAGAGGAGAAATTAAAAAAAAATATGATAAAAGAAAGGGAGAAAGTCGGGATCTTGAAGAAAAGATCGAAATATTTTAAAGGTATTACAAAGTTTTGGGAAATTTTGAAAAATGGGTGGATAGTGATTCTTTACAATTTTGATATATTTGGATGCCCCTGTGGATGTATTAAAAACACCAGAAATTTTAGCCCCTAAAACACTTCTGCTCTCGAGAAAAATTGAATATAAAGATTTACCGGTGCTCCCGGTAAATTTTGATAAATTTCAAATAGCTCCTATACGGCCGTACAACGGTAGCTGCGACCATGAAAATCTCAGAGTATGCAGTTGTGGTATATAATTTCCGAACGACAATAGCTAATCGGTGGATTTCAGTCAATAAGCATTGTTTTATAGCTTAATTAATATCTTGACCTTGAGAGAGAGCTATTCAACATAAAATGTTTATTATTTACAATTTCATAACTTTAGAGTCGATTTCGACCGCGACAACGATCACTGAATATTGTAGGATCGTATATGCTTCCAATATATTCATTTGAACCAAATTCATGACCCCATACCAAAACTTTGTATTACCTTTAAGAGAGAGAGAGGATAGAGAGAGAGAGAGAGAGGGGGAGAGAGAGGAGAGAGAGAGAGAGGAGAGAGAGAGAGAGGAGGAGGGGGGGGGGGTCGGAAAAAATCAATGATACGGAAGCATTTCCCGATTTGATGACGTCACTTTGGTTTACCAGGCCCAAACACTGGCAGCGAGCTGGACAGACGTAATCTACATTTCTGATCTCTATATCATCTTCAGCTCAGCAAGAGGTGTACTAGGCCTATTTTCTTTGCTGATTTAAAAAAAAACTTAGGCCTACCAATAAAAAGCGCCACTCCGTTTGAAATAAGCCTGAGTTTATTTGAAAGACATTGTGTCAAACTGCCATCAGCCTAATTCCATCATTTTCAAAGGCATAGTACTTTATTCATTCATTTGTTTATTTATTCATTTTCTTTTCATTTCCAGGAACATAATATTAAAGGAGTATAACAATCACAAATAATACAAGAAAGTTAAGTAAAATGATAAATACGATAACATTATAAAAGAAACCATCAACCTATGCCTGTGGATTACCAAAAGAAATTGAGTTTAGGTAGAAGGCTCTCCTCACTAGCTGATGTTATAATACATAAATATACATTATTAGAGATACATAAATATAGGTAATTACATAAGATATATATTATTCAATATTCGATACCAAGAAGAAGCGAAAGACAAATCATAAGATCATCAATATAAAACAATTATATGTTGTGCAGGTCGTAAAAGTGTACAGTTTTAAAAGAAGGAAGAAGAATAGCCCATTAAAAGCAGTGGAGAGATATTTCTAATCATCTAATCAAGTTCAACAATTTTGGATGGCGTAACAATTATTTATGTGAAATGACGAGATTTTTTCTGTTCTGAAATTGTTTGTTTAATTGTTTTGCATGTTTCATATTATTGTACTGTTTCTTGTATTATTGTAATGCTGGTGGGAAGCATATTTCCACATTGTGGACGAATAAATCAAATCAATCAAGACAAAAAATCACTTAAATTTGGCAAAGAAAAGCATGAAATAAAATTACCCCACTTTAAACTTAATTGTCGTTATAATTGTTTTGTTGACAAATTCATCAGTCTGATTGTCAATACAAAAATTACCATTTCCAGGAAGATAGTTTTACCCGTCATTTCTTTCCGCTATTCTGAAAATTAACGGGATTTATCTTGTTGAATGAGCTCTATACACAAATGAAACGAAAGAATGTTTTTTTGTATTTGTATTGTTTAATATTTAATCATGGACCTACAAATGAATGCCCACTTTTCAGACTGGGCATGACGAATTTCTAAGAAATAAGAATTGCTTACCAGTTCGATGGGCGTGGACACCACACGCGCATCATACACAAATTCACCAGCCATTCACACACAATTTTCGTGTACTCACGATAGAACAGCTGCTAGTATACACAAATCATAGCACCGCACCGGTTCAAAACTACGATCTCGCAAAGGAGCCCACATGCATTAAAGTTTAGAAGGCCTTTCTGAAACTACTTGTTGATTAATAATTGTGATTATACCTACCAAAATGCCTGGCAACAATAGAGCACCACCGAGTGGAATTAACTTGGACATCCAAAGAAAGGTAATAATATCAGATCAATAACTTTCTTTTCGTTTTGATGTATCATCTCCTCGGAGTTGGGAAGAATCTTTCTTTATCCCTGTAGTCTTGGCCCGTATCTCCCCGTAGGTGCAGGTGGGACGTTCGTGAATGTCTGGCTGGCGCTGGTACTGGTAAGAGCGACAGTAAGGAGCAATCGGATCTTTCGAGTCTGGAGAAATTTTCTCCAGACATCGTCGAAACTTTCCCTGTTGTATATTTTGTTGATTTGTCCATCTCGTGCTTAGCAAGAGATGAGCTCTCATTCTATTCAGCACAAACCATTTAGGGATCTTTCTTCTTCCTTATTAAAGATACAAATAACAAAAATCTTATTTGATAATATCATGCAAATGATCCTGAGGCTGAAGATGAAACAAAGTCAGCTTTGAAAATGAAAATCATTTTGAAGTGCTTTGACTGAGTCAAAATTTTAAGAATGGCATGATGATGTTCGTGGAATTTACCCTACATGCATGTACAAAAGTAGTATGACATGGTGACCAAAATTTAAGGAGATTTAAAAAAAAAAACTTTTACTGTAGGAATGTGTTTTTCAATCTATGATTTCTCATATTCTTCACAAATCTATTTAGTTCATGTATTACCAAACGGACAGCAAAATTTTAGACCAAAAATTGGTACCACATATTATCTTCAAAGAATCCCAGAGATGTTGTGATCTCAAAATTTGATGTTGGATTGAAATTATGGTCAAGTTACATGATGTCCCTGTGTTCAGATCCAGAGCTAGAGCTAAAGCAAATTCACCATGCAACAATTAACAGCCTTCTTTTAAATATGATTCTTATTGTTCCATTAAAAGATACTCTTTTTCATTTATATTTCAATAGAAATATGACAGCGACTGTGTGAAATGATAACACAAAAATGATCATTCAATGAAATGCAAACCTTTCGAGCCAGATAAAGTAGTGGTGAAAAGAGAAGATTTTTTGTTCAATTATCTAAACAAACAAATGACATAAAGCAAACTTTGCATTGGTAAGGAAATGGTGAGGTCATATTTGTGTTAGGGTGTGATGTATGTGGAGGGCGAGAGGGAGAGAAGGAAAGAGAGGGGAGAGAGAGAGAAAGAGAAGGGGAGGGAGGAAGAGACATAGAGAGAGAGAGAAGGGGAGGGAGGGAGAGAGAGACAGACCCCCTGTCCACACACAACATTTTCAGTGACTAGTCATGATTAGCTATACCGTTTCGCGATAGTGATACCGTTTCGCGATAGTTTTACGACCAAAATTGTAGGTGTGGACGCTCACTAACGATACGTCGTATAACGAAACTAGTCTAACGAAACGCAGGTTTGGGCATCGTTTCGAACTGAAACTCGATAAAGAATCACGGACATTTTGTGTGTGGACGGAACTAGTCTAACTGGGCGGGGCTTAACGTGACCTCGAGCAAAAGGAGATTATGAGCTCTCATTTCTGCTTCCAGCTGACCGCTGCGCAGCCAGCTGATTATACATAAATATACTGCATGCATTGTTCCAGTGGCACAGTTGCGCAGTAGCAAACTGCGCACCTATACGACGTTTCGTTATAGAGTTTCGGGATAACTTTTTTGTGTGTGTGGACACCCTGGAATTTATACGATGATTCTTTAGTGACGACGTTTCTTGTGTGTGGACATCCTGGAATTTATATGATGATTCTTTATACGACGTATCGTTATAGAGTTTCGGGATAAATTGTTTTGTGTGTGGACACGCTGAGAGATAGAGAGAGAGACAGACAGAGAGGGGTGAGAGTGTGATAGGGGAGCAAGAGAAAGAGAGAGGGTAGAGATATGGATGGAAATTTGGAAATAGATAGAGAGAAAGCAATACAGAGAATGAGATAGAATGTGTTTGTGAGACAGGGATAAGATAGGGGAAGAGGGATTGGGGAGGGAGAGGGAGATAGATTGTTAAGAAAGAGAGAGGGGTGAAGAATGGGACAGATGGAAAATAACAAGGCAGGGACAGAGAGAGAAAAGAAAAGGGAGAAGGGACATTTTCAAGTTAACAGATATGGGGAAGGGGGTGTGTAGAGAGAAAGAGAGTTGAGAGTAATGGTCAATAAAAATGTAGAAGGAACAAGTACAAGTATGTATCCCACAAAATTGATTCCCCAAAGTCCTGAATCACTTATAATTGTGTCAGAGGAAACTGAAATGTTTGCAGTACAAGATAAACCAAGCTATGCATTGTACTTGTTATCTTGATCGAATCAGGGACCTGCATGAAATAGGTAGACACAGACCACTGATCAAACTTTTCTTGAAATTGTCATGTATAGATATTAAAATAAAGTATCATTTTCTGAGCCAACCTCATAGAAATAATGCAATCAATCATATCTGATGTACTTATGAATTTTGCATCGTTCTGTAAGTTGATATTACTTGATAATGTCAAAGATCTTGGATCTTGGATTCTTTTCCTCCTAAATACTCCGAAGAAGAGTTTTGACTGAAGGTGGTGGAGGGTGGACGATTACATTTTGGAAAATAGTTCTTTAGTTACTGCATTTTTAAATGAGAGCGGGGAGATGAATGTATCGCAAATATTGTACTCTTAAAAAGCAACAGTTCACAGCCGTACTATACATTAATAACCCACAGGCCTTTATTGTACTTTATACCATTATCGGATTACATAGGAAAAGTAACTGACCATAATTCTTTTTTAATTTTGCTACATAGAAGTACTCTTTGCATGCTTATTAAATAAATGATTTCCTGTATAAGTATACAAAATGACTTTTTGATTGGACTAATTTAGTTTCGCTCTCACTCTCAGTAGTTGAATAAAAAATGAATGATAATTTATTTTAGACTGCACATTATGTTCAATTACACAGACATGTGATCATAAATGACTGGTTTCACAAATTTTGTATGTGGCCTATTTTAGGCCTGTAGGTTTTGAAATATACAGGCAGTAGGCTTTTATAAAATTGTGAGCATAGTTGCATAACTGGCAAATGATAAATGATAAACTTGAAAAGGAGGAGGGTAGGTGATTGTGTGTATCGTTTCTTAAACCATTTGGAGGATGGGCTCTAAGAAATACCATGTGTTTATCTATTAACTAATTCTGCATTTCAAACCAAAATTCTTCCCACGATATACATATAGTTCATGGAAGTTTCATTAACTGTGTTTCTGCATGGGTGATGCAGTACATACATGTACACTGTATGTGGAATGTACAATCATACATGAAGTCCATAGCAGTAAACTTTCAGATTCTTTCCTCTCTTTTCCTCCAAGAATGAGCTCACATCTGTTGAGCATTCTTGCCAGTGACCTTTCGGCCTTTTTAGACTTTAACGACCTAGAGGTCAGGGGTCAGAATTGATGATATTCCCAAGATGAAATGAATAAAGTATGGTTGGAGTAGTCTAGACTTCTTCCAACCTTGCTAAACTTTCTAGAGTAATACTAAACCCAAAATTATTATGTGTAACCTTGGAGAGTAATGTCATCATTGTTTATCAAGTTCAGAGATATGCAAGAATACATTTAATTTCAGTTGAGAATATTAAAAACATGAAATTGAAAAAATAATGTAAACAATATAAATTTAGTCTGAACACTGAACTCCAATCACAGCCTTTATTATAATATCTGACTGAACAAAAAAGTAATCAATGCAAGACTACATGTACATTGTACTTCATGATGATTTCATTTTTCGTAACCTGTGAAATTAAATTATCATAATTATAGTTTAATGTTGCTATTGTTTTTGTTTGTTTGTTTGCTTTTTGTTTAAAGGAGGTCTAGATGCCTTAGCTTCATTTGGAATGTGTTCACTGTGGAAATGCATGTGGTCCTTAATCTCTATGATATAATTCCTGTGATTATCATAAAGAAAGGAAAATATTTTTTTCTTTTCTAGTTTGTCATACATGTATCTATTTATATTTATAAATTTTAACTTAAGTTACATGTATATAGCATAATAGCACTGCTATAAAATGTTTCTAATGCACCACTTCTTTGTGCTAAATGTCATCCTCTTGAAAGTAGGGATCTTTCCAAATTAGATTCTATTGCTTTTACATGTTTTCAACGCTCTACGGTAATCTAAATTCCCTCTTAATATATTACTGCTCAACCTCAAGCCGTGGATATCAAATTTTCCTGATTGATTTTCCGTGAGTTGCATGTTATGAAGCCAACCCATAATGTAAGAAACATCCTTATCTTGTCACAATTTCAGAGGTTGTTTGCCTCATTAAATACTGTCTTACAGCTATAATGCTGTACAAATCATGTGGTAGTAACATGCTAATTATAATATATATCTGTATGGTATTTCCTTGTAACATGTATGTCGTAGACTCGTTTACAGTACAGTATGACATTAAATGTATTTTTACTTTCATAGTTCCATGTACATATATCATTTCAGAAAAATTTATGAGACAAGTAATGAGACGGTGCATGAATTAGTTGGAAAAATCAAAGCAAGGCAAAAGTTTATTTGACGACTTCTTGGGTTTTTATATGTTGGCCAACATCCCTTATTCCCTTTACTAATATTTGGGGGGGATAGCTGCATTTACAAAGAAGAAATAACTAAATGTACAGTACAGACTGGAGGTGCATTACCAGGGCCAAGTATTTGCTGACGACAAGTCAATCGTACCCTTTTCTATTTATTTCATAATTTGTTACTAAAAATGATTATTTATATCATGATATAAAGATGAAGCATTTCCCCTTTAAGCCTCAAAATTTAATATACGGTGCTAAAAGATGAGGGGAAAGGCCACTCTAGATATATGCCTTAATCACCTTCACTGATGGATTTGTCAGGCATGGACTTGCAAGGCAATAAGAGTCATACCCCAGTCACACCGACACCAGACTGACAACAGACCGAACAGACAATTACATTACCCCTGATGGCAGTGTGACTGACATCTAATTACAAGTTGTTATTAACATTGCAGATATCAAAGTTAGAATCAGGGTACAGAACACATGAGAGCCACCTGTTATAGGAGACATTGAAGTATTTTGTTTTTCTCCTGTTCAGCTTATTAAAAGGAAAACATGAGGTTTGAAATATATATTCTGTTAGGAACCGTAAGGGTATTAATTATTGTTAACACAGTTAATGACATTCAATTAAGTCCATTTAGTTTTTACTCTGGTATCTATACATGTAAAGTATATATTTGTCCCCCTGATTCTTATTTTCTGTTTATACTACATACTGTATATAGAAAAAAGCCCAATAACACTTCTCTTACATGTATAGTACTTAATTTTCACAAATTGTTGGATTTCATGTTGATCCTACATATGATGGTTATTGAAAGGATTTGTGATGAGTAAGGACACGGAGGCAAGAACTGGCAAATGATCATCTTTGTGTATAGTTAACTTATATTGTTCCTGTGTTTTTCTTGTTACAAGCTTGTGAATAGGAGTAAGAAACCACAAAGTCTCTTAAAGAAAAGCTCAGGAAGTCTGGTGTTGTGTTTGGATCTATTCAAGCTAAATACCTTCTTTGCATCCTTGTATTTGTCTTGCAAATAGAGCCGCGCCAAGCCATGTTCATACAAAACTTAGCAAGGTTGTGAAAACCTCTAAGTTTTAAACAACAGTACACTGACAGCTACATGTACATGTATTACGGTAAAGAGGGTTCACACATGACTGAAACAATGATTTTTTGAAGAGTTAAAGGACAAGCCGGCAAAGAAGGCATTTTAACTACAATCTGATTCAACCTCAAAGTTAATTGTATCCTGGCTTCACAGAATTCAAGTGAAGACCCCCTGCTTGTCAGAGCTATCTTGTTAGCCATAAGATTGCTTGAATTTGAAGTTTATAACTTTGAGTAAGCCTTGACTTAAAGTTTCATTTATCACCATTCATAAGTTTCATAAGTTCATTTGCTCTCCACATAACATGACCTAAACTTTAAGTTTATGGTTTGCCATATGAACCCAACTCCTGTCTAGATAATACAATGTACATACTAAAGGTTTATTCAAGCTGATAGAAGGTGCTTCAATATGTCCTTAAAATTTGATACCAGTTACAGTTCCATTTAACAACTTTTTGTATGTATTGTTTGCAACTTTGCAGTGTATCAGCATTCAAAAAAAGTGGATTGCAAATTGTAGGATTAATCCTCTTGTGCTCATGGTTCGATAATTTGCGGTGGACTACTTTAGACCAGGGAGATGCATCTCCCTGTTTAGACTACTTGAAATGGATGATCAATTCTCGATGTACCGGTATGCAGATCAATTGTTAAAATCGTGAGCTACATTTAGGTTTATAATGAATTTGTAGTTTATCTCCGCTCCGTTCAGTAAACATGAGTCATCATTATTGATGCCTTTACTACATGATATACATGTATTTGTACATCATTAGTTTAGTACGTTGCTATGTACTTGCCATTTAGGATACTAATTCACACAAGGACGATAAGTGTGGTGTTATCTTTACATTTAGGCTTTCATACTGTATTACATTGAAAAAAGAAAAGAAGAATGTAAAGATTATATGCTATGCTCATCAAAGTGCAGATGAATAGCACATAAAGAAATGATTATGATTTAGTCTACGAAAGAACGAAGCAAATTCCAGTGTGTATAACTTCTTGCAAAACTCCACTTTTCAATTTTCAAAAGTAGCGTCGTAAATCATACCCAAACTATGCAATTAAACCATCTTTAATGAGCATGTATGTCATTTTTATGGTTTGAACTGTCACGCTCAACGACGACGACAACACAATGAACTGAAAGTAAATTGGAGTTTACATGGTGAAGTTAATAATTCTGAACGATGAGGAATGTTGCATTTTCATACAAAATTAGTATTAAGAATTCCTATTGATTTATATTGGTATGTAATACAACCAACTTGTGTGTGTACATGAAACAACAAAAGGATAGAAACAGAGAGTAATTTAACTATAAAAAGCCGGAAAAGCCTTTCCAAAACTAAGATGAAAGCTCATGAAAAAAGTACATGTACACGTGAGCGGATTGGCCTACTAAGATATTTACTACATACATTATGTGCCTTGACCCTGCAGGTTTTTTTCAATCTCTTAAACACCAAATTTAAAGAGAAGGGATTCTCATAAGCAAGTTAAACTATTTGTAGGAAGGTTCATGTACTGTACAGTGTACATGTACATCTTAGAAAATTTACCTGTAATTTTGGAAACCTTTTCCTAGTCTGTTCTACATTTTATGTACATGTAAGTATGGGATGAGTAAAGCTTTGCAAATTTTGGAAAACAAAATAGTACATATAGTACATATACATGTAGGCCAGTGTTTTTCATTTACAGTGTATATGCCAATTTTCGTTCCACTCTAAATAGATATTGAAATGACCTCTGTCTGGGAGCAGTGATTTAAGTCCAAACCAATTTATTCAGTGAGAGACCTGCAGAGCATGAGACCATAACCTGAAAAGCCAGCCTGGGCAAATTTGCTCAAATGAAATTCCAAGTTTTCTTCTTTTTTATGTACCTAGCCTTGACCAATAGCCATAGGTATGGATGGCACAAATATGACCTTTGCCCTCTAGATATAAGAGATGTTTGTTCATTTTCTAGTTTCTAGCTCAAAGTTAAACTCATATTTCTCAGCACAACCATTTTTGAGTGACAATCTTTGATATCATCTGCTGAGAGCAAGAAATGCATATAGGCTCATAACTCATACAAACTCAAACTCAAACTCAAACATGTGTAACGTTAACAACAATATTATTCACACCCTTATCAAGTTTTGTAATTTGTAAGTTCAGTATAATTATATGAAAAGTTGATTTGTCCCAATTTATGTTTTCTTGAGAGTGTGACAAAAAAAGCTTACATATATTCGTCAAGTAAAGCCCTAATTCAACCAGTCCACTTTTCAAGATTCAAGATTCAAGATAATTTATTGTCATGTTAAAAATACATAAAATTTGCCTTCGGACATTTAAAGGTGACATTTCATTCTTAAGTAATGAAAAATAAATCATAAAATATCTAATTTACAAGGGGTACTATGAATAATTCAATTGTTAGCTGTACAAATGTACTTTTGTATGGAGTTATCCCCCCTAATTTTTTAAGCAGGCAGTATAGGCCTACAATACATATGGTGTGAAGTGAAAGTGTATTGGTAATTTCTTGGTAATTGTTATAACAATTATATGGTGGCATGAAAACATCAAAATGTTTTATTATTTTGCAAAATACGGGCCGTTTATTTGAAACTTCATGATTACTTGTTAATTGGGAAAGAAATATAATCATTATGATAGAGTCATGTTGATTGTTGGTTTGTTTTGGCATATTTTGTTAGTGAATTTTGTTTTCATGATCATATTGTTTTATGTGGATGGGGCTACAAAATGTAGACGGCAATCAAGCTCTGAAAGAGTCCTTGAACCACCTGTTTTGCCAGCTAGTGCTTATCATCTTTTCTTATTAAAAGATGAATGCAAACATGAGCTTGAAAGTGGGATCCTTTTACAGAAAAGGTATTCCTTAAACTTGATGTGACAGTCTTGCGTCTGTAGGGTGGTTTGTAAATCCTGGAACTCATCCTCCTAATGGATGAAAAAATATGTGGTGTAAGACAATCTTCTTTGCTTTTCATTACTCCCTTCTCCTGGCGTGCCCTCTTTATGAAATATGAACCTGCTTTATGCGACCTCATTCTCACTAGAAAATTAGAACACTCTTAATAAAAAGTCAAGAATTGATCCCAGACTCCAGAGGGACATTTCATTTGGTTTCACAATTCACATACTGTCTAGGCACTCTTGGACTGCATGATATAAGCAAGCGTGTACATGAAATGCTGTCTAGCGGTTGACACATTATCTATGGGGTAATAAAATCAATTTCTTCTTATAAAATTATAGTAAATTTGTAAAATAAATGGTCCAATTTGATGCTCTTTAATATCACTGTCAAGTCCAGCTTAGACCGCTCTCATTTCATAAGTGTGAATGGGGTTTTTGCAGTTTTGTCTTTATACTGGCATGACATGACTGTTTGGTCCAGCTTAGACCGCTCTCATTTCCTAAGTGAGATTGAGGTCTGTACAGTTTCATATCCAAGCTCGCATGACGTACAGGTACATTGATCATGCAGGCTTAGACCGCATTAATTTAACTAGTGAGAATGGGGTTATTAACCTGTTAGGTGAGTCATGACAGAATTAGACCATGGATTGTTGACGTTACAGGGGCAGGTCTAGTTCATTGTTGAGTGAAGTGTTCAATTGACCAAGCCCTATAGCCTATCGCAGCATTCCAGACTGTCATTCATACCCAAATGAACTATTACCTACATTTATGACTACATTCCTGGGGGCCGTTTCTCGAAACCAACTCCATGACAGTCATATCTTTGTCGCCGACCTACGGAGATGTCATGAAGTGGATAAACCGTTTCACAAAGCCATGACAGACATGATATCGATATATCACGATACTAGCAGCTCAAGAAGATAGTCTTTGTCACGATCCATTTGATTTATCAAGAATAACGCAAAACAAGTTTTGGGGCTAAAATTGTTCAAAAAGAAATATATACATATAAATTCTCCTAAAATAAATAATAAATAGTGTCATTATCAAATGTAGATCATCAACCGATTTGCATATTTCTGTAAAGATTGTTAAATTGAAGAAAAACCGGCGAGTGTTTTTTTTCGACAGTCGAATCAAAAGTTAGTTGAAGGATACCGTAATGTGATAGTTTATCAATACGTACTTTTTTGTTTATTGTGACGAGGAATTTTAGGCAAAATGCCTTTTCTCAGCCAGTTTTTATTCTAGAGTCTCATAAATACTCGTTATATAATTGATTTGATATTGAAAATATAATTTGGAAGAAGTAATTAGAGAGTGAATAATAATGCACATAGGCCCCAAAGGTATGACGGTATCCTAAGAAAAGACTATAGATCGACTATGGAAAACGGTGTGTAACATTCTTATCTCTCTTATTTATATGTTATAGTTTAATGATTTGTGATTTAATGTTCATATTCAGCTTTTTAAAGTTTCTGTATAATTTGTATTCTCATTTTTGTACATTTGCATTTCGCATCCCAGAGAATTACGTACCGAACTCGTCTATATTTTTCTCAAAATGATAGTGAAACTAATCGTACATTTCGCGACCCATGGAATAGCAACAAACTGACTTGTGATGGCGCTTTACAGCAATTAAAAAGATATGACGGGTTCGGAGCAGTGACAACTCGCTTGTCGCGAAAGTTGTCGCTCATCTTGGCAAAGACGGCTTCGTGAAACACTTCGCTGACAAGTTGCGCGACAGTGGCGAGATGTCGTTGATCTTGTAGTTATGACGGTTTCGAGAAACGGCCCCCTGTACTCTATCAGTATGGAAAGAATGTTGAATCTGTTATATGGTCTGTAATCCTAGTTCTAACCACCTGCCCATTTGGCCTAATTGTGGTTGTCTGGAAGAAATTAAAGGCAATATACTTTGTGTAAGAGAAACTTTCACTTTCAAGATTTCTGTACAAGAACAGAGGTTCCTTAGTATTAGTTCAACTGTGAATTTGTTGGTGAACAAAATCACTGGCAAAACACTGGAGTGCGAGGAAAATCAATCCTTTTTGCATGCATCTACAACTCCAAAAGGTATTGCAAGGGTCACTATGATTCCAGAATATTTGTATGTCATCTAATACTTTACAAGCCCATTTGTAAGCAGCATGAGAGCATACCCAGAGAGCAAAACAGGTTTTTGAGACATGGAATGTTGTAAAAGGTTGTTAGGTATCAACATGTTCAGGGGACCTCCCTACACAATTTCTAGGTGGACTCCCTTATGAATATGCTGTACCTATTTGTCTTTTAATTCTTAAAGCAATTGTGATAAGATGGTAAAAAGTGAATTCTGTCATCATTCCTAATACAAATATATGAGTATAGATAAGTTCGGAAATTGATCTGTTACCTCTCTTGATCAGAATATGCAAGAAAGGAATATTAATCCATGTGCAGAATTGTGCACATTACCGTTCACACAATTACTACTACCGGTACTGCAAAATTAGGACCTGGGGGGGGGGGGGGGGGGGGGGGCGTTTCACAAAACTGTCATCAGTGACAAATAACAATTTGTGTTATAAGCTACTGAAATCCTTTCTTCTGATTGGTGATGGTGTACAGGCTGACTATAAATGCGCTTGCTGAATGAACATCTGACTTGTGTTGGTTCATCAATCAGGCAAATGCATTTTTCCATCTGTTCAAGCCTCCTTCAGACCAGCCACTTTCCTTTGTATAAGCTTTATGGAATTCATATACCTAATAGACAATAGTACAGTTTGGGATTAATATTTGTTGTGGTCTGAACATGTTCCTTACGTGAGTAATGATTTGCACACAAAAAAATTAAACATTTGCTTAATGATTGTGCATAAAGGTCTATTGACATATCAATCCATTCATAGTGCTAGTGGTTGCATGCTTGTCTGACATGTGAAAATCATATTGATCGCCTTAAAAAGGCTAGTTCACATTGAGGGGGTAAACTAGGACTTTAAAAATAAATGATCAATGTAACAGGCTCGTAACTAGAATTTTACTAGGGGCAGGCACGTAGCCACAGGGGGGCTAACTCCAGGAGGCTCCAACACCGGCGCCGGTGTTGGAGCTTCCTGGAGTTACAGGGGGCATTTGCCCCCCCCCCCCCCCCCCCCAAAAAAAAAATATTAGAAAAATAAAATTAAAAAAAAAAAAAATCCAAGATCGGTTGAACTTTTTTAGACCCCTCCCCAGGACGTCAATCGATTACATGTATGTGCCCCCCAAACATCAAACTCTGGCTACGGCCCTGACTAGGGGTGCAGACATAAGGTATTGCAAAGTTTTGGTATGGGGCAAATGAACATATTAGAAGCATATATGCGATTTTACAATATTCTTTCAATGATGGTTGTTGCAGTTGTAAAACAGTACATTAACATATACATGTTTTATAAAGTTTTGACTGTATCTTTCTCTACCAGTCTGTAAATAAGACTTACACCACCACACCCAGCCACTCCATCCTTCAGTACTCAATACAGTCACATAAACAACCTTTGGCATACTGCTATACTGCTATACTTCCTTGTGGCTACTTTCATTATGTCAAGTAGCCAGCGCTCATGTTTAGGATGTTGCCATGGTTTCAACGATCAGGTCATCGTGTTCAAGGAGGAAGTGGGTGTGGCAAGACAGAAACAAAGAGAATGGTCTGTCTAAGATTGATAACCAAGATAAAGTTTAGTTTATATTGCAAGAAGGATCCGGACATGAGTATTATAGTGTATCCTATCATATTATTATTATTGCACAGTTTACTTAGGCCATTAAAAAAAATATACATGTTTAGCCTCTATTTTTTCGGGGATTTATTTTTTAAAAGAAAAAAAACATGAAAAACACTGCTACTGGGGGGGGGGGCATCTTGAAAAATAGCCAGACTGTCAGGGAAAATGTACTGAGCAGCCATTTTGAAGAAAAAAAAGGGCCTCCCAAAATAAAATAAAAAACAGGACGCTAAACATGTTTTTATTTTATTTGGCCTTAAGATACTTGTTTAGTCTACTCTGTCACTCATGTTTGCACTAAATAAATCAAAGCCAGTGAATTTTGTCTTCAACATCAGTAGTTGAATCATGCATAAATATATATACATCAAAATGATTTGATCGAATTACCATACATACTCAAGAAATCATTAGGCAATAGGCAGTCAAATTTGAAAAAAAATTGCTTTGTTATTCTGAAATAGTACTGTATATTTTAAGAAATGTATGTTTTCCCACCTCCTTGATCCAAGGCAGCAATTGTGCTTGAATTTTACTCTTTACTGCACCCTCTTTGAAATACATGTAGGCATGTGCACTACTGTTAAATGAGTTCAGTATACTATTTGAGGCTACTGGCAGCATTTTGATGAATGCATTTTCCATCCAATCAAAAAATGAAATCAAAATCCCTTTGTAGAGAAAAGTGCCTCGGGAAAGCGAGTTAAATTGCCCAATATTCAAGCACTTCCATAAAATAGAAAAATTCTCGGGATGCCTCAAGGCAATTTTCCCCCTGTTATATTATCCATCCTTTTCTTTCGATCTAGGCCTCTTTTGTCAAAAGGATTTTTTGTTGTACATGTAATTGTAAGAATTGCATTATGCCTATTTGGTGGGTGTGTTCCATTTCCAAGCTATATCTGATATTATGTTGCGTCTTTATTGTTCCCAACACAAAGAGACAGGCTTCCAAGTCAATCATTATAAACTATTTGTTCCTGTGTTCAGGTATAACCTTCTACTACAGAGTGATATTGTTGCAAAGTTGATACACAAATGATATAACAACTCCATGTAATCTCAGATTATAGACTTTCTTTTCCAATTTCTAGTGAACATCAAAGTGGCTATATATCAAAGACCACATGATTTAGGTAAATCCATGGTATCTTATACCCCTTTCAGACTGGCCTGATTTTCAACGGACGCATCCGGACGCATCCGATGAACAGCCACTATGAATGCTACAGAGGAGAAAAAGCCAATTAAATAGCCGATGAAAAGAAGAGAAATAGGCGATTATTCTCATTCTATCGGTGTGACACCGATGAAACAGCCAGTGTGAATGCGTTCATGTTGAACATGCTGCATGCCAGATACATGTAGATGGGGCGCGGGCTTAATAAGTACGTAATAATTCTTCACTTTCGGCAAGGGCTCGCCACAGCGAGTGAATTTCACCGGCAGTATGAAAGCGACAGCAGGGAAAATGGCGGTTTCACCTTTGTTTACATAAGGAAAATTCAATCGGTATTTTCATCAGTGTGACTCCGATAGAAGCCAGTTTGAAAGCAGTATTATTTTAATTTTGTTAATTTCATGTCTCATTGGCCACCAAGTACAAGCGTAATGGATTGTAGCCACACAGTGTTTTTCATGGAAGTAAGTGCTGGTATGTATCTAGAGGAACAGTTCCAAGACAGTATTGTATGTCACCACATGCTTTGAGAAAAAAAGCTGTCTTATTTCTCTTGAACAGTCTGTATATACAGGTGTGAGGGCAGTGTACAGCAATAATCCAGCAATAATTGCTGTAGGGATTATTTCCTACACTACAACAGAATTCCTTCATTCAACCAAAATGATGCAGGAGGGAGTGTGGAAGTGGAACAAACGCTATACCCCTGGACCTACTACGAATCCTAACCCCCAAACTAACCTGAAATAATGCAACCTTATTCCTAACTCTGTATCTTTAATAATAATAATATTCCGTGTTTATATAGCGCTCAATACATCGATCCAAAGATGTGCCTAAGCGCTTTACAGATATATTTTTACCCCGGTTATCGGATTCAGGCTTACCCGCACACAATGTATGCACATTTTCCACTCCCTGGGGAGCATTCCAGCATTCTTTAACTAAATTTTACAGGAGAAAATGCTGCAGGAGCGAGTATTGCATCACTGATGCGACTATACATGTACATGGTAATAGTTTATCAACTTCTGTACAAAACTTACGTTTTTGGTTATCTCTTTTGTTTTTTTATTTCTGAACAGAAAGCTGCGAAGTATCCTACGGATATAGAGATAGAAGCAAGGAAATGGGTAGAGGAGGTCTTGGGCAAACCCTTGCAGAACCAGGAGGTCGGTTCCCATCACTTTGCAGAGTTACTCAAGTCTGGTGTAGTGTTGTGCAAGTGAGTATGAACAGGGTCACTCAAGTCTGGTGTAGTGTT
Source organism: Strongylocentrotus droebachiensis (assembly GCA_035222895.1). Lineage (NCBI taxonomy): Eukaryota > Metazoa > Echinodermata > Echinoidea > Camarodonta > Strongylocentrotidae > Strongylocentrotus > Strongylocentrotus droebachiensis. The sequence continues at coordinate 588,006 of JAVYIG010000251.1, read as the reverse complement.
GTGCAAGTGAGTATGAACAGGGTCACTCAAGTCTGGTGTAGTGTTGTGCAAGTGAGTATGAACAGGGTCACTCAAGTCTGGTGTAGTGTTGTGCAAGTGAGTATGAACAGGGTCACTCAAGTCTGGTGTAGTGTTGTGCAAGTGAGTATGAACAGGGTCACTCAAGTCTGGTGTAGTGTTGTGCAAGTGAGTATGAACAGGGTCACTCAAGTCTGGTGTAGTGTTGTGCAAGTGAGTATGAACAGGGTCACTCAAGTCTGGTGTAGTGTTGTGCAAGTGTGTATGAACAGGGTCACTCAAGTCTGGTGTAGTGTTGTGCAAGTGAGTATGAACAGGGTCACTCAAGTCTGGTGTAGTGTTGTGCAAGTGAGTATGAACAGGGTCACTCAAGTCTGGTGTAGTGTTGTGCAAGTGAGTATGAACAGGGAAACTTAAAGATAAAGTTGAGTTCTGGTCATGCGATTGCATTGTGAAAGGAAAGGTGTGGAATGGATCAGAAAAAGTTGGTCATGTAAGTATTGGTGTGTACTGCAAGGTTCTGGAGTCATCAAAATCATAATAAATTTGGCCCAGTCTTAGTAAAGTAACAAGCACTGTACACAGAAAGATGTATATGGGACTACACAAATGGTGTCTGGGCTACTTACCTTGATTTCCTTATCTTTAAATGCTCATTACTCAGCCAGTATACATTTTCTACCAAAATTGTTTGGCAAATGACATTTATTTGTAATCTTGAACATTCAGCGTAAGTTTTGTTTGATTCAGTGAGAACTTATTTTCTTTTTTTAACCAGAAGTCAAGTTTATCTTTAAGCAAGGGCAGATCCAGAATTTTGTAAAAGCCGGGGCATGATATTCAAAAACAGTTTCTTGAGAATGAGATTTATTAATGCCTATGTCTAAAAGCTTTTAACAAAGGTCCTAATTCAACCAGTCCACCTTTCATTCTTGAGTTACAAAAAAAACAAAAAACTTGAAAATTAGGGGTATGAATAGTTTAGTTCTTAACTGTACAAGTATTTACCAACATAGGCCGACATGATAGATTGGGGGTATAAAAACTTGCCCATATTTTTGATTCCTTAGTCAAGTGGGCTCAAGTTTATTGTGCAAGTAGTTTTTGTCCAAAAAAAATTAGTCGGTATAGAAAAATGTTAGTCAGTCTGGTGCAAAGCTAAGAAGTTACAATTGTTTTTAAGAGTATCCTTATGAAGTGCACAACCCTGAGTAAAACTTATTTTTGTGAAATGGAAATTGACAAATAAGGAAATTACTTCTCCGCGAAATCAAGTATTTGAGGAAGACTTTACAAAGGGATGACTACAGTTCCCACCTCAGCATTTGTAAGGAAGGCTAGAAATTATATTCATGATGAAAAATAGTTAATCTGTTTGCTTTCTTTTCTCTATCTCTTGCTTTCTTCCTTCTCTCAATTATGTAATGTCTGCTCCTTCCCTCTATTTCTCTCCCTCTCTTTGTCTTTCTTCCCCCCTCTCCTCTTCCATTTCACTTCCCTTTCTCCCCCTTTCTATTCCTGTCCCCTTCTCTCTCTCTCTCTCTCTCTCTCTCTCTCCCTCTCTCCCCTCTCTCTCTCTCTCTCTCTCTCTCTCTCTCTCTCTCTCTCTCTCCCCCCCTCTTTCTCTCCCCCCTCTTTCTCTCCCCCTCTCCCCCCCCCCTCTTTCTCTCCCCCTCTCTCTCTCTCTGTATTTTTTTTCTCCCTTTTTTACAGTTTGATCAACACTCTCTGTGAACATTGTCAGATGCCTAAAATCAAGAAGATCAACGAAACAAAAATGGCATTCAAACAGGTACTGGACCTCTTTTTTTCATAAGACATATTATCAATAACAATACCGGTAATTAAAAAAGCTACTGGTACTGAAATCATGACATGTGATTGGCTGTGAGCTCATTTCTTATAGAATCATGACATTTGTTTTTGTCTCGCCTGCATAGCAAAAAGCGAGACATAGGCGCCGCTTTTCCGGTGACGGCGGCGGCGGCGGCGGCGGCGACGGCGACGGCGTCAACATCAAAAACTTAACCTAAGGTTAAGTTTTTGAATTTTTGATATAATTTTGAAAGTATAAGTCCTTAGTCAATGAAACTTGGACTATAGGGTAATCAAGTATCCCCAATCATGTGAGTAGAATTTCAGATCACAAAGTCAAGGTCAAAGGTCATTTCAGGTCAACAGACTTGGACTATGTTGTAGCATCATCGAAAACTTAACCTAAGGTTAAGTTTTTGAATTTTTGATATAATTTTGAAAGTATAAGTTCTTAGTCAATGAAACTTGGGACTATAGGGTTATCAAGTCTCCCCAATCATGTGAGTAGAATTTCAGGTCACTAAGTTAAGGTCAAAGGTCATTTAAGGTCAACAAATTTAGACTTTGTTGTGGCATCAACATCAAGATTTTCAAAATGCTTCTTCTTCATTATTTTTCAACCGATTTTGATTCTGATTGTTTCATATGATAGGGCTAGGAGGGGGATTTAAAATTTTTACACAGAATCATGAAATTCATTATCTATGCTAATTTATGCAAATTTATTCGAAATCACAAAAAAGGCTTCTTCTCCTTCATTTCTCGATCGATTTTGATTTGGTTTGCTTTATATCGTAGAGCGAACTTTGGTACACTATACTTCTACACAGAATTTTGAAATTGTTCTCCATTAATTAATTATGGTAATTTATGCTAATTTATTCCAAAAAATAACAAAAATTGCTTCTTTTCCCTCATTTCTTGACCGATTTTGATTTGGTTTGCCTTATCTGGTAGAGCTAAATTTGGAATACTAAACTTGTACACAGAATTGTGAGATTTTTGCTCCATTGATTATTCATGGTACTTTATGCAAATGAAATGAAATTATGTCCCTTCCAGGGCATCAAACTGTTATTTTTTGACCAGTTCAAAAGTGTACCACATAAAATTTACGATATTTGTTGTTGCGAGGTGCGGATGAGTGCTACGTCATTGACGTTCTGGTTTATCATATTGAATTGCGTTATGCAGGCGAGACCGCCGAGAGCGTTTCCCTTGTTTCATAGACTAAGGCCATTAAAAAATATATACATGTTTAGCGTCCCCGCCCGCTTCCTTTGTGGGGGCCGCTTCCTATTTTTTTTTTTTTTTTTTTTGAAATTTTTGATTTTTTTTTTTTTGAATTTTTTTTTGAATTTTTTTTTTTTGAAGAAAAAAAACATGAAAAACACTGCTAAAATGGATCTATTTCTGATTTAGAAAAAAAAAATGTCGGCGGCCATCTTGAAAAAAAACCTGACTGTCAGGGAAAATGTACCGAGCGGCCATTTTGAGGGGCCATTTTGAGCGGCCATTTTGAAAGAAACAAAAAAAAAAGGGCCTCCTCCTTCCCATTTTTCGAAAAAACAGGACGCTAAACATGTTTTTTTTTTATTTGGCCTAATTTTCCGAAACAGGCCCCTGATGTATGTTCCTCACTGGAAATGTAATTGAAAAGAAATTTCAGTATTTTGTCTGTTCTAAAAGGGGCTAGGAGTCAAAGTAAGTCTAATGTTGTTTTTGTAACAAGATTATCACGAGAGCAAACATGGAGTGAAATGTGTTATTATACCTTTTGTTTAAATTTACCTTTTGTTTACATCAATCAGTAAACTTTGCTGTAGAGCAAGATGATGTTCACACAGAGTTGTTTGTGTTCACACAGAGTTGTGTGTGTTCACACAGAGTTGTGTGTGTTCACACAGAGTTGTGTGTGTTCACACAGAGTTGTTTGTGCCGTGTTCACACAGAGTTACTTGTGCCTGCCAGCCTTTTATATCTAGAGTGGACATGGACATACACAGTAAAACCTTGGGAGACGCTTTGTATTTCTGAGCAGTATGAGTTGAAATCACAAAAGAGGTTTAGATTTAACTCAAGGTGTAACCATGGTATAGACCACTCCTTCAAATAAAATATGTGTAAATAAGCGTACAGAAGCCTATATATTGTTCATTCATTGGACATAAGGGCATGCATGTATAGAGGTTTAAACCTTCGGTTAAAGGCTAAGTCTACTCCAAAACAAAATTAAAATCGGATAAGTAATAAGGAAGTTATGAATTTTTGAAAAAGTATAGAACAATGGAAGTCACTAATCAAATTGCCAATTTGGTTATCAGGTTGTGATGTCATTGCCTCACTATTTATCACTTGCTTTACATATTTTTATCCCATTAATTTCCCTTTTTATCCCCAAAAACTTCATTTCCCCATGCCTTTGCCGAGGTTATAGGATTTGTATCATATTGCATGCATGACATTTTACAAAACCTTTTATGAACCTTGAAGAATTGATACAAATTTTTTGATATTGTATATTCATAATCATTTATTTTTATATAAATAGTTTATCAAAATTCACATTTTTCATGATTTAAATGAAAACTAGAAATTTAATTCGTCATGGGGACGAATTAGGTGGTCTGTTTTCAATTTTACGATCATTGAAAAGTCAAAAAAGAAAAAAAAAGAAAAAAAAATTGTTGGAGACTCCCGGACTCGAACCAGGGATCTCGAGGTCCAAAGTCAAGTGCGTTACCGATATACCAAAACATTTCCCATAGCGATTACACGTAAACGGAAAATGAAATTCTCAAATCCCACTTTGCAAGTGAAATATGAGCATGATCCCGGCATCTGATCGAGAAATAAATGGCACACTTGTGATAGCTTATTGTCTCAGCTACAACATACTCGATGCTCAGCGAAAATGAAGCTAAGACGACGGAGATATTGCTCGTGAAAGACGGGAATGTAGAATCCAGTTTTCAGAAAAAGTCATGTCCCATAAAGAATACACGCAAAATGTAAAAAATTGACATGCCTCCTTTAATCGCAAAAATACCCCATGATGCTTTCGTCAAAATGAAAATTCGTGGGGACTGCATTTGTAGAGAATTGTCTCAGCTAAAACATATCAAAATTTGGATGAAAATTGATCAATATTTACAGAGATACAATCAATTTTCTAAAAATATGATGACGTCATAATATGCAACTTGAAATTTTGAGTTCGGAGGCCATTATGATGACGTCATGAGTTAATTGAGGGTCAAATGAGACATGAAATCATATCTCCAATTCATACTCTATCAAAATATGAAAACAAAATTGGGTTCATCTTGCATCCTTAAGCGCTACAATGGATTTTGTATAGGCATGTTTTTGCCCATGTATTACAAGAGCTCGCACGCACGGAAATTATCTTAAACGGACGCTCATTCCGTTATTAATGGGCAGAAAAAGGTGAACAAGGTATCAAAATGCTTGGGAAAATGTGCCAAATATGATGATAGAGAAAATTTGGCGATTCTATGTTGAAAAATACCAGTACGCGCAAAAACGCGCGCGCATGTGCGTGCGCGCGTTTTTTTGCAAAATGCTTAAAATGGCCTAAAACGTATGCAAAATGAAATTGGGACGATTTTGAGCATTTTTATTTTTTGCGTGCGCGCTAACGCGCGGACATACGCATGCGCGCGTTTTCTGACCTGAAATTGACCGGACGGATATTGACCTTAATCATAATAAATATGAATGAGAAATGCATTTCCGTTATGAAGATATGATCATGAGTAAAAAGTACCAAAAATAACACAAAATGGCGCCTGGATGACGTCATGAAGACTTCATGACCTTGAAAAAGTTACTCTGACGTCTCATGACAATGACCTATGACTGTGCCAAAATTGAACGAAATTGACTAAACTGATCTTGAGTTATCTTGTCCACAAAAAAGTGGGAACAATAAATAAAAATAAATAAATAAATAAATAAATAAATAAATAAAGAAAGAAAGAAAATTCTGACGAAAACAATAGGTGATCTGTCATTGACAGACCACCTAAAAAAATACTCTAGATTAGTGTGTCCACACAAAAACATATTACTATCAATATAACTTGGATGCTGGTGCAAGGAAATAAGATTCTTAGTGGTAAAATTGCAAATTTATATTATCAATATAAAGAAAACAATTAGTGGAGAGTTAGACAATGATGTCACAGACTCATGGGTTGCCTATTTGTCTTGTGACTTTCAAAGATTTTCATGTCATTAAAATTCATAACTTTCTTATTGGTTATCCAATTTTGCTCAAACTTTTTTTCATTGGTTTGTCTGATATATTTGGAGCAGCCTTTCCCTTTAAGAATTAAGATTAACCACTTTTCTTGAATTCGGTCCTATATGTATCAACTGTAATGACTGCTATATCATTCTAGCTTGGGTAATATGTTCTCCGATAGCCTTCATGAAGGTGAAAAAGAAATTGCAGAGAAGTGGTGTTTTATTTCACTGATGAATCATTTCTTCTTTTATTCTACAGATGGAGAATATTAGTAATTTCTTGAAGTTTGCAGGCGATTTTGGTGTACCAAAGGAATCTCTCTTCCAGACGGTGGATCTCTATGAGGAACGAGATGTGGGGATGGTATGTATTCAGCTGAAAATCACTACCCTTGGTTGGGGTAGATAAAGAGATCTGTAAATTGGGGGGGGGGGGGCACATTGTAAATATTACCTCTATTACAAGAAATATTGAGGTATTCATTTTGGATGTGCCACTGTACTTTTATTTTAAATTTTGAAAAGAATTTTTTTTTTTTTAAATCACAATTTTCGAGTGCTTTGGAGGTCTGTAACTAAAAAAGGGGGGGGGGAGAAGTGCAAAAATACAATAGGCACATTTTCGTGTACTGGGAGTATGCTGGTGTGACACCCCCCCCCCCCCTGATATTTACTCTTGGTCCAGACAAAAAATAGGGTATTGTAGCACAATCCAAATAATTTTGCTTTTATCTCTTTCAGAACATTATTCTTGCTCATACTATTATATTTGAAGAAAAAAATTAACTATATTCAAAAGAGGAGCAATATCAACTTTGCCCATTTGAAGGGGGAGAAGGTGATTTTCCCAGTAAAAACATTTGTCGCTAAAATGAATCTTCATGTTTTTTCTATTGTAGTTATTTTTATTTTTATTTTTTTGTTGTGTGTGTGTGTTTGTGTTATCAGGTTGTGATGTGCCTCCTTCGGCTGGGTGGCGTAGCTACAAAGAAGGGCTACCCCATTAAGTGGGGTATCGCCGTCGCCGACCCCAACAAGCGGACATTCACCGAAGAGCAAATGGCTGCAGGCAACAACATCATCGGCCTTCAGGCTGGCTCTAACAAGGGAGCATCCCAAAAAGGAATAAGCTTTGGAACACAAAGAAAAATGTGAAACTCCCCAGATATATATGCACACGTACCTGTACACCTTGGCACGCCGGTGTTACCTGTGAGAAATATATAACGGCTGCTGAAAGCTAAAAGGGCATTTAATCAGTGCTAAAAGTATGAGGCCCGAATTCACAAAAGTGGTTTATCGTAGCCCATAGTGTAAACCTCCATTTTAAAGGCCCACTGCACTGCTTGTAGCTACTTGCGCCCTCTATATAACAAACAATGCCTAATCGGTGACCATTGGTCCCCCATGATCCTCTTTTTCTTATGTTATTTGAGAGCTGAGTTGATGAGATAACCACATGTCTAGTGACCTTGCAGTGTGGTCTAATCCTTCCTTTACATTAGTAATGACAGGCTTTAAAGCAGACTTGTACATGCATGTAGTTCTGTCCAGTGATCATGCAATATATATGCTTCTGTATCCTCACTGTATGTTTCTTTACACAACAGTAGCTCAGTGCAGGTAGGGGTATTTCAGTTCAAGGGGAGGGGTTTTAAACCAAAGTAAAGACCATGAGTTAAATTTGAACCTTTTTTTTGTGAATTCAACCCTATGAGTATAAGCCCTTCTGGCTCCCTATTGACATCATGTACTATTTTGAGCTAGAAATGTGACCATAAAGCCGTATCTTAATTTTGGCCCATCAAAAAATTGTCCCTATTTTGACGAAGTGACGGTAGTGAATGAAAATCGCATACCATTTACGTGCGGATTTCCTCACTACCGTCACTTCGTGAAAATAGGAACGAAATGTTGGATACCGGTAAACTAAATATTCTCTGGTGCTACATGAAAGTGAGCAGTTCTTCCATATCATCATTAAATTTATTTGTTTGGTGCAACTAGAATCATGTTTCTCCAAATTAATGATTAAGCACAAATTACAATCAAATACAGCTTTCATATCATCAGCCTTAATTTTGGCCCATCAAAAAATATGTTGGTTAAGCTAAATATTCTCTGGTGCTACATGAAAGTGAGCAGTTCTTCCATATCATCATTAACTTTATTTGTTTGGTGCAACTAGAATCATGTTTCTCCAAATTAATGATTAAGCACAAATTACAATCAAATACAGCTTTCATATCATCAGCCACATCAGCCAACTTCCAACAAGTTAAGAGTACAAGAAAACCTTCATTCTGACTTGCTTCTTTAAGAGTGTCGATTGGCGGGAAGTTGTATTGCTTTTGATAGGGGAACTGTAATTGGCTGTCTGTTTGCTGGCATCTTATGAGGGAGTTGTGATTGGTTGTAAGTTGTACCCAATCAGGGTCCACATTTCAACAGTAAAGGGATAAAAACGTCCTTTATATTTAAAAATTAAATATAGAAATTTAAAGGTAATGCAAAGTTTTGGTAAATTTTGATAATTAGATGAATAGCAATTATTTACAATTTTGACATGTTTGGATGCCCCTGTGGATGGTATATAAGCACTAGAAAATTAAGCCCCTCAAACCCTTCTGCTTTCGAGAAATCGAATAATCAAAATTTACTGGTGCTCCCGGTAAATTTCAAATATTTCAATTAGCGCCAAAGGCTATTCCATGGTAGCTGCGACCATGAAAATCTCAGAATATGCAGTTCTGATACAGTAATTTCCAAACGGGAATAGCAAAATCGTCTATTGTAGTCAAGAGACATTGTTTTAAAGCTTAAGTAATATCAGTCTTGAGAGGGCGCTATACAACACAAAGAGTTTATAATTTACAATTTCATCTCTTTAGACTCTATTTCAAAAACGGCAACGATCATTGAATGTTGTAAAATTACGCTTCCAATATGTTCATTTGAACCAAATTCATGACCCCATACCAAAACTTTGTTTTACCTTTAATTCTGACTTGTTTCTGATAGGAAGGCTGTTATTGGTTATTACTGGCATCGAAGCAAAATGCATTTATCCTTCTACAAGGCTTGTTCTCCAAATGCTATTGTGACTGTAATATTGAGAGTACATTGAGCATGAAATTAAATAAGATGACTTGATACGCGGGAAGCTAGTAATCATGGAGTTTGAAATTAGTGTCAAGTCTGACAGACATGAGCGCTCTACAAGAACCCACCATTATTATTATTATTATTATTATTATGAAAATGTGACTGGCATGTGGCCCTATATGTATCATACATTTCCTTATTTAGTAAGTTGTATAGACAGAAATTGTACTTGTTTTTCATCGAATAAATGAACTTTTTTTATGTGCCATTACATTTGAAATCTTTCTACCATAAAATCTTCTTCTGACATTACCAGGCATACACATTCCCACAATATTGGCACAATTCCTTCCTTTACTGTACAAAATATGAGATTTCAAGCCAACTGTACAGTTGTAAATAAACGTGAGGACTTACATGAAAGAGACAATGGCTGTGTAGTTTGTTTTTCATAATTTCCACCTTAAATATGATAAGCTATGGCACACAGGTTGCTATGACGATGCATGCTGACTTGTTTATTGAAACATTATACATGTAGTATAGATTTAATAGTATAGTGTGGATTTTGTTTTCTCATTCTTACACAACTCAGTTTTTATACATATTTATATTTGTAGTATTGTACGTCATTTCTGTGTGGTCTGCTTATTTTGTCATTATGAGGTATTTGGACGTTTACCTTTTTTCTTAAAGAAAGATCTTTCTTCCAAAGCTAAATGCATATTACAAACTTGTAGTTTCACTGCAGTTGATTTTTCAAAGACATTTTAGAGGCTGTTGGAGAAAAAATATAGGGAGAAAATAAGTTTTAAAATAATATACATGTGCAGTATCACTCATAGTCATACATAAAACTCTAAAAATGTATGTAATTGTTTCTTGACAAAAGTGACAAAAGTCAACCAATCTTTGAAAGAGTTCTAAAATGTTTAACATTTTGGAATGTGAATTGTGTAGTAAATACAGAATGTTTTGTCTTCCTTCCATTTGTGTATTTGTTTGCGATAGATATATATTTATGCTGATTTATTTGTATTTAGATGCTATTAGTAAACTTGGTGAATTAAACATAGGCATTGATTTGTCAAAAGTACAGAAAACAGTATGTGTCAGTGTAGTTATATGTCATCTCTCTCTCTCTTTATCTCTCTCTCTAACTCTCTCTTTGTCTCTTTCTCTCTATCTCTCTCTCTCTATCTCCATATGTCTCTATATCTCTCTCTTTCTGTCTCTCCATCTCTCTCTCTCTCTCTCTCTCTGTCTCTCTCTCTCTCTAACTCTCTTTGTCTGTCTCTTTCTCTCTCTCTCTCTCTCTCTCTCTCTCTCTCCATCTCTCTCTTTCTCTATATCTCTCTCTCTTTCTCTATCTGTCTCTCTTTCTCCATATGTCTCTATATCTCTCTCTCTCTCTCTCTTTCTCTATCAGTCTCTCTCCATCTCTCTCTCTCTCTCTCTCTCTCTCTCTCTCTCTCTCTTGTATTTGTCATACATTAAGTTAAGGTGAATATGAAATTGGTTCAAGGTTCTGTCTAACTTATTTGAGGCCAAGGATATTACCTCCGTTATTTTGGAAATCTTGTTAAATCAGAATAAAAATAGAATACAAAGAGATGGAACTAGCCAAATTACCTTGTTATGATTAGAGTTCGTTATGACCCATCTACTTGTATGATAACCAAGGTGTTCTTTTCAGGGCGAGTAAAGACTATTCGTCGATTTTCTTGTCATTTTTATTTTGGTTCAAGAACAAAGAGAGAGAGCAAAGAAACAGACAAGGAGCAAGGGGAGAGAGAGAGAGAGAGAAAGAAAGAGCGAGAGTAGGGGGTATGGAGAATAGCAAGATTACTAATAGGAAGAAAACAGAAGAGAGATAGAGCTGGCACTTTAAGCCCACTCTCATGCATGACAGACCAAAATGTAATGAAAAATTTAAGAAAAAAAACACCAATGAAACAAATAGAGATACCAAATCATCAATGTTTTTAGGTTTTTAAATGCGCGCAGTGTAAGAAATGGAGGGGAATTGGCACTTGGAGGCAGGGCAACACACATGTGACAGTGGCCATAGAATCCCCCCCCCCCCCCCCCCCCCCCCCGCTGACATAAACGCCCCGCAGTCATGAGGCATGCTGCCAAGTTGGAGAGCAAGGACGTGTTTATTTACAGACAAGCCGTGAAGAGAGCGGTCACGCGCCCTCTTTGACAATAAACCATACAACCTTTTTCTCCAATTATCTTTTTTGTAAATGGATTTATCGATGGTTTATTTTTCTAGTATATTATTTTCAGGTTATGGCATGGTGATGGAAAAATGAATAATGTTTGATAACAGTTTCCAACAGTATATCGAATATATCATTAGTAACTGCATGCTCCTTCGGGTATAATGCAGGCAGCAGGCTAATGTAAAAAAAAAAAAAATGGCTTGGGCAAAGCCCTAACAACTGGGGTGCCGCAAGAGAATTTTAGTTATACAACAAATGTTGTTATTACTTTAGAATAACGTCAATTCCGTCAAAACCAAATATTAGAAATTGCTAGAGTACACAGTGGTGGATCCAGGAATATCTTACCGGGGGGGGGGGAGGCACAAAATTGCATGGGGTGAAATACATGAAAAACGATGGAGCGAGGCGCCAGCGGCGCTTCCTGGCACTTCCTAAAAAAAAGGCTTTCTGATTGGTTAGAAGTTAGAGAAAAGCGATCTGTCACGTCGCGGGACGTTGTATAAGCTTCGTTGCTGCACAATGCACAAAGACGGTAGTCTGGTACTTCACCAGTTGTACACTGTCGCTTATAAAGTTGGAATATTTTAGTTTTACCCCAATTTATGGAATTATTTTAAAAATAATTTAAAAATAATAGATCTAGATAATAGTATACATTCTCAGATTGTATTGAATAATAATTTGCCAATGTGTGTTTTGCGGGACTGCTAAAGCATGTGTATGCTACCATGCTTATCAACTAGGGGACTTACGCCCTCAAGTCATAAATGACAGTAATGAGGATTAATGCCCCACAAAAGGGCACTAATATAGCCCATGCCTTGAGCCATAATGCATGGCCGTCCAGAGGATTTTGTTATGTTGGGGACCGGGGTAAAATGCAATAAATTATTGAAAATTTATTGCATTTTTTTTTTTTTTTTAATTTATGGAAACTGCCCCCTACCCTAGCCCCCGCTGCGTACAGTCATGGTTCAGTGACAAAGCAATGGCCTCGTAACTGTGAGGTCCCAGGATCAAAACCGGGTCGATGTGCTATATTAGTGCCCTTTTGTGGGGCATTAATCCTCATTACTGTCATTTGTGACTTAAGGGCATATAGGTCCCCTAGTTGATAAGCATAGTGACATCAGGGGCGTCGCCAAAGGGGGGTTGTGGGGGGTGCGACACCCCCCCCCCCCCCCCACTTGTCAGGATATTGTCGGTAAAATTGCGCTGCCGTCGGGAAAAAAAGAGAAAAGGGGGAGGGGGAAAAGAGAGGGAAAGGGAAAGAAAAGAAAAAAAGAAAAGGAAAAGAAAAGAAAGAAAGGAAAAAAAAGGAAAGAAGGAAAAGAAAGGAAAGAAAAGAGAAGAAAGAAAAAGAGGGAGGAGAGAAAAGAAAGGAAAAGAAGGAAAAGAAGAAGAAAAAGAAGAAAAAAAGTGTAAAAGGGAAAGAAAAGAAACGGGGGTGGTGAAAGAGAGGAGAGGGGGGAAGGTAAGAGCCTGAGAGAGGAGGAGTGGGAGTAAAAGAGAGAAGGGGGTTGTTGGGTGGAGTCGTCTCGTCGAGGGAGCAAGAAAGACACGGGTAAATAATGTTGCTGTGTCGGTATTCTTGCTCGATCCTCGTGTACTATATCAATGCAGAAGTTTGAAGTCGGTGAGATGTATATTTTTTTTTCCGCTACGAACTGTGACTTTTTATCTGCTGTGACGACTTCGAGATGGACTACAACTACAATGTTTGTATTTTCTCGAAGTTACACTTTCCCATAATATCAGCTAAAGAAATCAGAATTTTCAATTTTTGGGGGAAACTAAATTCAAACAAGGTTTAAGAGTCAACAACAGTACGACGAATCGTCTTCCTTTCTCTACGTTGTGAAGAAACGCCAAAAATTCCGCGCTTCGCGCGGAAGGGGAAAACTTCATTTAGAGGAGTCGATAACGGTACAACTAATCGTCTTCTTTCTCTAATAACTTTAGGAAACGTCAAAGCTTCCGCGCTTCGCGCGAGAGGGGGAAACTGAATTCAGACAAATAGAGCTTATAAAGAGTCGAAAACGGTACAACGAATCCTCTTCTTTCCCTAATAATTTAATGAAACGTCGAACTTCCGCGCTTCGCGCGAGAGGGGGAAACTGAATTTAAATGAATAGGGCTTAATAAGAGTCGAAAACGGTACGACGAATCGTCTTCCTTTCTCTATATTGTGATGAAACGCCAAAAAATTCCGCGCATCGCGCGAAGGGGAAAGCTTAGACAAGTCGAGAACGATACAACGAATCGTCTTCTTTCTCTAATAATTTAAGGAAACGTCAAAGCTTTCGCGCTAAAGGGGGAAACTATATTCAGACAATTAGGGCTTATTAAGAGTCGAAAACGGTACAACGAATCCTCTTCTTTCTCTAATAATTTAATGAAAGGTCGAAGCTTCCGCGCTTCGCGCGAGAGGGGGAAACTGAATTCAAATGAATAGGGCTTAATAAGAGCGAAAAAGGTACAACGAATCCTCCTCTTTCTCTGATAATTTAAGGAAACGTCAAAGCTTCCGCGCTTCGCGCGAGAGGGGGAAACTGAATTCAGATAAATAGTGCTTAATAAGAGTCGAAAACGGTACGACGAATCGTCTTCCTTTCTCTATATTGTGATGAAACGCCAAAAATTCCACGCTTCGCGCGGAAGGGAAAAACTTAATTTAGACGAGTCGAGAACGGTACAACGAATCGTCTTCTTTCTCTAATAATTTAAGGAAACGGCAAAGCTTCGCGCAAAAGGGGGAAACTGAATTCAGACAATTAGGGCTTATTAAGAGTCGAAAACGGTACAACGAATCGTCTTCTTTCTCTAATAATTCAAACAAAACTTCCGCGCTTCGCGTGGGTGGGGGAAGCTTCATTCAGACAAGGATTAAGAGTCGAGCACGGTTCAACGAATCGTCTACTTTCTCTAAAAATTAAATTAAACGTAAAAACTTCCGCGCTTCGCGCTGAGGGGGAAAACTGAATTCAGATAAGGATTAACAGTCGAGAACGGTACAATAAATCGTCTTCTTTTCCTAATAATTTAAGGAAACGTCTGAGCTTCCGCGCTTCGCGCGGAAGGCCTATCACCCACACACCCCTAATGAGCGCGCTTTGCTTGCTCACTACCGCCCCTCCCTTAAATAAGATCCTAGCTCCGCGCCTGCATTAAAATATATAGCTATGAATGCTGACTAAGTTGACGAAATAATTCGTATATTTGTGTCGTCGTGGAAAATGACGATTTGCGCATATGCAAGTACTACGGATAGTCCATAGGAAAAACAATTTAGCCTTCGGCCCCTGGTTTATAGGGTTAAATGTGTTGATATTGGACATTTAATTTTGTCGGTAATTGGTGGCTAGTTTTGTCGGTAATCGTTGGCCTCTACACACCCCACTGAAAATGGTCTAGCGACGCCCCTGAGTGGCATACACATGCTTTAGCAGTCACGCAAAACACACATTGGCAAATTATTATTCAATAAAATCTGAGAATGTATACTATTATCTAGATCTATTATTTTTTTAATTATTTTTAAAAAAATTCCATAAATTTGGGTTTAAAAAAAAAATCCACCTTTATGAGCGACAGTGTACTTGCAAACATTATCTCGAGTGTGTAAACTGTGTTGTTATCAGGGGCGTCGCTGGACCTTTTTCAGTTGGGCGGGGGGGGGGTAGAGGCCACCGATTACCGACAAAACTAGCCATCAATTACCGACAAACATAATAATGCCAATGTCCCAATGTCTAGTTAAAGATATTTTTAAGTTTCCCCCTCCTCCGCGAAAGCTTCGACACTTCATTAAATTATTAGAGAAAGAAGACGATTCGTTGTACCGTTCCCGACAAGTGATTCTTGTTTCGCCCTTCCCTTGTCACAATGTCATAGCGAAACCACTATATATATATATATATATATATATATATATATATATATATATATATATATATATGCAGAATAGAGTAGAATTCATTGACTCTTTCCGCGATCCCCTTATAGGGTATGCGAATAAAATTCACATGTCATGAAAGATATTGATACATAATAAAGCATACAAACATAGCTCAGGGAGTAAACTCACAACTGAATAGCTTAATGATACAAAGAACACAGAATACAACAAAACGACAAGACAAACGTAAAACGATAAATAGTAATGATCTAAACCTAGGCTATGCTATAAAACATAATTACAATATTACGTACAATGATATGGCAAGCTTGCATGAAAAATGGAGAATACCACATGAACCAAGTGAATATATACAACAACAAAAAACTACATAATTGTCCTAACTATCTAGCAAATTATTAGTTCGATTTTTGTACATAGGAACTCATTTTTAAATAGTTTACGGTTGAGAAATTTATTATAGATCGATATATACACATAACACACCTCTAAAAGGCTCTAATAACATCAGTTTATGAAATTGCTGTGATATTTATAGTTCTCAGGTAAGAATTCCTGCTATAGCAAAAAGTAAAAAATAAAATATAAGTAAAGCATTACCATGCTGACATAGACAAGGCGCTGTCTGTGTGTTCTTATGGAGATCTCTGCTGTAGAGCAGTAGCGGATCCAGGGGAAAGGCCCAGGGGGCCCCGCCCCCCCCCCCCCACCCCACACCAATTAGTGACCTACCAGTGCCACAAATAAGGTATCAAAATATGCTCATCTGACCGTTATTAAATGCCTAAACCCCCTTGACTTCCGGTGGCTCTGCCCCCTGGACCCCACCTAGGGCCCTAAGCCGGACGGCTGGATGCTAATCTGACGGTAATTTAATGGTTAAAACCCCTGAGCATCTGGGGTCTCGGCCCCCTGGACCTCCCGCCAATTATTTTCCTGCCAGTGTCACAACATTAATAAGGTATCAAAATATGTTCATCTGACCGTAATAAAATGCCTAAAACCCCTAAGTTTCCGGGACTCCAGCCACTTGACCCCACCAGGGGCCCTAAGGCGGGCCCCTACATGCTTGTCTGACCGTTATAATATGCCTAAAGACCCTGAGCTGGGGGCTCCGCTCCCTGGACCCCACGTCAATTAGTAACCTGCCAGTGTCACAAAATATGCTCAGCTGACGATAATGTTTAAACCCCTCAGCTTCTGAAGGCTCCGCCCCCTGGACCCCACGCCAATTCGTGACCCGCCAGTTTCACAAATAAGGTATAAAAATATGCTAATCTGACGTAATTAAATGCCTAAAGCCCTGAGCTTCCGGGTCTCTGCACCCCGAATCCAACCAATGGCCCTAAGGCGGGCTCCTGGATGCTTATCTGACCGTAATTTATTGCCCAAAACCCCTGAACATCCGGGGGCTCCGTTCCCTAGAATCCACGCCAATTCGTGACACCTAAGAGTGGGGGTACGGTGATCAGGGGATTTTTTTGTCTACCCCCCAAGCGTTTTTGCCACTGCCGGTACGTGTAACCATTACGTACCAATATTTGGCTCGCATAATTTCAAATTTGCCTCTCCCCGGCGCCTGGGCTGATGCTTCCCTCGCTCACAACGTTCAGAAATAGGATTATTCTGTAGAATGCCCGAATATCCCACTATATAATGTTATCAAGGACCGCATACAATGAGTTTTGTATTCATGTATTCGACAGCGAGGCACACTGTATTTAATCTAGTGTGTAACTGGTAATAAACGGGTTAATAAAGCAATTACATTATTGCGTATTAAAAGTGTGATAATGAAAGAAAATAATGTGCCCATGTGTTCATGGCCCTAATTGACGAGTGTCAGAGTGATGCAAAACTAATCTTCTGTAAATAAATTTGGAATTTTATTTCTTAAAAGGGTACCATGACTATTAAAAAAAAGGTGAACGCTAGCGCTGTTATACCCGATCAATTGCAAGTTTACAAGTACCTTCATCATCATCATCTAAATTGCAAATATAAGTTGTGAATTAATCGAAACTGTTTATAATATAACTATAAGTCATCCCGTAAGTCACAGAACCGAAATCTCCCTTACATACCGACTATGTGAACACACTGCTAAACAATCACTTACAAATGGAGAAAGAAACAAAAAGATTTATCAATTTGAACAATATGCATAGAGTCTATCTGCATTTTGAACGGTCTGTGAACACTGAGAACGCCGATCGGAGATCTTCCCGACACGCGACGTACGGACGTACGTATACGTTGTCAGCCACATAGCAACTGAGAGACTAGACAGGTGGTGCATAGCAACAATACATCAATACGCGCCTTGCTTTGGCTTTGGAGCACTTCCTACAAACACGGTAAGCAGAAGAATTTCTACATCATGTTAGTTGAAATTGAATAATAAAATACTGACATTTGAGAAAATATTACTTTTTCTATCAGTAAGAATAATGCGTTCTTTGAGTATGATGTGTTGTATGACACAATTGCGTGTGGAATGTGACGTGTTCGAGCGAGTTCTTTTGATGCTCAGTCCCATATGAGATCTTTTGTGTTTGTTGATAATGATAGGGTGTCTGATCGCGCACTCGATTTTGTGTGCTAAAATCCTATGCAGTCTATGTGCATTGCGCGATCATGCATAATGTGTCTCTCTTTCCTATTCTATTGCATAGGTAATAGCTAGAAAGAAATATACTGAAAAGTTGCTTCTCAAACTAAAAGTCAAATGCATAATCTGTTTAATCAGTGATGAAAAAAGAGTGAACAGACTTGACTAAAAATGTGGCAACTTTCCACACATAGGATAGGTCATAGCCATAGGAGCATCACATCCTGGCTGTGTAGTAAAACTGCTGTGCTTTTGATTCTCAACATTTCAAACACCACTGTACAAAACTCAACTGATTTCACTCAAAATCGGTACTTTAGTGACAATTGATGACACCTAGTATTAATAGCAGTAAAATACATTTTTTTTAACTTAGAATCTACTGATGTTAAAAAGAATAATTTAAAAATTCAAATTGTATGGTGGTGTGACCAAAGTTCGCTATCTCAAAAAAACAGTAAGATTTCGAAAATCTAATATCACCAATGGAAAGAGGAACATACAATTACTCAAAGATGAAATTTTCTTTGGAATTAGGTACGAAATTGTGAAGATATAGACAAAAGATCGGCAAATTTTGCAATCTTTTGCGTCCGTTCCGAAAAATTAGCAACTTACCGATAATGGTCAGAAATTCTTCAATTTGAGAGCAGCTTTCCTCAAGATTGTAAGTAGAAAGTGGTACCAACTGATTGTATGATATATTGCCTTGCAAATTATGATATTACCTTATTTTGATGGATCACATTTTTTGATAAATCAACTTTAAACCTCTGTGCGTGAAGTTAGGTCTCGTTGTTTTTATGACTTTTTTAGATGCAGCGCACGTACGATCGAACATCAAATTTTTAGATCGCGATATCTCCGAAATCATTCAACGATAAATTTTGTAGTTCAATCAATCTGTAGTAAAAAAAACTTTGCCGTCCATTTGGTAATAATTAAAAAATTAAATTTGTGTAGAATATGAGAAATCATAGATCGAATATCACATTTTGTAATATGTTCTAAAATGTTTGCGAACTTTGGTCACCCCTTCATAAGTCTAGTGTCAAACTTTGCTTACACTTTACAGCTGCATCGACATGATTGTGTAGAGTCTATGCGATATTGTGTGGTGTGTGTATTTGTGTATGGGTATAATAATACCTGCCTCACAGCATGTATGCAGTGCTAAAGGTCAATACGCTTTAGCATTGACTCTCTTTGCTGGAGTGGCAACTTTCCTGATGATCATGAAGCATACATTTTCATGAATAATGCAAGCTTACAATGAAACAAGTGAATGTGGTTTCATTTGACATAAGAAGTAGTTGCTGTGACATGTAATATCATTTTACTATTTACAGAAACACAACATAAGGAGAAAGAAAGAAAGGTACAAACATGTCGATAGCACTCTCACAGCCCCGCCATGTATTTGGCATGAAGGGGGACGTCTCTGGCAACATCAGCTATGTTGACGAACAGACAGTGGTCTACCCTTGTGGTAGCAACATCATTCTCTACAACATCGACCAAAAGACCCAGCGATTCATACCAGGATCGGACAAGAGCTCTGGATTTTCTGCCACATGCGTCAGCCCCAACAGAAGGTATATCGCGGTTGCAGAAAGAGGATCAGACAAGGCACTGATTACTATTTATGATCTTCACTCGCTGAGGAAAAGAAAGGCCCTGAGCTCCACTGACATCCAGTCCAACGAGGTAGTCAGCATGGCCTTCTCTCCAGACTCCAAGTATCTGATTGCCCAGGGAGGCAGGCCAGAGTGGACCTTGGTCTATTGGACCTGGGAAAAGTCCAAAGTGATGGCTGTGACAAAGACTACAAATCCGGCTAATAATGACATCTACCAGGTAAACAAAATGAGAATCAATTTTTAATGGTTCACGAGATCAATTGAACTTTGCGATGAACAGTTAATGTTATGTAAAGTGCTATAGGATTAATTTATTACTGACATTACAGATGAAGCAGATGTACTCTGTTGTTTTGGATTTTGATGCAATCATTTAAATATTTTACTTGGTCTCTCTATAATAAAGACGTTTTTTTTCGCCCTCTTTTGAACACTCTTTATCATGCAATAATGGAATTTTAGAACCTAAAGTTATGAAAAAAGACATTTGCTGGGATAATCAGCTGTTATAAAAACAGGACAGGTACTAAAAACTTGGTTACAAAATAAATTTGTTGAATGACCATTGATCAATTTCATTCTTGTTTTGTAAATTTATTCATACGTACTCTTTATTTAAGATAGCCTGTTAAATATATGTTAATATTTGCCGGGCTTTGGGTCATTGGTACTAATATCTTGCTGAATTTTTTTTTTCTTTTTTTTTTCCTTATCTAGGTATCATTCAACCCCCAAGATAACACCCAGATCTGCGTTGTTGGTAATGGCATCTTCAAGCTCTACCGCTACAGTGAGGGGAACCTCAAACAGTTTGCTTTCCAGAAGCTTGAACCTCAGAACTACCTTTCACAAGCATGGGTTTCGGATGAGAGGGTGATCGTAGGCACAGACATGGGCAAGCTCCTGCTGTTTGAGGCTGGAGAGCTTAGGAATGAGATGACGGTCCAAGTTAGCTCCAAACAAGATGCCGATAAGTAAGTAACTAATAATAAGAAAGTAACTAATAAACTCCTGACGACAGATAGTCAACCTGTTCGAAACGTTGAGCCACTCCTGTCACCCATCCTCTCCAATTGGCGCTATAGTTAAGAAAGATAACCAACCGTCTTTTTCAAGACTACACCAACAGTCATTTTGAGGACTACACACCCTCAAGAAAGATTACCGAGAGTCCTTTTCAGGACTCCTCAATCCTCCCTCTCTCTCACATGGTGCATCTGCAAGCCTACTGTATAATAATATCTTAAAGAGATTTTTTTTTCTTCTTCCAGAAACAGAACTGATTCCATGATGTCCAAGACAATTAGACAGTAGGAAAGGTGGGGGTGGGGGGTATTGAATTTTATTTTTGCTTGAGGTCCATCCAATTTATGAAAATCTTCTGTCAGATATATGATGTATGTTGTACACTACGAGTCTTAAATGGGAGTAAGATAACAATCATAAATTTATATTGTTAAAAGATGTATTCCTATTGTTTGCTGACTGAGTTCTGGGATCATTGATGAACTGGAAACTCAATTCTTTCATATCATAGATCTGCAATGGGCACCATTACTGAGAATGAGGGGACTGGAGCTGCCGGCACGCCTCGGATCACTGCTATCGTCTCATCATCCAAAGGATTCGCATGCTCAGCTGGTCATGGGGTTGTAGTCGTCTATGAAAAAACAGAGGACAAGGATTCGTACAAGAAATCCAGAGAGATACGGGTAATTAATAAACATATATTTGTGTTCAACTGGAATCTGCTGTATAGAATCAATCGCTTGATAAGGTTTCTTTTAATACAAGAGCAATTTGTTAACCCCCATTACAGATATGTGCAATGTATGAATTCTAGTTACAGAGTTAAGATTGATGTGGATTTTACACTAAACTTTTGTGAGATCATTTTTGTAGTCCATCATTATTTATGTAGAAAAAGTTCTCTTAATCTTAAAGTTTTGGCTATTAGAATAAAAACTGAATTCTCTGTCGTACAATGTCGGGTTGCTTATGAACATATATTGGTAAAAGGGAAGATTTAATGAGAATCGAGAATACAAGCTGTTTTATAATGAAATCAGCAATCCTTCTCTTTAAATCTTCACAATTATACTAATGAGTTTGTCTATTTTATAGAAAGTCGGATGGAAATAGCCTGGGATAACATTATCATCATCTCTCTCCCTAATTTCTTTCAGATTGTCAACAATGCTCTAGGAGCAGATGACAGCAGGGCAGAGAGTCATGAGATAAGAACTCTGACTATCAGCCCATCCGAGGAAACCTTAATCGCCAGCACACTTACAAATCAGCTCTATGCCATCACGTTGTCCAGTGCAGAGATTGGCAAGGTAAATATAGTTGAGCAAGCTTGGTCCAAGGTAATTTGTCATTATCCAAAAGATATGACTCTGGATTCAAACCTAGGTTGGTTGGTTGTATAAGTAGACCAACTATATATCCCAAATACACCTGGATCAATTATTTTCATAAATGTTATCTAGACCAAATACATTCCATTGTAAACAAAAATTCATTCCAATCTTGATTCATTTAATTAACTTATCAAATGTATTGTATAAAAAAGAGAATAGTCAATCAAAACTAAAAGAGATTAGCATTTGATATGTCAGTTACACCAAAGAGAGCGACACCAGACTGATTCCAAAATGCAATGGCCAGAAATCAGGTAGTTTGGAGTTGGCGTTGTGACTCAGGTATGTGATTCTATACGCTTTGATACATTTTGCTTGGTTTCGAGCAAGATATATTTCAAGATTGTTCAAAATGTTCTGTTTTCTTCTCGTTCTTGTGCAGGGAGATCAAGCGACATTTGAAGTTCTATCCCAGCCGTTCCATTTTGATATAATCACCGGCCTTGATGTGTGTATCAGAAAACCTCTCGTAGCAACTTGCTCCACAGACAGATCTGTGCGTGTTTGGAACTATGAAACATGGTAGGAACAAAACATTGCTCCACCGCTTTTACTTTGTCTTTTATCTTTTGTCTTGTTTATCTTGTTCTGTTATGAATTGTTTTGTCATGTCTTGTCTTTTCTTATTATGTCAGTTTCCTGTCCTTTGTGTCCCATTTCGTCATTCTTTTCTTTTTGTATATTTTGATTATTTAGATACTTTAAAATGGTTCATGAAAATATGTTATTATATTATTTCTATTTTACTGTGATTATTAAGACACTTTAAAATGATTTATGAAAATTATGTTCATATTATATTTATTCTTGGGAACCTACAAAAACGAGCTAGGCTTTCCAGTAGGTTCCTGTTTCATTTCATAATTTTGATCTTACTCTGTCAACTACAGTATGTTCTTTATTGTGCAAACAATTGCTATATGAAATGAAATAAAATCAATCAATCAATCAATCAATCTTATGGCCAGACACTCTTCATATTAGTACTATGGCTCTAGCTTGATATAGCAACTTGTAGCGTTCATAGAATTTACAAATTGTAAATATGGGATAGCAATTCTTTGCTTTAAACACTTAAATGTTAAATTCAACAGGGTGTAACTATATACTCCTAATAGGAAGTCAAACATTGATTTGTCTATTGCAGTCTAGAAACTGAATTTGTTTATATGATTGCAGATAAAATGAGGTTAGACATATGTGATTTCTTCAGTGATCAAGTCTCTACCTCTTCTTGCAGTTTCTGTACAGGCAGGCATTTTAAAAATCATTATAATAATAATAATAATATTTAGCTTTTATATAGCGCTTAATACAAATGTCTCTAAGCGCTTTACAAATATATTCATTTGCCTCCTTAGTTCACTGGAGCTATACAAAGAGTTTCAGGAGGAGGCATACAGCATCGCTCTTCATCCATCTGGTCTCTACATCCTGGTGGGTTTCAGTGATAAGCTTCGTCTAATGAATCTACTCATCGATGACATCAAGAAGTTCAAGGAATTCCCCATCAGAGGATGCAGAGAGGTAGGTTTATATCATCTCTTTAGAGCCAGAAGGGGCGCTAAAGGTAAAGGCCAGTTCTGGTCATGCAATTGCATCGTGAAAGAAACGTTGTGGAATCTATCAGAAAAGGTTCATCATCTAGCATATAAGTATTGGTGTGTACCGCAAGGTTCTGGAATCATCAAAATAATAAGAAATTTGGCCCAAATACAAGCACTGTACACAGAAAGATGTATACAGGACTACGCCACACGTGCGCGATATCTATCCGGTCCAGATAGATATAATAATTTAGTATGGCAGTTTCCTGGCAAAATTTGTATCATCATGTATTAGTCAAAACATATTCTTTCACATGATTAGTAATAAGAGCTTCCATTTCATTTTTTTGAGAGAGGGGCGTTTCCAAAACTGGTCTTTACCTTTAATTTGTATACTTTCAGCAAACTTCTGTGAATGCACTTCTAGCTCTGAACATACAATCATATCTTTCACATCTCTATATGGAGGATTCATGATCCGCAGCGCCATGTAGCAACACCAGTCTTTGGTTGATTTCACGCGATGTATCATGGGAAAAAGTAAACAGAAATATCAGCAGTGGCATTATTAAAGGTTGCGCACGAGGGCAAGTGTCATAGAGTAGTTCTTTAAAGCCACACTGTCCTACTTGTAGCTACTTGCTCCCTCTATGTAGAAAACAATGTTTAATCGGTGACCATTGGTCCCCCATGATCCTCTATTTCTTATGTTAATTGAGAGCTGAGTTGATGAGATAACCACCTGTCCAGTGACCTTGCAGGGTAGTCTAATCCCTCCTATAAACTAGTGCAGATAAGCTTTAAGATATCAGATACTGCAAAACATCTTAAACATCTCTGATTTGATGCAGTGAAATGTGAACTATCACAAGTTCTCAATCAGAGCCTTGGTTATAGAACAGATACCCAATACATTATTCAAAAGAAAGTGTCATCTTTGTCTGGACTTCGCTCATCTGGCCTTATACTCTCCAGATGCCCATTACTCATCTCAAGGGATATGGATACTGAGCATTTTCCTCTATTGCTCCTCGCCTGTGGAATTCCCTCCCATCATCTATTCGCGAAATTGACAACCTAGACCACTTCAAAGCTTCACTCAAAACTCACATCTTCCTTCAGACATTTAAATGCTAACTTTATTGGAGGAGCTCGAGCCTTTGAATGTTTTTGAAAACAGATATTCGGCGCCATACAAATGCTATGAATCATCATCATAATCAAGTGAACACAAATTTAAATGATTATAAATGCTTCAGTTATGCACACAGACTCTACAACAACTTGTTAACTGTTTTATCGATATATGTTTGATTATTATGAATCATAAGTGAAAACATTCTGTATTTTGTTTTCTTTCAAATTTCCAGTGCTCCTTCAGCAATGGTGGTCATCTGTTTGCTGCTGTGCATGGCAATGTTATCCAGATCTACTCATCAACAACATATGAGAATGTTTCCAATCTCAAAGGCCATAATGGAAAGGTAAGAAAAAGAAATGATTTTTTTTATTTTGTAAAAAGTGATTTGCAAAAGTGGCATCACAGTGCTGATTGAAAACAGATACTAGCAAGTATAACAATAGTGCACTGTTATAGAGAACATTGTTAATAACAAACTCTTGTAGAGGTGTTGTGATCTATTGGAGGTCTTTAGGCTGTAGATCACAAGTACAGGGTTCAAGTCCAGCCTAGGCACTAATGTCCTTTGGCAAGACTTGAATCTACATTTGCCACTCTCTACCTAGGTTTGAAATGGATACCATACGGGTATAGGAAGGAATTCTTTAATGCTGTGAGCACTAAAATTGGTAGCCTAGCAGAGCTGGGGTAATTTTGGAGCTTTTTGAGCACCTGCACTACAGCTGATGATGATTGGTGTTGTTGTTGTTGTTTTTACAATAATGTTATTTTGTATTCCTCAAGTTTTGTTGTATTCTATTAATTTTGTAGCCCAGATACAACAATTGAATGTACTTGTAAAAAGGGGTTTGTTATGATAAGATTCTACTGTACCGTCATACTGAAACTAAAAACGGAACAAAATAGACGGATCGATGTCTAGATGAAATTGAACCAAACGCTCCTAAATCTCTTTTGAGACATTGATCTAAATTTGCCACACTCAACCCAGGTTATGTAAATGGGTACCTGGCAGGAATTAATTCTTTGAAATGCTAGAGCGCCGCAATGGCAGCACAGCTAAAGCCGGGGTAATAATCTCCAAGTTTGGAAGCGCTTAGTGATTCTAAAAAGTGCTATATAAAATTATTATTATCATTATTATTATTTTAAACTTTCTTTAGGTGAGGTCCGTTATATGGAGCTCTGATGACAGCAAGATCATCTCTTGTGGTATGGACGGTGCTGTGTATGAATGGAATGCCTTCTCAGGCAAGCGAGAGGGCGAGAGTGTCCTCAAGTCCTGTAGCTACACCTGTGTGACCTCCAGCCCCGATGGAAAGGTCACCTTCGCCGTGGGCTCCGACAGGACCCTCAAGGAAATATCAGATTCACAGGTGAGTTTTAAAGCCCGAATGTCCTACTTGTAGCTACTTGCTCCCTCTATATAGAAAACTTCCCCAATCGGTGCCTGTTGGTCCTCCATGATCCTCTTTTTCTTATGTTAGTTGAGAGCTGAGTTAATGAGATAGCCACCTGTCAGTGTCCTCGCTGTGTGGTCTAATCCCCTCAGGCCCAGTAGTGTTGACAGTCTTTAATGCTTACTCAAAACAAATTAGTTCCTTCTTCATAGAGGCTTTTTGTGCCTTTTCACTTTGTCCATTGTATTGGTTGAGAGTTAAAATTTCCTTTTTTATAACAATCTTGAGAGTCTTCTGTTTTGCCCATCCTTTTGTGCTAATACCTCTGCCAGTTTGTACCATAGGCAAATCTTTAAATTTTCATCATATGTGCAAAGAGAGTAAGAGGTTATTACACATCAGATATATTGAAGAAGGAATGTGGTTCTTCTTGAATATATTACTTCTTATGACTGTAGTATGATCACTTCATTCTGGAATTTCGATTTTTTGTTTTTTTTTGTTTTGTTTTGTTGTTTTTTTCTCAAAAATACTGTAGTGTCGACTATTTGTCACATTTTTGTATTAATTGGAAAATCAAATTGTTTCCAAATACTACTTTAAACACAACAATTAAAAAATATATACTTTTTCAAGTTGATTGATGAGATTGTAGATCATCTTTTAATGTTTTGATGTTTGATATTATCACAGATCCTTCGTGAAGTGGATTCCAACGAGACCACTCTCTCTCAAGTTGTCATGTCACATAGTGGGCGGATGTTGTTTGCTGGTACCGGTAACGGGACCCTGCGCTCCATGAAGTTCCCTCTCACTGTACCAGGTGAATGGCAGGAGCATATGGGACACGGAGGAGGCATCACAAAGGTAAGACCTGCTTTAAGCAAGCAACAATTCTAAGCGGGGCTGCACTACTTGTAGCTGCTTGCACCCTCTATATGGCAAACGATGCCTAAGCGGTGCCCGTTGGTCCCCCATGATCCCCTTTGTCTAATGTTAATTGAGAGCCGATTTGACGAGATAACCACCTAGCTGTCAGTGATCTTGCAGGGAGGTCTAATCCCTCCTGGCCAAACTAGTACATACAGGCTTTAAAGGCAGAAAGTCTCTGACTAAGAATGAGTGCTTTCCAACTAATATTAGAATTCACAACTGTTTCTATAGAATGCTTACAGGAAACAAAACAAGCAACTTTATGTATAGCTTGTCTCTCAATGTATTTCACGTTTCAATGGAAATATAATCAGCTGTTCACGGTGAAAACAAAGCAGATTTTCCATACAAGTTTTTACTTTATAAGCAGAGATATGTATTAGTAATTGGCAGCTGGAAATCCTTTCCCAATCATGATTTTCACAAACTGCTCCTAAGAAATCAACAATATTTTAATTGGCAAGTCATCTATATATTATGTTTGGAAGAAAACAAACACATGCTGACAAAATATGAAAATTGTTGATAGAATCTCAAAAAAAGTATGGTGAAGAGAGAAATAGCTTGTAGTTGTTGCTGTGCTCATTCCCATTGATGAATAGTATACAAATATACACTGTCTTGAGAGGTTCTGATTAAAATTATGCGCGAGAGGTGACTCCAATAGTACTATTTGCTTCTTCTTTTTTTAATTAAAAAAAATTAAAAATTTAGAAAATTTAGAAAATTTTAAATCATAAAAATTACAGTTTTTATTAAAAAAGAATTTAAAATAAAAACAAATTCTTAAATTAAGATTTGATGAAAATTAACAATTAACAAAAAAAATAACAAATAACAAAAAAACTCCCAAATTGTACTTTTTCAAAGCAACCTTAAAATAGTTGAAATATTTCTAGTCATGTGACGAGCTCTCAACCAATCAAAAGCCACTAAAATTTTGATGCAGGATGTAATACATTTTGTTGTTTTTGTATAGATGAGGATCACGTATGATGACCAGTACCTCATCACCATCTCAGAGGATGCAGTCCTTATGATCTGGAAGATCAATGATAAAGAAGGGCGTGGTCTCAAGAGAACAGACAAGGAGGTTGGCTACGCGGAGGAAATCCTCATCACCAAGACTGACCTAGAAGATAAGGTACAGTGAACCTCTTTAGTCTTACTTTAATTGTCTCTTTATCGTCCTTCCTCTAGTGTTTCTCCCTCTCCCCCCTCCTCTTCCACCTTCTCTCTCTCTCTCTCTCCCCCTCTTCCACCTTCTCTCTCTCTCTTTTTCCCCCTCTTCCACCTTCTCTCTCTCTCTCTCTCCCTCTTCCACCCTCTCTCTCTCTCTCCCCCCCCCCCTCTTCCACCTATTTCTCTCTCTCTCTTTCTTACTTCTTTCTCCCTCTCTATCTTTCCCTTTCTTATTTTCTAATTTTCTTTATATCTCCCCTATCTTTCTCATTCTATATCTCCTCTCTCTCTCTTTGTTTGTCTCTTCTTCTCCCCATCTATCTTTCTCTGTCTCTCTATCTTCCTTTCTATCCCTCCCTTCTCTTACATTTCTTCCTTTGTGGATTTGATCCTATTCCCTTGAAAACCAGCCTTTAACTTACCCATCTTTTATAAACATATATGTCATTTAAATGGTTACCAATCATTCCACCATCCTCTTTTAATTTATCCCATCTTTCCTTTATCAGAACCAAGAGATGGGTGAGCTGAAGCAACGAGTGGAGGAGCTCAAGATGGAGAATGAATACCAGCTGAGGCTGAAGGACATGAACTACAACGAGAAGATCAAGGAGCTGACGGAGAAGTTCATCCAGGAGATGGAGTCTCTCAAGACCAAGAACCAGGTCCTCAAGACAGAGAAGGACAAGGAGGAGGCCAAGCACGACGAGGAGCTGGCAGAGACGATGGAAAAGCACGCCAAGGAGCTCCAGGATCTTGGTATGTTTTTTCATTTTTTCTTTTTTATATCTTTCTTTCTTTTTGCCTTCTACTATTTCCCTCCATTTTTTCCTCTCTCTTATTTGTTCCCCCCCCCCAAATCTATAATTTCTTAGCAACATATTGTTTTCTATTTATTAATTTTCTAAGCATACTTTGTTCATGTTATATTGTAAAACAGCATCTGAGGAACTAACACTTCAACAAGCTCTGCTTCTAGTTAGTTCCTCTTTTCTTGTTTTCCCCCAAAATCTATAATTTCTTAGCTACATATTTTTTTTCTATTTATTGATTTTCTAAGCATACTTCGTTCTTGTTATATTGTAAAACAGCATCTGAGGAACTAACGCTTCAACAAGCTCTGGTTCTAGTTAGTTCCTCTTTCCTCATGCTTTTTCTATTTTATTTGTTGTTTCCTTGCATATTTTTGTAATATAATTATTCATTGTATTATGTTTTGCATGAGAAATAAAAATCATTTGAAAAAAAAGTGTTCCACCCAGGGATCTTTTCCAGACGCAAGCTTCTGATGATGCCACCGTCATAAAATAAATTTTGAATAATTTGTTGAATTCTTTGGTCAAATTGAGATTTTGAGAGAACATCTTGTTGAGGAATAGGTTGTAATTTTTCCTTCAAATCAATCCAGTTGCAGATTGTCAGCATGCACATCTCGTTTTTGAGATTTTCATAGCATTCGAAATACATATCTCCATCTGGAGCATGATGATAGATTTAAAGATGGCAACCTTATATCACAATTATGACCAGCCCATTTTTTACAATGTACGTGTTGCGAAGATGACCACTTTCACACTCTCTAGTAACAACATTATTAAGTTGTATTTTTCCAAGGAGGATTAAGTTGTATTTTTTAACTTATGAAGGTTTTGCTATCTTTTTGCAGACATTCTTGAAGAGATATATTATGAAATTACATCTTGCCATATCTGACTTTATCATCACCTTGATTTCAAGATATAGATTATCTTCAGTTGTTGATATGGTTGTGATTACAATTGTCAACATATTCAATTTCCTTTGATGTGTAGAATCTGCCAACAACCAGAAGCTGATGATAGAGTATGAGAAGTACCAGGAGCTGCAGTCTAAGAGTCAGAAGATGCAGGAGGATTACGAGCGACAGCTGGCCGAGATGGAAGAATCCAAGGAGCAAGCCCTGGAGGAGCTCACCGAGTACTACGAGACCAAGCTCCAGGAGAAAACAACACTCCTGGATCAGGTAGGTGGACGATGGATCCCTTTGACAATCAATTCAATTTCCTGCATAACCTCCCTATCTTGGAATGTGTTTGTGACTTTCACTTGCATATTAACTCATATTTAGTAATAATGATAATAACAATATTTATAAAGCGCAACATATCCATCTCTAGAGATGCTCAAGGCGCATACAAATAATTTAGATTAATATTCAACATACTTAAGATTAAAGAAATATTAAATGTTAAATTACATTAGATCACACAACTTCATGGTGCCATATGGTACAACATGGTCACATCTCCAGACCATTTCCAAACCGACCCAAATATGTGGGCCATGCATGTTATGATGCAGGGTAATTTAAGTTTTGTTTGGCCTGTTGTTGGTCTGATTTCTTTGTAGTGTGAATAGGATATAATTGTATTGATATTTGCTACATTCTTATAATATGTGCCTTCAGTATGACTTAGATTTGTCGTAAATGTCATCATTCAGGCTACAGAGGAGTCCCGTCAGCAGCAGCGTGAGTACGAGGAGACCAAGAAACAGATTGAAGAGGATGCTGATAGGGAGATCTTAGACATCAAGAACAAGTATGAAAGAAGATTGAGAGACGAGAAGGAAGCTAACATGAGACTCAAGGGAGAGACAGGCATCATGAGGAAAAAGGTAAAGTTAGGATTCAGTCATAACCATAGGAAAGGAGTTTAAAACTAGTAGTAGTAGTAGTAAAAGTTATGGTACTTTTTTGGAGAATGCTTGTGTAGTTCAAAGCTGTTACATTGTTTATCCCACTTCAGCTGAAGCAAAATGTATTTACATTTGTTTGTTTCATGGAAGGATATTCTTTCTTATTATCCCCTCGCCGACGAAGTCGGAGGGGAAAGATACTGCCGTCCGTCCTTCCGTCCATGCGTGCGTCCGTAACAAATTTGGTTCACAATCGATAACTTCAGTAATGTTTGACGGATTTTAATGAAATTTGATATGAAGGTTTATGGTATCAAAACACAGCCTACGGTCGATTTCGGAGTATGTAGGTCAAAGGTGAAAGGTTGTAGCTCATTAAATATGCAAAAACACCTAATTATATATGTTAAAATGTGGTTAACTTCCTTGCCTAGTAATATATAATAGTATAGTCCAATGGAGGTACTTGTTCTGACGTATATAGGCCATTTGTTCCCTGCGAGGAGATGCTACGCTTTGCGTTGACTTGTTAGATATCACTCAAAGATCTGTGAGCTCTTTTAATGTACTCTTTATAATACCTTAATTGTGGGTGATATTTTGCATCGCTCTGAGAAGGAAATATATTGTCATGTTGATAGGACAATAACATTGTACTTTTGTGTATTAGGCCAAACATGACAATTTTTGGGTGGACTTTTGAAGTATCGCCATGGCTACTGTGGTTCTGTTGATACACCCATATATATCTTAAGGTATTCAGAGAAGAAGCTCTTTTCAGTTGTACTCCTTTGGTTTACACACATCCATTGTAAGGGCTAGACTGGTAGCTGACCCTTTCTTGAGCAAAAACCAATGACCCCACACTGTATATAGATCTTAAGGCATTCAAAGAAGAAGCTCCTTTCGGTTGTACTCCTTTGGTTTAAACATATCCATTGCAAGGGCTAGACTGGTAGCTGACCCTGTCTTGAGCAAAAACCAATGATTTCACACTGTATATAGATGAGAGTAAACATTAAAATGGTGATGTTTGTTCCTTGTTAAAGTTCACCAGTCAGCAGAAAGAGATAGAGGATCACATGGGCTAGACTGGTAGCTGACCCTGTCTTGAGCAAAAAAAAACAATGACCCCACACTGTATGTAGATGAGTGTAAACATTGAAATGGTGATGTTTGTTTGTTGTATAGTTCACCAGTCAGCAGAAGGAGATAGAGGATCACAAGGATGAGATCAAGAAGCTTCAGAATGAGCAGACCAAGCTTCAAGGTGTCATCAAGTCACTGGAGAAGGACATATATGGGCTCAAGAAGGAGATCCAAGAGAGAGATGAGACCATTCAAGATAAGGTACGTCCTATTGAGTTATTGCATGGTCATGTAGATTCTGTAGGTTTTCATGTCATAAATGTGTTAAAATGGGAATTAAATTCAATCAGGTTTGTTAGATAAGTTGTAATTTCAACAATTAATAAGAAAAAAAGTCATACCAATGATGTTTGGTGAATTCTGTTGCATAACATCAGTCTCAGTAACAGAGACCTCTAGTACATTGCATAATTTGGTCACAATCTGCTGTTCTGCCCCTTTATCTTATTCAATGTCTGGTCCACCTTAGCATTTGAGAGGTTTGCAAATGATGATGATCAATTCTATTCAATTAGGTAGGTATATCACAGTCAATTGTAGAGTCCTCCTAAGGTAACCTTGCTCTAAGATATCCATTAATGATTACAATTAATTGAGGATCCATATTGAATTAGCTGGGTCTGCAATATGTTTTGAAATTAAGAATACAGTGATCTATTTCCAAGGTTCATATCAATACTGTAGATGTTTGTTGATGACAGCAGCAAATGTCACTTTTCAAACCACTGGCTCTCCTAATTCCCTTATCTCCCACCCCTCCATCCCTCTGCCCTCTAACAGGAGAAGCGCATCTATGACCTCAAGAAGAAGAACCAGGAGCTCGAGAAGTTCAAGTTTGTCCTGGACTACAAGATCAAGGAGCTGAAGAAGCAGATCGAGCCCAGGGAGAACGACATCAAGGACATGAAGGAGCAGATCCAGGAGATGGAGAGCGAGCTGGAGCGCTTCCACAAGCAGAACACTCAGCTGGAGCTCAACATCACCGAGCTCAGGCAGAAGCTCAAGGCCACCGAGAAGGAGATGCTGATGGAGAGACAGAAGGTGAGAAGTAGGAGGAGGAGAAGGAGGATAATGTGATGGTGGTGTTGATGGTGATGGTGTTGATGGTGATGGTGTTGATGATGATGATGATGATGGTGTTGATGATTATGATGGTGATAATGATGATTGTGATGGTTGTGATGATGATTATGATGGTGATGTTGATGATGATGATGGTGATAATGATGATTGTGATGGTTGTGATGATGATTATGATGTTGATGATTATGATGATGATGATGTTGGTGTTGATGATTATAATGTTGATAATGATTATGATGTTGATGATGATGATTACGATGATGGTGATGATGATTACGATGATGGTGATGATGATTATGGTGATGACGATGATTATGATGGTGATGAGGATGATTATGATGATGATGATTATGATGATTGTGATGATGATTATGATGATGATGATGCATGGTGATGATGATGGTGTTGATGGTGATTATGAGGATGGTGTTGATGATGATGATGTTGATGGTGATGATGATTATGACGATTATGGTGATGATTGTGATTATGATTATGATGGTGATGGTGGTGATGATGATGATGATTATGATGTTGATGATGATGATGATGATGATAATTATGAAAGATAATGTTGATGATGATGGTGATGATTATGGTGGTGATGATGATGATGATGATGGTGATGATGATTATGATGATGGTGATGATTATGGTGGTGATGATTATGATGATGATGGTGATGATGATCATGATGATGATGGATATTGTGGTGATGACGATTATGGAGGGGGTAATGATAATAATGATATTAATAATTGGATTCAAATAGCCCTTTCACAAAGGGATTAAAAGCGCTCATCATTATTACACCTACCTTATACTAATTATCGCGATATGGCTAAGACTATTTGAAGACTTTCTTCAAACCAGGTACCAATGAACTTCATTCTTAACAATAAGACAACTGTAGATAAGATCTAATGACATAAACAATTTTTCTTGCACAAGTGTTTCATAATAAGTGCTAAAAAACTCAATCTTTCTTTCTATCTTTAGGTGCGAGACATGGATGCCATCAGCAGGCGATTCAAGACGGATCTTCACAACTGTGTAGGCTTTGTGCAGGAGCCCAAGAAGCTCAAAGAAAGCATCAAGGCACTCTACCAGAAGCATGTACAGGATGATACAGTGAGTAGAATAAGACTTTGGGTATGCCACTTGCCTGATCCACAAATGTGTATCTTGAGTGACGATGTTCAAAAGCTACACTTTTGTTAATCTTGTATGTATATAGTTCATGCCATGTAAAAAGTCAGTTTTATTTTGGGCTCTAAAATAGTAATAAAATGGGCTGGACTAGACACTAAAACTTCATTGTAGCTAAAATTGTAGACTTTTATAGGCAGGTTCAATTCATTGGATCCATTTTCATCCATTGATTACTTTCACATGGAGTTTCTGTAACCATCCTGTCCTGTATATAAAACAGTATGATTCCAAATCCATGTGTTAAGATTTCTTGTTCTGAGTGTATAAAGAGTCCCTTTTCAGTCCTGGATTATGCTTGGTTGGGAAGTTCTGAAATTCCTGTCCATACTGTCTTAAAGGGAGTGTAGCATAACGAGACTACGTGTCTTTCCCGTGGCCTGACTTGGGCGCCAATCAGATATAATAGGACTACGGACGACTTGACCGCAGTATTCACGTGCATGCAACATACTCAAAACCGAGGCATAAGGGGAACTTCGGTCTGTCTGGCGAACGCTACCGCACTCTGACCGTAAATTAAGTCCTTTCGTTTATGTGCAGTTGTCCAAAGAAGTCGTAGGTGGCGTTAACCAGTATTTGCCATGCTACACCCGTTTAAGTTTGATTCAGCTTTAGGCCATTTAAAAAAATATACATGTTTAGTGTCCCCGCCTGCTTCCTTTTGGGGGGCCGCCTCATATTTTTTTTTTTTTTTTTTTTTTTTTGAAATTTTGATTTTGATTTTTTTTTAATTTGAATTTTTATTTTAAAGAAAAAAAACATGAAAAACACTGCTAAAATGGATCTATTTCTAATTATTAAAAAAAAAAAAATGTCGGCGGCCATCTTGAAAAATAACATGACTGTCGGGGAAAATGTACCGAGCAGCCATTTTTTTTTTAAAGGGCCTCCTCCTTCCTATTTTTCGAAAAAACAGGACGCTAAACATGTTTTTTTAATAATTTGGCCTTAATCGACATTCATCCAATCCTTGTTTCAGATGGAGTCAGCCAGCGTTGATGCAGACATCCAGAGGGAGTATAGCAGACAGAGGAAACATCTGGAGCAGAGCGTAGCCTCCCTACGTAAGAAGCTCACCAAGGATACAGAGATACATAGAGCAGATAATGTCAGAATCATGCAGGTAAGATACACCACCAGTCTTCTAGACGATCTTTCCCCTTAATATCAGGAGTTCTACAGTAGGCTTGCGGATGCACCATGTAAGAGAGAGGGTGGATTGAGGAGTCCTGAAAAGGACTCTCGGTAATCTTTCTTGAGGGTGTGTAGTCCTGAAAAGGACTGTTGGTTTAGTCAGGAGTTCTGTAATATTGCTTTTGAACCTTTTGGAAAATAAAGTCTTTTTGGAAGAGCCATGTTGGAATTTTTTTATTTTTTTTTTAATCAAAAAATTATATGTGTTGTATTCAATTGCAATAAGCTTTTATTTGAACTTTTTTAAAGATGTGTAAAGTGGATTACCAGATGATTATCCTGACTGTGGACTTGCCCCAATTTGAGTCGTTCATTTGTCATGAATAAATGGACGAGTTAAAATACTACTTTGTACACAAAACTATATAACCTTACCTAATAGTAATAAAAAAACAGATTCTGTAGGATATTAAATACATTTAAGATCTAAAGAAGTTGATTACAACATGAATATACATGTACATGTTTGTGTGTGTAATGGTGCTATATATATGTTACAAACCTAGAATGCGCAGCACAAATTTAGTCTGATGTTAATTGCCTTTTGATGCAATCCTTACCAAAGTGACCATTACATTTTTCACAGAATCTGTTTTAGAGTGATTTATATTATTTGGGAAGGCGTGTAGAATGATAACTTGATGCAATTAATATAAAGTTTATTTTCTTTCCCCGACAGGAAAATGTTTCACTGATCAAGGAGATCAATGACCTGAGGAGAGAGCTCAAGATTGCCCGCACCCAGGTCCACGATCTGGAGGCCGCCCTCGGTATCAACAAGAAGAACAAGACCCCCGCCCAAGATCTGACCTCCATACCCAACGGGTCGATCGTCTCCGGCCTAGCCTCGAGGGAGGGTCGCAACGACGAGAACGTCAAGATCATCGAGATGCAGCGAGAGGAGATCCGTAAGCTGAGGACCGCACTTTCAGATGCAGAGCAGTATGCTACGCAGAGACCGCCGTCAGGTGCAAGGCTTCCTCCTGTACTCGCACAATAGTTGATTTATCTTATACAACCTGTATGTAGAGTATATTCTAGACTTTATTGTAGATTCTTCAGAATCACTTGGAGGTGTGAGACGTTTTATAGTCTTTCCCCTCCAAAAAAAGGATTTATATTGATGCCAGGCTCATGAATCACCTCACCTATATTCTAGAACACAAAGAATCATCCTTTGGGTTGATAACTGAAGCTCCCGATCGTTGGGGAGTTGCGCTGTTCTTTCAATTTTGCATACCATTTTGAATATCACCTTGTCACAGATTGAACATATTTTTCACATTATTCCTTGTTTTACATCAGTAAGCCTTCCAAGTTTACTCCATATTCTTGTATGGAATCCGCACACCTTGAAACAGAATGCAACCAACTGTGCCTGAATGCATTGTTAAGATGACAGATTATGTTAACGTTCACACATTAGTGCACATTTGCACATTGTCAATGAAGAATTAAAGACAGGTGTAAAAGTCAACAATGATACATTGTCTTTGCCAGCTTTATAAACTTTGATTCTTTTCCAATTTAAGGGTTGTGTCTCAAGAAATGAGTCAATGTACTGAACCTTGCAAAAGAAGAATGAACATTATCAGCACTTAATTCAATTAGCTTCTGTGACAGTTTATTCTAAAAATCTATTCAGGGCTCTTATTTCTTACAAATGTTTAGATTGTTTGCCCATTTTCTACTGAAATTTAAACCAGGCAGTGGGTTTAAAAGCTTTGTCTAAATTAAAGTTTCAAGAAAGAAAGTAGACCTAGGTAAAAAAAAAAAAAAAAAGGATTCCTTTGTTAACTGTGACTTTGTTCTTGCAACTGATTTGACTAATGAACCTAGTTCATAGGTATAGGCATTTACTCAAGCAATGATTGTACGGGTAAGCCATGGTTTGTAACCTCAGCCGTAAGAAGGAGCATCTTTAAACCATATGCACCCATGCCCTTTACTATGGCCAGCATAGGTCGCAGACAAAGTCATTCAGTTTTCATGGGCCTGTAAATTGATCCTCGTGGTATGTGGGTGGTATTACTTCATACTAGACAGAGCTGGGTCCAACACGATTGACTCGAGTGATCTTTTCCATCAAATAAATGCCTCGCTGCCTTGATGCTTCGACTAACAGTTATGAAACTTTTTGAAAAATTGGCTTCCGAACAGAGATTCCAGTGCGTATTCACACAAGATATTACCTGTCTTTCAAACTGCCTTACAGTGTGATGCAACTTTCCACCTTACCCCAAAACTGTATATACAGTTTATGATGTACTGTGTATAAAGACATGAACTGATTCCTCTATCTATCTCTCTTACTCACACTTGATGTTATTGATTAGACTTTGAACATTTCCTCACAAAGGAGACACATGCTTGTAACTAGAGATAAGGAGAACCCCTTGAACCTTTTTGAATTACAACAAAATGAAGAAAACAAAAGAAGATGCTTTGCAAAACTGAGAGAACATCAGTTTTGGAAAGAAAGTCATTTGACCTGCAACATGCAATGTAAGTAGGCTAGAAAACAAATATACAAGCAATTTTGGAACAGGTCATGTGACTCTTTCATATATTCTAAACATACTCGAAAGAAACTGAATATTTCAAAACAACAGTGAGCACGGCAACGAAAGCTGGGCACTGCACTTTGCAAACTCTGTTTTGTGTTTTGTGTTGAACTTTTTATGATGTTGTAGGCTTAGAGCTAAACAATGGATCTCCAAATTATGAACTTATGAGTCATGCATAACAAAGTTGTTAATTGATAGCTTCCTATCTGTTTAGATGGCAAGCACCATGAGGTGTGGGGAAAAGAGAGAAAGAGATAGAGAGAGCAGGCAAGATAACATGAGACCATGTGAAACCAAGCACTTAACATTCCAAAATGTTCTCGTACATGTCTGCTTGTCATCAAGTTATATTATTCCTGAATTAAATGTTCATAGATCTTTTTCATCCAATTATTTTCTGTGGTATATGTACTTTCTATCTTGTATTTTGATAGCAGAATGTGTGCAAGTTTAAAATCAATACTGCTCATATCTCTTGATTTGCACAAACTGCTCAATTATCTATATCTCTTGCATAATTTCTTTTTTAGGATAGAGTGCATCACTGAATGCAAGCTTGATTATTGAAAACTGAATGTGCATGGGAACAGACCCATTTATTTATGATGGTAATGTTCACATGCAAAGCTTTATATGAACATTTCAAGATTGACATGAGACAATGAATCTCTGAAGTAATGACACATGCATCCTATTGAACCTTGATTATATTTAGATTACTATCTCCCACTAATAATGACGAACTTTTTCTATCTGTTGGCTCACTTTCTGAGCCAAAATGAGGCATAAGGCTTTCCACAGCATATTCATTGTTGAGCCTATGCTGATTTAGCAAGTGTTGAAGTGATCGTTGCTGATGTCATACATTAATATGGGAGGAAATATGGCATGTGTTAGAGAAAGAGGAACATTCTTTTGTTTTGAGTCATAACCGCACTTCCTGTCGCAAGTTATGAATCAATCATAGTCGGAGGTTGGAGACAAGCTAGAAGGGGTCTAGGGTACAGTGCCCCCTTCCCACCCTCCCCCTCCTATCAGCGTATTATGATTTAACCTCATAGATTGGTAGCTCCTTAAAAGGGTTAGATTTTTAGAAGCCCCTGAAATTTAATCATGATCTTGCCTTTTCCCCAGGATTTCAGTATTTTACCTCTGACAGTCATATCCCAACCCCCTCCCCCCCCCCCCTACAACCATCCATGCATCATACCCCACCCCACCCCTATGAGGATATCCTCCTGACTGCACTCTCCATGTGGACAAGGAGACGAGGGGGTAGCTAGGGAAGGATGGAATGTGGTAGACTATATGGTAATACCCCCCCCATCAAGGTCCAGGCAAGCCCCCTTCTCAAGGACACCCCTCTTGATACGACACATACACATCTAGGCATCCAGAGGGGGGTGGGGTTTAGACGGAATTCGGTAGACTACATGGTAATACTGTAATAAACCCCCTATCAAGGTCCAAGCAAGCCCCCTTCTTG
The DNA here is from genome assembly GCA_035222895.1 of Strongylocentrotus droebachiensis. Lineage (NCBI taxonomy): Eukaryota > Metazoa > Echinodermata > Echinoidea > Camarodonta > Strongylocentrotidae > Strongylocentrotus > Strongylocentrotus droebachiensis. The sequence continues at coordinate 548,402 of JAVYIG010000251.1, read as the reverse complement.
AGGAAAACCCCTCATGATACGACACATACACATCTAAGCATAGAGAGGGGGTGGGGTTTAGAAGGAATGTGGTCTATAGACTACATGGTGATACTGTGATGAATCCCCGGCCCATCAAGGTCTAGGCAAGCCGTTGACTGGATGGAATTCCAGCCAGCCTACGCTCTTATATAGCTTGTTCAGACTATCGGAAACCTCGCGTAAAGAAACATCGTATAAAGAATCATCATATACCGGTAGCAAAAGGAGCGTTGAGACTAGAAAACAACATTATTTACAGAAATTTGGTCTAAAGAAACAAATTTTAAAGAGGTCATTTTACCTAACGGCTGACCGGTCAGCAGTGTATACACTCGCAACAAGCCATGTCCAGTTATACAATTTTCATATGATATGACGTTCAGACTACAACCAGACCGTGACCCTTTATCAAGTTTCGATGCTCAAACGTGCTTTATGCTTTTCAACGTTTCTTTATACGATGTTTAAGACTAGGAAACAAATAGCTGCAAAGTTACTCAAAGTTAAATGGGTCTTGAATGTCACGTGCGAAATTAATGGAGTAGAAGTTAGTGGAAGAGGATGCGCTGAGTGGATGCACTGAGTCACTGAGGAGTCAAGATAGGAAAGACTTCATAGGGTTGAGGTATGGGAGGGAAATAGAATTGCTGTGTGACCTTGTATGTTAGGGTTTCGATTTCAGCTTCTGTTAAAATTAAAGTATGACCCAGGTTGATTCGACTATCAAGTACTGCTTAAAGGCATCATCTACCTTCTCCACATGAATTGACTTCCAATATGAAACTCAAGGATTCTGATTAGTGTTTTAAACATCAGATTGATGATGCATCATCTGTGAATAGCCGGAAGGACAGTTACCCTATTTATTTTGAGACAGAGTTAATGACGTTCTTGCTCTCAACAGGCAATATTATCTGGACACATATTTGTATATTGCTAACAAATCTTGAGTATGTTCAATTTCAGGTTATTAACAAATGAAGCACCAAATGTATAATGTATTCATGTCTACCCATGCAGCATAACGTATAATAGAGTAAAATATAACTACAACACTGTACAATGAAATAGTAGGGAATTTACGACCAATTTGTCACTTGTTAATGGTACATCTACTTGGGTAGATTAGTTTCAAAATTGATATTTCAAATAATTGATTTTGTGCTATATGATTGTGAGAAATATTTGCAAATTCTGTGTGAAATGTGTCATCTCATTTTTCTTCAGTCTAGTGACTGGTTAGTACTTTTATTCAATAAGTGTGATCAGAGAACATTTAATGCAAATTTGAATGAACTGTATCGTTGCCTGTGATATTCCAACTGGTCCAGTATTCTGAGCCTGTGTTTATAGTCATAACTATCTTTTCTTCCATCATGCCTTCTTTATCTATGCCTGTGCACTAAATAGTTATATTATGATGTGTTTATATCACCATAAACTGTCTTGATGATCCGTCCATAGTGATATTTTCATGCATTTATAGGTAGTAAACATTCAATTGTGTTGTTTTATATCCGTCTACTTTCAATTGTTGTTATTATGGAAGCAATAGTTTCTGAATATTCACAAATTGACTTCCTTTAAGTGGAAAGACCTTTATCAATAAGGAATGATATCACCTTGTCAATTATTACTCAAACCTTGATTAAAACCATTCATGATTCATATAAATGTATTGTATACCAGCTATTTCACACAATAGATTCATTGTCAAAATGATTGGGCCAGCTAGCCAATATGTATTAATATTAGCAAGGCTAAATGATATAAGCCAATGACTTTGTGAATGCTATACAAAAGGATTTGGACTAGCTTTGATGTAATGACTGTGTATTAAAGTGTATTAGTGTAATATACATGAGAGATTATGTTTTGTACAAAATAACACTGTATCATTTGTAAAAAAAAAACTATACATGGTAGTGTAATATACACAGGAGAATTATTATGACTCCCCACGATTACTGCAATTGTTTAAAGGAGTGGATAGATATTTCATTGCTCCTGTAATAGGCAAACCTGCATTTGCTTTTTTTTGTGTTTTCTTTCTTTTATCTAAAACAAGAGTCACTGAGAAGTAGAAACACTGATAGATTATATCACATAAATGAACTACAGTCTGTTGTTTAAATTTCTCTATTGCTCTAAACTTTATTAGGATCTATTGATATTTTTGGATAGAGAAGTGTTTTCTTCAGGAATTATTTAGATCAAAATGACATGGCTCCTCAAAAGAAAAGGCCCCAAAATTGTTTTTAATCACCAGCTGTTATGAAAAATCTTCATTCATTAGGATTCGTTGGAGAAAGAGGGTTGGGGGGAAAAATGAGGACATGTTGGGATTTAAACAGGGACATATTTGGCTTAGTATGGCCCCAGTTTCTGCCCTCTACTTAATCTTAATCTGTAGGATCGATAGCGAAATCCTTGTTGACTGATTAGGGTGTAGCCATTGTTGAGCTTTCTTTAATCTTTTCTAAATATTAGTGTACATACTTTCATAACTCAATTCGATATCCCATCCTATTTGAATTGAATAGTATATTTACGAGTGTATATAATTATTTGCATGTGTACTGTATTTAATGAAGAATAAATATATTTGTTGTTCAAAATATACATCAATGTGGCTAAGATTTGCTTTTATTGTGTTTGGATTTGAATTGTTGAGTTCTTATCGAAGTTGGATAGAATCACATATGAAAATACACTGTACAAGCCAAGGGTCACAAATTTGATGAAAAAAATAATTTTCTGGATCTGATGATGCAAATAATCAGAACTTCAAATCTCTTGAGATACATGGAAAGGTGACTTGTCTAATGCAAAGTTATGGTGTTTTTCTGAAAATATAATATTCAACTTCTTCTGAATTCTACCAACACCTGAATTACATTTAACAAGAAATATTCAGAGTAAACACTCAGTAAAACACATCTGAAATAATTATGAAATACAACATGGATTTCTTTGATAAAAACATTTCCCTATACAGCGAGTTTTATTCCATTTACTCAAATCAGACGGAGCTAACATTATAATTCAGTCTCCAATGATACAACAGTGTTAAACAAATATGTAAACATTGCATGGTGGAAAGAGACTATTTTGTTGACAAGGGTCTACCGTAGGCAGAAGAAATATGAACTACAAAATACTTTCTGAAAAGTCAAATCTGGATTTATTCAAAGGAAATAAAAGTGACTTTAGGAAAGCCTTTTAAACTTTCTCTTGTACTACAGCTCCCTTTACAACTGTAATTTCATAGACAGTTTAATGGCACACTGAAACTTTGCATAATTTCTTCCCATGATGCAATGGAACCATAGTGGATTAGTCCATAGCCACTTGAGAGCGAGAGTTATGTTACCGGAAATGGCTTGTGATTGGTCAGTCATTCCATGGAGCTCCAAATAGTTACCTCCTAGAGATTGTATGTTGGAGGGAAATATTTGGAGCAACACGATACCTATGACTGTGCCTGTGTACTAGCTTGATAGGCGTTACAACTATAGAGTACCAAAGCTGTGACATCATAAAAATCTATTCTTAGAATTTCACAATTTTTCTTCATTTTCCGACAGAGCATAGAAAATAATGTACAAATGTCAAAAACCAGTTGAAAATGTTAAGTATTGGCTGAGATATGACCATCTGAATGAAAAAAATTCTATAGGAGCTCATATTGCTCTGGTTCATAAAGTTATGAGCCAGAGCAATTTAACACTGAGCTCCTATTCTATAGGAAATGTTTGCATTCAGATGGTCATATCTCAGCCAATACTTAACCGTTTTAACTGGTTTTGAAATTTTGATATTATTTGTTATGTTTTTTCGGAAAGTGAAGAAAAAATTGAGAAATTCTAAAAATAGATTTTGATGACGTCACACTTCATCCGCACTCCAAAAGCTCTCTACACTATGGATTAGTCTAATATGTTTGATTTTTGATACTGGATTGTAGAGTACTGGATTGCTCGAAGTTGACACAATAGTTGGATTAATTAATTACACCTTGTTTTGTACATGTTTATAATTATGTCAAATACATGTAACGAAGGCTACAAAGCATCTATATACATAGACAAAAATTGTTTATATGCTACATGTATACATACTCCAATTCTATTTCTTTGCATGTTTAACAATATTACATGCATTGTTTTTTTATTGCGTTAGACTCACAGCGAAAGTTTGTTCTTTCAATAAATAGACCAACTATATACAACAATGGGTGGCAATGGGCCAATTCATATCCATCAGCATAGTTCACTTCCAGGTCAATTAACAATGGAATAACCTTCTTTGTGGTACTCCAACTTCTTCAATTAAAAAGCCATTATCATGTCGTGTCTAATCCTTAAGTGTCATAGTCAATAAAACATAGCCCTCATATTTCAGAATTAAAAATGAACATACAAAAATTATACATTAAAAAGTAGTGTAACTGCTTACATCAACAGTCATCAAAAAAGGGTTTCACACGTTATTCTTTTGTTTTCAGAGAACGTTTCCAAAAAAACAATGTGGACCTATGTTTCTGGTACATGTATATTTAAAAAAAGAAATTCCTGGACTCTACAACTGAATTCAATTCTTACCCTATTTCAATTATATGTTTTAAAGAAATTCCCTCCTTTCTGGTAACAATTAAAAATCATTCGCAGAGACCCTAGTCCTTTTAGAACAAAATCATAGTTGGTATGTAAAGATTCACATGGATTTTACTGTTCAATTATTGGAAACAAGTTACTATACCTAGTTGTAGTTGTAGTGCAAATGAACAGATGCAATATGTAGTGGACATCATAGAAAACTGGAATTCCTGCAAACTACTGTCCAGTGACCCTTGCATAAGAATTTTCATTTGAAGTGTTTATTATTAAGCCAAAAGATGGCACTAAGAGTTATAACGTTTAGTCCAATTAGGACTCATTCACAACCGATATTCCAGGAGCTAAAATTATTGAATGTGTATCAACTCCATAAATTATCTATTTGTGTTTTTATGTATCAATTATTGAATGATAAATTGCCACAGTCTCTAATTCAGTATTGCTGTTTCATAGAGCACAACTATGAGACTAGACAAAGAGAAAGTAAGAAGTTAAGTGTGCCTAAAGTAAGGACAACGCAAGGTAAATTTTCAATGTCATTCAGAGGCACACGCTATTGGAATGATCTACCCCTTTCTGTACGGGAGAAAGCATCAGTATCTTGCTTTCGTAGAACTCTTATATCACAAATGTTAATAGAATAGTTGTTTATAACTTAGAACCAAGGCTCTTGCCTTATTGTAAATATTATGTTATATAATTCTTCATCTTTTATTTAGTGTAAAATACCAAAGCTTTGTATATAAGCACAGAACATATTTACCCTAGATGTAGAATAATTTGTAGCTTAGGTATGTATTCAATAGTTATTCATATTTATTCATTACATTCTCATTTATTGCTGTGATACTTTTTGTGTGTTAGTGGTACTAGACACGATTAGCATTAAATGCTATTTTCTGGTCCCATTTATCCTTTCAATGTTAATTAATCATTCACATTTGATTGTTATATTGATGTACTTTTTGTTTTGGATAATAAACTTCAAACTCAAACTCAAACTCAAACTCATTTATTACAACTAAAAATGGTAACACATCATAACGTCCTTTAAAAAAATGGAATTTAAGCCTTGCAGGTGATGTTCAAAGTTGTATTCAATCAAACATTTGTTTGCAAGCAGCTTTCGCTAGAGTATGCATCCCTCAAATAATGCCCCCACCCCCATACAATCCGAAAAGTTACCAAACATGAATTTGGATATGATTGCATTACTGAATGAACGTCATGCGAATCTTGATAATGAAGTAGACTAGTACTGTCATAATAATAATTGGATTAATATAGCACCTTTGCAAGAGGATACAATGCTTGTGTTTGTCATCTAAGCATTTTGTGAGTTGTGACACAAGTCACTACTTTTGCAGCGTCCGACATATTGGTTTCAATTCACAGAACGAGGTCTGCATTGGACAGACTACAAAGGACTTTATATCACCTTGAAATTTACACAGTGCAAGCCAGGCTGGCAAGGGATTTAAAGAAATGGTGTAATTTATTGTGATATGTCACTGAGTCACTCCACTTCTATTATTCCTTTCTCCAAGAAATCCTTATTATGATTGTCTCTGCTTCTAGCTGACCTCAAATTGGCAGAACAAACAAACGGCATCTGCTCTGCAATTTCATTCATGCAGACATATGCCATTGTGATATATTCAAGTTTTTTTCTCCCTTCTTCCTTAACACCTAGGATGGCAACTTGTCATTTTGCATTCTGTTATTTAACAGGTAAATTCAATTCATATTTATTTATTTTTCTAAACAGCAATCTGCAATCCTTTGAAAAATTGAGACAAACAATTTTGTTTGAGGTAATGTAGAGTAGAGTTCTGGTATTAAAGAAACTGGTCTAAAAATCATGTCTGTTCTGAATGATTCACCCTGAAGTCTTTATATTTGTGTTTCTTTGACAAATCATTTCCCCCATGTTTTCCACTGACATACATGTACATATGACGGATGTCATTCAGTGTGATATTTTTACATTGCGTGTGAGATATATAATAATATTAATATGGATATTTACATGTATATAGCGCTGGTATCCGCCAGGCTCTGACGCTCATGGCGCTGTACATAATTATTTGGTTTCTTGTGAATAAAGAACTAAAGATAACACCCCCAGTCTATGACACACAGCTCTACATACCGTAAACATTTCACACAACACTCAAACTTCGCCCAACCACATGAAATACCTAAAGCACACATATTGTTGGTAATTGGTATTATCATTGATCCATTGTGAATATCTTGTTTGATCACCCTGTATTTAAAGGTAAAGACCAGTTTTGGAAACGCCCCCCTCTTAAAAAATGAAATGGAAGCTCTTATAACCAATCATGTGAAAGAATATATTTTGACTAATACGTGATGATACAAATTTTGCAGGGAAACCGCCTACTAATTGATATATTTGGTAAATTATTATATCTATTTGGACCCGATAGATATCGCGTACGTGTCGCGTAGTCCCATATACATCTTTCTGTGTACAGTGCTTAACTTTACCAAAACTGGGCCAAATTTCTTATCATTTTGATGATTCCAGAACCTTGCAGTACACACCCAATACTTATATGCTAGATGATCAACCTTTTCTGATCGATGCCACAACATTTCTTTCACAATGCAATCGCATGACCAGAACTGATCTTTACCTTTAAATCATGCTTGAATGCCTTGTAGCACATAATCACTTTTCCGTATTCACTATTTATAACAAATAACTGCAACACTATGACAAAATAAGTTGTGTATTTTTTCAATAAAAAGATAATAGCTTTATTATTTTAACCAAGCTCTCCATTTAAAGAGAACAAAATAGGTAATAAAATGCTTTTTACAATAGATACTTCTATAATGTACAGACATGTACTTTGTTGATTTAAAAGCTATAGATTTACAATATACCATATTCATAAAAGGAATTTAGATATATATGTGTACACGTATACATGGACATCAGAATTGCATGAACTACATGTACATGTATATGTTATTTAACAAAATATAAAAAATCAATCTATTAGTTACCTTTCCTTATATATGTTAACATATAATATGCAATAAAAAAAGAAGGAACAATATTTCAGACAACACAGTAATGAATATGATATTGAAAAGTTAATAATGAAAGTGAAATGCAACTACAGTACGTTTGACATGTGTGATGTCATCTTTTATACAGGATTGAAATAACATTGCTTGTTTTGGCAGATGGCAGTTTGTTTTGATCCAAAACATATACGACTTTCATTGTTGAGATTTGTGTATGACAATGCTGCCCAGTTTCATCCTGTTCAGCATTGTTCTGATGTGCTAGAGGTTATTTTTCAATTTTCATCTGTTCATCGACGGCACACTTTGATTTCTTCTAGTTCTTGTAGGTACAGAGATGAGAAAAGTCTCAACTAAAACAGCCAAAGATGCACTAAAAAGGTGAACAAGTGACATATTGCATTATTGCATACCGGGACTATACAACAAATAAACAGGATATTAATATAAATAATGTCTCTAACCCTCTATCACAATAGTTCAACAAAAATGAAAGCATTTCAGATATTTTGAAACCATAAACCTATAATTATACCAATACACTATAATTATACACCGAAGAGAAAAAAGATACCCTTGAAGAGATGAGCAATAATTCTTTGTATAAAATATGATTTTATAAGACATTGCGTTAATTTGATCTCTTTACTATATTTGGTGTAATCTTAATGATGTCTTCATGATGTTCTCTCCATATACAACATTGGATAGCACCACATTCCTCCTTGTATGTCTGTGGATAGAGTTTACTCATGGATTCGTCAGTCTGCATACCAACATAATGCTAGCTGTAGATTTAATACATCCTCCTCCTCCTCCTCCTCCTCCTCCATTTCATTTTCATTACATCTCTTTGACTCGTCGTCCACCACACCCTTTTCAGTCAGAGAGGCCCTTCCACATATCTCCTTCTTGCCTGTCATTCAATCCATCGATAAGATGTCTCTTGCAATGATAGTCGCATCATTACGACGACGACGGTTGACCCCCGATGTGGAAAGGTTCAAAAACATTCCACGGACCAACTCCGGTCACATCATGGCGATGGTAGGCAGTCGGATAGGATTTCCTTGGTGGTGCTAGGAAGATGGTCAGGGAATACGATGTCAAACGTGATGAGGAGGTCGCCGCGACGACTGGGCTGCTTGGGGTACGGGAGCCCCTCACTGGTCACTCGTTTTCTCGAGTTTGGCTTGATTACTTCTTTGCATGGAACCGTTATCGTTCGTCCTTCGATGGTCGGTACTTTGAGGCTTGTTCCTACCAAGGCCTGGAAGATGAAAGAAGAAAAATAGAGAAGAACAACAAAAATTAGATTAATAAATTTATACACAAAGAAAAGTTTCTTGAAACCTGAGTAGGAGGACAAAGTTATTTGGTTCTTTAAACTAAATGTAAGAAAGATGTCACTAACAAACAAGAGAGACATTATGAAAATAATATAGAAGATTCTAAGATTGTTATGTGAAGCTCAGAAACTCGGGGGAAGTGCAAAGCTAAGACTTCTGCATAGGTGGTCATATATCCCACATAATGATGCGACCACACTCATAAAAGGAAATTAATTAAATGTGGGGAATGTCTGTTTTATGCTTGGCTCTTACAAGTTACAGCTTGAGCTTGAGGGCAAGGGGAGGGGGCCCATCTTTTTTTTTTAAGGTAAAATTAACGTTACCATCTTTTTTTAAAACCTACTTTTGGGGGCCAGGGGAGGGGGCCCACCGGCCCAGGCCCACCCCCCCCCCCTGGATCCGCCACTGATGGACACTACAACCTAACATCTCTCTGAATACATGTACATGTAGGCCCATGTGAAATGTGGGTGACTAATGGGGATCTCTGATTGTCAACTCTTCACATTGTATGTATCCGGAATCCTACATGTTTATTATTGCATGCTCATCCCAAGGCTTACTAGTGTCATCTTTGCCCATCAACACATGTACTGTACATGATGCGCATACCTGTTTTCTTAACGATTTGCCAATGACGTGCCCAATTGCATTGTCACATACATGTACATGTATATGGATTGTTGGCTTATCATTATGTATGATTTTGTGACAGCTCTTCAATGATTATCAGATATGACTTTCTGAGTAATTAGCGTAGTCATACAGGCAGTGACCCACTTTCCCCCTCCTCTCCCACGATGCATTCTGAGAAACATGGCCTCCGTTCGGGCCCATCAAGGTTGTAATTGTTGTCTCCTGCAGAGCTGTTGCACCCTCTGCAGTTATTACACATTTACGGTTTGGATTTAAATAAGGATTGCGCATAGGTCGCGCCAGTGAGTAGGCAGTAGGCCTGTCTTCACTAGCTCGAGATTGCCAAATATTCCGCTATTTGAGCTACGGTATCCCGATCGCAAACTATCCACTGTATCCAGCTAATTTGAGTGTTCATCAGCCCGAAGTTGCAATTAGCGGGATATTTGGTCAGGATTGTTTGCAAAATATCCAGCTATTTGTCTCGTGCGTCTTCACCAGACCGAAGACTCGCACTATGCGCGAACGCTGAGCAAAATATCTTGAGCTAATTTCTCAAGGTCGAGTTTCAAGTTTCGATTTCGAATCTCGAGCTGATGAAGGCGCGATTTGTAACTTCGGGATTATTTTCCCAAATCTGAAATAGCGGGTTATTATCTCGAGATGATGAAGACGCGCCTAATGAGTAGGCCGAGGCGGCTGACGAAGGCAGTATTGATGATGCTCTGGGTTGTCCCAAATGACAGGGACCTATAAATATCGCGTGACCCCCTGACTGTGGCAAATACCAAAGTAGGCCAAGTGTTTACGAGATGCTAGCTATGAGGCAGAGAGACAGGAATGTCTGGCAGCTAGCTAGCTCCACGTTGATGTGGAAACTCAACCAGGGTGAGGGCTTAGTCTGCCATCAAAGTCTGATTCAAGAACTTTTAAACCTCAACCCAAAAGAATAATAAGTGTACATGTAGGTATGCTGAAAGATGAAATTTATTCCTGCCTATTGATGTACCGTACAGTGTACAATATTCATTACAAGAATGTACAAGAGAAGAGATATATTTAGTATGAAGATACTCTTAGCATGACATGGGAGCATCCATTTTCTTGATATACATGTACAGTACATGTATACCGTATGTGACATATACCAGGCAAACTTGTACATGTGGAAGGGGGAAATATGAAGGATGAAATTTAGTCCCACATTATGCTCGCCTGTTGCTATATTTGTCATCAAACTATTGCAGCTATAGTATTGGGTCTTTGCCAAAAGCCACTGTAAAGTTCCAATGTTCATTTGATTAAATTACATGAATGTGACCCTCTTATGCTATCTCACACATACTGTAGACGAGTACTGCTGTAAACCAACTCCTGTTGGCCGCCTTACATGTACCTGCCCTGAAAATGTTCCTCAAATCATACAATTCAATTTGTGAGAAAGTATGTCTGCGGCTCAAGGTACAAGGCTACAGCCTATATTTCTATATTATTAGGGACCCCAAAATGTCAGAGCTAGTCCACTCAGTGGAGAGAGACAAATGTATTATTATTGTCTTGCCAAAGGATATTAGTGCCCCGACGGGACTTGAACCACAAAGCATATGTGATCCACAGTCCAGTGACATATCCACTAGACCATGACACCTCTACTCTAATACTGCTTTGAGTGAAGCCTACACAACTTTAAATTGTTCAATCAAGATATTCTAAATATGAAAACAAAGCTTGAGCTGCCTGACCTTTCAGCAAACTCTATTTCTCAAGAAGGGATGGATAGATCAAATAAAACCCTTGATCAACAGCGAATGAATTAGCTTCCCCCACTATGTGGCTAGGGCAACAACTTGTCTTAACCCTTCAGACGTTGAAACAAAATTAAGCTGGATAGCTGTCAGTCAGCATTGCTCAGCAGCAAGCATCTAGATAGCCATGATGATCCACATTCTAGAACACAAATTGCGTTTACGAGGAATTGCTTCACCAGCACCATGATGTTAAAATGCCAAACAGGTGACAGGTTTGGTGTTTTGAATTTGACTCATCATTAGCCACTAATGCTAATAGTACTAGTAGATCATGCATAGTGTATCATGTGTTGAGAACCAGAAGGACATTCAGACAAGATCTAGTGTGTGTACTGTGTATATATGACAAACAGACATATAGAGTGGTGAAGTGTGACGTCATCAAAATTCTATTTTTAGAATTTCTCAATTTTTTCTTCATTTTCCGAAAGAGCATCAAAAATAATGTCCAAATGTTGAAAACCGATTTAATATGTTAGGTATTGGCTGAGATATTCCATCTGAATAAAAAGATTTCCCATAGGAACTCAGTGTTATTTGCTATGGCTCCTAACCATTAGGAGCCAGAGCTTATAACACCGAGTTCCCATTGGACATACAATCTCAGCCAATACTTAACATATTAAATTGGTTTTCGACATTTGGACATTAGTTTTGATGTTCTTTCGGAAAATGAAGAAAAAATTGAGAAATTCTAAAAATTGATTTTTATGACGTCACAGCTTCGGTACTCTATTGGCCCGAATTCACAAAGGAGGTTTGTTGACAAACCTTGGTTTTTGTACGTCATATGACGCGTTTTTTACAAACTTGGTTTGGCGAAGTGCCATTACAAGTTAACACCCTTCTGGCTCTTAGACTCAGCGATAATAGCCATGGTACACAGCAGGAGCATCAACATTTACAAACTGTGCATCATACCATACTTGCATGTGATAAAGGATGGCTAGGGGATATGTACAGTACATTGTATGCAAGTGCACTCTCCCAACAGAAATTGCAAGCTTCTTGCAATATTGACAACAACCCACGTTACAGACTTGTTGTATTTAATGACACTTCACAAGATCTGGTTATACTTTCCAAAAACTATAGAACTTGAATCTTTTAAGTACGTTATTTTTTCATTTGAAAATCATTTCAAATGCTTGTTTGTAGTGTATAATGTTCCGCACTATCAGATTATAACAAGAAATAAATAAAAAGTAAAATAAAGAAAAATTGGGTGGCCAGACACTTATTATTTGTGACGAAAAGTTGGATTTTGTACTGTTACTGTTAGATGTAAAAGGGCACTTTTGTTTTGGGTCAAATTGCAGATCTGCATAATGCCTAACTATGCAAACACCATAGTGTCGGTGAGTTTACAATTGTGCAGTCTCAAATGTGTACTGGAGAAATATACATTGAAAAGGACTTTTCCTAAGATTTTTTTTATTTTGAAACTAATAGTTGAAACTGAATAATTATGATCTTGTCAATCATTTGGAATTGTATTTAAATGTGAAATATATCTTAATTTCATCTCGGGCTCAGCTAGTGTACGATTGACATAAATTGATAAAGAAGTGTCTGGTATCGATCTAGAGCATTGCTTTTTTGCTTAGAATAGAATTTGAATGGTTCCATTGTTTTGATGATCCTCGCTAAAGTAAAGGCCTCAAATTCACTGCATCAAAGTTGTAAATGTGTACTAAATACTGTATGTCACCAACTTTTCAAGACATTTCATTGAAAATCTTTTCTGTAAAAGTCTAGTTTTAAGAAATAGTGTCCGGTAGTAGTAATAGGTTAATGCATACATTGTACGAGTGCAGTAATATAACTAAAGCCAGTTGAAATACTTACATCTCTTAGTGGAATTTTAGCTTTGTAGACTAAGTTGCTGCCATCTCTGTTGAACACTGAATGTGGTATGTCTTTGAGGGTGAAAACAATGTCTGCAGGAGTTCTCTTTGGGCCTTGGTCTCCTTCTTTGGGAAATGTGATTTTTGTGCCTTCCTTCCATCCTGGCTTCACATTGATTTCAAGAATCTTGTCCTCAGTCCTTGTTGTTCGGCCGTCTTCATTCATTACTCGACGATTGATTTTCATTTTCTTTGTGCACCCACGGAAAACGTCCTCGAGCGTGACCCTAAGGTCATGGTGTACTGGTGGATCTTGGCGTTTCCTTTGACTGTTGCTTCGTGTTTGGTGGGGTCCAGGGCCTGGGAACCCACCACCGAACCCAAAATCATCATCGATGTCCATCGCTTCAGGTTGGCCACCTGCAAAATTAAACCGAGTGTTTTGTTGACCACCCATGCCACCAACATTGAAAAACATGTCAAATGGGTTGTTGTTACCAAAGAAGCTTGTGAAAGTTGCGTTGGGATCGCCATGGAATGTCCATGATGAGAAGTTCTCCCCTTGTTCTCCATGTGGGGCACCTCCTCCACCTCCCTTCAGGCCTTCCTCTCCATATTTGTCATAAATGTTCTTCTTTTTCTTGTCACTCAAAACTTCATAAGCTTCTGCTATTTCTTTGAATTTTTCTTCCGCTCCCTTTGACTTATTCTTGTCAGGATGATACTTCAGTGCCATCTTCCGATACGCCTTCTTGATTTCATCGTCGGAGGCACCCTTGGCTACCCCGAGCACCTTGTAGTAATCTTTCCCCATTTTTGTCATAGGTGACAGCTATCTTTGACTTTTTCACAACCACGGACAAACCACGGTTGTTTCACAACCACGGACAAAATATTGTTCTTCTTTATGAAGGAAACAAGAGTTATTTTCCTTTCTTCAATCAATAGCTTCGTAGCACTAGCAGATCTTTTTACTCTGCTCTGTCCGATGAGAACAGCTGGACGACTCCCGAAGTCGAAAAGGCAATTTGTCGACTGGTTAACGTGTCGTTAGGTTGGTAGTAAATTGTGTTTCGATTTCTAACACTGTACTGCACTGGCAACAGCAAAACCTATTTAGAATTAGAGTTAGATAGAACGTTGATGCAATTCATGGAAAAACAATGTTCACCTCACACTATCAACCTCGCGAAGGAGACTGCTCGATCGTTTAACTCAACTCAAGTGCTGAATCAAATTTAACACGAAATCTTCCAATCTTTGCTTTTAAACCGTACCGGTTTGCGTTTGTTATTTTGATCCGGTCCTAGAGTAGTCTAGAGGCTGGAGATTAGCTCTAGCTTCGTCATATTCATAAATACACGTCCGCCGAACGTTCGCGCAAATAAACGAACTTTCTCGAAGCATCGAATGGTACTGGTGTAAACAAGGAAAACCGCGGGCGCGCGCGCGCGAAAGGAACCCAATCTGTGCCGCATAAAAAAATAACGCGCCCGGGGAAGCCTGGGCGTCGTTTCTCCACGGGATTCTATTCTACACGTACACAGGTCAACAAAATAATGTTGGGAGTGCTTTGAGTAAAGACGGCTTTTTTTCCCTTCCCCTGTGCTGCCTGTTTTCACGGAGAAGGGGAAACACCTATTGAATGCATTGTGCCCATGGAAACCTGGTTGAAACGCTGAGTAGTGGGAACACCTCCCAGCTACCGCTCTTCACCAGTATTGCTCCCAGCTGATGTGTAAACTATACACAAAATGCCATGAGAGAATAATGGTCGCGTAGCTTTGATCAAAGTTCCCCATTTAATACTGGCAGTCTTCCCTTTTCTTTTCTTTTTAGCAAGGGTTGAATTATTTGCATATTATATAAGCAGTGCCCGCGGGAAGGTCGGTGGCCTAGACCCCCCCCCCCCCCCGCCTCCCACAGTACACCTCCCACCGTACACACACACACACTTTTTTGGGACAAAGTACGAAAAAAGAAAGAGGGAGAAACTGAAAAAGAGAAAGATGCTTTATTGGTTAAATTGTTTATACGGAAAACATCAAAGGAATGTGTTTTATCATGATGCCATATTAGCAAATCAATGACATAGTTGATATGCCTCTGAGTTTTACTATAGAACGTCAGAACTATGATGTGTGTTTTTTTCTATGAATGCTTTATACGCCGTTTTTTTAAATCTATCATTAATCTTCATCATATCGACGTTGAAACTTTCGTTGCATCTTTGATTTCAATTTTTTTTTTCTTCAATTCGGAAGCTTAGTTGTTCCAATGTCTTCCACCACAGTATTAAATCGTTTATTTTCAAATATATGGCCAATATGATATTACCTCCCAGGGCTTAAATAGTAATCCAAGGCCACCAAGGCCATTGCCTTGGATGCCCCTTTGCCGGCCTCAATGACCCTCTCATTGGCCTTGGAGATTTTTTGTGCCCTTTCCAATTCTTCCTATTTGTGCTGTAATATAGGAATGTGCCCTTCAGAAAAGCGGCCTTGCCCTAAAAATGTTGAAATTTAAGGCCTGACCTCCCTACAAAAAAAATCTGACACAAACTTCAAGCATAATATGAGAGGAAGAGGATAATTATACGGTTCCCGTTTGCATGAGATTATAAACATGAATGTATATTTCACCTATGAACTATAGGCCTACTTATAAAAATAAGGGTCATATATTCTAATCTTAAGCAAGGGTTTCGTTTCAATGTTTCAAAATATTGCTTTAGACCATGATTTACTTCATTAAACACAAATTAAGTGACTTGCCTGTGTCACAATTGAGGTATACAAAATATGCCCATCTGACTCCGTAACATTGTTGAAGATTGATTAAAAAATTGTGTTATTTTTGTATGAAATGCTACTTATTATATTGTTTCTACTGTACTTACCTTCTAACATGCAAAAAAATCATGAAAACATTCTCAAACCACAAAGATATCTATGGTTTTCTTTGTGCAACACCCTCTAACAGTGATTAACAGTAAATTCTCCCAACCAATATGAATTTTCCCAACCGTTTTTCCATAAAAAAGACAGGCTTTTAAACATCTTTCAACACTTGAATGTCTGGAATGGTATATAGAGCCAGTTCATTGCCTTGTGACTATTTTCTTTCACCTAAAATGTAATTAAAACGTTTATATAGTTGGGAGAATAATATTAAGGTATCGATCAGATCAGAACCAGCTTGACTGATGGCAACAAGGCTGGACAATGCTCTGTTTGAAATCTAAGTATTAACTGATTGACACAAATTAAGAGTGAAAACCAATAATGATCGAGCCGACTACACGTCAATGTATTACATCTTTTCATGAAGTCTTTTGAATGAATTCTGAATGAATAAACCGATATAAAAGTCCATTTTTAAATCATAAATGTCATTCAGAACCCTCACTCATTCTCCCCTCACCATGACTGAATATTTTAGGTTTGGCTCAACATAGCAGACGACGACACTCGTGCACAATCCTATATTCGTCTTTATTCTATTACCTTCGCTAATAACGCTTTTGCGACAAACAAACTAAATTTTGTTAACAGTACAGAAGAGTCGAGAACAATCTGGGATTTCCCCGTCAGTGTGAAAAGGCCCAGCTAGTCCTATTTAGAAGCCGCGCCTACCATGGACCCACACTGAAGTGCATGGACCAACATTGGAAGCTTCTCCAATCTTTGGCGAAGCTGGCGTCTGTGCTATTATGACCCACTCATCGATAATACCAAACAGCGATAATACCAAAACAGCGATAATACCAAACAGCGATAATACCATAGAGATGCCTTATTAAGTCTCTATGGATAATACCAAACAACAACAACAACAACAACAACAACTACTGGCCTATTTAATTTTGATCTCCAGTTCTCCACCACACCAACACAAAGCGACACCCCCTCCCCCCCCCTCCCCCCTCCCTCCACTTGCTGCCAGTCGAAGACTCGGCGGCTTGAATCAACATTAATTACATTACATCTTCTTTTAGAATTTCAAAAATGGCGACAGAAAAAGCACCAGCGATTGGAATTGACTTGGGCACCGCCAATTCTTGTGTGGGAGTCTTTCGAAATGGAGAGGTGGAGATCATTCCTAACGATCAAGGAAACCGGACCACACCCAATTATGTTGGATTCACAGATACAAAGATATTGATTGGTGAAGCAGCCAAAAACCAGGTGGCAATGTAAGTGTCTTACTTTTTCCCTTTTTTCCCCTTTCATTTCTTTTCAATTTATGTTCATCGATCCAGGATTCTTCCATGCGGTCACTGCTATTTGTGAAGGGAGGAGATTGTGCGCTTACATGATAATGAGACAACTGACACCATTATTATATACCGGCTCATACAGAAGGCTTTGATTCTTTAACCATTGATTATCAAGTCTATTCATGGACAAATTATTGTTTAATAGATATATATCAATTAAGAAAACTCGTAAGATTCATAACAGTAATAATACAATTATTATCCTTGGCTCCTATAAGGCTGAAATGCATAGTCTTATATTTTTGTCAACAAAAGTGTAGATAATATACTCGCAGTAGTAGACAAACCAAGCGCTCCTGGTATCATTATTTTTTGTGGTATGATATAACTTTTTAAGGCCAGGAATACTCTTTGCTTCACGTATTTGTACACTTTCCAACATCCTCTGTTCTCCTAATCTGTATGGGGACCACGCAGCCCCATGTTTTTTATATTTCAGTTAATGGTTATACTTTGGTTATCCGTGATCGCCCAAAACAATGTGAAATGTTTGTCACACCGTAGTCAAGCTACAACAGTATTATATGCAATAAAAGCAACCGCTTTTCTGACTTTTTAAATTGCGATATTTCGTAACAGGTGAATTCAGAAGTTGGGACTTGGGTTGGAAGCGTTCCGTATGGAATTGTTGACCCCCGTTTTGTTTGTTACTGTTAGTTACGTCACTTACGTGTTGATTCTTTTGCGTTCATTGTATTGGAGGATTAACCCAACCCCTGTATAAAGTGTGTTGGATCATAAAAGGACTGGGATGCATGTTCCATTCACAGAAAAGGGTCAAAATTAAGGCGTTAACGTAACTAGAGGGATTCATTTGTAAATAACATACTGATATACTAATTAATACACACATGGAAACACAGAAACATTTGAATCAACGAGAAGTTGGTTTCTGAAAATTTGAACCCAATTCATGTTAACAAAAATTCAAGAATTTACCATTGAGAACATTATAGCCCATAGCCAGTGCAATAAACAGAGAAATCAAAGCGTACCCTCCTTTGACAAAAATGATACGGCCCATACAATCACGTAGCGTCATGGATCGAAGTGGTCACTGGCCCTCGCAGTTTTTTAGGTTTTAAATTAACATTTAATACTTCAAGATCAAATTTCCCAGTAAAAAGTTCACAATATGGTCATTGGTATTATGGTCAGTCTTTCAAAGACTTTTGGATGGGAACTCCGGCCAAAGAACAGAATATCGATCGATGATGATCATCATTGGTCACTTTTTCATCTTCAAAAGTACGGTGGTTTTTCTCAACCAATCGACACACTGTCTTGTTATGTCACATAATTATAAGGTAATAATCTCCACTATTCGATTCTTTTCGACCCGGTGGAATACGACACAGAAGAATCGGCACTCAAAATGATTGGGTGAAAAATGTGCGCTACCACAGGCGGGAAAACCGACATAATTATTAAGATCACCCCCCCCCCCCCCCCTGTGTATACGCGCCTGAACACAACACATTCATATGATACCATTTTTTTAATTTGTACTGTACCATTATATACTGTATATATTATATATTTTTAAACTCGTATACGTATGTATATTTTTAATGTATTTACTTATGTATTTTTAATATATTTGCTGGAATTGAAATAAACGAATTGAATTGAATTGAATATTCCAGTGTTTCGCTTTCTACATTTTGTCAAAAAAGTTTGGACATTCAAATGTTATTTTGTCTATCAAAATCTTAGAGATTCTGCTAGTTCTTTTTACCAGTACGATCACATTCAAGAATTCAGATTAAAGTTATATGAAACGAATCTTTATACGTATTAACTTAGATGGGATTTTGCAACGAGCCAGGAGTAAATAATATTAACGCTTATTCGTAATGTAAAAGTAGTTTTAAATAGTTCCTTACTTTTAAGATAAAAAAAACAATCATCATTCTTGTCGATATATAACACATTATTTATGCCTATATAACTATTTATTTCTGCCGACAAATTATTGTTTGCCTCATTAAAGAAAAATTATCATGGTCTAGATTCTGTTTAATTTTATTTCAGAAAAAAGAAGCTTCACTCAATTGTTTATTTTAAATCAATCAATGACAAGAAAAGTGTCATTTAGGAAACTTTGATACATTCTTACCGTATTGAAAAGGTATTCCTTTCCAAGTTTTTGGTATATACAGTGTATACATTGACACCACTCTCATACTTCGGTACTAATCGGATTCATTTTTGCCCTGTTTTAACTTTAATATACCCTTCCTACTGGGTATAATGATTACAATTATTAAACATTTTTTTCTTCTATTGTATTTCGACAGGAACCCAAATAACACAATCTTTGATGTCAAACGCCTGATTGGAAGAGGATTCACCGATGACAACGTGCAATCGGACATGAAGCACTGGCCTTTCACCGTCATCGACCAAGAAAGCAAGCCAATGCTACAGGTAGACTACATGGGAGAAAAGAAGACAATGGCACCAGAAGAAATTAGCTCCATGGTCCTGACCAAGTTGAAGGAGTCAGCCGAGTCGCACATTGGGCAGAAGATCACTGATGCCGTCATCACTGTTCCCGCTTATTTTAACGATGCTCAGCGACAGGCGACGAAGGAAGCAGGGCTGACCGCTGGACTTAACATCCTCGGGATCATCAACGATCCCACCGCTGCCGCCCTAGCCTACGGACTCGATACGAAGCTGAAAGAAGAGCAACATGTCCTCATCTTCGATCTCGGTTGTGGTACGTTCGGTGTCTCAATCCTAGACGTCGCTGATGGGGTCTTCGAAGTGAAGTCGACAGCCGGAGACACTCATCTCGGAGGAGGAGACTTTACTAACAAACTAGTCCAACACCTTGTCGGAGAATTTAAGCGAAAACACAGGAGGGATCTGACGTCCAACACAAGATCTCTTCACCGCCTTCGCACAGCAGCAGAGCGAGCTAAGAGAACCCTATCCTGCAGTGATCAAGCTATCATCGACATGGACTCACTCTACCAAGGCATCGACTTCTCCACCATTGTCAGCAGAGCACGATTTGAAGAACTGTGTATAGGTCTCTTTAGAAAGTGTCTCGAGCTAGTAGAGAGAGCATTATTCGGTGCTAACATTGACAAGAAGAAGATTGACACCGTGGTACTTAGTGGTGGATCGACACGAATCCCCAGGATCCAGATGCTTCTTAAGGAGTTCCTAAACGGCAAGGATCTCAACATGTCCATTAATCCCGACGAAGCTGTAGCCTATGGTGCCGCTATCCAAGCTGCCCTCTTATCTGATGACCAGAGTGAAGAAATCAAGGACGCTCTTCTTGTTGACGTGGCCCCTGGTTCTTGTTGGCGTTGCTCCTGCTGTTTAGCTACCAAGAGATAGCTCTTGATAAAGCTAAACAGCAGGAGGCACATGGGATGACGAAGCTCATTGAGAGGAACACAAGAATCCCAACAAAGAAGGCAAATACCTTCACTGCCTGTACTCTGACAACCAACCGCCGTTGCCATCCAAGTATTCGAAGGAGAAAGAGTTATAACCAAAGACAACAACCGACTTATCCAGTTTGAACTGTCCAGCATCCCTCCTGCACCGCGAGGCGTCCCAAAGATCCAAGTCTTTTTCGAGATCAACGCCAACGGCATCATGATCGAACGTCACAGCCAAAATCAGAGCACGCGGGTCGTAGCAACTAGGTCACTTTCAACAACGACAGCGGTAGGCTCTCCAAATCCGACATCGATCGTATGATCAACCCGGGGGAGAGGAGGGCATTTTCAAGATTGTTTGAATTATGTATATTACTTGTTAAATAAAAATGAAATCTTTTGATATCATTTTATCATGTTCATATCTTTTCTTCTTTTTTGTAAACAATTTAGTGTTTTTTTAGTATACAAATTGCTAGTTGGTTTTTAAAATCTTTTTGTATACTGTTTCATGTTTTTATATAAAGTATGATTGTGATGATCTTTTCTTCTGAGTTTTACTGAGGGATGACAGAACTATAATGTTTTTTTTTCTTTCTATGAAAGCCCTTGACAAGTCTCCTCTTTTAGTTTCCGTTAGGACAACAGGAAGCTATGTCTTATGATTAATCAGTATCATGTTTATGTTCTTAAATATCGGCTTGAAACTTTTGTTGCATCTTTGACTTCCATTTTTTTTTCAATATCGGAAGCTTAGTTGTTCCAATGTCTTCCATCACAGTGTACATAATTGTCCTACAAAACATTTCTGCCAAAAACTTTTAAAATATGAGAGGAAGAGATGATACGGTATTCGCTCGCATTAGATTATAAACAAAAAATTATTTTTCACCTATAAAATGTAATCATAAAAATAAAGGGTCACATTTCTAAATATTTGGCAACTGTATCATTTGAATGGTTCAAAATAATGCTTTAGACTATGATTAAGGTCATTAAAAAAAATAAAGTGACCTGCCAGTGTCACAAATAAGGTAGAAAATTATGCCCTTCTGACCGTAATTAAATGCCTAAAACCCCACGCAAATTTTCGCTAGACTCTTCCTGATTGTAATTTAGGGAGGGAGAAAGAAAGAGAGAGAGAGAGTAAGAGAGAGAGGGGGAGTGAGAGTAGGAGAAAAACAGGGTCGGGGAGGGGGATTGAGAAAGAGAGAGAGGGAGAGAGGGAGGGGCCATACATGGGGTGGCACGGGGGGAAGCGGGGAACAGGTAAGAGAATGAGGGCTGTTAGGAAATTGCATGAGGCAACATTCTTAATCTCATGCTCTGTCGGGGTAGTGAGCACATTTTTTTTTTTTGGCCCTCGAAAATTTCAAAATTTGCGACCCCCCCCAAAAAAGGTAAAAAATCACGTGTTTTTACATGATTTTTTTCTCAAGGGGAAGGGGGGCCGGGCCCCCGACCCTCACCCCCCCCCCCCCCCTGGAACCGCCACTGTTAATAGTACAGAAGAGTCGAGAACAACCTGGGATTTCCCCGTCAGTGTGAAAGGGTCCAGCTCTATTGGCAAAGCAAGTGCAAGCGCCTCGTATACCATTGACCTAACAGACTAGAAGCTTCTCCAATCTTGGAGAAGCATGGCTTCTGTGCTATATACCAGGCTCATCGCTGCTCAAGCTTTCATTCGAAACTCGACAGCTCCTCTTTTCACACGACAAATGAGGCCAATTTTCATCTTGAAAGACTTCTACGGAGAGAAAAAAAATCGCAATCTCATTTCGCATTTTATCCACAGCATTTATTTTGAGAGGACAGTGAATTCTGAGTGCTCAAGTATAGCGTAACGAGCGGAGCGTCAGGGGCGGCGGAGCGTATTTCAAAATGGGGGGGGGGGGGCACCAAGAAAAAGGGCACTTTATGCAGAAAAAGGGGCACCTACAAAGTGAAACCTCAAGTCGAAAATGTACAATTTTTAGACATTGTATTATATCCTACATTGTGATAACATTCTTATAGACTTTTTTGATTTAATGGACAGTCACTACGATAAGATAACACCCATTTCTCTCCCAAAATGAAAAACATTTCAAAAATCGAAATAAATTGATACATTCGAGGTTATTGTAAAATGTTGGTACTTATGATATTAAAATATCTTAGGTACTGAAATGTTAGCCCAGTGCCGTAAATTTATTGTGTATTTTTTAAACTGGATTCGTGCAATTCGGTAAATAATTTTAGTCAACATATAAACTCCAGATTCCATTCAAACACCACGTTTTGACCAAAATCAATTTATTTTCTAAGGATTTTTCTATTTTCCATTGACAATAACAAATAATTGTTGATGGTAAATAACCTTTAAATCACCACATTTTGACCAAAATTTATTTATTTTCCAAGGATATTTCTATTTTCCGTTGACAATAATTGTTGATGGTAAATAACCATTAAATCTTAAATTTTGGGCATTATTGGCGCATTTGGGAACAGATTTTTAGAAAAAAAGACCCATTAATATTACAAATTTGTGGCGTCCTATGGCAAAATTTGCACCACCCCCTTCCCCTTCCCCCCTCCCACTCAGTTTTATTTAGGGTACGCGTATATGCATGTTCCCTCCTTTTGAAAACACCCCCCCCCCCTAAGTTCGGTGTAATACGGACCGGATTTTTGTGTACTACGAGCCGGACTTTGGTGCGTGAAAAGTATCCCTTTTATAACGGACATTTTGGGTACACGCATGCGTTCCCTCGACCCCGGAGTGGGGAGGGGCGGGCCCCCTTAACGGAGGGTGCAAAAATGGCGATGCCCATGCAAATTTGTCACTGAACAGCTATCTTTTTCTATATAGAAACCGTATTAGAAATCCTTATGGTCAGGAGGATGAATTTCATATATATGACAAAAACTAAATCAGTTTGACCTTAACCAATTTTCATTGATTTTTCGTTTTAACTGTTAATTTGGCGCCCTCTAAAAGTGGCGCCCCCCCCCCCGGCTACAAAACAACATCACATCAGACTCTGATTATACGCAGTTACACTTCACTAAAAAAGTCACGGAAGAGGAGAATTAATTAGGGTAATGGGGAGAAACGAGAGAGAGATAGAGAGAGAGAGAGAGAGAGAGAGAGAGAGAGAGAGAGAGAGAGGGAGAGAGACAGAGATAGACAGTGACAGAGAGACTGACAGAGAAACAGACAGACAGAGAGACAGAGAGGGAGATGAGATCTAGAGGCAGGTAGAGAGAGAGAGAGAGAGAGAGAGAGAGAGAGAGAGAGAGAGAGAGAGAGAAACTGAGACATAGACATATTAAGACTGCTCACATATTTAAAGAGAGAGAGAGAGACCCTGTCTTAGAAGATACCAATGTATTTTGTTTTATAAAAATGTGGCAGCGGTGCAGCTTTCGTACCATTGGGTGATAGGCCGCGAGGGGGAGGGGGGGGGGGCACTATATGAATCACCATACATGTGAATCACGGACCATTTTCATTCTCTTCCCCCTTTTTTTTATAAAGTAACCAACTAAGTTGCTTTCTCATTAATTATATCTATAGTATGATATGTTTGTTTTAGTATCATGTGTGGAGATTATGGGGAGATAGACTGAGAAACTTGCATTGCTTGGCTTATCATAATCTTACCATTAGCAAATCATTTACCCCTTGGCCTTCACAGGTAGCTTACCATAGCCAATATCGTAAGTTGATTTTGCAACATTCGAGATTCGTCTGTCGATTGGGGATCAAATCTGACGCAAGAAAATGGATGTAAGTTTATCTGAGGTATTTGTACTATACTCTGTAAATTGAAGTTATGATATATGTGTTTGAATGATATCGTGATGTTCTATCAGCAGTAGACGAGTGTAATATTTGTTCATGCTCTGGCCTGGGGATGGCAGCGAGGCCATGGACTAGCCTACACGTAACTGAATATAGTGGGGCGATAGCTAAGCAAATTACCACCCCCCCCCCCCCCTCCCACCCGAACTGCAGGGGTGTGTGCGCGCATTGCCATGGCATTGGTAATTGTCACACCTACAATTAGGCACTTCAGATGAAATTTATTTGAACACCCATTCTGAGTTAAATGATGTTTGGCTAGGCTGAAGAACACTTCAGAATTCAGAAGCAACACAAATTGGTTCAGGTAGGCACATTCATGGGGCACTAGAGGGCGCTTTGCGCGCGTACGAAAATCTGAATGGCCTTGCTGCGGTGGGTCGGCAATAATCAGCCCAAAACTTGGATATGGGAGGGTGGAAGGATTTATCTTTTTTATAATGTTATCTGGTCTTACCCTTAACCATCCTATGTTTAATCTATGTAGAAATAACATGCGAGTACGATAAGAGAAACATCGGGCCCATTACTGATGCAACTTTTAAAATATTAGCCTAGAAATGACCACCAAACGGAAAAAATTGACATTTTTTCCCGACAAATCTTCATAAAATCTGATTTATAAACGAGTCACATCTAGGTACACTAATACAGGCCTCGAATTACATCAAATTTGGGTCAAGGCCACTTTTTTGAGAGGGCACAAATCCACTGAAAGGGGCACAAATCTATCCTAAGGGGCACTAAGGCCAACGTGGAAAGTGCGTGAAAAATCACCTCACGCCGTTGTTTTCAAAATAAGCAGAATAAGCGGGGGGGGGGGGGGGAGGGTAAGAGGACACTTTTTTTTGTTTTTTGGTCTCGAAATTTGAAAATTTGACATTTTGTTCCCGTTGGGGTGGGGGGGGGGGGGGGGTGAGGTCACCTTTTTTAGATCAGCCATTGGCATAATTTTTTTTTGTGTGTGTGTTTCATTAAAAAAAAAAAAAAAAAATCACAAAAAAAAGGGGGGAGGGTTGCTCCAAAATATAGACATAAAAAAAAACAAAGGGGGGGGGTTCAACGCCCCAAACCCCCCCCCCCCCTGCGTACGTGACTGCTCATCTGAATACAGTTCCCCCCCCCCCCCCTCCCGCGCGAAGCGCGGAAGCTTTTACGTTTCATTAAATCATTAGAGAAAGAAGAGGATTCGTTGTACCGTTTTTTACTCTTAATCCTCGTCTAAATTCGTCCCCCCCCCTCCCCTGCAAAGCTCGGAAGCTTGTACGTTTCATTAAATCATTAGAGAAACAAGACGATTCGTTGTACCGTTCTTGAAAATGATCCTCGTCTGAATTCAGTTCCCCCCCCCCCCCTCATCTGCGCGCGCGAAGCGCGGAAGCTTTTACAATACATTAAATCATTAGAGAAAGAAGACGATTCGTTGTACCGTTCTCGACTCTTAAAGGGATCGTTTAACAATGTTAAATCTGAGATACACGGCCCTACGTGTTATCAGTGTCTGTGATATGGTGTAATATTGAAGCCCTAAAAAAATTGCGCTTCAAAATGATCAAGAAGTGCCTCAAAAAAGTAAAAATCTTTGAGTGACCGGTTTTACCATACTCGTTTACCCCAATAGACTGTAGTGTTATGAAAACCGTCAGGCGAACGGTTTTCAAAATGTGTAATTCCAATCATAAATATCTTGATAATCAGACAGGCGATCGGCTTGTAAAATTCATGGGGTTCCTGACTGACCTAAAGGTTTATAATTATCATTGCATCATGAGCTAAATCCAGAATTTTGTTTCAGAATCTGAGACAAAGTTACTGGATCCCTTTAATTCTCGTCTGAATTCAGTTCCCCCCGCCCCAATCAGCGCGCACGAAGCACAGAAGCTTTTACATTTCATTAAATCATTAGAGAAAGACGATTCGTTACACCATTCTCGACCCCTCATCCTCGTCTGAATTCAGTTTTCCCCTCCCCCTCCCGCGCTAAAGCTTGTACGTTTCATTAAATCATTAGAAAAAGAAGACGATTCGTTGTACCGCTCTCGACTCTTAATCCTCATCTGAATTCAGTTCCCCCCCCCATCCACGCGCGAAAGCTTTAACGTTTTATTAAATCATTAGAGAAAGAAGAAGATTCGTTGTACTGTTCTCGACTCTTAATCCTTGTCTAAATTCAGTTACCCCACCTCCTGCGCGATCGAAGCGTGGAAGCTTTGACATTTAATTTAATTATTAGAGAAACAAGACGATTCGTTGTACCGTTCTCGAAAATAATCCTCGTCTGCATGAATGCAGTTTTCCCACTCCCGCGCGAAGCGCGGAAGCTTTTACGTTTCATTAAATCATTAGAGAAAGAAGACGATTCGTTGTACCGTTCTCAACTCTTAATCCTTGTCTGAATTTCAAAAATGTTTTTTGTCTGCTCCTTTTTCTTCATACGTCCTCTTCCTTTTCTCTCCTCTCTTTTTTTGGTTTTTTTTTTTTGGGGGGGCGCCCCCACTGCCCCCCCCCCCCCCCCCCCCGGCTACGTGCCTGCGGTCAGATGAACATCTTTTGATACCTTGTCCGCCCCCGGAAACTCATGGGTTGAAGGCAAATTACGGTCAGATAAGCATTCAGGGGCCCGCCTCAGGGCCCCTGGAGGAGTCGAGGGTGCGGAAACCCCTGAATTTCAGCGGACGGAGCCCCCAGAAGCCCATGGGTTTAAAGCATTACGTTACCGTCAGATTAGCATCCAGTGGGGTCCAGGGGGCAGAGCCCCCGGAAGCTCAGGGGTTTAAGCATTTGATTACGGTCCGATGAACATATTTTTATACTTTATTTGTGACACTGGCAGGACACTGATTGGCGTGAGGTCCAGCGGGCGGAGCCCCCAGAAGATCAAGGGTTTTAGGCACTAAATTGCAGTCAGATGAGTATCAAGGGGCCTACCAAAGGGCCCTTGGTTGGGTCCCGGGGGCAGAGCCCACGGAAGCTCAGGGGTTTTAGGCGTTTAATTACGGTCAGATGAGCAATTTTTGATACCTTATTTTGTTGAGAAACTGGTAGTTAACTATTTTTTCTTTCTTGCTCTCTTTCTTTCTATTTCTCTTTAAAATGCTTTTCAAAAAAAAATTGGGGGGGGGGAGCTGGAGGGAGTGGGGAGTTTCCCCCTTTGACGTTTCATTGAATTATTAGAGAAAGAAGACGATTCGTTGTACCGTTCTTGACTCTTTATCCTTTTCTGAATTCCAAGGGAAGCGCGGAAGCTTAGACGTTTTTAATAAATTATTAGGGAAAGAAGACGATTCGTCTCGATCTCGACTACCGGTATTAATCCTTTTCTGAACTCAATTCACACCCCTAGCTCCCGCGCGATGGGCGGAAGCTATGACGTTTTAATTAAAACGTATGGGAAAGAAGACGATTCTTTGTACCATTATCTCGACTCTTAATCCTTTTCTGATTTAATTCCAGACCCTCCTCCCGAGAAAAATCCAAGTTTTTCACTGATTAAAAACTGTGAAAGAACGCGAAGTGAAGATGGGTAAACAAAACCTTGCCGATATTGATTGGTCCAAATAACAAGGATGGATTGAAAAACTAAGCCTGAGTCATTACGGTTTTTGTGCCAAACGTTTCAGTCATTTGGATGAAGACATTCTTTCATATCTCCGTATCGGCAATTAAGTCCCGCCAATTAATTTAGGAGTTCCATAGTGGCAATTCAGTTTTGCCAATAATTATTGTTTTTAGTAGATCTCCGTAGGGGCAACAAAGTCTTGCCGATTATCATTGTTTTAGATCTCCGTATAGGAACAACAAAGCCTTGCCGATAG
Source organism: Strongylocentrotus droebachiensis (assembly GCA_035222895.1). Lineage (NCBI taxonomy): Eukaryota > Metazoa > Echinodermata > Echinoidea > Camarodonta > Strongylocentrotidae > Strongylocentrotus > Strongylocentrotus droebachiensis. The sequence goes on along the minus strand of JAVYIG010000251.1, from coordinate 519,708 downwards.
TTATTGTTTTTAGAGCTCCGAAGGGGCAACTAAACCTTGCCGATTCTTATTGTTTTTAGATCTCCGTAGGGGCAACAAAACCTTGCCGATTATTATTGATTTTAGAGCCCCGGAGGGGCAACAAAACCTTCCGGTAATTATTGTTTTTAGAGCTCCGGAGGGGCAACAAAACCTTGCTGATTATTATTGTTTTTAGAGCTCCGTAGGGGCAACAAAACCTTCCGGTAATTATTGTTTTTAGAGCTCCGGAGGGGCAACAAAACCTTGCCGATTATTATTGTTTTTAGATCGAGGTCCGTAGGGGCAACTAAACCTTGCCGATAATTATTGTTTTTAGAGCTCCGGAGGAGCAACAAAATTCTGATAATTATTGTTTTTAGAGCTCCGGAGGGGCAACAAAACCTTGCCGATTATTATTGTTTTTGGAGCTCCGTAGGGGCAACAAAACCTTGCCGACTATCATTGTTTTTAGAGCTCCGGAGGGGCAACAAAACCTTCCGATAATTATTGTTTTTAGAGCTCCGGAGGGGCAACAAAACCTTCCGATAATTATTGTTTTTAGAGCTTCGGAGGGGCAACAAAACCTTCCGGTAATTATTGTTTTTGGAGCTCCGTAGGGGCAACAAAACCTTGCCGACTATCATTGTTTTTAGAGCTCCGTATGGGCAACAAAACCTTGCCGACTATCATTTTGTTTAGAGCTCCGTAGGGGCAACAAAACCATGCCGACTATCATTGTTTTAGAGTTCCGTAGGGGCAACAAAACCTTGCCGACTATTATTGTTTTTAGAGCTCCGGAGGGGCAAGAAAACCTTGCCGACTATTATTGTTTTTAGAGCTCCGTAGGGGCAACAAAACCATGCCGACTATCATTGTTTTTAGAGCTCCGTAGGGGCAACAAAACCTTGCCGACTATCATTGTTTTTAGAGCTCCGTAGGGGCAACAAAACCTTGCCGACTATTATTGTTTTTAGAGCTCCGGAGGGGCAACAAAACCTTGCCGACTATTATTGTTTTTAGAGCTCCCTAGGGGCAACAAAACCTTGCCGACTATTATTGTTTTTAGAGCTCCGTAGGGGCAACAAAACCTTGCCGACTATTATTGTTTTTAGAGCTCCGGAGGGGCAACAAAACCTTGCCGACTATTATTGTTTTTAGAGCTCCGTAGGGGCAACAAAACCTTGCCGACTATCATTGTTTTTAGAGCTCCGGAGGGGCAACAAAACCTTGCCGACTATCATTGTTTTTAGAGCTCCGGAGGGGCAACAAAACCTTGCCGACTATTATTGTTTTTAGAGCTCCGGAGGGGCAACAAAACCTTGCCGACTATTATTGTTTTTAGAGCTTCGTAGGGGCAACAAAACCTTCCGGTAATTATTGTTTTTAGAGCTCCGTAGGGGCAACAAAACCTTGCCGACTATCATTGTTTTTAGAGCTCCGGAGGGGTAACAAAACCTTGCCGACTATTATTGTTTTTAGAGCTCCGGAGGGGCAACAAAACCTTGCCGACTATTATTGTTTTTAGAGCTTCGTAGGGGCAACAAAACCTTCCGGTAATTATTGTTTTTAGAGCTCCGTAGGGGCAACAAAACCTTGCCGACTATCATTGTTTTTAGAGCTCCGGAGGGGCAACAAAACCTTGCCGACTATTATTGTTTTTAGAGCTCCGGAGGGGCAACAAAACCTTGCCGACTATTATTGTTTTTAGAGCTCCGGAGGGGCAACAACACCTTCCGGTAATTATTGTTTTTAGAGCTCCGTAGGGGCAACAAAACCTTGCCGACTATCATTGTTTTTAGAGCTCCGTAGGGGCAACAAAACCTTGCCGACTATTATTGTTTTTAGAGCTCCGGAGGGGCAACAAAACCTTGCCGACTATTATTGTTTTTAGAGCTCCGGAGGGGCAACAAAACCTTCCGGTAATTATTGTTTTTAGAGCTCCGTAGGGGCAACAAAACCTTGCCGACTATCATTGTTTTTAGAGCTCCGTAGGGGCAACAAAACCATGCCGACTATTATTGTTTTTAGAGCTCCGAAGGGGCAACAAAACCTTGCCGACTATTATTGTTTTTAGAGCTCCGTAGGGGCAACAAAACCTTGCCGACTATTATTGTTTTTAGAGCTCCGTAGGGGCAACAAAACCTTGCCGACTATTATTGTTTTTAGAGCTCCGGAGGGGCAACAAAACCTTGCCGACTTTTATTGTTATTAAAGCTCCGTATGGGCAACAAAACCTTGCCGACTATTATTGTTTTTAGAGCTTCGTAGGGGCAACAAAACCTTCCGGTAATTATTGTTTTTAGAGCTCCGTAGGGGCAACAAAACCTTGCCGACTATCATTGTTTTTAGAGCTCCGGAGGGGTAACAAAACCTTGCCGACTATTATTGTTTTTAGAGCTCCGGAGGGGCAACAAAACCTTGCCGACTATTATTGTTTTTAGAGCTTCGTAGGGGCAACAAAACCTTCCGGTAATTATTGTTTTTAGAGCTCCGTAGGGGCAACAAAACCTTGCCGACTATCATTGTTTTTAGAGCTCCGGAGGGGCAACAAAACCTTGCCGACTATTATTGTTTTTAGAGCTCCGGAGGGGCAACAAAACCTTGCCGACTATTATTGTTTTTAGAGCTCCGGAGGGGCAACAACACCTTCCGGTAATTATTGTTTTTAGAGCTCCGTAGGGGCAACAAAACCTTGCCGACTATCATTGTTTTTAGAGCTCCGTAGGGGCAACAAAACCTTGCCGACTATTATTGTTTTTAGAGCTCCGGAGGGGCAACAAAACCTTGCCGACTATTATTGTTTTTAGAGCTCCGGAGGGGCAACAAAACCTTCCGGTAATTATTGTTTTTAGAGCTCCGTAGGGGCAACAAAACCTTGCCGACTATCATTGTTTTTAGAGCTCCGTAGGGGCAACAAAACCATGCCGACTATTATTGTTTTTAGAGCTCCGAAGGGGCAACAAAACCTTGCCGACTATTATTGTTTTTAGAGCTCCGTAGGGGCAACAAAACCTTGCCGACTATTATTGTTTTTAGAGCTCCGTAGGGGCAACAAAACCTTGCCGACTATTATTGTTTTTAGAGCTCCGGAGGGCAACAAAACCTTGCCGACTTTTATTGTTATTAAAGCTCCGTATGGGCAACAAAACCTTTTTGAACATTACAAGTCGGGTTGGCTTACGATGACTATATGTCGGCAAAACTTTTGTGGATTAAAATATTGTGGCCGTAAACGGTTTGATTTTGAAAAGGGCATTCCGGCCAGTGAGAGGGGCATGGCGGCAAATTGCCGATTGCCGGTGGGTAATTCGAGCCCTGCTAATACAAATACGATTTTCTGAAAATTCAGGTGTGATTTTTTAAGTTTCTTTCAAGTATATTTCTGCGCATCGCAGCGCCAATGTTCTTCACTGCTTCAAAATCACCCTTGAAATTTTTTTTGCAACGAATTTGTTACGAGGTCCGCGAGTGTTCCCCGTTCCTAGCGTGTTGAAAGTTTGGTAATACATAGTTTACATTGACTCGCGCACGAAAAAATGGCTCGAAAACAAATGTCAAAACGAGAAATAAACAAGCTTTTGTATAGTTATAAGAGATCTACCGAGGTTTCTTTGTCGATATAATTTATTATATAGTCTCAATTAGAATTCAGAATTATCTCACTGAAACCGACGATGTTCTCGATCGTAGTTATTTTCACTTCGCCAGCAGACGTTCTAGCGTGGTTTTGGCAAAAAGCTAGCCCGCCACCTTCCCACCTCGAACCTTTTGAGTTCCGCTAAAATTGTGCGCTGCGGAGCTCCGAGGGTGCGTTGGTATCGCTGGCAAACTCTCGGGCGGCTAGCTCCCCACGACGGACCATTCGCGGTATGGCGAGAGTGTGTGTGTGAGATACGATTTTGGATTCGAGAACGCACGTACCACAACCGTGCGCGTCATTTTCAGCTGTCGAATGTGTACGACCAATTTTACATGTACGATTTTTAGTACAGATACTTGGTCAGTTTTCTTCTTATATCTTTGGTTTCACAACATTTAAAAATATAATTTCTTCAAATTTGCTCCTGACTCGGTTCAGACTAATTGTCTGATGTGTTTTCAAGTCAATTTCTTGAATATATTTTTTTGCATGAATTTGCCTAGTTCAGGTATTAAAAAGCAGAGTTATCACCAATTCTGTGCCATTGATTGAGCTCTCTTAAAAGCGGGCTCTCTCTCACTTAAATTTGAAACTGCTCGAGCAGGTGAATTCACTGTACAGCGCTCAATGCATGAAGTTCTATGTGGCGTTGGCAATTTGCTACACCAGGAGCGCAGTGTATTGCAATTCAGTGAACAGGCAGGCATGCCGTTGTGTAGCAAGCCTGTTGAGCGAGCAGGGCCTCACCAAAAATGGCGACCAAATACCCACTCAGTGAATACGTTTTTAACGTTTTCGCTCTCTACACACTTATGTCACTCCCATACAATTTGCACGTACACACTTCAACCAACACGTACATATCCTTTACAATGGCTTACAACAAAATCATTAACAAATATGACTTCCCGATCCCAGAAACACCATACAATCTCGCCGAAGTTCCTTGAAATATTGATGAAACCAATGGCGAAAAATATTCTTTAAAAGCCTGAATTTGTTTTTTCTCACAGAATCTTGTGTGGTCACTGTGGATCATTTATTTCATAAAACCATCATATACAAGTTCACTAAATTCCCAATTAATTACTTGTATAAAGATGTTTCAATGGAATGTTAACAAATTTATGTGTACATGTACATACAACAAATTTGCCAGTTTAAAAAAAATGCATGATGAGTCATATGTTGTAGCTTAGAAATCCTTTTTTAAAGGGATCGTTTAACAAGGTTAAATCTGAGATACACGGTCCTACATGTTATCAGTGTCTGTGATATGGTGTTATATTGAAGCCCTAAAAAAATCGCGCTTCAAAATGATCAAGAAGTGCCTCAAAAAATTAAAACTATTTGAGTGACCGGTTTTACCATACTCGTTTCCCCCAATAGACTGTAGTGTTATGAAAACCGTTCGGCGAACGGTTTTCAAAATTTGTAATTCCAATCATTAATATCTTGATAATCAGACAGACGATCGGCTTGTAAAAGTCATGGAGTTCCTGACTGACCTAAAGGTTTATAATTATCATTGCAGCATGAGTTAAATCAAGGATTATTTCTAAAGGATCTCAGACAAAGTTACCGGATCCCTTTAAGGATTACATTTTTAGCATTGTATGGTGAGTTTGTTCAAAGATGTTTATGTCCTGAATTAATAAGATCAATGTTTTGTTTCTTCCAGGTCAAGATCATCAATGCCAAATCTGGCAAGGAGCTGCTAACGCTCCATAATGTAAGTCATTTGTTTTTTAATAGTGATATTGTTTTGGAGGAGGGATGGATGAGGGGGGGGGGGGGGGTGAAATAGAAAAAAGTGAAGAGGTTTGTAACAAAATAAAGAAATGCGTTACTAAGAGTCCAAATTGAATTGTGTAGTTGAAGTAGAACAAGTTACCGGTAAGATTTTTAAAAAGAAAATAGATAAACCCAAGATAAATTTTCATCAGTTCCAAGACTTGGTTCATGTTTATGAATACATTTAGCCTCACCAAAGAATTCATTACTGAAAACAAGATATACTTGGGGCCCGTCACATAAGTAGCTGTCTGCAGTCAGTTGCAAAATGGTGATGGCCAATGAAGATCATCGTTGTGTGCACATATCGTTAGCAAGGCTGACTATTGACCAATCAGAATCGTTGTTTTCAAATTTGCAATTGATCGCAAACCTTTGTGTTACGGGGCCCACCTAGGATTGATTGAATCATTGTTAGCTCTTTTGTTTCACATGATTTCATCATTGTGTACAATATCAAATGGACAATACAGTCTTTGGTTATCTTTAAATTTCATTTTGTAAGAGAGAGAGAGAAAGAAAGAGAGAGAGAAGGGGGGGGGGGCAAGATTTTTTTTTTTTAAAGAGTAAGATTTTTTTTTTGTAGAATAAACTAAGTAATATTAGAAGAATTGTGTGTACACCCCTCCTTCTTTTCTCTCTCTCTCTCTCTCCCCCTCTCTCTCTCTATCTCTCACTCTTTCCCCTTTTAACAATATTTGTTCCACCATATTTGTAGGCCTATATTATGTATCCATTGAGGGTAGTCATGCTATCAAGCTTTGCTTACTTTGTCAACTCTCCTGTTTGATGTTTTCGATTTAATAATTTATTCGACATTATATTCTTTTGAAATGTGTAAAATTTCCAATGTTTTGTTTGTTATACATGTATATTTGTAAAAATGCATAAGTAAAAGAAAATCAAACAGAAATAAATCAATCAAATCAAATTAAAATCAATTGTTGTCTCTTTCAGCTGAACAAGGCAGTGACCATTGATCATGTGAAGGAAGGTTTCTATCAGAATAGTGAGTCATTGATAAAATTCTTTGGGGTTTGTCTTTCTGCATTTATGATAAAATCCACCGAGACTAGGGCCACCTCAGTGAAATAAACGGTATGGGTGCGGTGTGCGACTTGGTGCTGGAAAGATTGAAAAGAATCTGGAGAAACTATTAAAGCATTGGTAAAATGTCAGAAAAAAATTAAAGAAATATTCCAGTGAAAATCTTAATTCATATATATTCCAAAAAGAGTTATTCATTTTTACACTACCTTTTGACCAACAACATCAATTTTGAATATTGTTATGTGCCCTAAACAGATAACTCTAGCAAAAGAATTTAACAGTTCAAGCAGGACAACTTTAAAAACCCGAAAAGAATCTGGAGAAACTATTAAAGCATCGGTAAAATGTCAGAAAAAAATTAAAGAAATATTCCAGTGAAAATCTTAATTCATATATATTCCAAAAAGAGTTATTCATTTTTACACTACCTTTTGACCAACAACATTAATTTTGAATATTGTTATGTGCCCTAAACAGATAACTCTAGCAAAAGAATTTAACAGTTCAAGCAGGACAACTTTCAAACCCGAGAATTTTCTTTCTTCCTGCTTCTATGATTCTATACGTAATATTTATGAATTAATAAAATCTTCTATCAATTTTTTTTAAACTTTAAAATGGATCGCATTTAATTTTATTGTTGTATTTAAAGATAAACTCCAGTTCTGGTAAAAAAAAGAAAATTTATTCTCACAGAATTAAACGAAACTTACACTGAATGTTCAAGAGTACAAATAAATGACATGTGCCAAACAATTTCGGAAGAAAATGTATACTGGCTGAGTAATGAGCATAGAAAGACAAGGAAATCAAGGTAGTACTAGCCCCGACACCGTGTGTGTTGTCCCATATATAGCTTTCTGTGTACAGTGCTTGTTACTTTACCAAGACTCTGCCAAATTTATTATGGTATTGATGATACTCCAGAACCTTGCAGTGCACACCAATACTTACATGCTACATGATCAACTGTTTCTGATCCATTCCACACCTTTTCTTTCACAATGCAATCGCATTACCAGAACTCACCTTTATCTTTAATAGAACAGAAGAAAAAAAATTATTATGGATAGGCCCACCTGTTGTTATTATTGCTTGATATTAAAAGTGTGATGTGATTGAAACTGTACAGGATTTTTCTGTAGCCAAAATGCCTAAATTACACTGTTTTATTTGTCTCTCCTTTGTTAATTGTTTTACAGATCAGAAGTACTATCCGGATAGGCAGTCGTTCAGGACAGAGCCGAGTAAGTAAAATAACCAAATTTAATTCGATCAAAAATGGATAAATTTTGAGAGGATTTTGATCGTTTAGTATGAGTATATTGAATTTCCCACATCATTTTCAGTCATGATGTTGCATTCTTATTTAATTTTTTTTCTTTCCCTAATCTACGGTACATGTATGTTCTGTATATGCAGTGTTATCATCATATTATTGTTATCAATATGCTACGGTTTCAATAATCGCTTATTATGGTTGATATTCGTTATGTATATCTTATTCTGAACTATTATATGATATTCATTGGTACATGTGTTCAAATATGTTATTTGGAGATTGATTTTCAATAAAATGGCCTGTTGGAGGGTCCGAAAAATGAAGAAAAACAAATTAATTACTTTGCACAATTTATTTTTGCTTTAAGGATGTGAGAGTTATTGATCTCATCCCCAAAGAAGTGAATTTAAAAGAACGTTTGGAAGGCTTATATGGTGTGTACGATTTGTAGGATCTTGTTATCACCACATTGTGTAATAATAATAATAATAATCTTTTAAAGTACACTCCAAATTTTATTAAGTTAAACCGAAACGGAAATTCATTTTGCCTAATTGATCGTGAGCCCGCCAGCCACTGAGCAGCGCCAGATCGACGTTGCTCTTTCCCTTATTGTTGAACGCCAAACAAGGTAGCAGCAACTGCCATCTTTTAATGTCTTTTGGTATGACGCAGCCGGGGTTCGAACCCACGACCTCCCGGTTGTGAGGCGGACGCTCTACTGACTGAGCCAACACACCGGTGGGATATGCACAGTTCAAGAAAGTATAATTTCCAATGAGTTTAACATATTCAAATATGTTGATTTTTATTTACACATATTTATCATTGCTATTAATAAATTACTAAGTTTGGGTTATTTGGTCGGGGGTGTTAAAAAAAATGTATGATGTCAATGACCAGCTACAGTATGTAGCTTATCTTCTGTTACTGGAGTGAAATATTCTGGTAAAATGTGGTATATCATGGTTGCCCCTTTTTCTCTCTCCCCCCCCCCCCCCCCCACCCTGCTCCTACCCTCTTTTTAATCAGATTGAAATCTGTAGTCACTAGTTTAATAGTGACATGTAAATTTGTATAGAATTCCATTTTGACCTTGTTTGTCCACTTGGAGAGGAAGGAATCTCAATACTTTTAAATCTATGTTGTTAGTAATGTTAAACTCATTGGAAATTATACTTTCTTGAACTGTGCATATCTTACCCCCATGGTCGTAATCAGATTTTATTTCTGGCTGAATATTTAACACTTTGTTTGCTTTTTTCACCTCTCTGCATTGCTGCTCATTTGCCACATATGCCATTTTCCACAAAACAGCAGACATAAGTTAATGGAAAGATTGCTTTGCGCAACACAATGGCTTGCAAAATTACCTGTTTCAAGTCTTGATTAGCCCTAATACAACTCTTTTAACACCAGAAGATAGATAAAAACAAGTTGCTGTATAGTGCTGTAAGTCAGACGCTATGTTCGTGTTCGGTTCGGTTCGGCAGAGTTCGGCAATTTTTCACCCGAACTTGGTTCGGTTCGGGGTTCGGTAATATAATAGCAAGCAGCGTTATAGCCATGGCGGTCGGCACTGTGCGGGCAGGCCGGCCTGCCGGGCCCGAACCGGCACGGAGGACGTCTGCACACTGCTTTCGACCAGCACGAATTTCACATTAAAAAACTGCTCTAAAGTCTAAACGTAATTATTTGTGAAGAAAAATACTACTTACATTTGTATTTCCGTCTTGAATCGTGTTTTATTTTCAATTTTAAAAGAATCATGTTTTCAATTTGTCAATAAATGATATTTTTTAAAGATTTTCCGAAACGGTTGTTGTCTAATGTTAGAGTGATGAAAGCTGCCATCTTGAATAGAGATTCAGGCGTTTTTATTTTCAATAGGAAAAATATAAAATCCTTATTTATATTGTAAAATTTGTCCGATATTGTTACAATTAAAATATATATATTTTTTTTTAATGGGTTTGAGCTGAAATTGTTTTGATCACGCTCATGTATTCTTGTTTATGGCTTGCGATCGCGACGTAGCGTGGTCAGGATTTGGAATTTAAATGGCGCCAGTGAAGTTGCGCCCACCACTGGTTAGGCATAAATCACAAAGGCAGAAAATGGGAAAAAAATAAATATAAAATGAGCAATCATGACATGAAAATTAGGTACAAAATGACAAGTTTATTAGCTTGCAAAAACGTTTACATTTTTCTGCCGAACATACGAACCAGGTCTTTGCGTTCGGTTCGGAAGTGCCATGTTCGGCGAACTTCGGTTCGGTTCAGCGGTCCGGCTACAGCACTATTTTGGACACACTTCTAGGAGAGAAGATGACAACCTGAAGAAGATCATTACCCAAGGTCATGTTGAGTGTCAACGGAAACGTGGTAGGCCAAAAGTTTGATGGGCTGATGGAATAAAAAAGATTACTGGCATATACATCTGCACAGCCAATCCCTATGCCCAGGATAGCAGTGGTTGGAACTTCATCATCAATAGGGTCACAAAGGGTCAGTCATGACTCGAAGGACGACGACGGCGACGATGATAGATAAATCTCACACTAGAAACAGTTAGATAATCTTGAAGCCTTTGGTATATATCTACAACATGATAATACAATGTGGCAAAAAGATATTAGTCATGCAGCGTATAAAGGGTAAATTCATTCATCTATTCCCTTCACTTCCATTATTTAATAGGAATTTTCATTTCCCTTTTTCATTCAAATCATTGTCCCTTTGCCATCATTTCTTTTGTATTTCTCTTTTACTAACCTAGAACATATTTCTCCTTTTCTTCTGACGTTAGAGGGTAAATCTTTGAAGGGCGATGACACCCTGGGATCCCTGGGTATCACTCATGGTGACAGTCTGTACTTCAAGGATCTAGGTCCACAGGTTGGATGGACTACTGTGAGTATATATACAGCCATCGAGGGTAGGGGGGGGGGGACACTATATGAATCACGGACCATTTTCATTCTTTTCCCCATTTTAGTTTAAAGTAATCAACTAGGTTGCTTTCTGATTAAATATATGTATAGTATATGATATGTTTGTTTTAGTATTATGTGTGGAGATATTAAAGAGTGAAGTTAGAATTATGAGGAGATAGACTGAGAAACTTGCAATGTTTGGCTTATCATACCCTTTCACAAGTAACTTACCATAGCCAGTATCGTGAGTTGATTTTCAACACTCGAGATTTGTCTGTCGATTGGAGATTGTATTTATACTTCACAGATCAATTATAAACTTACCATCTGCATACTGTTCTTTTATGTGTCCTGTCTATCAACTTGCGCTGCCCACTATGTTGTAATAGATTAAAAAAATATTCTTCATAGACAGTCAGGCTTCTTAGTTTTATAGTTAATAGTATGTAAAATTACTAATGACATAAATTGGAAAAAACATAACGTTTTACCTTGCCAAAATGTATTTACTAGTAAATAAGACAATTCTTTTCTGCATTCCAAATTTAGACATGGAAATGTGTAAGTTGTTCAAAACTTCAAATGCTTGCCCTATAGATGTTTATATCCTGTACTAGTGATATATTTGTATGATTCCTTCTAGGTGTTCATGACAGAGTACTCTGGTCCTCTGTTTGTCTATCTGCTCTTTTACCTGAGGCCTTCAATCATATATGGCGCTGATGCATCTCTGCCACGCACCCTAGTAGCAAAGTAAGTACTCGATATAATAATAATAATATATATTGCTTATATAGCATCTAACACTTACGTTGTCAGAAATCTCTAAGCGCTCTACAATAATGCATCATAATTACCCTGGCTCTAGCAGTGCAGCTGTTACGCGCGCTGCGTTTCAAGGAATAAATTCCTACCAGGTCCCAATTTATTTCACCTGGATGGAGTGTGGCAAATGTAGATCAATGTCTTGCCAAAGGACATTAGTGCCGCGGCAGGACTTGAACCGCCGACCTTGAGATCTACAGTCTGGCGACATATCCACTCGACCATGACACCTCTATGACAGTTATGATGATAATAATAATCCATTTATATAGCACAGCTATTAAACAAATATGCTCTACTGTGCTTTTTCAAAGTGTCTTATTAGGACAGTGACATTAGCTGAGCTAGTATGATATGTGTTGGATTCAAGTCATTTCTTCCTACCCATTTACATGTATCTCACCTTGATTGAGAGTGTAAAATGTAGATTAAAGTTTACCAACAACCTCAACAAATAATTTGTGTACTGCTAGAATTTATCAAATCAACCTAAAACAAAAAAAAAATTATATGGTATTGGATTAACCGTTAGGAATATGAAGACAATCAAGGATAACAGAACCCTCTCCCCCCCCCCCCCCCCACCCCAGCACAGCACCCAAGATGGACTTGAGTCCCATGTGTGCCATATTCTATGTGACTTAAAGATAAAGACCAGTTCTGGTCATGCGATTGCATTGTGAAAGAAGCGTTGTGGAATCGATCAGAAAAGGTTGATCATCTAGCATATAAGTATTGGTGTTTACTGCAAGGTTCTGGAATCATCAAAATGATAAGAAATTTGGCCCAGTTTTCGTAAAGTTACAAGCACTGTACACAAAAAGATGTATATGGGACTACGCACACGTGCATATTATCTATTTGGTCCCAATAGATAAACTAATTTACCAAATATATCAATTAGTAGGCGATTTCCCCGGCAAAATTGTTATCATGTATTAGTCAAAACATATTCTTTCACATGATTGGTAATAAGAGCTTCCATTTCATTTTTTGAGAGGGGGCGTTTCCAAAACTGGTCTTTACCTTTAACAAGTCCTTTTTACATTTACTCTGAGCATATTTAAACTTCAATATCTCTTTGTAGAAGTAATATTGAAGATCATATTTTTAATACAGTGTAGCAATATGGAACCCCTTACATAAAAATATAAAACAAAATCATGGTTTGGTGAATGGTACACTTAACTCTTTATTAGCTAGGAGTTATCTAGGGTGTATGATACATATGCACTGTGCAATGATAACAGTCAATGATAAGTCAATGATAACAGTCCAGTGTTTGTTCTATTCATTAGTCAGCTAAAGCCGGCAAGGAGCTATTAGCTTGGTGATCGGCGGGTGCTAGTGTTATGGCAGGGATCAGAATCATTTACCTTGTGAACCACAGTCCTGTGACTTAACCACTAGGCCATAATACCACTACAAACTAAAATCTCATCTGATTAAAAAAAAAAACTCCTGTTCAGCATTTGTTGAACAAAATTGCTAAAATCAAGTTTTCAGAAGAATATGCTAATTTATCCTATGTAGAATAGCCCCATAGCCCCTTTCCTTTGGTGAAACCTTCTTTCACTAAAAATGAGAAAATATGTCACAGTATGTTTTGTTTTTGTTTGTTTTACTCAATGTTGTAGCCTTGCTATGGGATGTTGGACCCTTCACTATGGCAAGAGACTTCTTGAGACGCTCTTTGTGCATCGCTTCTCTCACGCCACTATGCCTATCACCAACATCTTCAAGGTATGACATCAGGGCCTGTATTCAATAAACTTAAGAACTTTTTCTTATCGTTTTGCTAAGAGAAAAGTCTTAGCAAAAAATTCACATTCTATAAGAGCATTGGGAGCTAAAAAGTTGTCTTACCTGTCGTCTAAGCTAAGACAAAGTGCTTACCATGTTTAGAATACAGCTAAGGCAACTTTCTTTAACCAGGCAAATTATAAGACATTTGACTTCATTGAATATGGACCCAGGATACTCATCAACAATCTCATCAACCAGTACCCATTAACATATAGATTATGTGACTTTCTTGATGGCTATGGCCTTTGCAGACATTGTATACAGTGTATGTATTTATATATGTATTTGTTGCTTGGTAAATCTGGAATACAGGGGTGTATTGTGTGAACACAATCAGTGTGTGGCGCATGCTTTAATATTGATTGATTAGACATTGCAGGTTCTTTCAACTTTTGCAATGAGATTCAACTCCTTTTTGTTACTGTTCTGGGAATTCAATAGACTTGGCCAATTATTTGACTTCAACAAAAATATCGACTAATACAGAGGATTGCATAATTCTTTGGTGAAAAAATTGAGCTTTTTATTGTCATCGGTTTAAGAGGTTATTTGACGTTGACGTGTGCGAGGTTGACTGCAAATGGGTGGTTTGTTTGTTTTTTGCTCTAGAATTCTATATACTACTGGGGATTTGCAGCCTTTGTTGCCTACTTCATGAACCATCCTCTCTACACCCCACCATGTAAGTAAAGGAATGAATATGTGTAAGATAATGGAAGGTCAGACTTTATATTTCTCTCTTCAAAATATTTGCTGAGGTAGCTAGTGTATAAGGTGCAACAGTGCATCGTTACTGCTGAAACTCCTGTTTGAATGGGATACGAGTATCAACCATAAACAACAACAAATTAAAGGTAATACAAAGTTTTGGGAAATTTTTGAAAATTGGGTGGATAGTGAATCTTTACAATTTTGATACATTTGGACGCCCCTGTGGATGTATTATAAGCACTAACAAAATTAGCCCCTAAAATACTTCTGTTTTCGAGAAAAATTGAATATAAAAATTTACCGGTGCTCCCGGTAAATTTTGATAAATTTCAAATAGCGCCTATGGCCGTACAATGGTAGCTGCGACCATGAAAATCTCAGAATATGTAGTTGGGATAAATAATTTCCAAACGGGAATAGCTAATCGGTCGATTTTAGTCAAGAAACATTGTTTCATAGCTAAATTAATATCTTGACCTTGAGAGGGAGCTATACAACATAAAGAGTTTATTATTTATAATTTCATAACTTTAGACTCGATTTCAACCCCTACAACGATCAATATATATTGTAGGAACGCATATGCTTCCAATATGTTAATTTGAACCAAATTCATGACCCCATACCAAAACTTTGTAATACCTTTAATAGAAGGTTTATATTTGATTTAAAAAATCAAGAATGATATGTTGATGGAAAGGGATGGGTTCATTTAAGGGGTTAAAATACTTCAAAATATCTGGATTGTAGAAATTATAAGTACAAAGTTTGTATCGTTATTTTGGATCCCAGCCACTCTCTTGCATTATATCTCAATTTTTGTTCAGGAATTTCCAGCTATTATTGTGCCAAACATTAATTAACACAGCTAAGTTTTACTACTAATTTGAGTATTTAGGAACGTTTATGCACCAAATTTAATGTTGAACAGAAAAGTTGTTAGTTGTATTGAATATGTGGCATTTTATTTATACGTATATTTTACAATCTAATATCTATCTTAATTCACTTTATATATAGCTTTCGGAGATAGTCAAGTCTACTTTGGGCTTTTCATGTTCTTGGTGAGTATGTTTCTTAGTGAAAGATATTAAGATAATGTGATGATGATGCTGATGCTGCTGCCGACGCTGATGCTAATGATGATGATGATGATGATATGATGATGATGATGATGATGATGATGATGATAATGATAACAAAGAAGAAGATGATGATGGTGATGGTGATGGTGATGATGATGATGGTGATGACAACGAAGATGATGATGGTGATGATGATGATGATGACAAAGAAGATGATGATGATGACAAAGGGAACGACTTTGATGATTTTGGTAGTTGTAGCAATATCAGGTTGATATATGATTATGAAGACTAGTGAGGAGTTATGAATTCCAGTAAATCTTTAAATCCAGTAAGTTATAGTACATTTCACTGTTAAAACATGCGTATTTATTTAATGGCTGACAATTAAAGAGAATACCTAATTCTTTATCTTAGAATGCATACATTGTTTTGTTTTACAGCTATGTGAATACGGGAACTTCTGTATCCACGTTGTCCTGCGTGACCTTCGACCTCCTGGCACAAAGGAGCGCCGTATCCCGTACCCGACTGGTAACCCCATGACCCAGATGTTCCGTTTTGTGAGCTGTCCTAACTACACCTACGAGACACTAGCATGGGTTAGCTTTGCAATCATGACACAGTGTCTACCAGGTAAGTGCAGTCTTGTGAATAATGGGTCTTAGGACGTACAATGCTATAGTTCTTTATTTGGCAGGGATTTGATTCTTGAATGAGCTATTGGAAGGATTACTCAAATCAGGTACTTAGTAAATACCACTGCACACCATTTTATGCAACTATGACCACATTTTGAAGGGTCGATACACCAACAACTACCAAACAAAAAATTACGTATTAGTGTTTTAGAAAGACATTGATAATGAAATGGCATTTGTAGGGCATTGTTACTGAGAGCCCATGTTGGCATTTTGTTATGACGGGAAGGCTTACAATTGACTGAAAACTTTGATTTTACTATTGATTTGGCCATTTAAAAACTGGATAATGAATATTTCACATTTTAAACGAAATCAAAATGAGATAGTAAAATATGGTATTACCAGATGCAGTTTACTTTCAACATTGCAATTGTTTTAAATGTTACACTCACGCACATGGGCATTGTTTGACTGAATTTATGAGCAATATCATCGCCTGGGTGGCAGAAGGGCGTTAGCACTAAATCGCCTCAAACTTTTTTTAAACTAACTTATTTCCGAGAAAAAAATTGTGGCCATGTTTTACTATAACATTTCTATTAGTCTTTTAGGTTTTGAACCAATTTTCGGGACGGAAAGCGGTTTAAATATAAAACAATTCTTTAAATGCGAATAACTCGAAAAGTAGCTTTTGAGTCACTTGCGCGCTAACGCCCTTCTGCCAGCCGGGCGACGATATGTTTTTAAATTTCATCTTATGGAGTCTTAATCCTGTAATGCTAATTGTCTTCTACGATGAGCATGAGACGCATCACCAATGGTTTCTTTGTGCTTTCCCCATCTCTCCTACAGCACTTCTGTTCTGTCTAGCTGGGTTTGGTCAGATGGCCATCTGGGCCGGTGGCAAGCATCGTAACTACAGGAAAGAATTCAAGGAATATCCTAGGGGCAGGAAAACTATCCTTCCACTCCTCCTCTAAGCACCCTTCACCATTTACCCCTCCTCTTTCACATTGTCTTTTGACCCCCTCCACCCCCCCCCCCCCACCCCCCCCCCCCCCCCCCCCCCCACTCTGTCTCTCTCTCTCTTCTTTTTTTTCTCTCTCTCTTTTTTTTTTCTCTCTCCCTCTCTCTCTCTCTCTCTTTTCTCTCTCTCTCTCTCTTTTCTCTCTCTCTCTCTCTCTCTCTCTTTTATCTCTATCTCTTTCTATCTCTCTCTCTTTCTCTCTCTCTCTCCCTCACCTTTTTGAATCATTCAAATTATCAATGAGTGTGTTAATATATTTAGGTGACAGTGTACTGGTACATCATTTTAGACATTTGCCCAAATATTTGGGGTATTAAAGTGAATGCCTGTTTTTTTTATTAAGTTTTGTTAATTTGATAAGTTTACCAAAACTGGACATCAACATTGGCTCAATGCCAATAGGCCATTTTCGTCATGTAATCAAATGTAATGACCGTCATAAGTTTTATCGAATCAAACAAACGGCAAATTATGCAATTACATTGTCTGATCACATAAAAGGAACAGTTAAAGATAGCGAATAAGTAAAAACTAAAATAATGATAACAAAACTAAAATAAAAAATAGATATTGTGAGACATTCATGATAGGAAGTCTTACGTACATTATATAGGCATGATGTGTAATGCACCATTCTAAACGTTCTAATATTCTATTCCACTTTTAAGATGAGTATGATGATTTTTGTTTTGTTTAGATATATACCCTCTTGTTGTAAAATAATACCTATAGCACAGACAGAAAAAGGTAATATCAGGTTTTACTTCTCTCCAAAATGCAGTATTACATAGGGGCATACAAAATGAAAGAATTCATGTTTTATCCACACTTTAAAAAAAAAATGTGCATTCTTCGTCTTCTTTTATCCAATGCATTTTACCCAACATTAGTAGGAACTAAACTATTGACAATCTTATAATGGAGTACTCTCAATTTTGAGTCAACTGTAACATTCCATGGCAACATAAATGTTTGAGTAACTTCACTATAATTATGACCATAATCATTTTCAAACTGAGAAAATATGTTTGATATGTAGTGATTATTAAGGCTTTTAAAACTTCTGTCAACTGACATTAATAATAATAATAATTCTGCTTTTATATAGCGCTTAATACATCTGTGATTTCCCTAAGCGCCTTACAGATATATATATAACTGCTTATAACATCAACAGAGTGTTTTTTTTTCAAATCTGCATTGTGAATACCGGTATTAAAGTACAATTATTTTTAACAGGTGAATGAAATAATTTGTAACGAGGCACTTCGCAAAAACTTGTGCATTAGATTTGATTGCATTACGAAAATGGCCAATTAAACTTGAGCACCACACTACAATAGTGCTGGACACATTTGAGGTTTTGTTAACATCTCTTCATGCAGGCAAGTGGGTGCCAATGAAGGCTTGGGTATATCAATATCATATTCCATATTATCACCAAGCTCTTACGGCTAACATTACCGTGATTGTGTTTTGTTATCAAAGGGATAAAACTACATCATAGTATTACTATCATACAACCAAGTTGTTTATCTGTACATGGGGGTAAGTTGAATCGCCAATCAAAGTTTTTGTCTCAAAACCAATTAATCAGACAGGACAAGTGTAATGATGAACAAAAACATTGTAGCACCTTATGTGAATGATTTGTGTTGCTTGTGAAAATCATAAATGGAATTGATGAAATTAATGGTTGTTAAGAAATAAAAGTAACAAAACACTAATGTAGGTTATTTTCATGAATACATCGATTTCAAGAAAGTATGGGAGCTATCATGATCAAAATGGGAAGCGGGAAACATTTTATGCATTCCATTCAACATATGAAATTATGAACTTGCATGTCACATATTGTATTCTTCATTAAGAAATGTGTAATATGGAAGCAAGTTTGAATCCAGTAAAAGTTTTGAATAATTTTTGGTTAAAAAGCATCAAGTGGGAAAGAGGTGAAAATAGTATTATCTGTATTAGAATTCTGAGCATTTTGCTTTTTTTGTATAATTCATCATGATGGATACGTTGAAATGTGAATTTGTCTGGGAAATAAGTTATTGATCTTTTGTATTCCTAAATCGTAGATTGCCATGATTTTGATGTTTTGAATTTTATAAATGCAATGATTATTTTGACTGCTCATTACCCCTAAAAATATGCAAATTTAATTGTGCATCATTTGAAAAGTGATAATAGTTATCTATGCATGTTAAGTAGCATGGTTGAATGTGTGTGTATATATGTGATACCTTTTGCTTACTTGATTTTATCACTCAACCATATAGATATTGACCCAAAGGTTATACCATTACACTATCATTCAACGGTATGTTGGATATCTTGTTTATGTTGTGTTTCAGTGTTTAATGGGTACCCGGTAGGATGCGACCGTCATTGTTAATCTAACAGTTTTTGAGCGTCAAGTAACGCCTGGCTGGAATGCTCCCCAGGGAGTGGAGATTGTACACACAGTGTGTGCGTGCAAGCACTGAATCCAATGACCGGGGTAATAGTATATTTGTAAAGCGCTTAAAGACATTTGTATTAAGCGCTATATAAAAGCTAAATATTATTAATGGCATTGGCCTCCTCTGTCAATGCCTCCTATATGCTACACACACTTCTACCAAATTGCTGTAGATAGTCCAGGAAATGCTCCTTCATCTGCGACTTAGAACGTATGGGCGTCAATGCATGCAGATCGTTCTAATACGATTGCAGTTTGAGGTTGTATCTTATTCTTGTTTTACATCTCTCACTTGTCACCATTAAACCATGGCGTTGTGAAAAAGGGAAAAGATGAGCACTTAAATTGTAGTCACCCTATATAAACCAGATAGACTTGCATAAGAAACAAGTTTCTGGATCTTGCTTCATTAAATTGAAAAGCAATTCGAATTATATCGCTTAATTCGATGTTATGTTAGCATCAGGATTTGACAGATTTGGTGGGGGTTGTATTCAGAGGGACATTGTTCAAATTTATCTGCAAGATTGATCAGAAAGCTAGAAATGAAAAATCACTTTCCATAAAGTTAAAATACATGAAAAAGAAAAGAATTGTGAATTATTTCTATGAAATACATTACCATTTACATGAAAAATACAAGGATCATTATTTACTTGTTGTTTTTGGTCATACATACAATGCCATAATCACGGAGCATTTCAGGTGTTGACAACTGTAATCAGTGTATGAACTTGGATACTGGTTTTTAGCCTATCACATCTGAACTTCCACAATTTGATTTTCAAATGTGAATAGAAAGTGCCTTGTGTTTCAATTTGAGCATTCATGCTAACACACATGTGAAACTGCAGAAGATGAATTTGACGTTAGTGATAATAAATAACAAGTGGTGATTAAAATGTTTACTGTTGATGTGGCAAAAATGGTCATGTATGGAATTCATTTATTACATCGAATGACATCCAGATTACATGTTATGTCTTTATATGAGTTATGTAGCATTTTGCATTAGGAATACCTGACCTTTCACTAACATTTTTTTTCTTTTACAGGGTATGCCCTAATGAAAGTTCATATTTTTTTCTTGCTAATTGTGTACTTTTATATTTTTTTCTTTACTTTCCATGATTGGTGTAATTTTAAAATTTTAATTCATAATGTTGTGATTTGATAAGCGATTGTGTAAAATTGCATTGGTTACAATTGCGTTGGTTACAATTCAAATTGAAGTGTAATAAACTATGTAATTTGCGGCCAATTGATATGGATCAAATTGTCATTTTTTTTAATTGGTGTAAATGAATCGACTTAGAATGGCATTTGTGAACAGCATGTGTACGAGTGAATTTCATGATAAATCACCATTCATTGTTAGCTTCATTTTCAATTGTAATAATAATAATTATTGGTACTGGTTATTATGTGAAATGAGGAATTAGCCTCCGAAAATTGATTTTTAAATAGTCAACAATCCTACCAAGTACGCAGTTACCTCACCTGGGTGGAGTGTGGCAAATGTAGATTTAAAAAAAAATACTTTGGCCCATATTCTACTCAAATTTCAACCTGATCATAAGTTTATGCTTTGTTCAAAATCAGGTATAACAAAGGAAATTAGCCCAAGATCTAAATTTTGCTTCTTTTACATGTGGTTCTAGACACAAGGTCTGGTTTAGGTGAATTAGTAAAATATGGACCACTATGTCCTACCATTGATCATGTAAATGTATTGACTAGATATCACATTTATCTTATATATGTATACTGGTAGTTATAGTATATGCTTACCATGTAAACATCACAAAATATAACAAAAATGACTCCATGGCTACACAGATATAAGAGTTTTCCTTTCATTTATTTTTCAAGAAACATAATTAAAGTCATCTTTAAAAGTAAACTGATCTTTGAAAAGGCAAACAAAAATAGTCAGTAAAAGAAAAAAATCTTCAAGGTTTATGACAGTACTTGGCAAAAAGTTTTAAAACACCTGGATTTTCTTCTTTCTACAATACAATTTCTTTAAATCCATAATGACCATCACTACCCTGATATTGTTTGAAGAAGTAATAAATGTTCACAAAGCAATGGTTCAATTTTTTTTCTTCAAATATACATATCTCAATGACCAGCATATTTCAGTACGGGATAAGCAGTCCTGCCAAACTTTGCAGTATCGATATATAATGTGTAACAGGGAACTTAGAATTCCACCTTAGAATCACAACACAAATTACAAGAACTAAAAGATCATAGCTATCATCCTAATTGGATGGGAATTTTAAAGGAATTCCACACAATTGTTGCCACATATTTTGGACCAACTTTTATACAATCATTTTGTAAAAAAATACAAATGGTGTTATAGAGAGGAATGATTAAAGGGGGACTGCACTACTTGTAGCTACTTGCGCCCTCTCTACAGCCAACAATGCCTAAGCAGTACCCGTTGATCCTCATGGTCCCCTTTTTCTTATGTTAATTTAGAGCTGATTTGATGAGATAACCACCTGTCAGTGACCATGCAGGGAGGTCTGATTCCTTTTGGCTAAACTAGTGCAGATGGGCTTTAAAGAAATGATCAATCTAATATTTAGTTCTAATTCACCGAGCCATTGTTCAGCACCAAATTACTATTATTCAATCACAATTCCTGTAATATTTTGCATTCAGAAAGAAAAAACAATGATATACCTTCCAAACATTCAAGGTAATTAACATTGATTCCATTTTACAATTTCCTTCACTTAAGTTCAGGTTTTTAAGATAATAAGTGAAGCTTGAAAAATGCTAAAACAGACATAAAACAGACATAAAACAGACATAGGAGTGGAATTGAAACTGTTCAGGTTTTTACCTAATAAAAGGTGTTGTTAATCACCAGGATTATGACCAAAAGGCCTCGTGTAATGCTTTGCATTTTCTATCCATTCCCTCTGTATGTTTGAGTCATTTATCCTACTTTTCCCTCTACTGAAGACTTTCCGGGAGACTAGTGAGTATTTCCTTGATAGGCCTACAAGTTTGCTGTGTGCGGACTTGTACATCCACTAACGGTATTTCCATCAAGTCTAGGGTCAGCAAATTATGGCTTTCTGCACATGGATTCTAATGACCCACTCTCTTTAAAGTCTGCAGGTTGGAATGTGAAGAGACTGGAATCTTAGCATCCATTAGGAAGAGTAAAATTGCTGACCTTGTGCTCCTGGAAAGTGAGAGAGAGAGAGATAAAAAGTACAAACTTATGAAACATACAGTGGTGGTAACAGTTGCAATAGTATGGGGTGTCTCTGAAGAAGAAAAAAAATGCATCAAGATTTTGATTGACATCTTAAAAAGCACTCAACCATCCTCAATGAAACTTCATAAGTAATGCTGTATCAGTGTGAATTTCAGAAAGATTTATGCTAAAAACATAAAATTTCATGACTGCTTTTGTAAGACGTACCATTTTCCCCAAAGTTATAAGTTTTCGATCCTAGGGAAATTCTCACAAATATTACTATGTTACCTACAAAGTTTTAATTAAGAATCATGTCTTTAGTGAGGAAAAATCTTACTAAAATAACTTTCACAATACAGATATAAGATGTTAAGTGTATTTTATCTCACTGAAATAAAATGTTAGAATACTGGCTGCTTCTGGTGATTTGCAAAACAGTGTAATGAAACTAGAAAACAGAGTCAATCATTACCGGTAGATGAAATGACATTCAACTCGCAATGAAGAATCCATTATACATGTATCCTTATTCTTTCATTTATAAGTCTACCTTTCATCATTGGACATCTATAATATCAATCCATCTTACCTCCAACACTAACTCTAGTAACCAGAGTTGACATAGCTTCTCCAATCCGATTAGCAGCTGAAAATATGTCTCCACTCCCTCGTCTGCTTCCTCCTGATGAAAACAATATAACACATCACAATATAACACATCACAATATAACACATGTACACAATATTCAATATATGTCATTGTTTTATGATCATCATTTTCATGTGCATTGACCATTATACTGATAATGAATAGTTTTTTGTTTTTTCTAGGTCTACCATACATTAGTCATTTTTTGTCAACTCTTGTTTAGTAAATTTTAGTCGACTACATTTTTTTTGGGTTTTTCCTTCTTTTTTTCTCTTCATGGACAGGAATATTTCAAAATTAGTTATTCTCCTGAACAAGGGTACCAGTTTAGATCAAAGTTCAGATCAATTATTAAAAACACAAATAGCTTTCCTGTGTTTACTATTGCATATCTCAAGCTGGCCATGGGCTATTTTTCCTAAAATAATACTTTTCACCTATTTTCAATTTATTGTGGCTAAGGTTTATGAATATCAATGTGATTTGTAAACAAAAATATTACATAATCTTTGAGACAACAGTCGAAGACTAAACAGAGATTTAATGATACTTTGGGGAAGTTAAAGCCTGTCTGCACTACTTGTAGCTACTTGCCCCCTCTATATAGCAAACAATACCTAAGCGGTACCTGTTGGTCCCCCATGATCCCCTTTTATTAATGTTAATTGAGAGCTGATTTGATGAGATAACCACCTGTCATTGACAATGCAGGGAGGTCTAATCCCTCCTGGCCAAACTAGTGCAGACAGGCTTTAAGAAGTGCATATTTTCCCGCATAGCCAACTCGTTGAATTGAAAATCGATAAGGCTGATAGTGTAAAGTACATACTTGATCTCCTTGGCCTAGCTTGAAGGAGTTCTTCCATTGTTACTACAGGCACATCGGCTTCATCTGAGTTTGAGACAAAACAATGAAAAATAGTTTTAACCCTACTACATACCAGTTTAGAGATAACACATGTTCCCAAAAGACCCCAAATGTCCACTCAAATTTTTGAATGATTTCATGTATTAATGGAAATGTACTCAGTGCACCACTTCGAAAAGAATATATTCACTTTTTAAAAAGGATATACATCAATCAATATACCATGGAATGCACTGTTTGAGCATAGATGAATTGTCTTCTCATGCAAAGATTGTATCTACGATTTGGCTTATTGCCCGGTAATCCTATCTCTGAATTGTCTTTTTGACATTTTTTTATTGTTTTGGTTATAATTTTGATGTTTGATTTGATTGATTGATGATTGATTTTGGCATTTTTGGACGAAGTTTGAGTGAGTTAAGATCGATAGACGACTCTACCGTAAACCAGAAACTTGAGTTGACTTTCATTTTTTCCGGCATTCCTTTGACTTTTTCTGTAATGATGAATATGCACATCACTGTCGTTCTAAATGATTTTAAAATAATTTCTGCATCAGAAATATTGAATTTTAAGGTATATTCAGGTATAGAAAACGATATACATGTATAAATCCAAATGTACAACTGTGGGCGGCTCCACAATCTACTTTGAAACTTGGTATTTGAAATATTTGAACTAATTGAATACCTGTTGACATGAATATTTGGATAGTAAAATTGGTATTCGTACCAGGCCTAACGAGTATAGAGACCACAGTCTAAAAAACAAATTTCGTGTAAAGAACAAAGTATAGATGCAATGTCAGGTGGCACTGGTAGGATATTGTCATGGCAACCCATCTGGATACCTACCTCGAAGAGGAGGAGGGGAGGGGCTCTCATCATGGAGCGGGAAGGCATCAGTCATCCTCTGAATCAGCTCATCCAGTTCAGCCTCCTCTGATGGGTAAGCCATTGATACACCTGTAGTAGGAAAGTGAACTGTGGATTGGTCGTTGATGTGAGGCAGGAAACGGTCAAGATCCAGCACACTTTCCAAGGCACGTGACTTGTCCATTTGAAATCTAGATGCAGTATGTGATTGGTCTGTTTGAAATCTAGATGCATTTGATTGGTCAGTTTGAAATCTAGATGCATGTGATTGGTCCATTTGAAATCTAGATGCATGTGATTGGTCAGTTTGAAGACCAGATGGATGTGATTGGTCGATTTGGAACCCTACATGATGGGACTGGTCAAGGTGAGAGGGATGCTGGCTGTTGAATGGAATGTCCGCAGAATGCAACTGACCGGTCTGATTTCCTAGCAGGAGTGACTGGCTATTCTCATGGTGCTGATTGATAGTACTCATAGATGGATGTAACAAACGATGTGCACCAACTCCACCAACGTGATGCACAGGTGATGCGTTAGTCTGAGGACCATAAGAATTATGTGCACCATCTCCACTACTCTGATACGCAGTTGATGCAGAAGTTTGTGGACCGTGAGCATACAATGGGGATGCTAAGGCAGAAGGATCCATATTGTGGTGGTAAGGTGGAGCTGGTGGCAGATCTAGAATGCTTCCAGTCTGAGCGTTCGGTAAAAGATGAGCCATTTGATGCTGACCGGGTCCTCCACTCCGATTGCCCTGACCGTAATCATTTACATGCACCGGTTGACCCATACCGCCTACCCCCAGTGAAGACACCTGATTGGTATAGAGGGGTGCGGGATGACCACGCCCTGGGTCACCATGCCCATCCGGGTAGTCCTTCCCCATCATGACAAAACGTGGTCTCGCAGCCGAGGCACCGGATGACCCAGAGGAGTGGTCAGCTATGGTGTCCAGGGCAGGGTGTGATTGTCCGTAGGGGGGCAGTCGCTCACCTGTCCTGTCATAGCCACTACTGGCCTGGTAGCCTGAACTACGGTTAGACACTTGGTTCATAGACCCTCCATGATGGAATTGTGTGTTGCCTGGTGGGAATGAAGGGCTTTGCTTGAGAGATGGATTAGCAGATCCCAAGGAGTGATCAGTCCTTCCTTGGCTCGTCTCCTTCTGTTAATGCGAACGACAAAAAAGAGGATTTCAAATAAATTTGATATTTAAAACAGCCTGTGGGACTTGGTTAAATTTTCATAGTAATCTTAGAAAACAAGTGTGAATCAGTGACCCTCTGTTGTAATGTATCCAATCCAAATCCAAATTCCTACATATATACAATTTGATCCACTCACATTACCAATCCATTCCAAACTCCCTCATAGTGGACCAAAATCAAAGGACCCTTTGTACATTACTCAAAGTTTTGTAAAAGATTAAATCCACTGCAGTTTCATGACAACAAATCATGTTGAATTATCATTTTCAAATATCATTGAAGTGTCGTAGTCGAGTGGCTTAAGCACTTGACTTGAAATTCAAAGGTCGTGGCGCGATCCCCCACATGTCCTTTGGCAAGGCATTAATCTTCACATGCCACTCATTACCCAAGAGCCCCCCGACTCTGACTTTTTGATATTTTCTCTTCCAAATATACTGCGGCCTTTACGCCAGGAAATACGGTAGTGTAGGGAATTATTGCAGGAGCATGTGTCGTTCAATCGACTATGCCGTATACATTAGATAAGATATTAACAGCTAAAAGATGACATCATTACAACCACATATCTTACCCCAGAGTTCGATACTATTAGGTGCTTGGAACACATGCATGGCCGCCCCAAATCCATACCCCCCAAATTCCGAATTTTGTATGTACGGCTCATAAAAACAGATTGTAAAAGTTCTATTTGGACCCCTTCCAAAAAGGTAAGTGCGAAGCCCCGCTTACCCTAATCATGGTTCTGAAGTTTCTTAGCTGCTCTTCCAACTTCTTGTTATGTTCCTCCAGGACTTCATAGCGAGCAAAGACTTCATTTCGCTGCTCCACCAGCTTAGTCCTGTCATGTTGGGATGGTTCACGTTGCCTCGGTTCAGAGTCTGTGTCAGATGATGAGCTGATGTCCTGGACATGTAGGCCACATCGTTCTAGGTCATCCATCAACTCACTTTGAAAAGTGATAATAGAGGGAAAAGAGAGAGAAGATCAATTTATCCATTTAGCAATGTTTGTATACACCTCACATTGTGGCAGCAATAGATAAAACTTACAGCAAATGGCACCTTTTTTATCTAATACTTATTTGCAGTTTTAGTATTCATAAATTCACAAGCTATGACCATCTAGAGGTAGGCAGTTAGTCAAAATATCCAATAGTTTCTTTCAACAACAAAATATTGAATATTGTAAAGTGGATGCGAGTGAAACCTAGCTAGAAGATTCTGCATCCATGAGAGTGTGCGGCAATCATTTGTGAGTTCAGCAATGAGCAATTGAACATAAGAAAGAAACAAAATTAAATGAACTAAAAAATCAACCTTAAACAAACATACTTTTTTGCTCTTTAACTTGATTACCTGTAGGAATATTGACAAATCTTCCAGCAAACAGTGAAAAAAAAATCATCTCCATGTCATGAAAGTTCCTTCACTGTATCACAAAAAATGTACCTGGTGATTCAATTTTACATCATCTGTATTTTCTGGCTCTTAATTCTCATGAAAATAAGACTTGTCTACATACTCGTTCTCTCTCTCCAGTTGATCTATAAGATCCTCCAGCTCTCTCCTCTCTTGGTATCTGCTCTCATCGGTAGTTGTTGTGCCGATTGATTGTCTAGTCGACTTGATAGAGGGAGGCAGACTATCGGAACGATTTAACCCAGGAGGTTGCTGAGCTTCCACTGCTTTTAGCCTGTTAAAAAAGGTTACATTAATAATAGTACAGTCAAACCGGCTTTATAGAAAGACCACATTTTTTTTGTTTCCCTTGAAACGGTTTCTCATTGAAACATACAATAAAGAAAACTGTTTATAAAGACCATATTTCTTGTCTCCCTTGAGTGGTCTTTATAGACAGGTATCACTGTAATAATAATGATATAGAGTATTTTTAAAACGTGCCAACTTCGTATAACTAATGTACTAAAGGCATAAGGATGAATATCACTAAGTCAGATGAGCACCACAATAGAATTTTCAATAAACATAATCAATTCAGTATTGGAGGCTAACCTGATATGAATATTTGTCTTTATATCTAAAGGTCATAACAGCCTGATATTTTTACATCAATGGGTTAAATTAAACCACTTTATTTTCATTCTATGTATTGACATTTTAAATGATCTGTATATTCAATTTGAAGAAAAAATAAACCCAAATATTTCCATAATTGTATTTGATTTTTTTTCATTGACAGTACAGATAACATGTCATACAAGTCATTTTCAAGTGGGAAGTTTAAGAAAATCATTCTGATTGTGGTTTTGAACACCAAACCTCCCAACTGAACGTACAGTATGAAGCACTAACCACAGTGCTTCATTCATAAGCCCCCCCCCCCCCCAAAAAAAAAAAGTGTTTTATTGCCGTTAGCAACCGACCCAAAAATCTTGAAATCTATGGTCGGCTTTTTAAAGAAAAAAAAAATTAAACCTTTTTTTAGAGAACAAAATATTAAAATATTAAAAAAAATATCAGTTCAAAGAGGGAGAAAAAAAGAAGAAAAAAGTATTTAAAAAAAAAAAAAAAAATTTACAACCAACCGACCTATGTTTTGGCACCTAAAGGGCAATACACAACATCTCTTTTTTTTTAGGCCTAATTATAATCCAATATCTCTCTTCTCACCTCTCTGACATCTGACTGAGCCTAACGTGGGTCTCCAATTCAGCATCTTGATTATCACTATATAGGAAGATAAAACACAACAAATAAATCAATCTCTCATATCCCTCTGCCTATATCAAATTCATATTTAAAGCTACAATAACTGCAGAGCTACCAAGTGTCACGCATTGTGCGGGACGTCACACATTTCGAGAGTCTAAAAACGCTCTCACGCACGATGCGCGTTTTCGAAAAAATGCTATACGTGTGTTATACCCTCGCCCCGAAATATGAAAATCACACGCATATAGCTGATCTTTGAACTTGGTGTCTCTGTAACTGTTACCTTGATATGGTTTAGAAAGCAGCAATCTGTCTTGCAATTGTAAAAAAACACATTCCTAATCAATGAAGATGGGGGAAAATAAATAAAATATCAATGATTGTTCATAATTATAATAATTATATTTGTAATATGGTAAAAACAACCCTAAAATAAGATTATGAATCTTAACCATTATCATTATCATTTAATTTTGCTCCCCATAAACCTTGATTGTCTAATTTTATTTTCAAGTTATTGAATGCTTTTTGCTACTATTTGTACAAACACATCATAACCATTATTTTCAATATGTGCAAGTAAACAATTTTTTTAAGGCTTCAATATAACACCATATCACAGACACTGATAACACGTAGGGCCATGCATCTTAGATTTAACATTGTTAAACGATCCCTTTAAGACTTGTAGAAAGGTCATGACTGACGAGGAATGTAACAAACTACCCTTCCTGTAATGTACAACTTGCCTCCTCCATCCAACATTCCACATCAACAAGATCTTAATTACAGCAGCACAGCTGTCAATCATATTGTAAATTTCACTCATCTATTTTTAATTAAAATTCCAACAGGAGATTCCTAGTACCGGTAAGTATCTGTCAATCATAGTAGATATCAAAATCAAGCATCTCTCATGAATTAAGATTTTACGAAGTCAGATTTCTCAATGTCATGTGATATGTAAACAGAAATTTTTCATAAATTTTGACTTGGCTATTGTCTACTGCAATTTCCATTGCAACATATCACCTGTATCCTATGGTCAAATGTTAACACATGTGATTGCAAAGGTTAACTTGAGTACAAGAATTTGGTAGAGTGATGTTAATGTATCTAATAATTAAGACAAATAAAGTTAACGATATGGCACTTGTATTATAGCTCAACAAAGTACACATAACTAAAACTTATTAAAAGCTCACCTACCTCTTGCTATATTCAACATTATCAGAAGCCAGGTAATTTTTAAGGTATTTTTTATAATTTTACCTTGCTCTGTCATCAGAATCATAACCATCCTCTATTGAGCGATATTTCTTCTTGATACGGCGGCCATGTTTCTTACTCAAGTTGTTGCGCACAGTCTTTGTAAAGGCACGGACATCCTCCTTTGATTTACTCTGTGTTGGGAAAATATAAATAAATGGATAGGCAAGAATAGCATAAAGACAGCTCCAACAGGGAAACAGTGTTCACCTTTTTAAAAACATGGATTCTGACTTAAAGGTAAAGACAAGTTTTGGAAACACCCCCCTCTCAAAAAATGAAATGGAAGCTCTTATTACCAATCATGTGAAAGAATATGTTTTGACTAATACATAAGACAAATTTTGCCGAGAAACCGCCTACTAATGGATATATTTGGTATAATATTATATCTATTTGGACCTGATAGATATCGCGCACGTGTCGCGTGGTCCAATATACATCTTTCTGTGTACAGTGCTTGTAACTTTACCAAGACTGGGCCAAATGTCTTATCATTTTGATGATTCAAGAACCTTGCAGTACACACCAATACTTATATGCTAGATGATCAACCTTTTCTCATCGACTCCACAACGTTTCTTTCACAATGCAATCGCATGACCAGAACTGGTCTTTATCTTTTATTAAATTTTAATGCAGCAAATACCAACTTTTTAAATTTGTTATAAAGATGTGGACATAACTGCCCAAATGTTATGTTTTAGGGGCCCACCACTGTTTTTATGCATTTCAAAACAGACAGTTTGGCTGAAAAGTTTCCTTTTTTTTGGGGGGGGGGGTTACATTCAAATCCAAATAAATAACCAATTCAACTATTTTCTCAAGAATGAATATGTTACATAGTTTTGTAAGTTATCAAATGTTCCTTAAAATGCCCACAAAGTACTGGTATCAATCATCAACAAATATCTTAAACATCACAAGATACTTTTAACTCTATTACTACCATGCACTGAAGCTTGGGTTGCCATGCAGTCCTTATGCTCTGTTTATTATTGATGTTATAATTACATGGTGGACAGTATCCTAACTTATTCAGAATTAAACAAATCTTTATTTCACTTGCCCACCAAAAACAGTCCCATGAAAAGCCAAAACCACATTTTTATATTGTGTTTTACAAATATTCCTCTGCAAAAAAAGTGGTCCATTATTATCTGATTTGGATTAAAACTGATGTGTATTCAAATATATCTTATTTTTGAAAATCTTCCATCAATTGGTTAGTTTACTCAGTTTATTACTGCATCCTGTCTTGAAAGAAAAGGTGAACACCTTTCCTTTCATTTGCAACAATACCAAAAGGGCAGCACTTTACTTTATATTGGCCTTTATGTTATGGTGAGAGGGAATAATAGAAACAAATCCCCCAATTAAGTCCCTGACTGGCCAAGTTCCTTGATTAATCCTTTATTTACTGATTTCAATAAACAGGAAGTTTATTAATTTGACATCCTGATTCTTCATTGTGTTTATTTAAATAAAGCCTTTACTGTAGTCCTATAACATCCACCATTTTGTGAGTACAATGTAGTGTACATGTATGTGCACTAGCTCTATATAACATGTGTTGGTAAGTATACCAAGAGTTGACTAAAGCAGCATGTGTTGACTGGAACATGAATTTTAAAGCCTATCTGCACTAGTTTGGCCAGGAGGGATTAGACCTCCCTGCATGGTCACCAACAGGTGGTTATCTCATCAAATCAGCTCTCAATTAACATAAGAATAAGAGGATCATGGGGGACCAACGGTCACTGCTTATGCACTGTTTGCTATATAGAGGGCGCAAGTAGCTATAAGTAGTGCAGTGGGGCTTTAAGTTAATATGACAAAAATGCCTTTTAAATATCTGCATTTTTTCCATCAATCATATGCATTTGCCTTTGCGAAAATGTTTTTATATAATATTATTCATGACTGTAAGACTTAATTTAGAATTACCGAGAGGCAGTACTCCTGCATAGGGTGACTCTGCTTGTGATGTTTGGACGACCTACGGGTGAAGAAGCAATTCTGGCAGAGGTCAAAGTTGAAACACTTGAGGCACTGGTAGCGTAGTCCGATGATGGGATGCATCTTACATACAGAACACTTGACCTCGTGCTTCACTGTGAGGTAGATGGAGACAGAGAGAGAGAGAGGGGGAGATAAAGAGAGAGAGAGATAATAATATCAACAAACAAATACGTCTTTCATGTAGACAAATGCCTAAATGGTGGCTACAGTCACATCTACATACATAGAAAGCATGTCTGTAAGGCTCAACATAAGGCTCATCGTAAAATATATCTTACAGTTGTATGAAAAATCAAACAAATATTCCATTAAATATATATATATTCACAGGCATGTAAATTCCTTACCAGTATTTCATAACATAAATAATCATTTTTTTAATTTAAAAAAAAAAAAAAATTGCTTACTTGTTTCTGCAGCAGAGAATCTATGAAGTGTAGGCAGCCAAACTAGAGTTTGTGGCTCAGAAAGCAACCATTGATGAAAATCATCATGTGTTATGGTTTGTCCCAAAGCCTGTCCAAGGAAAATCAAAATAATGATGATTAAAATAATAAGTTATGATAGAGATGGTTACTGAGACCACTAAAGTACCACATTAGATTAATAACTACAATAATCTTCTGGCAACCCTCTAGGTTTAATATGAAATCACTGATTAAACATGAATGGGCTGTACAACCTGTAAACGTGAATACATATAAAAACTGATCTTTTATAGCATCAGCTCCTGCTCTGTGGAATTCTTCACCCTTTTCCTTACCCTTAGTAGGGGTACAGTGAACAACTACCGGTATATTTTATTCATACCCCTTGTAAATTTGATGTTTTTTGTGTTTTTTGTAACTCAAGAAAAAAATTGGACTGGTTGAGTTAGGGCCTTTGTTGAATTCCTTTAGATGTAAGCTTTAATATATCACATTTATTTCTTTAAGAATGTTATAGACATTTGAATTCAAATTCAGGAAACACATCTAATTCAGGAAAGGTTTGTAAAATTTGAAATGAAGTCATTTAAAGCATGTCCTGCTTGTATGTAAATTATTTACTTTCCTATAGGCTAGACCTTAATCACTTGTGTAAGAACATTGAAGATCTATATTGATAATATGAGGTTGTGTTAGGTACAGGGAGATTTACCGATTGAAAGCAGTCCTCTACAGATGCTGCAACACCTTTTCCAAACGTTGCACTCTCACCGATCATGTTTGTTATCTGTAAAATGAATAAATGTTGACATTAGTTTAAAATGGTGGTTATAAGTAAAGATAAATAGAGATGGAAGAAAATTGATACAAATCATGCACTGGAGAAATTGAGCGTACAGATATAATGCAAATATAGCCATGTCAAATATCACAATTGGCAAGAAAAGAATTATAGTTTTTGCCTTTTTCATGTTTAGTATCTGAAGTTACTGCATAATAATTTTAGCTGTCTCAACTCATGGTTTATTCTTTTCAAATACAGTGGGGAAAGGGAATCACAGCAAAATGTTATTAGTTTTAATTTTAATTTGTTGCAATGGCTTTTTTCGGTCTTGAGTAGCCATTATCTCCTGATCTTGATTTTACCTGTGTAACATCATGCATGAATTCTGTCATCATCTTACGGCTGATGCTGCCTGTTTTATTTGCAAGGAGATCTTGGAAATCTGTAAGAGTTAACAAAAATCACATAAATAGGTTCTTTGCTCTAGCAATTTTTTTTAAATCTACAATTTACATAATAGTTCATCTTTTGCAGAATGACATCTTAACGTATCAATTGAAAACACATTGTACATGTGCTACTACAGTCAAAGCTGTCTATAGCGACCGCCCAAGGGGAACACAAAAAGTGGTCTTTGTAGACAGAATCCTTTAGTACAGGTTTCAATGAGAAACTATTCTCAAGGGCAACAAATAATGTGGTCTTCATAGACAAGTGGTCTTTCTATACAGGTGGTCATGAAAGCAGGTTTGACTGTAAATATGAAAGATAAAAATAATATTAACAGGATAAGGTTGCTAAAAATGAAATTATATGGCTGCTGCCTAACCAATCTTGTTATTACAGTCATTTGCCTAAATCACAAACCAGTGATTTATTTGCCAACATTCTATTGCCCATTAATCACTGAAAGTAAGAGAGTGATTTTACAGCATCATGTTCTGATTCCAATGTAAGTGATATAATTCCTATTCATCCATAAGGTCCCTTTTAATTTCATACTCAATACTACCGGTACATGAAATACTCACATCTGTATTTATCTGTTATGCTTCCAGAGCATATGACAGCAATTCCCAACTTGACAGGCAGTACTCGTATGCATCCTGTTCTTTGGCTGAAATAAAAGACACATACATGCAAGGTACCTCATTATACATGACAATGTCAACTTGCCATTTAGAACAGAATTCATTTTAAAAGATGGCTTCGGTCAAATGATTTTGGTTGGGAATCGAGATGTTCATACCTTTTTACACAGCAAGGACACATGATTTTGCTATTTTTTGTTGCTGTATGTATATCAGTATAATATGTTATAAGATGATGACGTGGATCCTAGTCAAATGATTGGTTGAAAGGGTACACATGACCAGGCATTTATTTTGCCTAACGCGTAATTTGGATAATGACCGGTCATTAGTAAAATCATGTTATAAAAGATAATTTTATAAAACAAATACAACATAATCTTATGAAACAAATAATACACATCATTTTGTTCAGATATTAGTAAAATTACCCACACTCGGTACCTTCAAAACAGTCCAAACACCCTCGACTTCTGCCGAGTGTGGGTAATTTTTACTAATGCCCTCACTGCTGTGTATTATTTGTATACTAATGCATGCAAACTTTCATCTCGGCTTGGCATTGGCAAAATCCTAATGACCTTTATAGCCATACAAGATGTTACATTTAATGACAAATAAGTAAATCGATATTCAGGCTGCCCTTTTTACAAATGGAATATAATCTAAGCCTCCATTTCTTCATTTCATGACAGAGAAATACTGCTAAACTCATTGGCCCGAATTCACAAAGCAAGGTTTGAGCTCAGACCAAGGTTTGAGCTCAAACCTCCTTTTGTTTCGCCAAACCTCCTTTTGTTCTTTACAAACCAGGTTTGTAAAAAACGCGTAAAACGCGTCGTATGACGCACATAAACCTCGGTTTGTCGACAAACCTCCTTTGTGAATTCCGGCCATTGGGTTAATATACTAACGGTCAAAATACTAATTCTAATCAGGTAGGAATATTGTATAAATAGTGACCAATTCAAATTATCATTAGTGATTCTTATTGCTATATTATCATAGGCTAAATAACAATGATCTAAAGTAAATAGAACTTGATGGCCTCTCAGCCCTAGCTGTCACATAACTTTTTTGCTTCTATAGGACCTTTTATTGCATTCGTTTGCTTTCAAATCATCTTCAATAGTGATCTGTTAGTTCATGACAGGTTCAGTGACCCAATCAAAATTTTATATCAAGTGTCTCTCCAAGTTTCTCGGTCTTGAGCCATCCGTTTCAGTGTTTCATACCCTGTTGCTCCACATTCTGTGATTACATCGTCTAGAAAGTCTTTACGAGGTCTCCCCCTCTTCTTCTTTCCATGAATACGACCTTTTATGACTCTGAGCATCAAGCCCTCATCATGCCGCATTATGTGTCCGAGCCATTTCTTCTGTCTCTTGCTTTCAAATGGCTTACACAAATCAATTTACAGTTTATAGATGTTGTTACTTACATATCAAACAGATTAAGGAGCCAGTTGAGAAGCAGGTCACTACATCGATTGACTTTGAGCGTGCTCCTCCCACGAACCTTGGTCATGTGATACATCTCGTTGATGATGTTGTAGAGCTGGACCGCATCCATGACACTGTCGTTATGGTGACTGTAACCATGGAGCTCAAAAGCCATCCTGACAGTGATGAGGTTCACTACATCCACTGAGAAGAGATGTATTAAGAGACCGTCAAGGTACTCTCAAAGAAAATTTCTTTTCTTCAATAGATAATTCCTGCACTCTTTACTTTGTTATGACGGAAGCATTTGTGTTAGTAATTGCCTATGCCCTCACGGTGACCATGTGGTAGGAATACTCCCAAGGGAGTGGAGATGGTGCACATTGTGCGTGAATAAATCCGATGACTGGGGTTCCGGATAATAATATCTGTCAAGCGCTAAGAGACTGTATTCCGTATTAAGCGCTATATAAATCCAGATTATTATTATTATTATCTCAAAATGTCATTTTGGTGAAGATTTTGTTGTGTGGCAGGCTGAAGGACATAAGTATGTTGTTCTGCTAAACGTTAACGTGAATTAATAGATTAAGCGCAAGGTTGTTAGCATTAATGCCTGTATCTTTTAAAGTGTGCTTATTAGATACAAATAACTGCTTCAATAAGTTTTCTTCATTATTTTGTATGATTCAGTCCATCTGACTTTTCATATCATCACTAGAAAATGTAATTAAGAATGAAACTATTTAATTGATACAAATGAAAAAAAAATCAACTGCTTTCTAATACTTACTGTGCAAGACTTTTTGTAGCATTCTAAGCTTGGCAGCAGTTCTGTATGCACCAAAGTGTATGTTATCCATTGTACCTAGAAATACATAAAATCAAAACATAAGCTAATTTCAAAACAAAGTTAACATATAACATACAATTAAAATGTCTGGAACTGGATTGTGGAATGAGAAAGCATAAAAAGGCAAGCATGTGCATGCATGTACATTTGATACTTACCGGTACAGGGCAATCTAACCCTTGTAATAATTTCATTTGTATGAAAGTAGAAAAATAAGATACACAGAATGGCAAAAAAATTGAAATAAATAATAAGAAAGTTAAGAATGTTTGAAATATGAGATCACTTAGTCTAGGCGAATCTAAAATTGGCAGTTTGGTCAGTGGATTGTGATGTAGTCGCGGAATATCATTAATTTCTTTTTTTCTCCTAAATGCCTTCTCCCTTGGGGGCACTACTCAATATATATTATGGATAGCATATTATTATAGGTCTTTTAAACAGCAGAGACCCTCCCAAGTCACAACATTTTTGAAAAATTGTAATTTTAGTCATTTGGGATATTGGAACGAATGGGGACAGAGACATTACCGATTCAGCCAATTTTGAGAGCCTATACCTACATGCATCGTGATTACAATTGTATACAAAATACAACTTTCTCAATTTTTTTCTGATTTCATAAAAACTTTTACCAGTCTACTTTTCTGATTTTTCTGCTCTCCACTAAGTTTGCTGTCAAGGTTGGTTTTCCCTTTAAAGCATTTGTCAATGCATGCATTCCTAATTTTTCCCTGAAATACGATTTATTTTCAACCAAATAACAAATACGGTATACAACACAACTATACTAACTAAATATACAGAACAACACTTTCTTGACTATCATGATTAATGTAACTAGCATCACAAATAAATCTTTTTTCTTGGAGTATAATCAAAATAAAGAATACTTACTCAAACTTGAAACAGCAGACACAAGATCTGGATGGTCCCATTGTGTGACCTCGCTGTAATGGCTATGATACAAATGTGAAATTAACAGACATATTAAGCACAGGAAAAAAAATGGTCAATGATAGTACTAAGGCTCAGCATCTGAATTCCTATATGGTCTGTATGAAG
This sequence comes from Strongylocentrotus droebachiensis, assembly GCA_035222895.1. Lineage (NCBI taxonomy): Eukaryota > Metazoa > Echinodermata > Echinoidea > Camarodonta > Strongylocentrotidae > Strongylocentrotus > Strongylocentrotus droebachiensis. The sequence goes on along the minus strand of JAVYIG010000251.1, from coordinate 481,978 downwards.
ATTTTGGATGTCTTTTAATGTTGAGCCCCAATAGAACGAATGAATAATGCTTCAAAATGTCACAAAACCAAACTTTGGACTTTAATTCATAAACAAAAACAGGAAAGAGTCCCCTTACTGTAGTGGAAAGTAAGTTTCACCCAAAAAATCACCTAGATAGTTGTTCAATGAAGGAAAGATGTATATTTCCAAAGTCTTGATTATTATTTAGCTGCTAAAATCATTCTGATATAGATTCAGAACAATGAAAGTTCAGCATAATATTAAAAATACATTACACAATTCCAGTGGTGGTGGTGGTGGTGGTGGTGGTGGTGGTGGTGGTGGTGGTGGTGGTGGTGGTGGTGGTGGTGGTGGTGGTGGTGGTGGTGGTGGTGGTGGTGGTGGTGGTGGTGGTGGTGGTGGTGGTGGTGGTGGTAGTAGTCGTAGTAGTAGAAGTTGTAGTTTTATGATCATCATATAATGGGTGTAGTCTTCTATGAAAAATATACTTACTTGATGTAATAAGGTATTCCATTGCAAGTCTCACTTTTACTCCACTTGTTTTCCATTGTTTGTTCTAATTATCCACATCACCCAGTATATCTGTAGTCAATAATATATATGGGAAAAAAGAATAAATGGGGTTTAAAAAAGGGTACATGTTTAAAGCAAAAAATCTACTAAATCTTAATTTGCATGTCATATATTTTTCTAGAGTTGAATTTGTAAACAAATATGACATTGTTTAACAATATATTATATCTCAACTTGAGCACTGTTGACAACTTTCAAATAAACCTTAAGAAAGTGGAACATTTAGTGCTTTACCACAGTGAACAATCCTACAATGCACGAGGCCTAACCTGTACGGTATACCTAGTACTTCTACTAGTATGAGCAAACTGTAGGAGTGATTTTGATTTTTTGAATGCCCTGGATCAGGAAAAATACAGCAAGTTTTGTTTCAATTAATAGCCCATCCTATGCAACATATAAATCATAATCAAACCTGTTAGTGTGCGGGAATTGTAAAGGGCTGTAAGACTAACTTAGGATTTAAAGTTAACTGGTTACTATCTATCTCAGTACGGGTATGAACTATGATTAAACTTGGGCAGAAATAACCGTCTGGTAAAAGTGACATTTGTATTGAGGTGGTCAGTCAAGCCAGACAGAGTCTCAGTGGGACTTTTTAAAACCTAGACCAGCCATCCTACTCCTAGCGCTGCATTTGAATATTTAAAATTTGCATGGGAATGGTGTGGTGGGGATCAAAAAATAAATAGGCCAGATTCTGATCAACTGGTATGTCACAATGATTATGGACAAATTTCGACCTGGGTAGTCATTCGTTTACAGTAAGCTCCCTGATTTTATTGAAATGTTATTTATTTACAGTAAACATAGGCATAATTTTTTCCTTGTAATTTGTGTATGAAATCTTATCATATGATAAATTATAGCATTAGATTTTGTGTGCGTGCGTATTATGAATATTTATGACTAGCGCATCACGTAAGATGGCTGATCTAAGTTTTTTTAAAGTCACCAGCAGACAGCGGGAAAACCCACTCCTACAACATACCTGCCAACATTTGAAATTTAGGAATTAGGAATTTTTAGCACGTTATATATGTTCTTCGAAAATAAGAAATCGCACTTCAAGACTTACAGCGGCAGTGTAACTGGCAATACGTGGTAAATATGTACCGAAAGGTGAATACAAATTTGCTGCTCGATCAGGCAGCCATCCAACACACAAAATACAAGCTCTCAAATCAGGGAACATGATAAAAACGAGCATAATTTGGCTTTAGCATCACAAAAAAGAGGGGGAAAAATATTAAAATTTTGGGGTATAGAGGCCGACATATTGTAAACAAATGTACGCTTATTCGCCACAAGATGGCGCCGAAGGCAAAATGATTATGAAGGAAAAACTGTGATAACGCCATTACGAACGTGTAGATGGCGCACAGTTTTTCCTTCATAATCATTTTGCCTTTGGCGTAGACTAGAAGGGATGAGATTGATTTAGATGACTCCGGCAGCGAGAGTTTAACACGCCTTGCAAGATTTTCAACACGGCTGTCAATTTAGACCTGTAATTTCCTTAAAAGGGACCATTAAACGGATTATACAGTCAAGTTGGTAAGTGGAACCGATGTTAGTATAACCTCCTAATTTTAAATAATCAATGCATGAGGTAAAATGACATTTTGGGGGATTTTGGGGGCAAAACGCTACGACCAGAACTGGCCGTGGCGTTAGCAAGGACATGTGTATAAACGGCTTCCGTCTCTAAAGAGAGAGCCAGCCGACCCTACCCCAATAAGACTAGAGGCTAACGAACGAAAGAGACGGAAAATTCGGTCTAGATGAAACCACTCCAGCAAAGCATAGAGTCAATGCTAATGGGTATTGACCTCTAGCGCCGTAGTACGTGCTGAGAGGCAGCAATTGCACATAATGCACAAACTGCACACAATTGCACACTTATGCACACAATGAATATGAAGTGGCTGACCGGTAAGTTTGACAGTTGACTCACGATTTGAATTCTAACATCGGTACGGCAAGTTGAAAAGATTGTAATTATTAATGCTATTTAGGTGTCATCAATTATCACCAAGTACCGATTTTAAGTGAACTCCGCTTAGTTGAGTTTTGTACAGTGGTGTTTGAAATGTTGAAAATCAATAGAGGTCGTCTAAACATTTTTTAATACACAGCCATGATGCAGCTATGTGTGGGCCTCCGCCCCCGCCGGGCCGGCAGAGCTCCCTAAGAGTTATGCTTACATTAAACTTAGTATATAGGACCGTAGGACTATGTTGACGTATCGTTTAGCTGTCAGATTTCATACCAATAACACACGTATACCTGCTGGAAATACCGTATAACATTTAATCTAAAAAATAAATTGTCTATATATGAACTAGAAATATCACAATCGTTATTTACCGCTAAATATCAGTGATTCTTGAGCTCTGAGTGACACAGTTCAAACTCTCATTCCGATCCCGCGTCGCTCGTATCTACGATACCGATATCAATTGGGCGTGGCGCCCCCCTAACAAAAATGTGAAGAAACTTGACGCGCATAATAGGAGACCATCGAAAAAGTAGCTTCATTAACTATGTTCGAATTATGCATTGTCTGTCAAACCTTCAAACTAAATACACGTATTATGAAATGTCCTACCCGGTGGTATATACGTTATATTGAATTCGACTTTTGAACAAAAAGGCCTCCCCGACCGGTATCCTATTATTTATAGTTAATCTACTTATTGACTTCTAAGCACACTTCATGTTATATTTTAAAACAGCATCTGAGGAACTAACCCTTCAACAAGCTCTGCTTCTAGTTAGTTCCTCTTTTCTCGTTCTTTTTTAATTATATTTGTCGTTTCATTGCATATTTGTGTAATATAATGTTTTGCATGAGAAATAAAATCATTTAAATTGGATAATATCTAGGCCTATACTCCGATGCTGTATTTCTTTGTTTTTGTTCTTGTTCCGGTTCCTTTCACGACTATATCCAGAAATGGAGAAGGGTGTAGCCATTATTAAGGGAACATAGTGTCAGGGATCATCTATTTTTCCTAGATGAAATGTGCCAGAACGGGGCTTTCTAGTGAGGGGATAGTGTCGGTGCCGGGCGCTTTCCATTTTTGCACCACTCCCTCCCCTCCCCCCCCCCCTCTCTCTCTCTCTCTCTCTCTCTCTCTCTCTCTCATCTCCAAGTGTCCCCTTTTCGCCATTCGGCGCAGGTTGTTATAAATATATGCCATACTCCACTTTATATTTTTTCAGAGACCGTGGGGCAAAAGAAAAAACAAACCTTTATGTCATTGATGGTCGACCACAATGAGAGATATATCTTTATCCGAGATAGATTTTATCTTATCTCCCCAGTTTATTCGTGATCGAAAAGCTGAAGAGGAATTGAAACTGAGAAACTTGACTGCAATTGCCATTGCGGTCATACAATTTACGCTTATCAAGCAGGCTCGTGCCATGGTTGAATCGTGATGATGAACATTCATGACAGTAAATGCAGGAAGATTTTTTTTTAAAGTTGATATATACATGGATATCCATCCATTTGTATACAAAAAACGAACAAACAACAATAAGCAAAAAAATCTCTTACATTAAACAGGCTTTTAAGTTTACCCAAAATTTTCAACTCATTTTTTCAATTATTTCTTTCTGATTGTAACGGAGAAATAGAGTAAAATGTGAACCAAGGAAGATTGGAGGAGGGGAGAATCGTCCAATGAGTAGGAATGAAAGATGAAAAACACAGGAAAGGGGGAATAAAGAGGATGAAAATTACATTTGAAAATATGCATAGCAAGATTAATGCACGGAGCAGATGGACAACACCCCACTCCCTCTACTCCAACTATTTACGTTTACAGTTGGTATATAATTGCATCCCACATTGTGAGTAGTTGAATGTTGCATCCATATTACAGGTGCAAACTGAAACGAAACGTGCAATTTACTTCAAAACCTCACTAAACGATGAGGACCCAGCTCTGCATCTCTATAGGTGAATGCTGGTGGCGTTTCATCACTAAAGGTGCACGTTTAACCTGTGATTAATAACTCTATATTTTACAATGATATTTGTTACTTATGGGATTTTCATTAATTTCTGAAACAATGGCAGTTCCAGGACTCCGCATCACCTATAATTATTGCTTGTCTATCTCCCCATGGTCATGATCTGTCTATCGTCCTTTCTAGTCGCCAATGCCATGCTATCACAGGATGTGAGCACTGGTGGTATTGGTAGTGTGTACGTGCCTGGATTAGTGACCATGAGTTAACTTACCTCATGAAAATGAAAGAATATAGAGTGACAGTTGTGGGAAGAGGATAAACTGCGAAGTCAAGAACAAAAGACGAAATGAGAGGGAGTGGGGTTAGGTTAGTTCAGATGATATTATGAAAACTTGAGAATAAGTTTCAGGATGCTGATGATACCGATATCGACTCGGAGTTTTACCGGGGCAGCCCACTTGCCCTACATGTAATACGTTGCTTATTGTTGCTTGGTTAGAGACAATATTTTTTTATATTTTTTATATAAATGAAAATGACAGAATAAAGACAGTTGTGAGAAGAAGAAAAAAGAAGAAGAATGAGATAGGAAAGAAGTTGGTGCGCAGAAAGAGCGCCAGCTTGTATTCACCGAGTCTCGTCGCATCCCCACATCATTTGAAAGTCACGATCTACAGAGTTCTAAAGTGGGACAAAATTTCCTCCCTACATAAACTCCGATGCTGCTATCCGTGTTACCACCACCATCATCACCACCACCACCGCCACCACTATCACCACCAAAACCATCACTAACACCAACACTCTGATCACCACCAACACCATCACTACCACCGCCATCATGCACCCAGTGGCGGATCCAGGGGGGGGGGGGGGCCCGGGGGGCCCGGGCCCCCCCCCCTTGAGAAAAAAATCATGTAAAATCACGTGATTTTTACCTTTTTTGGGGGTTGGGCCCCCCCCCCCTGGCGCTCAAGGGGGGGGGGGGGGGTGCAAATCGAAAAATTTTCGAGGACCAAAAAAAACAACAAAAAAATGTGCTCACTACCCCCCCCCCCCCCCCCCCCCCCCCCCCCCCCCCCACTGAGCGACTTTTCGGCCGGCGCGATTTTCCAATTTTCGGGAGCAAACAAAAATGAAGAAAGTTGGGCCCCCTCCCCTAAGAAATCCTGGATCCGCGCCTGCATGCACCAAACACTAGCACCAACACCATCACCATCACCAACACCACCAACGCCGCTATCACCCAGGCGCGGATCCACGTGGCGACTTTTCCGGCCTGGGCCCCCCCCCCCCCCCAGCCCAAAAAACTGTTAACAAAAATACGATAATAACGTAAATTTAACCTTTTTTAAACACAAAACAAAAGCGGCCCCCCCCCCCCCCTCCCCCCACAAAAATAATATCTTCGCCCACACCAAAAACAAAATAGTGGTTCTCCTTTCCATCACCCCCCCCCCTTGCTAAATATTTTCTCACGAATTGCCCCCCCCCCCAATAAAAATAAAAATAAAGTATAATAATAATAATAATAATAATAATACCCCCCCCCCCCGCTAATTCACCGGCCGGCTGAGTCGGCGCTAAATTTTTTCTCAAAATTTGGGCCCCCCCTCTTGTCGCCGGCTGGATCCGCCCCTGCTATCACCACCACCACTATCAAAACCAAAATCAACACCGCTATCACCAACAAAACCATCACTAACACCAACACCACCACCATCACCATCACCAACACCACCAACGCCGCTATCACCACCACCACTATCAAAACCAAAAACACTACCACCGCCACCAAAACCAACAACAACACCACCACCAACACTATCATCAACATCATCATCACCACCACCACCACCACCACCACCACCACCACCACCACCACCACCACCACCAGTCCACCACCACCACCACAACCACCCCACCACCACTATCACCAAATAATCCTCTAAAATGTTAATGATGCATTGTTCTTTTTTTCCATCCATATTTTTCGTTCTCTTATCATGTTACCTCATCGATTTTGTGTCATTCATGTCATTTTCCTTCTGATTTTGACGTGTGATGTCATGGTCGTTATTTTGGAGAAACAAAAATATTTAGGACGGAGAAATAGTCAGAATACAACAACAATTTGACGCGCAATTACCGGGTATATCGTACTTTATTATCTATACATATTGAGAATTGTCATTAAAGTTTGCAAAATGTGTTTCCGTTAATTGTTGTATTTTGCTCTCAAAACAAGAACCTGGGAATTCCACGGCAGTTATGATGGTCCAGTCAATACCCCTGGTCTTTGACCGACATTTTGCACTTGTTATCATTACTTGTAAATATAGTTTTTAAAAAATGAAGACTGAAAAGAGCATACCGCCCCAAAATTCATAACGCCGCGCCGGTTTGCAAAATTAATTAACCTCCCACCTTATTAATTTATATTAATATAGATGAATGCCTTGTTCATAAACTAGTTGATCACATTTTGGTCAAGTGTTTTCCTCTTCCCTCGCTTAAATTATATTGGGACACGTAACCATATCAACATGATACCTCAGTGCAGAGGCACCCCCGCGCATCCCTTCTCCAATTTTATCTTCTTCTTCCTTTTACATTTTTTTTGTATTATTATATGTCTCAAACATAACCATAATTATACACTTGAATTCTCTTGTTGGTAATATGAAAATTGTTATCTACAGCAGACTAATCAGAAACCTTGTCCAGTCCAAATGGTTGCGATAAACAAAGGAAATAGAAACTAACCTGTATAAGCATAGAGCAGGAAATGACCTTTTGAAGTCCCTTTCGAAAGATAAATAGAACTCCTAAAAGCGCTAAATTGTATCGTCGATGTTATTGATATAATTTGGATAGGCCTTGTTGTGCTACTTGAGCTGGTGAAAGGAAAGTTTTAATCGAGACTATTTTGATGAGTAATCAAAAGTGTAAACAATAATAAAGAGAAAGAAAGTGAGCATTTTTGCAAGTCTCAAATTGGCTTGTTTTGTTTTTCTTCTGTGTTCTGATTTTATGATTATCATCAAAATAGAGGTGTCGTGGTCTAGTGGGTATGTCTCGGGAATGCGGATCACATGGTTTGCGGTTCAAGTCCCACCGCGACACTTTTGGCAAGACATTAATCCACATTTGCCACTCTCCACCCAAGTGTTAAATTAAGGTAGGATGCGAACGCTAATGTGGTTGGATTGGAAAATGTGCGCTTGTAAAATGGCGCCTGGTCGGAATACTGCCCAGAGAGCAGAACGTGTCACTATAATCATGTGCGGATAAGAAAATTGAATTCAATGACCAGGGTACTATAATTTCAATGTAAATAGCTTACGGTAGATACGCTATAGAAATGATTATAATAATGAGAAGAGAAGACCTCTACTTGGAACAAGTTCACCTTGTTATACAGTAAAAGAACATTCAAAGGATTTTTTTTTTAATTAAAGAGAGATGAGGGCTCACGAGAGATTAAGAGTGGGTTAACAGGAAATTTAGGTAGAGGGTAGGGGAAGAATATAGAGATGAAGATAAAAGGGTATATAGAGAGCCCGGAAAGGCGGGAGGTACTTAGAGGGTCAATGACGAAAGATAGAAATAAATGTCATTATCAACAAAAAGTAAGATATTGATGCTTAATTTCATAAAGTGATTCAAATAATTTCAATGTGCCAAAAAATTAAATAACCTATAAGGCTATCGACAAGGGAAGTTATCATTAATTGTCATGTGGGTACTTAGGCCCATCGTTGGGCCATTAAACCGGGGTCATTGTCCGAGACAGTATTAAACGTCACGTTGATTGAGGATGCCTCGAACAATTAATTTAGTCTTAACCTGTACTCTACAAAACTATAATTATAGTTTTGTGGAGTAATTTTACAGGGTTAGTCCCGTGACCCCATCCCCCCAAGAACTTAAATGTATTTGAGAGGGAAATTTGCCTTAGATGAAATATTACATGATAGTTGCAAAAACTAGTCAGATGTGTATGGATAATCGTTTAAAAAAACGTATAAAAAGGGGGGAATAGTGGCAAGCGGAGTAAGATATGCTCATGCAAAATTAAAGCAAATATTAAAGGTAATACAAAGTTTTGGTATGGGGTCATGAATTCGGTTCAAATGAACATAATTGGAAGCATATGCGAGCCTACAATATTCAGTGATCGTTGTCGCAGTTGAAATCGAGTGTAAAGTGATGCAATTGTAAATAATAAACTCTTTATGTTGTATAGCGCCCTCTCAAGGTCAAGATATTAATTTAGCTATAAAACAATGTTATTTGACTAAAATTGACCGATTTGCTATTACCATTTGGAATATATATATCATAACTGCATATTCTGAAAATTTCATGGACGCAGCTACCATCGTATGGCCGTAGGCGCTATTTGAAATTTATCTAAATTTACCGGGAGCACCGGTAAATTTTTATATTCAGTTTTTCTCGAAAGCAGAAGTTCTTTAGAGGCTAATTTTTTGTGTGCTTATAAAACATCCATAGGGGCATCCAAATATATCAAAATTGTCAAGAATTACTATTCAGCCAATTTTCACAATTTACCAAAACTTTGTAATACCTTTAAAAGGGGAGGGGACATTAATTTTGGTCGATGTCACTGCCCTCGCACATAGATGCTCAAGGATCTACCGCCACCAAAATGCATTCAGGCTATACTTGGAATACGAACAATACCGCTCTTCAGTCACCGTGTTTATATAGAAGTGCACTGAGAGCCGATCCTGAAAGAATGACCCAAATTTAACACAGAGGCCTTGGATTCTAACCGCTAAAATAATACCATAATCGATACTTTTCGCAGAAAGGGGACTGGCGCCATCACTTGGCGACGTGGGTTCATGACACGGAATTAGTCTTTGTCGGATACTCTTTTAAATCAATAATGGAATACTTAGAGAAATGGAGAAATGAAGGGGATGAGAAGAAATAGATGCAGATCAAAGATAACAAGAAGGACAAGAAGAGGAAGAAGAAGAAGAAGAAGGGGAAGAAGAAAGAGAAAGGGAAGAAGAAGAAAGAAGAAAGTGAAAGAAGAAAAACAGCAAAAGTTGTGCATAGATCAAGTCAGGAATAACATCCAAGGTTTCTGTGAAACAGCGAAATTGGATCATAACTGTTTCTTATACAGGTAGTACTAGTAATCTTTAATCTTCCTTGTGCTTCTTTTAAATGCTCTTGGTGATACTTTCTTTTTTATTTTATCATCATGCAACATATTGAGTTTTATAAAACGTTAGACCTACTCGTTTCTGTGATATTTTTACACTGATTTATCAAAAGAAACTAAGCCTCAATCAAATCATCAAAATCATTTGTTGACATACTCAGGGCATTGGTAATATTCTGTAACAGTCCACAAGAACTGCACTTTTTTATTTTTACTTCTTGAGTAAAAGTATAAAAACAAGACTAATAGTATTCATAATGCCTGAAAGGGTCACCGTGCCTCGGAAATCACGACTTTTTTTTTTATAAATAAATTATTCTATAATGGAGTGTGATATCGAGTCAATACCCTGTTTTGTGGTCACGAATTTGGAAGACTCCGAGAGAACTGAGATTAAATTTCACAATGATATTTGCATTCTATGCAAATGAGGTGAATTTCTGGGAAATATTTGTCGGAACGTGATAAGCGGAGCACAAGGCTTTATGATATAGGAAATCGATTTATTTCATGCTTAGTACAATAATTATTGCGACAGAAAATACTCTCGTTGTTTTCTGGCTAAAGGCTAATCTGGATTTCAAATTAATCGTACTAGGGTCACTGACAGCAAGATGAATGGATCCTGTCTCTCTGTATATTCTAGCATTTACCATGTAAAAATGAATCATCGTGTAATTCACTTGATCGTTCTCACTTTCCTCATCCAAAATGAGACGATGATATTCTTCTTTGTGAAATTATGAGTAATTAAAACAAAACAGGAATTAATGTTATGTAAAGTCTTAATAGATAACTAGACGTTGCCAAATTATGGTAAATAGCCAATCTGTCAAATATTTTGTAGAAATTATGAAGTATTTGGGGGGGGGGGGGTATACTTAGTACATACCGAAGCGAAGATCTGCAGGTTAAAGGGATCCTTGATTTATCTCATGCTGCAATGATAAGTATAAACCTTTAGATCAGTCAGGAACCCCATGACTTTAACAAGCCGATCGCCTGTCTGATTACCAAGATATTTATGATTGAAAATCGAAATCAAATTTTGCGTTTGCCAAACGGTTTTCATAACACTACTTCTATTGGGGAAAACGAGTATGGTAAAACCGGTCACTCAAAGGTTTTTACTTTTTTGAGGCACTTCATGATCATATTGAAGCGCAATTTTGTTAGGGCTTCAATATAACACCATATCACAGACACTGATAACATGTAGGGCCATGCATCACGATCCCTTTAACATAAACCATTTCTCTGTTTCCTCTAGTTCGCGCATTTTTTTCCTGTCCAGGTACCAGAATGTGTTGTGTATCTAACAGGTTGTTTCCATGGAAACCGAACGTATCGCGTTACAGTTTAGTGCCAGGTCAACCGGTTAGTTCACTTTCATTGCTCTGACCTATTTCATGAGGGGCCAAGGACCAGAGGACCCAGTCTGATCTTAGTACATGCTGCTAGTGCCTGCTACGATGCTGCTCCTATACTCTGATGACTGCTTTAATATACGATTTACAGAATAAATGGACCCCCCCCACCCCCCCCCCCAAAGAAAAAAGAGTGGTCTTCAAAAGACGAAATGTACATGATGAAAAACAGAACAGACGAAATCATACTTGCAGCATGATGGTTTTAGAACGTAAATGAATGCGGGAAACGGACAGACAGAAGGAGTATATAGGAAAATATGAATAGAATACGTACATGATTGTATATGAGAAATGAGGAGGATTCAGGTTAATGAGGAAATGACTTTGCAGAGATTAACAGAATATATAGGAATTATAGTTAAGTTTTGAAATCCTACAAATACACTTCAGTTGGACACCACTTATATAATAATGACTAATAATAATAATTTAGAATACAGAATGATTAGGCCAAAATCAATTTAAAGCAGCAAGGACAAACAGGTCATCATTTTCAAAGCAGAGAATTTGAACGATCCTCAGCTATACAGACAATAATTGAAATTGAATAAACCTGTATTTCATCCTCGGTATTGTCAGTCATGGCAGTAGTGAGATGAATCATCATCATAGGTGATTTTTTTTTCTCCTCCAGAAATGAGAGGGAAAAAACCCAACAAATTTCGTATTGTTGAATTGTCCCAGCGCGAGGTTAACGATTTCAATATCTAGGAAGACTCGAAATTAAAAAAAACCCCATTGTTCCTGTTTGCCTGAAATATGAAGGTTTTGCCATAAACAAGTTGTTTTTGTCAGTGATTGGTGTTCAAACTTTAAAGGGAAGGCAAGATGTGTGTGGTGAGGGGGGGGGGGGGGGGGTTGACTGAGGTCATAATTCTATTTATATATCCGTGCATCATACATGTTATACTGATTATTGTATTCTTACATCGGCATGTTTTTGAAAATATTTCGTTGTAATATTGTGTCAATGACATTATACACCTGTTGGTTCCTTTGAGCTTTATAATTCTGAATAATGATCTAGTCTGCAAACAGCCTTGTCACTATTATAGCCTATATTGAAGCCATAAGTTGAATAACAATCTCAATAGTGGTTTAGCGTTGTAATGGCAAAGATGATTTTTCAACAGTATTGAAGTTAATAATTATGATAAGTAAAGGCTTGTCAAACTAAGAAATTAATGTTTCACATATTTATGTTTTCTCAAACTTTCAGAGTTTATAGACTATAATAGCTTGTGCACAATTATTCTTCCGCCAATATGTTTCGTTATAGCTTGAATGCAAATGTGTTTTTGTTTCAATGTTTTTTTTATCAGTATGGTGAATTTCGTGTTAGTGTATATATTTAACATAGGATTTTAATTGTTTACATAATTATCTTGAACAAAATTCAACAGCCCCGTTTGTCTTCAGTTGGGAGTTGTAGAATGTATACAAGACAGAGTACCACCTCAGCTTAATATTCTTATACATTGTAGTTATACAGTATACTTTGTGGTGAGAAAGTAAAAGAAATCACACTGATTAGATTCGGTTTTGTTTTGGATATAAATGTCACTCATCCCTATAAATAGATCACGTGTGATACATTTTACAGATTCCACTGGTTTCCGATTCCACACAAACCGATGTTTTGATGATACGAGTTGAGGTTACATCTTGCATGCATGCAGTAACCAAAAACGCAAAATCATGTTCAAATATTATAAGGCCTCCGCGTTAACTGGTGAAAATATCTCGAATAGGCATAATTTCACTCATTCATGGATAGGAAAAATAAATCTAGAATATTGTACAGACTGTGTATACCACCAGGAAGGATATTCATGAGGAAATAAATGCAGTTTTGTAGGTCCATGATCCAATCGTCCATTTTATTTGTTGTTTGTTACACCATATAACTAGTGAGAAAAAAGAGCTTGGGGAAGAATGGGAGAAAAATTTCATTTGCAGGGGGAGGGGAGGGGGCAATGAATAATATGAGAGAATAAGAGTCAAAATACTGAGTGGATGTGGTGTTACTATAATGGAATCATGGTTTTAAAAACATGAGAGAATTTTTGTTTTGCACCATCATAATTGTATTGCCATTTGTACTACACTCTTTGATTATTCCCCTTTTCGAAAATTATTGAATTTCATTAGATTATTCGATATTCGCAATAATGACTAAGCATCTTTGATGATGATTAATGAATGTACACTTTTTATTTCTATTACTTTCTTTGGGCGTGTCAAATGGATCTGAACACATAATTAAACCATTATAGAAGGACGTATAATATAATGAAGGATGAAAAAAACCCCAATACAAGGGGTAGAATAAAAGCCTTGTTTACATCGGGGGTGGGGTTCATTATCATACAATTGGAATCATCTTCCACAATAATGGTCATCTCGAGTTGAATAACAAGACCTTGAGTGTGGTTTAGCGTGAGTATGATGAGTCATCGTGAAACCCCACATCACGGAAAGGGATGCCCTCCCTGTGCTATTAATAAGCGCTGACACATCGCCACCATTAGTCATACCATACCAGCCGTGTGAGGCTGTACGGTTGAAAACAACAACAAAATGCATAGCTACACACAGTGGATCGTGTGTATAGTGTATGTGACTGTGTGCGAAGCTAGCTAGCAACGGCATGCACAGGTCCAAAATTTGTCTGGAAAATGTACTATTGTGTGTGTTTGATTGTGTGGCACGCTCTGCACTGCACTGTCTGCGGGCTTAGCATGCTGCAGGCATACAATTCTACATTCCTTCATAGAATGATGCACAATGCTAGAAAACGACTCCCCCCTTTACACGTACACACTGCCAGCTAGCACTCGAGAAAATTATGATGAAATGTACGGATATCCTGAAGACAATTCCAGTATGTTCCATCGGGGTTCCATGCCGTCTTCATGTAGAATACCCAGTACAGGCCATTTCATTCACGAGTTGAGGAATTTATATAAATATGTAATTTAATGTAAATTTAAACAAATGAGGTCTTTTCATAAAGAAATAAAGTAAACGAATATGTCCACCGACAGGTGCACAATCACATATACAACTTTTACATATTTATTTTAAAAAATGAAGTATTATTAGCACAAGGATGGATAAAATGATATTTTGTTAGTGCGGGGTGGTTGCTATATAAGTAGTATATTTATTGTAGCTATAAGCTAAATCTGTAACGAGGTTATTTGTTGTCCACTATAGGCCTATATATTTATAATGAACTATACTATATTTGAATTGGGTCCAAACAAAATACTAAGTAGGCCTCCTACTAAAACAAGATGTTCTTTAGCTCAGTGATCATATATATACATAGGCATGCAAGTCTCTGCAGTATGCGGAACATATTGTCTAGTGGAAACTAGTACACGATGTCACATATTTGAGCACGATTTCTAGTTAATAATTGACAAAATTGTATACGGAATAATAATACCACCACCACCTCCCTAATGATATGCACGCCAGAAGGTACTAAAATTCAGCGACCCGGCTTGCAAGCAAGCTACTAATATTGGATTACACGAGCAGTGTGTGTACATTGTAAGGTCTGTGCAAACTCCGTTTGTGTGTGTCGATCGTGTCAATGTACAATATGATAGTCTATTTGTACAGACCTTTTATGCATTTTCAGTTCAGAATCAACTAGAATAATTTAATATAATTTCTTATTCCGCATATTTACACGGGGTAGCCTGCATGTTCATCTAATAAAGAAATGTATAAAATGATTAATTCATGATACATAGAAATACGTTGGATAGTAACGTAAACGTATGAAACACATTATAAAAAGCATTTCTTTCATTTTCAAAAGGGTTCTGTTCAAATTATTATAAAAATAATGTGACAACTGAAGTTTATTTTTTAGATGTAGTCCAATGAGCAATGGACGTGTTCGCCTTTATGATATTAATTATACACCCTATGAATGGGTGATGATTTTATCAAGTTGGTAATATGATTTCCCAAGAGAATATATCAAACTTGTTGTTGTAAGATTCTTGTCATTACTTCCATTTTCAAGATAACATGATTTAAACAAATCTTTAAAAATAAAGGGGGAAAATCCCCCCCCCACACTCAATGTAGAGAGTGAAATGTAAACAGGTATGGGAAATTATTCTAAATTATCGAAATGATTTCCGTCTCCTCTAAACTAACTCTACCTCTACCTATACATATATTTTTTTTTTATTTAAAAAAAATATGCTTAATTCTATTTCCAAGATAACATGACAAGATAAGATATCACGACTGAAACAATCAAAATAATATATGTGAGCTTAAGAAGAAGTGTAAACGTTAAAAAGAAAAGAGGAAAATCCTCCCCTCCCCTGTCCTTACTCAAGTAACAAAGTCTAAATACGTAGACTAGCATGTCTGTTCAAATGTGTGCACGCGGGGGAATACCACCTGTCCCTGGGGGAATTGCATTACCCCCTTGAATATCGTGCACTCCTAATTATTTCGAGTGCTTTATGCACGCATAATGCATCGAAAATGTGTATATGTGTGTCTCGTCTTCAATTTTAAACATATCCCACACATATAAATGGGTGCAATATACTGAGAAGCTAAAGACTGCTGAATTTAGGGAGACTACACACCAGCGTATTATAATTGGCATTCTGGTTGTAGTATTCTGCGGTGGTATACTTATGAACTTGAGGTTGGATGAGATGACCCCTGGCATGCCAGCGTTGTGCAGCGCGCGCGAGGCGGTATCGGGGCGGTATGAATG
This sequence comes from Strongylocentrotus droebachiensis, assembly GCA_035222895.1. Classification (NCBI taxonomy): domain Eukaryota; kingdom Metazoa; phylum Echinodermata; class Echinoidea; order Camarodonta; family Strongylocentrotidae; genus Strongylocentrotus; species Strongylocentrotus droebachiensis. The sequence continues at coordinate 466,020 of JAVYIG010000251.1, read as the reverse complement.
CAAAACGAAAGTACCGCATCCCTCAGATGAAATACTCGATTGTAATAAATAATTATTAGTGGGAAGTACTCATAATAAATTCAAGCGAAACTGAAATGGAAATGAAAAGAATTGGCTTTGGGGCAATGTAGGTGCGGGGTTGTTTGGGCGTATTAGAATAAACGAGTCGAGTGCATAACTTATGACAAGTGCAATTTTCCGCCTCCTCTGTTTTGAAAAGGAAATCTTCTTTGCAGTAAAACATCACGATTTGTTATCTTAAATCATTCCATAATTAGATTTGCAAGAATCATTTAAATGGCATCATAAAACTATCTTTGGAATTATTCTGAAATGAATTGAGGAGTTTGGTTTCAAGCAAATTCATGTACAAACGAGAGAGCTATGACACGATATTTAAGTTTAATGAAATATATATTCTATTGACCCAAACTGGGCGTTTTCCAAGTTTAAAACAGAAGAACAAAACAGGGTGTGGAAAAATAAATGATGTAAAAACTCTTCGATGACACCATTCATCAGTGCGTCTGCATAATCCACCTGCACAGACTAAACTCAAGGTATATCAGTTCAGGCTGCAGCGTGATAGTTCTACCGCGAACTACTGGGAGGGATGACTCATCAATCAAGGGAAAACACCCTCAAATTTTTCCATGCTTCATCACTGGCTGGACTGGGGTTCCCCGGCAGCCAGACAGCTCCTAATGTTCCAGTATTGATCAAGTCAGCTCTATAGCTTATAATCTTTGTTCGGCATGTATGTGGGGGAGTTTAGAGCTTGATCCGAGGGCATCTTATGAATTGATTATGCATAAATTATATACACTGTTTAAAGGGTATGTTTTAAAAGGAGGGAAGGGCCATTCCATCTTGTCTTGAGTACTAGTTACAATAATGATTAACCCATTCTGTTTCTCAAATTGACGCCAAAATTGCACATGCAGGAATTAAACTGTTATTTTGCAAAACTTCATTTGAGTGGAAACACGAACACACCTCTTTATTGGAAAGGGCTGATATAATATTATACGCTATACTTGTATTGCTTCTGTGGAATGGGGTTATGGGGTGTGGTGGAAGGGGGTGGGAGGGGGAGGGGGGGGGTCTTGCACCTTTCCTCGGCTAAAATTACCTACCCGTGTGCCCCTCGAGTCGAGTCAAGAATCGTTACACTTTATTTATTTTTGCTCGTCAAAGGATTTTCCAGATATGCATGCATTCAGTTTTGCTTCTGAATTGTAGCATTTTTTGTTTCAAAACGTTATTTACTTGGACCATACAGGGAATATTATCACAGCGCCGATTTCAATTCCGTATTTACAGATTAATCATGTTAATGTGATCATTTGGCACGTGATTTCGTTGACTTATAAAGATGATAACTCTATAATAGCAATCATGAAAGTTTACACTTTTGACCTTCCAATTGAGAATCATTCTGTCGAACTCGGGATTTGTGCTTCATCGTGAAAGATCTCGGCATCTCGTTTTGAGATTCACTTAATCAGCAGCTAAAATGTCACGGACAATCTCATGTGACCCCAAAAGAAGATTGATAAGCAGAATCTAGTCGGGGATCAAGTCCGCTAGGAATCTAGGAAATCAGATAGCAAACTCAAACTCGAGAGTCATCGATACAAAATTGAAAATCCTCAGCTCGTATATTATGCTTAGTTAGATTTGCATTATGAAGTTCTGTAATAGTAGAAAGCTTTTTTATTTAATTAAAGCTATGTTGCAGTGAAAGATGTATAGGCGATGTATACTAAAGACTAAATTTACAAGGCTCATTACTCTTAAAGTCCTTCGTTCATAAAGTACAGGCAATAAAACTGACTTGATTTTACGGGTTGCATGACTCCTAATCCCTACATACGGGTCTTCTTTGAAACCAAATATCGATATCCGACACAATGCTTTTTGTTTGTGTTTGCTTTATCTTGCGCAACGTTGCTTTTGAATTGCATAAAACGTCACAATAGAATGGAATGCAAAGAATGCAGCAGAGCGGATCACATGATTGTGACATCACAAAACGAGATTTCGAAATATACCCACACGTGGAAGTAAAGACATTAAATATGTATTGAATCGCTTTGTTTGGAATCAAAGAGTTTAGAATTTGTCTTCGAATAAAAGAGTTCATGTATAGATTCGGCATTACAATGGTGGTGGCACTGCCTTGTACCCGATGGTGATTATCTTAATTTTCCTTTTCTTCAATCTTGAAATGTAATGGGAAACCCCTTATAAATATGGTATTACAAAATAGGGGCTACAAAGTTACCAACACATGTGGACACAAAGATAGCCTAATTTACTTGGCTTATTGCAAAACCGTATATAGCCTAAAAAGGGACATGAAATATTTAAACTTGTTGGAAAGGTGTCACATTTATACTCCCAAATAAACATGCACTCCAAGTTTACAATGTGCAAAGATCATTTTGATTAAATTTTATCTTATCCCATACCAAGTGTCAATTTTGTACACCTCATTTTTTTTCTTGATTTTTATCTTGCAAAATATGTCCAAACAATAATGGAAACAGTATTGGAATAGAAGGTGCTGTATAAATCTGATTAATATCATTGTTTGAAAGGTGTGGAATTTACACTCCGAAACAAATAAATAATTATGCACTCCAATTTTACAAAGGTCAATTTTATTCTTGTTGAATTTCTAGTATTGATATTTTCATTATTATTATTATCATATACTATAATTATTATCATCATCATCATCATTATTGTTTGTAGTGGTAGTATTATCCTTTTCATTATTATTATCATCATTATTCTTAGTTTTAGTATCATGATTATTATCATTATTACTAACATTATTATTATGATTACCTTTTAGACACTGTCAAAAAATCTACATTATTACAGATGAAGGCCACTAATCCCTGGACATACTAATAGATGCGCTTTCAGGATCCTCGATTTTGTGAAGATAAAACAGCTGAAAAGCTGTCTGAATGAAGGTTTTTCAAAGATAAAAGAAAGGAGAGCTAGAGGGAAGCCGGAAGGAGACAGGAAGAGGATGGTGACAGCCCGCCTACCGGCCCGACACCCGACGTGAAACAAGGAGGTACGATGTGCTACATGCTAGTTCAGCCGAAAAACCTATTTGATACACTGCTAATACACGGTTCCTGTTGTTTATTCAAAACCATTTTGCAAGGTTATTACGCCTGTCTATGCATGAAGAGAAAAGTTCATTTTTCCTGAATCAAAGACGGATGCAAATATAATTTGATCGGTTATTCATATGCGTGCAGTTTCATCATGACTAGGCTGTGTACTTTTGCAATTATTTGTATCTGCATGCAGGTAATTTGAATATGATTGACAATGTTCAACAAAATTTGACAAGTGTAAGCTGAAGGTTGAAGAAAACAAAACCTCAGTTATTAGATACATGCTGGAGGTAGTTACTAATTAATCAGCTTTGAAAAGAGAAGAACAAATATGAAAGGAATATTCTGTGAAGAGGAGAATAATAAGAAAAGAATGAAGAAAAACAGGGGAAAAACGTAGAAGAGGAAGAAGGAAAAGAGATGAAGAGAAAGAAGGAAAAGAGATGAAGAGAAAGAGAAGGATCATGAAAAAACAAGATCCAAAATAACAACCGCTATCATTTTGATATATGATAAAATATCACCAGTGTTGTGCTGTTTTTCTTAATAAGTGATGCAGACCATATAAACAAGTATTTTATTCTCATAAATTATTTACAATGAATAATGGGAATTTGAATAAACTTTGGATTCTTATCTAATATCTTTCATTATGTTATGAAAAACAAAGGTGTTACCTCTTTTGCAATTTTAAATTCTTTCGATTGCATGTATGATATATTTCTTGTATTGATTAAATTTGATTTGAAATAGCTTTCCACTTCTATTTCATTTATAGGATGGTATTGGTACATGTATTTCTATATTGAACTTGTATTGTTTAGTGCCTGCATTCATGTAATGACTGACAACCAAGTCAAATATTCATGATATTTGTGTGTTCACATTCTATTTCATTTGTTCGAATTATGTAATGTATGTACCGGTAGTTTGAATTCCATTTTTAGTATACTAACACCATGTCGCATAATACGTTGTCAGTCTCTCTTCCTCTCTCAGAATCATACAATACATGTATGTGTACATGACCCATGACACAGCAACAACACTACACTGTATTCTCCCATAAGGCCATAGCCTAGGCCTACATGTACTCACACACTGTACAACCTGCACTCACTCGACATGGCATTGTAATAAATGCCTGTGCACGCAATCTCATACCACAACTACAGTACATGCTATCTCATTTGAATTTGCTCAGACGACAGGGCATGTACTGTGACTCTTATGTTTTCTGTTCTTTTCTGTATGGCATTTTAAGTTTTTAAATTGACAAAATATTTTCATGCCCAGGCTATGTCTGCAGGTATGAAATGTCATGGAAAATTGAATATACAAACATCCACAATCAAGCAATAATAAGAGAAAGAGGCCTACATGTACATATACTAGATGTTATGAATCAAGCAATGGGTCTGTAAGCCTATATCAATTGTGGTTCCGTCATCATCATCATCATTAAACTGCTATTATGTTCTAAGCTCCTACATGCAAAATCTGTATTCGCATCAATCAAGCAGCTTGAATTTTTTTTTTTTTAAATCATGTCTCACCCTTCATCTTAATTACATATTCTGTTCTCACAGTCACAGCATTTCATACACATTGCATGTAATCTGTTGTCTATCAGAAGGATATTCACTATGTGTTATTGTTGTAGTTATGTAGTTCTGACTGTAGTATATGAGTTTATGCTCCTCGAACTCTCAACTGAAAAAATATTCAAAACCATCACTCATGCACACACACAAACATGAACCTCACCATTCATAGCAGTCGGGAAAACAAATCACATTGGAAAAAGAATGTTGTAATTTTCATTGTTTTTATTATCCAGCAAATTGAGCTGTAGTTTTTTTTTTCTTCAATAATTTGTTTTTTACAATACATGGCATGACAAACTTCATGAAAAAGAAATGACAAATGGCAAATAGGTAAAATATGCACTAGTGTACATGTATTACTTGATGCATCTTTATAAAAACATATAAAATGATTGGAAGAAAAGATCTACTTCAGTGATGAAGGTTTCATACAAATGAAGAATTCCAAAGACAATATCCAGCTTTCAAATTAACCCAATATTCACATACTTTAAAAAAACATAAAATCTATTATTGCAAGTATTTCTTATTGGTACATTTACCGGTAAATTGACATTGTCGTTTCAATGTTATTAAAATAAACCTGTTGTTTCTTATGGTAAATTCTGTACAATAATTGGAGGAAAATGACAACCATGCCATTTAGAAAATGTTTCAGAATTGAAAAACACTAGCATGTGAATATTGGTTAAAAGAAACGCATGTACAAGTTGATAATAAACTTCAGTGCAGCGTTAGTTATTTCGCCTTCATACACGGATTGCTTATAATAAATGAATTACAATCTTTCTGCATGCCTATGTCACAGACTCCTCAGGCAAAATTGTTCCGTCTGAAGTTGTATTGCAAGAATGGGCATTTGTACACAATATAAAAAGAATTTTAAAAAGAGCGAACACCAATCACAGTTGGAGTGATCGCAAACTTTTACTCTTTGAGTTTAACACTGGGTGCGGAAATGTGCTAGCTTTCCCACAGAGTAGAGCTGTTAAAAAAATAAATGGTTGCAAAATACACTGTAATTCATAGCACAGATGAGCTGTAAACTTGCAGCTGCTTCTGATGGTCAGTGATCATGATTCATGAGTCAAACTAAAAAAAAAGAAAAGGCTTATTTCCTTGCACACAATGCTTTTCGTCAAACATGACATACACAATGTACATGTAGCATAAAATAAAATTTGAAAAAACAAGAATTTTGTAACATAAGACCATACCTCTGTTTAGAAAAGATTCTCAAAACCAGTATGCTTCATTGAAAGACATTTTTCATAATAATATTCACATCATAAACCATTCTCATTTTCAAATTTATAAATTCCTTGAACTTTCCTTCAAACATTTTCTATTTCACAATGCATTCTCTTTCCACCCTTTCATCTGAATAGCATGACCATCTTATAAACTGGACTTCAATGGACTAAGCATGGACGAAAACAATTATAATTTGGGCATTAAAAGTTTATACACTAAATACCGAAGTACTGACTCAAAATTACTGGGCAAGTTAGTAGACAAATCGTCGTTTTGTTTTGATGGGCTTTTTTTCGATAATCTTATTGGGCGGAATAAACAATTTACAATTCTCAATTTCTTCTGCATTATAACTACATACAGATTGAAAAATGCAGATTTATATCAATGCCAAACATTGTCTGTACATCATTGACTAAATGAGATGAAATCAGAAATAGGAATACTACTGGGGATCCTGCCCCAAATTTCTGTCAAACATGCATACAATCATGTCATGATCGAATTCTTGTAATTTTGTATCAGCGCTAGAATTTTGGGAACTGCAAACCAGCACAGTACATACATTTTCTGGGCCATGTTTAAATTATAACAAAACAGAACATGAATGCGTATACAGAGTCAACAATAATGTGTGTGTTACGGGCCTTTGTTACACACGACTCAAGTCAATAGTCCGAAGTGACCATTTTTCAGCAATAAATGTCAATGTTCAAAAAGTCAAATGTGAAGTTATTCCAGTTTAAAATGCCAGTTGTTGTGCCAGCATAACTTGACATCCGCTCTTTACATGTTCCATCACACTCTGTTTCAGTGCACAAACTTGCTCTCGAAGCTTGGTTGCCGTCGTTGACAAGTCTGAGTTTTGTGTTTTCAGGTCATTCACTTTATCCTCTAACCTGGCAATACGCTCAAGCTTGCGCTTGCGGCACTTGCTGGCGGCGATTCGATTCCTGAGCCTTTTCCTCTCAGCCTTGATGCGCTCCTGGTTTTCCATGTCGATGGGGGACATGGGTGGGTTAATTGAAGCGTGGTACACTGGCACAGTCTGGGGCTCTTCGCACGAGGGTTCCTGCTTGATATGGTCAGAATTGGCCCATCCACGTGTGATTGCCATAGAGTCAATGGGCATAGAATTGCGAGATGATAGACCAACGGTTGATCCAGGCAGCGTAGTTGTTGTAGGCATTGCAGGGTTGTACATCGACGTCGCAGGCGTGGTCATACTTGACATCGTAGTCTGAGTGTTGATCATCTGCTGCTGGTAGGTCGTTGTCGGGCCAAGGTCCAGCTGGTCAAGCGACGATTCATCGTCGCTCACCACGGAATCCGAGTCGCCAGAGTCATTCCGTTGATGAAGACTCTGCAGTGCCTCGACGAAACCCTGGGCGAAGGCAGCCTGTTCCTCGGTAACGTTTTTCGGGGAGATAAACTGACCAGGCGTTGGTGTAGTACAGATATTGCCTTGCTGAGAAATAATCATCTTTTCAAGTTCAGGAGAGGCGAGTTTGAGCATTTGAACGTCTGGGGTCGACAGCAGAGCAGCCGTTAGTTTGCGCTTGCCCATTCCGACGTCCAGATCCAGAGTCATGCATTTCTTCTTGCTCAGCCACGGGTTGTGTGAATCTTCGTAGAACTGAGTCTCCATCTTTTTGCGACCGTTTTCGACTGACATACAAACAGTTATGAGGTTTCTCTTTGCTATGAGCTACAAGTCTGAGTCACAGCTCTCGATGTGATATGGCAAAGAGGGGGTTCCTGTAGTTGGCTAAGTAATGGTTTGGGAGAATTCTCCGTCTCTTCGCAGACTGAAATGATCGTAGTATGAATTTCCGATACCAACGCTGACTCACTATATATACACTGACTAAGGATTCCCAAAATAGACGCAAGAGCAGTGACATCAGTTTCTCGAATAACGATTGGTCGGCGATGATGTAAGCCGTGTGTTTGGCAATGTCATATTGCAATCTGATTGGTCAACCTAGAATGTCAATCAAAGCACATGTATATAGTGCTCTGGAAGTAAACGGTAACCTGCTGAGACGAGTCCACTTTTGTAATAGGGGTAATTTATCAGACTTTAACAAATTAAAATAGACTTTAAAGTTCTAGAAGCTTAGTAATTACTAATTTACAATTACAAATCAAATAAAAGGTATAAATCTGTCCTAATAATATTCAAATAATACTCCAAGTATAACAATGTATAATAACATTATTACATTTCTAGCTAAGTCATATGGACGCTTCCAATTACACGTCACAATCTTTTTCCGGGTAACAGAACCAACCTCGCCGGAAGAGGTTCTTAATTTCCATAACAAAACGTATTAACCTTGATTTCGCTACGTCACAAACCTCCTTGCCTTATATGGTATTGTTGTGGAAGTGAACGAGATCAATCAGGTGGTAAAGGTGAGACTTTTGAGTAAGTTTATTCTGATAAAATCAAGTTATCATGTCAAGAGGGAATGTTTACTGTGGGTTGCTAGTGTCTGTGTGTTTCATATTCCCTCGTTAGATGATAAACATGAACTGTACGTTAACCGAGGCGGCTGGTGTCAGCTCCAAGTCCAAACAACGTGGACAGTAAAGTGTCACATGTATGTACCGTAGCCGTAGATCTACATCATGCAGTTCGGCATACGTTGTGGAGCGAGCGCAAGCGGAGCAATAAAATGGTCTTGTGTCAATCAGGTTATTTTCAGCCATGGAAATCCTATAAAAACAGTTAAACAATTTATATTAGTATTCATTAGTATCCCCTACCACATGAGAAAATCAAGATCCACCAAAGAAAAAGCCAATTGGTACCAGGCAGAAGTTTGAGACTCATTCATCATTGAGACTGGGTCAAAGACTAAACTTGGACCTGGCTATAGATCTAAATCTAGACTTATTTATTAGGTCTAGATCTAATCTAACTTTAAACTTAGGTCAGAGATGAAAAATAAATTACAACAAGTTAATTTTTAGACAGCAAGATAACCACACCTAGGTAAAACAAATGTCAAACAACTTCCCCAAGGCCAAGGCATAGAAAAAGAAATGAAAAGACGAGTGTAAAACCAAAAGAAAGAAATGTGAAATTAATTATTTTTTTAAACGCCGGTGAGCTAGGACTAGCCCTCTTTTCACTTAACCGTACAAGGTCAAGTCCACCGACATCGCATTGAAATGTGTGTTAAATTTAATGCACACTTTTCAATGGGTTGTCAGGAAGAATTTATGACAGTTCAAAATTTAAAATTTCATTTTAACATTTCATAGGGTCTAGACTAGTCTACTTTTTGTCTGCAGACTTTTCAGCCATCAATGACCTAATAAATTTAAATATTTTTAGATTTTTTATTAGATTTTGTTATAAATTTTGTACTTGTCATGGGCAGTCTTTACACACAAAAATGAAATTGAAATTAATTTTTGATTTTTCTTGGATTGAACTGTCCAATCAGATAGATCTAGACCCTCTAGGCCTATTCTGCTTCTGCAGAAAGTTGCTGTTTAATATAAATTTAATTAATACAAAATTGACAGGGATTTACAGCACCCCTTTTAAAAGGTTAAAAATGACTTCTGTCACTGCATCTCAAATTTTTGTCATCCTGTGTGCAAATAAAAAATATTGAGGACTTTTCTGTTTTGGATTGTTATATTTTTGGTTGTGAAAAATCTTCTGTAAATTTGGTTCAACATCCTCCATTTAAAATACTTTGGAAATAACCCTTGTAAAAAAAACTGAATGCTTTGATATCGTGGCATTTTAAGCAGGTTACTGACTTTGCATGGTGGCAACTTAAGTTTCTCTTTATTCTTTGTCAGTTTAGCGCTGGGGAAGATGTCATTTTAATGGTATGCGGCAAGCAGATCTATACACTAAACAATTGTAATGCTATTTTGGTCTGAAGTAAATCCAAATACCACCTGTGCTTACTTCCTTGTCAGATGGGCTTCCCATCTCTTTGCTCCTTTTTTCCTAAAGGTTAAGACTACATTGTTCTTTAGCAGTTGCTCATCCCTGTTTACACTTGCAAGACATGATTTTCATCCGGTTTTTTCTTAAACACTTTGAAAAAGAAAGTTGTTTGCTGCAAACTCCTGTCTGCTTAGAACCCTATTTATTCAATTGTGGTTAGACTTATAGATCTGTTCTTTTACTCTTTTTGTATTTTTGTATTTTCTTAAACACTTTGAAAAAGAAAGTTGTTTGTTGCAAACTCCTGTCTGCTTAGAACCCTATTTATTCAATTGTGGTTAGACTTATAGATCTGTTCTTTTACTCTTTTTGTATTTTTGTATTTTCTTAAACACTTTGAAAAAGAAAGTTGTTTGTTGCAAACTCCTGTCTGCTTAGAACCCTATTTATTCAATTGTGGTTAGACTTATAGATCTGTTCTTTTACTCTTTTTGTATTTTTGTATTTTCTTAAACACTTTGAAAAAGAAAGTTGTTTGTTGCAAACTCCTGTCTGCTTAGAACCCTATTTATTCAATTGTGGTTAGACTTATAGATCTGTTCTTTTACTCTTTTTGTATTTTTGTATTTTCTTAAACAACACTTTGAAAAAGAAAGTTGTTTGTTGCAAACTCCTGTCTGCTTAGAACCCTATTTATTCAATTGTGGTTAGACTTATAGATCTGTTCTTTTACTCTTTTTGTATTTTTGTATTTTCTTAAACAACACTTTGAAAAAGAAAGTTGTTTGTTGCAAACTCCTGTCTGCTTAGAACCCTATTTATTCAATTGTGGTTAGACTTATAGATCTGTTCTTTTACTCTTTTTGTATTTTTGTATTTTCTTAAACACTTTGAAAAAGAAAGTTGTTTGTTGCAAACTCCTGTCTGCTTAGAACCCTATTTATTCAATTGTGGTTAGACTTATAGATCTGTTCTTTTACTCTTTTTGTATTTTTGTATTTTCTTAAACACTTTGAAAAAGAAAGTTGTTTGTTGCAAACTCCTGTCTGCTTAGAACCCTATTTATTCAATTGTGGTTAGACTTATAGATCTGTTCTTTTACTCTTTTTGTATTTTTGTATTTTCTTAAACAACACTTTGAAAAAGAAAGTTGTTTGCTGCAAACTCCTGTCTGCTTAGAACCCTATTTATTCAATTGTGGTTAGACTTATAGATCTGTTCTTTTACTCTTTTTGTATTTTTGTATTTTCTTAAACAACACTTTGAAAAAGAAAGTTGTTTGTTGCAAACTCCTGTCTGCTTAGAACCCTATTTATTCAATTGTGGTTAGACTTATAGATCTGTTCTTTTACTCTTTTTGTATTTTTGTATTTTCTTAAACACTTTGAAAAAGAAAGTTGTTTGTTGCAAACTCCTGTCTGCTTAGAACCCTATTTATTCAATTGTGGTTAGACTTATAGATCTGTTCTTTTACTCTTTTTGTATTTTTGTATTTTCTTAAACACTTTGAGAAAGAAAGTTGTTTGTTGCAAACTCCTGTCTGCTTAGAACCCTATTTATTCAATTGTGGTTAGACTTATAGATCTGTTCTTTTACTCTGTTTGTTGCATGTATGACAAGCAGATTACGATATTGACAATAGGGGATGGAGGGTTTGTCGATTCAGTGCTATTTTGGGTTGTAATTTTATCATAAGTTGTTTGTTGTTTCTTGGAAGAAGGGGGGTTTTGAGTACTAATTGTTTTGATTGAAGTAGATTTGCAAGATAAAGATGGATGAGTCAGTAAGTGGTTTAAAAATAAAAATCTTCCCCAGAACAAAGACAAAAACAAGTATTGTCCAATGAGAATGATGGTGTAGACAGTAAAAACAGGTATTATGAAGAAAAACAACCGGCAATAAAACTTGTTGATGTAAATTTCTGTTAGATTATTATTTTTTACTATAAGATTCTCTGTTAAGAAAGAAAAAAGAAACTATAAATGTTGTCATCTCAAACAAGAGGGAACGGGCAGTCATTCTTGGAGTTGTATACATGTACTTTAAAGTATTCCACTTGGGATTTGGGGGATAGAGGAGGGATCAAGGGTTAGATGCCCTAACAAATTCTGCCAGTAATGGAGCTTTAAAAAAAAAAAATTCTAGTAGTATTACAAAAATTGAATATAATAATTTTTGTCATCGCTGGTGATTATGGAGCTCCACATTGATGACATGAATTTCTGGGGTTCCAGAAGAAGTCCTCCAGGGACCAATTGCACCGAACTTACCATTGATGCAGAGACGCCAAGTTCAAAGATCAGCAATGCGTGACATTTGCATGATTCGGCGCGCGAGGGTATAACACATGTATAAGGTATAGCGTTTTTTCAAAATCTAGCGCGCGCGTTGTGCGTGAGAGCATTTCCAGACCCTCGAAATGCGTAATGTCACGCCTAATGCGTGATACTTGGTAGCTCTGTTGATGGTAACTTTGCCATCAATGGCAACTACCATGGAAACCTTGATTTTGATTGGATGTTGAGCCCTGTTACCATGGTAGTTGCCATTGATGGTAAAGTTACCATCAATGGTAAGTTTTATGCAACAGGCCCAGGTAGTGACATACATGGCTGCTTACGGTACTTGAAAGTCATTTGTGCATTAAGAGCAATCTGGGTGCTAGTCTCCTCTTCTAGACCCTGATATATTAAGGCAATTATAGTAAATTGATGTTTATCCTTTTTGGATGATTGATGTCAAGAATTTGATGACAAGAAAGAAAATCACCCCCATGCCTGGAGAAAATATTGTTATTAAACAGTTGTACAACCATTCTTTTGTTTTAAATAAAAAGTAATAATACAGGACAAATTTCACATACCGGTATGGTAAGGGCCATCTATAGGTATCAAAGATTTCACTGATTAACAGAGTTAATTGAACGCAAGATTTTATCTTGATTTTGATATAGAAAAAACAATAATCATTCTTCTTCTTCTTCTTCTTCTTCTTTGGGTTACATCTGCCACCTTCGGGTTTGAAGATTCTTGCAGATTAGTGACTCAGTGTGTGTGGGTAGCTGAGTACAGGTGCAGCGTGCATACTGGGTACTATTTATGAGGTGCAAGTAAAAGGTCCTGTCCGGTTTAGCTCTGGCCTTCTGTCAGTCTTTGACGGAAGGCTATTGGAGAGGAGGCATTGAATGTGCGGAATGGGAGTAAATATAGAAAAACTAGATTGTTTGCCTTGAAGCTAGACTATGCCACACAGTGCATTAAACATATGCACTCTTAGTAAGGCACATTCACTCTCGAGCTCACCGATCAAAGAACATGTCATTTAAATCATGATTAATTGAACTTCTGCACAAAATCACAGGTCAGCTGTGTTCTTATACATCCAGCTTACATGATTTACCAGCCCCTACTACAGTCAAACCTGCTTTAGTGACCACCTGTCTACAAAGACCACCTGTCTACAAGGACCACATCCTTCGTTTCCCTTTAAAATGGTTTCTCATTGAAACATGTACTAAAGGAACCTGTCTACAAAGGCCACCTGTCTACAAAGACCACTTTTTGTGTTTCCCTTGGGCAGTCGCTATAGACAGGTTTGACTGTACTATATACCTGTTGAACATGCTGTTCTTACACCTCTTCCTTTCCATGTGCACACCGCATGGAAGGTGAGACGAAGAATGAGTGATCGATGAGTCCTCGTGGATTGAGGGAAGCATCATACAAACATGACTCAGCTCTAAGAGGCTACCCTGGGAGGGAGAACCCAGTCACCATTCGCTCACCTTGTTCAGTCGCTTCCATCCATGCCGTTTGTGTGAATGTGCTTTGGCAAATTACCTAGATTTGTGTGTAAACTAGGTCCATATATTCTAATACACTGCACTTGACTTTTATAAATCTTCGTTTATTTGAACATTTTTTTCTTCTTTCTGTATCCACATATATACCAATGTTTCTCTTCAGTTTATGAATTATTTACTCTTCATGAAATCTTCTCAATTGCCCCATTCATGATTGGATCTCCTTGGCTTTCTTTAAGCCATTTTATATGTCAGAAAAGTCTCTTGCAAGCTTGTGGTTCATTTCGAGGAGTTTTTGGTTAACATTTTGAATGCATTAGTCCATTTTATCATCTCTATAAACTTTCACCATCGGAAGACTAGCTCACAACTAGCTACCGGTATTGTGCCTCAAAACCTTTGTTCCAAATTATGTGAATAAGCTTTTAATATATTTGCACTTCAGTGCTTTTGATAGAATGTGGATTTGAAAATTTCCCCCGGAAACCATGTTTTAGCACTTAGCTGTAGTGCCAGAGGAATATATAAAGAATCAATCTGGTCTCCTAAATTGGCATGCATACATATTTACCCTTGCCAGCCAGTGAAAGATAACAATTTTAATTGAATTCACTAATCTAGCTTTCACGACTTGGCAAGCATTGTTCACTCTAATAGGTGCACCAACCTCTAAAGCCCCTTGTCCCAAAACAAGCAACAACAAAAAAGGAAGAAGTTAAACAAAAATTAGAAAACGAAGCTAAATGCTTCATATATATCTTGAACTGAAGTAGCAGACAGATATTGACTCTCCAAGAAAAGTATACAGACTTTAGCATGTATGAATTCTAACAAGTTCATGTGTTGCTAAGGTTTCTCATTTAAAATGTGAAAATAAGCTTCGATTCTGAGAAGGTGGTGCTGATCTTATATTTTCACATTTTCTTTTATCCCAGTTGTCTAGACCTTGCAATTGTGTGCTCTCTTCTTTTGAATTCTGTTGACCTGACATCTGCTCTTGGCTTTATTTCTTCTGATGTGTTGGGTTAGGGTTAGTTACAAGGTTAAATTTCAGATTCTGTTAGTGTAGGAAATTTACTGTGGGACAATTGTTGCAGTTGCAGATGTCAAATAATTCAAATTTTGTGTGCCAAAGTTCACATTATTATTGATTTTATATTTTGCTGCTCTATTAAGAATTCAGTAGGAGCCTGGGAGGCCCTTGTGATTTTTATAAGATAATTTGTAAGATACCTTAAAGCGGGACTGCACTACTTGTAGCTACTTGCTCCCTATATATAGCAAACAATGCCTAATCGGTGACCATTGGTCCCCCATGATCCTCTTTTTCTGTTGTTCATTGTGAGCTGATTTGATGAGATAACCACCTGTCATGTGACCTTGCAGGGTGGTCCAATCCCTCCTGTACACTAGTACAGATGGACTTTAAATCAAAATTATAGTGAATCTCTCCTAGCAGCCAGTGTCTTGTAACTAGTGAATGTGGCGTACCTGAGCTTAGCCAACAAAACGTATAGTGTGAAACGCTGTTGATCTGTGTCCATGTAGGGTGCTTGGAAGAGGCTGATT
This sequence comes from Strongylocentrotus droebachiensis, assembly GCA_035222895.1. Taxonomy (NCBI): domain Eukaryota; kingdom Metazoa; phylum Echinodermata; class Echinoidea; order Camarodonta; family Strongylocentrotidae; genus Strongylocentrotus; species Strongylocentrotus droebachiensis. The sequence goes on along the minus strand of JAVYIG010000251.1, from coordinate 450,726 downwards.
CATGCAGGAGTTCTGCAGGAAATCAACACATCCTGTTCATACGAGTAAGGAGAGAAACAATCTATCAGCGCAAGACCCTAATTGTATTCCATTGAACCATATTCTATGAAATTTCAACCTTAGAGAATATGTTCTTCAGGAAAGAAGTGCCTTCTCTTGATATAATTAGAGTTACATGTAGGTGAATGTTGGCTTTGAAATCTGATAATTTAGTGATGGATATCACAAAAAGATTAGGAGCATGCACCTTATTCAAACAGGGATATAGAAAAAAAACTGAACTTGATGTACATGTAGATCTAAATCGGATGGATCAACTTTACCTGTGGAAATTGCTCTGGCAAGCTCAAAAGAAATTTAGAAAAAAAACGAGGCGAGGAAATCTCTAATTTACTGCAGCTAATCGCTTAAATGCTTTTGTATGATTTTTAAAGTCCTTATGATTTATCATTCAAACGGACCTGTGTACTAATTTCATGCATATATTTGTAAAGAAGAGGGTCTCTTGTCAACTAAAAAGCTTGCCAGATGCATGCCCTACATAGCAACAGTCAATAGAGATACCATTATACAGAGCAGGTGAATGAATTGATTGGTAATCAGGGATTCAGTAGAAAAACATTCATAAACTGGAATACATATAACTAAACAGGTCTATACAGGTAGGTCATTTTCGTAATGTAATCAAATTTAATGCACAAATTTTTGTTAAGTACCATGTTACAAATTATTTCATTCACCTGTTACGAATAATTGTATTTCAAAAGTCAGAATGTGAATTACATACATTACGTGTTGTTAGGTAGGACACGCCATATTGTTTGTCCTACCTAGCAACAATTAATTACAAAAATGATCCATTGCAAACATATAAATGTATTTGTATGTATGTCATTTTTGTTACATTCAATTTTGTAATGCTTTTTTAAAAGAGTGAACACTCCCCTGGCTCTCGACAGATGGTGTGATCATTCCATTTTCATAACTTGACCTGATAATTTGTTATGATATTGTTTCTGTTAAAGATGCCGTATAAATGTCCTCCATTGCAGGTTGTGAAGTTGATTATAATAAATGGAACATGAGGTGTGGTTTTGGGTACCGGTATGATAAATTGTTTAGTACAGTTGTGCCCCTTTTTATGGCATTTCTTGAAGTCTGTCATAAACTTTCTAATACACTTTCTTCCTTTTTAATGTATTTGAGGGGGATTGGTGGGGGGAGGGGATAGGGGGAGGGGATGAGTAGGGGAGGGGATAGGGGGGGGGGGGTGGAAGGGTGATATCGCTCTTGTCATGACCTAGATGAAGTCGAACTTTTGTGCGTTGCATTGGAAGAGAAAATATAGGAAATGAAGTTTGGAACCTATGGCTGAGTTGGCTACCAGTATGTCAGATACATTTTGTCTGTACGTTTTATCAAACACACAGAATCTTTGTATTGTCTTCAAACTGTGAACTCTTCTTTTTTCTTCCTAGGAATTTATTTCTATCATTGTTGATGAGGAAACTTTGACTGAAAAATTTCACCTGAACTTGATTAGTATACATCCTATGGATGCTCTGCTTTTATTCTCTTTTAGTACATGCTAAATGTTGTTTGCTTCTGTCCTGGTTGCATCCACTCTGCTCCTTCCTGACAGAGATTAGCGTGATGTTGCTAACAAGCGGGCTGGCATCCAGGGAGCGCTGATTAAGGGGTGCGTAGACGTCACCCCGATGCCCCCGTCATTGGACCTGGCATCTCATTGTTAAGGCTGACACGCAACCCTTGCTCGCGTTTGTCTGGCATCGCCACGAGGATTAGCAGGAAATCGCATCAAGCCCCGACCAGAGAGAGACAATTAGCCCCCTTCGTCTCTTTTGTCTTTTTTGTCACTCGGTGCAAAATAGGGAAACGCAGGAAGGGGAAGACAAAATCACAACCAGCTTCGGCTGATCATCTTTAACAAATTCAACAGAGTTCCTCTACTTTTAGGCTTCTCCGGTCGCCTGGGATGTTGTCAGTTTAGATTTAAAAATGGCAAAATTAAGAGTTTGAAGACCTGGCCGGTGCTGGTTGCATTATCCTTTTCAGTTTTGCAGGAAGCAATGCACCAGCCCACAAAACTTGTATAAAAAGGTGCATTTTCTTATCTCCATTCATGAAGTTTTGTCATGAAATGCAGTAACTGCCAGGGTCCTTTTTTGTTGTTGGTTAAGTGATGGTCAGTATATTGTTATTAGAGTTGTTGGTATGGTAGTCATTTATAAGCGCTTTGAGAGAGAAAAAGAGAGAGAGAAAGGGAGAGAGAAAGAGAGAGAGAGAGAGAGAGAAAAAGAGAGAAAAAGATAGAGAGAGAGAGAGAAAGAGAGAGATAGAGAGAGAGAGCAGTAACAAATAGATGCTTTTTTAGCAAAAGTGCAAACAATTTTTTTTCTTCCAGTCATTTAGAGAATTTGTTGTCATACCCAGCAGGAAAAGGAATGAGAAGTGCTGGTTGTGTGTGATGCCTTGACGGACCACTACCCCAAGTGCTGGAACTTCTTTCTGATTTGAAATTTTTTTGAATTAAACTTGGAGACCTTATATTTCTTTTTCTTTCTTCATTTTTTCATGAAATCATATAATTCTAACCACACCTTTTATCTTTGTCTGAATAGTATTCAACAAGATTCAACATTGCTCTCGAGTCTGAGAGGATCTAAGTACCTTCAAATGTAAGGACTTCATGTGCTCCTTCGTTTGTTTGTTTTGTCTGCTTTGTAGTAGTAACCTCATTCTCTTCCTTCCTGTGCAGATAATCTGATCCTTCCAAAGTTTTGCTTGTAATTCTCCTTGTTTATTTGAAAGAGATGAGCATATAATGTTGGACTGAAAGAAGTTTTACCACTGACAAAATAGATACAACTTGTCTTCTTGAATAGATTGATAGAAGCATGTAGCCACGATAAGAAGCACAAATACAAAGAGCCAACTCAAGAGGGTGGTTAGAACTCAGAATCTTTGATTGATAATAGCAGATCCCGCTCTTGTGTATTGGTAATTGTGAACCAAAGAACCTATTTGTGATGTTTGTGGAATACTGGAAAGTTATCCTATACTAGACTTGAAAAATATATGGCCTGGTTAAATATTGAAAATATTAAAAATATAAAATACATAGAGAAAAGAGAGTAACAGAATTATGCTACAGCATATGTAAGATTTTTATCAAGCAACTGTACCAAATCTTTCAACCACAAAAATCTGTTCTAAAAACCACAATAAATAAAAACTTGATACTCTTTCACGTCTCGTACAGCTATTCAACCAAACTTTATTCTGCAAGCTCGCCACAAAACTTGATGCCCCAGCTCGCAGCAGCTTGGCTCCTGCAAGTCTAGCAATCCACGCTCTGATCCTCGTGTGTTTTACATCTGTTTTACGTAACTACCCTTGCTAATCTTCTAACAAATCTCCCTGGATCTCCCACCTGTCGCACTGTAGGGTATACCTGGGGAAAACAGCCCAGACCGGCCCAGCAGGAGATTCAAATGATTATCCTGGTTATTAGCTGACTCATCGGGACTGTGATTCTTCAGACAAGGCGCTGGGGTTTGGTTAGAAAGAGCAGCTGACTCTCAGCTATTGAAGGGTGGCAGGTTCAATCCCCATGCATGTTAAACAATTCAATGCCACCAAAGTGCCAAAATATTTCAATCAATAAACTTTCAAAAGTCAGATCATATGTTTATGTTTACTTTTGTTAGGTGTGAAAGATCTTCCATAGGAAGGAGCTTTACAATGCATGTTTGAAAATAAAGAGTATATCATGATGATATAAGTCAAAGAGGGAGGGAGGAAGAGAGGGAGAGAGAGAGAGAGGGAGAGAGAGAGAGAGACAGAGACAGAGAGAGAGAGAGACAGAGAGAGAGAAGGGGGGGGGGGGGAATGATTATAGTGTCCTTGTTACATAAGTAATTCCATATTTAAATTCTTAAGGAAATGCACCCAGGAAGGTCACTTACATATCCCAGTCCATTCAAACAGAATATGTTGGTCAACTCATAAATTTTACTCGTTTTTGAATTTCCGTATATCAGGTTACCCCAAACCGGACTCAACAAAAAACGCAAGCAAGGCAACAATCACCACAGTCATGGCTAGCTCTGACCAGATGCTGTTCACGTCGCACACAGGGGGGACGACGGGGTCCAGCGGCGCGATGAGGAGGTCATTGACCTCGACTCCCATGACGATGACCACATCTACATCTAACCTGGATGACACCTCAGAGATGACGGAGGATAGCATCAAGCGTGTCCGGGGTAGCCAGGGAGCAGGAGGAGGGGATGCAGGGAGAAGGCTGGAGATAGATGGTGATGCTGAGTCACAGGTAAAAAGAAATTCAACATTTAACATGTGAATTTATCATTTGTTGAGGGCCGAAAGGGCATTAAAGGCATCGATTAACAATCTTAAATCTGAGATGCATGGCCCTACGTGCTACCTGTGTCTGTGATATGGTGTAATATTGAAGCCCTAAAAAAATTGTGCTTTAAAATGATCAAGCAGCGCCTCAAAAAAGTAAAAAATCTTTGAGTGACCGGTTTTACCATACTCGTTTTCCCCAATAGACTGTAGTGTTATGAAAACCGTTTGGCAAACGCAAAATTTGGTTTTGATTTCTAATCATAAATATCTTGATAAGGAGACAGGCTTGTAAAAGTCATGGAGTTCCTGACTGACCTAAAGGTTTATAATTATCATTGCAGCATGAGCCATATCCTGGATTTTGTTTCAGAATCTGAGACGAAGTTACCAGATCCCTTATAGTTATAGTTATAAGTTATAGACGTGTACATATATGCAATAGTGTTAATGCCTTTTGGGCTATTAGCGAACGTTACGAGTGGAAAAAAAAGAAGGAAAACAGCATAAAATTGATACCCCATTTATGGCCGTCCTTTTACCATCCTTGCATGTGTTCCTTGAAATTTAATTTTTACTTACTATTTAGAGAATCAACATTTGTTTCATTGAATGTGATTATGAAAACCTCACTTTCGTTGCTTTTGAGGTAGTCATGTGTAATCATAGGAAGGACTCATAGGAAAGATGAATGGAGATTCTCACAGTCATAAGTTCAAATGGTACTTAATTGACTAGTGACTAGATAAGACACATTTTGTATTTGTCTTTGGCTTGTATTCTGCACGGTCTTTCAATATGTAAGTAAAGTGTTACTCCATGGTTAGGATGTGACCTTCAGAACATTTCTTCGTTGACCTTTCGCGCTACGTCCACATCTAATCTGGATAATCCACTGCTGGTCTGAGGCTCTGGCATCAGAGCTGGACAGTGCTGAAAGTGGTCAGAGAGGGTCAGAGAAGGCCAGAGATTAAAGAAGAGTTGGGAAACCTTGGCCCCTCAAGATCAGGGGGGAAATTACAATTAAAGTTTGAGATATAATTAATAGTGACAGGTTCTCAAAAACAAGAACGAAGTCTTGATAGGGCGAATTCTGTAACCAGTAAAAGTAAAGGGAAGAGCGAAAGAAAGAGAGAGAGAGACTTAGGGATAGAGAAAAGTACTTGAAGGTTATGTATGGTAATTGCCCTTTTGAATAATAGAAATATAAGAAAAGTCTTATTGAAACAACCATCATAACTAGCCCCCATCCCCATGATATGAAAAGAGAGGAAAATTAAAGGTTATGTGTGGTGATTGCCATTTTGAATTCTAAATCAAATTCATTAGATTATGTCTACCTGAATAACTGATAGCTATCTAGACTTCAAATCTCTTTATCTTACTTCTCTCTCTGTCACTTAGAGTGTCTTATCGCTCATACGATCAGAATGATCATTCTCTGATTGAGGAATGAACTGTCAAAGCTACTGTTTGCAATGACTTGAAAGGCAGAAACAGAAGGATTCTGGGGTAGGGCTATTGTTTCCTCTCTCACTTTCTATATTGCTTCCAATTAATTCCCCCTTCCATGGTGGCCCTGCCTAACTATGGCGTTAAGGGAGGGAGAGAGAGGGGAATTAAATGAAAGACAAAGAGAAATATAAATGGAGGAAGGTAGAGTGAAAGAGAGCAAGGGAGAGTGAAATAGAGCCAGTGTCTGATACAAGCAAACAGTTTTATAGAAACGGGGGGGGGGGGGGGGGGGGGAGAAAGATAGAGACAGAGCCTTTGGAGAGGCAGACACTGAGTGAAACCAGAAATAGAGAGACAAAGAAAGATAGAGAAAAGTTACAGAATAAAAGAGTGGAGAGAAAGATTGAGAGAATGAGAGAGAAGGTGAGACAGAGAGAAAAGTTGAGACGGAGAGAAAAGAGAGAAAGAGAGGGGGGAGGATGAGAAAGAGAGAGAAGTTGAGACAGAGAAAAGTTGAGACAGAGAAAAGTTGAGACAGAGAGAGAGAGAGAGAGGGGGGGGGGGAGGATGAGAAAGAGAATGTAGGAAAGTCCTACAGAAACTTGTACAGTCATCTTTCCTCCATTTTGAGGTGAAGCAGGTAACATCGGGCTGGGGAAATGCAGTGAAGTTTTGTGATACTTCGATGTCTGGAGATGGCGAGAGATTAACAGATGACTAACAGGATACATAGAATCTGGATCAAATTTTATGAATGGGAATATAAAGGCAGTGCATTTGTTTTCAAAAGCAATTTGCATGACCCGCTATCCATTTCTGGTCAATCCTCTGGTAACATCTTTCTGAAGTCTTGAAAAGTGTTATGATACTTTCTTTTTTTATGATGACTTTCGGGTACGGGTCGGACCTTGGCTTCATATAGAAATGGAAGGTATTGTAGAGTTCAGGCAAGTCCATGTTTGGTAATTTTGTGTCTAATATGTTTCAGAGTTTCATGAGATTAACAATTAACAGCCAAATTATTATTTTCCTTGAGAGTTAGTTTTATCCTAGCTGAAGTTCGGCAATTAGATTACAATTAAAATATATTCATCGGGTGCATAATTTTTTAAAATGTTATTGGTAACAAGTCAGACAAAATATCTTGGAATCGGGCCTTTAGCAAGATAAGATTTGCAATAACCAGAAATACATATTTAAATTTGCATTAAGAGATTTTGAACTATTGGTGTGACAGAGTAAAATTGTTTTAAAAGATAAATGCCATTAGGTAAAGAAATTGATGGTGATAATAAAGTAGTGAGGATTCTGAATTTTTTGTACTTGTATTCAAATATTTAGGGTAAAATGATGATAGGGTGATCTGTGAAAAAGTGCAGAATTTCTGTAGGGACCTTTGGTACAGAGCCCATCAAAAAAATTCTCTCAACAGGTCGACATCTTTCTGAAGGACACCTTGCGACAGAAACAAGACCTTTGTCAATTTCTTTCGCGGAGTGAAGCCACAACAATCACTGCCCGGAAGCCATATGTTGTCACTTAGCGCCAGCTGACCTAACTCGCAAGTCCCCGCTGACGGAGTACAGATTCTCCTGCGCGTGTTGTTCCTCCGCTCGGTCCAGGGGTAGCCTCATCAGATCCAATTTCCTCTGTGGCCATTGAGGTAACAGAGGTACCCCTCCGTCTTTTCATCTGCAGCGTTCCCTGAGAGGAGAGCCATAGAGAGAGGGAGAGAGAGGGAGAGAGGAGGAGAGAGGGGGAGAGAGAGGGAGAGAGAGGGGTAAAGGAGACAAGAATGAGGCGTATTAAGTCCTTCCCCTTCCCCGTAATTTGCCAAGCCACGTCAGACTGAGTCACATCCCGTCCTATTAAACCACAAACTGGGTCCTCTCCTAAAACAATGCTCACCAATTATCGCCATCCCCCCTCCCTGTAGTTCGGTCGGTAGGCTCTCCTGAATCTGGTCCCAGCTGCTGACTATAGCTAATATGTAACCCTTTACAAGTTTGCAAGTGCGACTGCCTCTCTAGAATATACCCGCTTTGGTCAATCAGAGTGTCCGTAAGAATATTGACCAGAGTAGGAGTGACGCAGATTCTGTTACTTTTAGTCATGTGTATGTAGGGGATTAATGAGAATGGTATGATGTAGACTAGTTTTGATTTACTCCCATGATCCCTTTATCACAAAGTTAGTTTCTGAATGTCATATTGTTCACCACTCCGTGTGTACATGTACATGTAGGTCAACCAAGGATTCTGTAATATTCTTTTTTCTTCCCTGTCGCAGCATTGGCAAGACATTGATCTACATTTGCCACACTTAACCCAGGTGATGTAAATGGGTACCTGGCAGGAATTAATTCCTTGAAATGCTAGAGCGCCGTATGGCAGCCGTGCTAAAGCCAGGGTAATAATCGGGAGCGCCAGGAGTGTCACGTATGACAGACATGAGCGCTATACAAGAACCCACTATTATTATTTATTATTTCTTATTCCTTGATATTGTCATATAGTCATTACTATCAGTATAACAAACCATTGAATTTCTTCTGTCAACAGACATTTTACAGGCATTGGTTATTCCTAGGTTAGACTGAAATCTGGGCCTGTTGCATAAAACTTAGCATTGATGGTAAATTTGCCATCAAAGGCAACTACCATGGTAACAGGGCTCAACAGCCAATCAAAATCAAGGTTTCCATGGTAGTTACCATTGATGGCCAACTTACCATCAATGGTAAGTTTTTTCCAATGGGGCCCTGACATATTGGATTTTCAAGAGAATATTTTTGGAGAATTAATAATACACCATGATAATTGCCAGGTTTCATTGCCAGTTTTCATGTAACGGCTCTCTACTTGACAACTGCACTGAATATATATGAATATATCCAGGCCTCACCATTGGCCATTGGCTGTTATACCTTGACAGGTAGCAATGATAAGCTTAAGGCCACATGAGCAATGCCCTTATCTATCAGTTTGTTTTTGTTTTTGTGCCCCTCTGACTTGCAGAAGTGGAAAACTAATGATTATCCAAGCCTGCATTTGTACAATTTGAGTAAGCCAGGTTATCCTTGTTCACCTTGTTGTTTAGAAACACAGGACAAATCTTTCAAGTGGTTATAGTATGACATATGCTTCCTAATATTAACCAAACTCCTGGGCCCGTTGCACAAAACTTACCATTGATGGTAACTTTGCCATCGATGGTAACTACCATGGAACCTTGATTTTGATTGGCTGTTGAGCCCTGTAACCATGGTAGTTGCCATTGATGGCAAAGTTACCATCAATGGTAAGTTTCACGCAGCAGGGCTCTGGTTTTAACCCTTAACCTCACATCATACGTAATAAACCCTTATCGAAACCATAACCCGAACCCTTGATTTTTGTATGACAAGGAAATCCCAATGTATGTGTTGGATTACCTCACATAGGAATACTAATACCCTTTCAAGCAATTGCTCTAAACTACTCCAGGATGGAGTGTAGGTGTGCAATGCAATATAACTTGATCTATTTTCCTTTCCTGTTTTTCTGTATTGGTATCTTTGGAGCAAAGGAAGCTGCCAAATCTACCTGGAAATAATGCGACCTCTGTTATCTCTATGGGGAAATGATCGTTTTGATAGTTAACATGAATTAGGTTAGAATTAACTAGTGCCAACTTGGAGAGGTACACTGTGCAACTATTGCTATCTAAAGGGGATATCCGTCCAACATTTGAAAGAGGCAAATGGCTCTGTGGAAAGAGCGATGGTCTACCAGACTGAATTGTTTAATGAATATGTTTTTTCTTTGTAAGTTTTTCTTCATACCATGTTCTGGTAATAAATGGTTGTCCTCGTGCTTTTATGACATATTTTCTCCTTATGACAGCGTTTATTAAAATAAAATTTGTATTATTAAATATTGGCGTCACCTGTGCCTGGGAGCCTCCCGGTATAACTGATTGGAGGTGTGCAGGTGGACTATACTTCACTGGGGTTTCCCCGTACTCTAATACGAATAGCGCAGTGGGTTCTTAACGCGCAAAGGTGGTGACTCTCCTCTACATGGGGCCTCCATTTAACATCCTATCCGAGGGACAGAGTGTTTTTCACTTTAATAACATAGTCTGCGTCTATGAAACAGGGGAGGGGCATGTTAACACATAATGGAGGCTTGATCAGTCAATTCAATTCAACTCAATTCAAATTCAAAAACAGTTTTTATTTTAGCACAAACATGGTTCATACAAATACAATATTACATGAAAGACAGCCATGGCTGGAATATTTATGTTTACATGTTAGGCACAATAGATAATGTTTTTAATGATATATATATACATGTAAAAAACTAGCAATATATTAAAAAAAAAAAAAGGACTAACTGCAGATTCTGTAACTAAAAACCATTAACATATTGCACAAGTTATCAAAAATACAACAATTACAAATTTCCTAATAAGTTGTCTGCCTGGGTTGGATTCGAACCCACAATCTTTGGGTTCCACAGGCAGACACTTTACCGACTGAGCCAACTTCCCTCCTTTGGTGATTTAATTACATTTTCTACTGGTTTAGAATCTTACTAAATGTCGGGTTTCGTAGAGGACATGTCAAACAAGTGGTCTAGGTCATTATACGTCTTCACATACCATATCTAATTCTGATCATTATATTTCCTCATTGCATAGTAACCACACCACCAACTGGTCACCAGGACATCTTTGAGTCCATCCTTTCCCCCGAAAGTAATCTAGTGGCTACTTCATCCCACTGTGTAATTCAGTCCAAAAGCCTTCCTTCCTCGCCCATTTCTATCGCATCACGAACAAGTTTCGAAAGGACCTAAGATGTCTTCTAAAAGCACTAAAACCACGTCTTCCTTTTCCTCCTGTTTCCTGTTTTTGTTGAAATACTTTGAATAAAGGATCCATGTATTGGTGCCAAAAGACTTTTGTCCCTTGTCCCAAGTAGCACAAACTTTTGTAATATTTCAAACTGACTGATTCGCTATTTGTACTCTACTGAAAACCACTCCTTCCTTTTCCTTCGGTTTCCCATTTACATTGCAATACTTAGAATAAAGGAGTTATGAAAGAATTTCAAAAGGACCTATGTCCCTTGCCCCAAGTACTGTAGCACAAAGTTTTGTAATATTTTAAACTTAACTGATTCGCAATTTGTAATTAATGAAAACCACTCCTTTCTTTTCCTTCGGTTTCCCATTTTTATTGCAATACTTAGAATAAAGGGGTTATGAAAGAGTTTCATAAGAACCTATGTCCCTTGCCCAAAGTTGCTTAGTTTTTTAATATTTCAAACTGACTAATTTGCCATTTGTAATTTAATCCAAACCACTCCTTCTCTGTTCATTTTTCATTTCCATTGCAATACTGTGAATAAAGGATCCATGTATTAGTGTCAAAGGACCTATGTCTCTTGCCCAAAGTTGCATAGTCTTGTAATATTTCAAACCGACCAATATCATTAATAATTTAATCATAACCCCTCCTTCCTTCTTCCAATTCCCATTTCTATTGCAATACTTTGAATAACAGATCCATGTAATAGTGCCGAAAGGACTTGTGTTCCTTGTCCAAAGTTGCACCAAGTCTTGCAGTACTGCAACTGTCTGGAGACAGTGGATCTAGATTGATAATTGTTAGGAAACAGCTGAATTGTTTGGCAAGATCTAGACATTCACCCAACCACCCACCCCCTTCACCTGTTGTTAAATTCTTTCATATTGTTCTGCTCTGAATTGAATGAGGATGGCATCTGGTAAAATATAAAAGGGAAATTATTTCTTGCGTAAGTTAATTTTTATAGACTTCAGATGTCAAGGTTATTTCAAATTTGGCTGAGCTTGAAATTACATAATCTAAGATATTTTTCTCATATGAGATTGAGGTCTTTTAAAACTCAATTTTCCTTTTGAGAATTTGAGCCATGCAAATATAATTATAAAACTAATCATGAAAAGTTCATAGACTTTTCAGGTTTTGATCCTCATCTGCTATCACATTCATCAAGTTTCTATCATCCAAGTCATCCAAGACATTTAATTAACGCCTCTCTTCGTCAAGCCACGCTCCAGTGCAACCCATTCCTTTTCTTGCTATCTTCTGGGAGAAACCAGAGGCCTGTAACAAGCCACGAATGGTTCTCCTTTGCGCAGAGGAAGGCGCAAGGTCTCATGGGTAAGGTCGTGTTTATCCAGTAAGCCTCATCAATGTCAAAACACCTTATACAATCCACATCCATGTCTCTCTTCTGTCCTCTCTAATATCCGCACAAACTTCTCACTCTAGTTTCACTCCTGATTGCATTTTCAAATCAATATGAAGGAATTGCTAGAGGAAAAGAAGGAAGAAAAAGGGTTGGAATCGTGTCTCCGATGATTTCATAGTGCTTTGGAGGGTGAGGTATTGATTTTTGCTAAGTAATAACTATGTCTGGGTAAAGTTCACTCAAGTTCAACTGGTTAATAACTTTCATAGAAACTTAAAGAATGTATACTTTGTGGTATATATACAAGGTGCACTTACATTGAAGAAGAGAAAAGAGAAACAGTAAAAGAAGAAAGGTGACGGAGAGAAAAGAGAAGGTGGAATAGCTATGAAGAAAAGGTGTGGAAACAGTTGAGAAATTTCAGAGAGAGAAGAGATATAGATAGAGAAAGAGAAAGAAAGGAAAGAAAGAAAGGAAAAAAAGAGATAGGAGGGAGAGAAATTTAGATAAGATTCATGTGAGGTGTAATGTAAGTTTTTTTTAAATACCCCTTTTAAACCAAGCACTTTCCTGGTGAGCCACGTCTGAGAGGTGGCAGGGAAAAATTCCTGGGGAAGCCCAGAGAATTTCACAGGGGAACTTTTACACCAGCCAAGGTGAAGAACTTCTCCGGTGAAGAGAATTTCTTTTATCTTTACATGGAGGAACATTCAGATATTGCTGCTACTTGTCTGAAGTTTCTGTAAGTTCATTTCATGAATCAGTGAACATATGGTTCGTGAATGATGATGCTTTGAATATAGTTAGTACACAATCTACTCATACTGCGATCCATCTTCTTAGTATGGAATCTAGTCTTTCATCACACAAGCCTTTTAAAGCTATCACTTCTTCCTTTAATTAGGAAGTGATAGGAACAATTACACTCTGCAACTAAGATTTTGCCAGAGATATGTGACTCAATTTTGGTAGATTAAGAACAAATTAATGAGAAGAAAGCCAGGAATTTAAGAATGGTTTCAAGGGATTTCTTGGTTTCTTAGTCATACCAGGATCTGGAGACTGAAGAGAGAGTGCACAGAACAGCTACTATACCATTTGCTTTATATAGATTGAAGTGACTCATTAGTTGACTATAGTAACCATTGATATGATGTGCTGTCATAACTAATCTCTTCATTATAAGAATGTTACTCTTTAAATGATATTTTAAATGTATACTAATATGTGTGTGTGTGGGAGGGGGTAGCCACAGCAGGAGAAGAACAGTGCATATCTAGAAGGCTATTATAAAGAACTCTGAAGCTCTAAATGAGTTATTGGCGACAAAACACAAAACGACATAATCATTTGAAAGATCATGACGGGGAAACCTCTCCAAATATATTCAAATTAGTTCAAGGAAATCTCACTTTTACTACAAAGTCAGGGGGAAAAGACTCTTTTAAACCAAAAAGTAGTTTACACTGTACAGGGTTGTGGAAAGGGGTTTCTATAACTGTGACCTGATTTGAGGCACTTCATTTACAGTTGTCACTTTTAATCCAGGTGCAGTTATTGGTTGCCTGGTAGAGAGAAAAGTTTTCATTACTGAGCATATATTGTACATGGATAATTGACCTAAGCAGCTTTGGTTAGTGTTGTCAGAAAAGTACACAATGCTTTGAAACAATTTGCTAATGCTATCAGTGGTCTAATAAAATATCTTCACAGAGACATTTCACTATCTTCATGTGTCAAATGCCATCTTTTGAGACAACTTCAATGACCATGAACATGTACATGTAGATGTGGCCTAGTTCATGTGGAAAACAACTTGACAAACTATACATCAACAAGTTTTGATGAAAGTTTACTAGCCAGGGACCCACTTTACATAAATCCTCATAGAAACAAAAATTAAAATGTGAATGTTTCATGAGATGATAACAACTGTCTCATTCTGTCATCCAATCAACAACTAAATGGATAAAGATAGAAGAACAACAATATGGAAAGAGATAGTGACCCCATCCCCCCCCCCCTCATCTCGCCCCCTCATCTCACCCCCTCGAAGCAATCAACGAACTTCCTTTCAGCTGCTTCGCTCATCTCTGTTTTCCATATACACTAATTTCCCATTGTTTTCTCCCTATGTTTCCAGTCCCTCTCACCCCCTGACAGCTCTCATTAGAGTGATGTCCATTGTTTTTTTCGCACAGGTTGCTCGTTAAAGAGAGTGTGTCATTGATTTGTCGAAAATCAAAATAAATCATAAAGCGAGAAGGAAAAAAGTGAAATATCTCACCTCGTAGCCTAGTGGACCATCATTTTGAAGGTGGGCGCCTCATATAAAGTAGCTTTGGAAATTTTTTTCTTCAAAATTTCTTAATAGTAATTGTTTTTTATGATTACCAAATCTTCATGGCCTTTGCTTTGACTCTGAGATTTTTTAGCTTATATACCTGAATGATCCTCGTTCTACTTTTGATCAATTAGAACATTTTGCACTTGTTATTCTGATAAGAGTCATGAAATTCATAGGCCAGATGACTTAGGAATGTATGACAACAATTAAACATGTTAATTTGTCCAAGTGTTTCTAAAAAAATACTCACAAAAATTCTCAGAAACTTCAAGGACAATAGTGCTTAATCACATCAATAAAAGTTTACAACTTTACTGAATGCTAAAACTTTTAAAGTCAGAAATATATGCATTTTTATGTTTAGGTTCTATCAGAGGCAATTACAAAATGTAACCATCAACTATGCTGCCTTTAACCTTCACGTTTTGCTTTAGGATCGAGGCATGAAATATGAATGGAAGTTGGCAACATGTCAGGGGGTTGATTAGAATCAGACACACAGTAAGCTGTATGGACCGAGCTCTTACAAAACTTTTCATGAAAAGTCCAAAAGTAATATCTTTTCTTGTCTGAGGTGGTGTTTTGCATTATTTTTAATTTTTTACAAATTACTGCATTGCGAAACATGTAGTACCAATATTACCATTTTGTATGTTTGAAGCCAGAAGGACAATAACTCATAATACCAGAATGTTTATGTACATCACTTAAAACACTAATCAATGTACATGTATTTCCTGTTTCAATTTCACAGTATTCATAGAAATTTAAAGTTGTTTGTTCGCAAGGCCCCCATAAAAAAAAAACCATAGACCTATAACCTATACATCACATTAAATAAAACAATGTCTTTCCTGTTTCATAATCATAGCATTCATAACAATTAAATTCCAATGTTATAGTATCTACTTATATCACTTAAAACAATTATCAATTAATTTCCTGTTTCAACATCATAGCATTCATAGTAATCTATATTTTAATGTGATTTGTTCCCTGGGGAGAAGCTTTCCCCATGGATATCCTGGCTGATTTCCAGATCGTTGATCCCCGTATCAAACAGCTATCCAGGGGCTACAGAATGTCCCATTGTTTCACAGGAAACGATAATCTGATAATAACTGGGTTCCTATGAATATAATACAATGCAAGTTTGGATATTTCTGTATAATCCATGTGGAACAATCGTTGGTGCCCCCTGTGTGTCGAAAGTTGCGAGAAATGTGAATTAGCAGAGTTTTTTTCCCTCAAAGTTGTAAATTGTTTGACCCTAGGGCTTTTAATGTCAAGCTGTAATCTATGTATCATCCTTCTTTCAATCTATCTATCTATCTATCTATCTATCTATTTGTCTGACTATCCATTCATCTTTCTGTCTATCTATCAATGAATCTATTTACCTATCTTTCTATCTATCTATCTATTTACATTTCATTCTATCTATCAATCAGTCTATTTAATTTATCTATCTATTCATCTTTCTTTTGATCTATCTATGTTTCTATTCGTATTTCTTTCTACCTATCAATTAATCTACTTACCTATCTTTTTATCTATCTATCTATCTACATGTATCTACCTAATCTATCATACTATCTACCCATCTCCCCATTTTAAATTGATCTATATTGTTACTAGAATATATATTTATCTGTAGAGATATATATCAGTTTATCTGTCTGTGTTTCTGTCTGTTTGTTCTAATAATTTAAGAATCCTTCACATTAAAGAGATTTTATACAGAAAATAAGGGAAAGGCTTTCTAAGAACCATCAGTATAAACCATGAGTCACAAACTACCGGTATATAAAAAGATAAGTACCTGTTACCGGGGTAGATATAATTTGTTTCCTTGTATGTTGTGACAATATAAGATGAAATTCCTTTTTAAAAGAGATAAATTATTATAAAATACTGTAATTTGTACATACATGGGTAAACACACTCAAGGAATGTCTCTGATTAGTGTTTTGATAAAGTAATTGATGTAATCTTGCCTCTTATTTCTTTAACCATGAAAATAGCACAATAAGCCATAATCTTCTGGTGTTTTGCTTAACTTTTAACAACATACCTTCTTCATTGAATGTATCGGTGTTTGGGAGATAATTCCATCCAAATTGGTTTGTCCTCCTGTAGATACAATGAAATACATGTACATGTACGTAAAATGGTTGTGACAATTTAATGCTTGATGTTGCCTTGAAATAGTACAATATGGGATTATTTGATCAAATAGAGAGGAATGCAAAAGTAAAGGTTTGAATGAATTTAGGATTTTATTTACTTGTTCAAATGAAGTAGAAATATATTATTTTTCTTACAATATACAGTGTATATATATTATTTCCAAATTTCCTTTAAATACCTTTTATTCTTTCTCCCTTTATATTCTCCCTGTATGGTACTCATTATTCTCATGTGAAAAATATTTGTTGTATTCACCTCTATATGCATTCCACTATCAAAGACTGCATTACATGTATCTACATGTATGTCATTGTGTTTGTCCCTTTGTGATAAGTTATGTCTTATGATATTACTTAAATAAATAACCAGAATCTCTAATAAAGCCATGATAACATTTTGGAGCCTTTTTAAAGGGATACATTATATCTTTAAGAAAATAAAAGTAATTAACCAATATGAGTTTATGATTTATTTACTTTCATTTATTCATAATATAAAACATAACATGATTAGCAGCCAATGGCTGAATTGTTCACACTTTACAAGCAAATTTCAAAAATACATAGAATACAATATTTCAAGTAGTTTATTTCCTTTAAAAGTGTTTTATATCTCCTCTCACTTTTGTAAATGCCTCTGAAATGATCGTATGAAAAATCTCTCTAATTATACATGAGATTAGAAGTATATAATTTGTTGACACTTTTAGGAATCTCATCCATGAAGCAACCTTGTACCCATTTGTAATCAGATCATACATCAGGCATTTGTGTTGATGCGCTCAATGCTTGTTGGATTTGGCTTCTGAACTTTTTGGTGCTGATTAGTCTCTGTCAAGGAAAAGATAATTTTCTCTTAAAATTCCACTGCACTTACAGTCACATTGAAATTACTTTTCTTTATTGATTATACATGTTTTTTTTAAAAGCAATGTGACTGTAAAAATGGTTCATTTGAAGGGGAAATTCTAGAAATTATTGACCAAGCCCATGTACAGGTATGTTTGATTTAGGAAAATTTGAAAAGCAGAAAATACAACTCATCTTCTGTTTTGCAGACTAGTTTTGAAGTCTTACTTAGTTCAGAGTGATTTTGTAAGTGCAAGCTTGGTAGATGATGTATGCCCTTGCTTTAAGTCAAGCATGTATCCGTGTGATTGTACTGGAATATCATTCAGGAAGTTAGATAAAGCTTGAATATCCAGCGAGTACAGATATTTGATAGTTTGATATCCACATGTTTGTCTTGTGTCGGGGTTTCTGTGGGTATTATCTTTTTGGAAGAGATAGTGAGAGAGGTTAGTAGAATATCCAATAAGAACTAGAGAGAGAGAGAGAGAGGGGGGGGGTAGAGGGATAGAGAGAGAGAGAGAGAGATAGAGCGAGGGAGAGAGAGAGAGAGAGAGATAGAGCGAGGGAGAGAGAGGGATAGGGGAGAGAGAGAGAGAAGAGGGGAGAAAATATGAAGGAAAAGTAAATATATGCAGAGATGATAGGGGAGAAAGAATGAAAGAAAGAAAGAGAGGGACAAATTTAGGAGAGAGTAAAGAGAGAGCGCAAGAGAGCGCGAGAAAGAAATGTACAAAGGAAATAAATATTAAGAGTGAATCAAATAAGGAAATGTTTGACAAAATTGAAAAATAGAATGAGTGAACTAAGTAACACTTAGATTGATATTGAAAAAACTAGAATACTTTATAATCACCAATAAATAAAAACAGACAGAAAGTGGATGGTTAAATGGAATATCTGGTTCCAGTCATTTCAAAGTTTTAGCAAGTAATAATGGGCCATGACTATGCATAAATGTTTTCTGCAAATTTTGCAAAGTGAAACTTCATTAATCTCTAAGTCAACCCTAAGCACCGACTGGGAAGTGAGATTTCCATGCTTGACTAAGAATCAAGTTGTCCTGGGGTTAGTACAGGGCCGTCCTTTAGCAATGGAAATCAGATGTGATCCAGCCCTGATCCAGTCTTCCCATACAGTCCTTGTAATGCTTTCCCCATGTTCAGACGACCAGAACGTGTTGTATCGCTCTACAAGAATCATATATATGACAAGTTAGTACGTTTTCCTTAGTCTGAACGTATTATGAAGAAATTTTGTGTAATGAAGCGTACGTAACACAGGCATGTTTGAGCTTCATTTTTGAGCTTCATTTTTGAATGATAACTTGAAGAATCTGGATCCCGTTCTAGTCTGATTGTTGTACAGCCAAACCTGCTTTAGTGACCACCTGTCTACAAAGACCATATATTTTGTTGCCCTTAAAAATCATGTTTTTCATTGAAACATGTACTTAAGGAGCCTGTCCACAAAGACTACTTTTTGTGTTTCCCTTGAGCGGTCACTATAGCAGGTTTGACTTTATCATATGAAAACCAAACTGGGCAGGGCTTATTGTGAGCGTGCACTGATGGTTGATGGGCTGTCCTGTCATGTTCTTGTATAGTGTCAGGCCTGATAATAACCCAATTTAAATCGGTTTCCATATATATATATTTTTCCTGATTTCCCCCCCCCCCCCCCCCGATTTTACCCCGATTTTCCAGATTTCCCGCTTATTTTTCCCAATTTTGTCCCAATTTTCTTACTCAAAAGGGGAGGAATTTTTGTTTTTGATGCCATTCCCCCCTCCCTCCCCCTGAATCCTTTGAGGGAAAAAAAAAACTTTGTTTTTGTTTAGTGCTCACTATCACCCCCTGATAGTGTGCATACAAGCCCTGTTTGCTATAAGATGATTCTTTATGCGATGTTTCTCGGTATGACCTTTTCTATGAATTTCTTCTCGGCCATACAGGCTATGCATGAGGCAGGTATACAGAATGTTCAGAATAAAAATAAGAATGAAAATAGTCCTGCTGGGGTCGTCAAAAAATAGACAGGTGAAGAAGAAATAATGAAACAACCTTAGGAGATACAAAACATTTAATTTTCAGCTTTAAGCCTTTGTCAAGTAATGACAAATTTATTCAAAACCAGAATCAACATGACACACACTGAACATTTGATACATAATGTTGATTGGATAAGAGTCTAGCTGAATCATTTCCACTCGAGCTTTAAGGACACAATACTCTCTTGTGGCCCGACTCTGATGGAGTGAATAAGACATGGTCCAATCACAGGGCTGCATGCATGCGCTCAAGGAAACCGCAAACATCAAAACATCGCTTGCTTGCGGAGAAGTTTGGAACAAGGTTTTTGCCCCCTTCCTCCACCGGGAGATAACCCCTGCAAGAATGATTTCTCTTGATTTGACTGCTTACCTTTAGATGTACTCAATGCCCAATATTATGTTGTATAAGGTGACCTAGAATCAATTTAAGCATGTCTGTTGGTTCATGTCACAAATTGATAAGAAACATGATTTGAGTCTCTTTTCAAAGTACAGACATTCAAAGGTAGCCATCTTTACTGAAGGATACTTCTTAGGAAAACAAGTTTTGTAGACTCTTTGATGTGGAAAGAAAATCACTTGTACTTCATATTCATCTCCTTAAAAATCAAAATAGAAACATATTTTTAACAGGGTTGATGTACATGTATGGTATTAAAGTGTTTGCTGCACAAAATCTTATTTATGTTTTTTGTACAATAATTGAAAATTGTACCAGGAAACTACGTTATATAATGTTCCCTATGCAGGGACCAAAAAGTATGTTTGCCTTAACCTTTTTGACACAACAGAACAAGGCATATATTTATTCTGTCAGCATATTTGAGGATATAATTATCTAAACAAGGTATTTTTTAACCCCCAGGAATACATTTCTAAACACAAGTTGCAGTTATTTGCAAATCAGTTAGCTTTTTATTTTTTAAAATCCAAGCATGCATCTTTAGATATGCATGAAAAATGGTTTTGTGTTACTTCTCATATTGCAAAGCCATTGTAGTGTGAGGATACACTGGAAGGAAATAGAGGGATTATCCATGCTTTTCAAGGATTTCCCAAAAGGGGTTTCAATTTAGAAAAAAGTGATACAATTGTTTTGGTAATGAATAAGAAGAAATAATTCTTCAACAACAATGTGGGGAATTGAAAGCGGGAATTTTTAATGCTTTTGGATATGGAATTGTTGATTATACTCTTTAAAGATGTGTTGTAATTTTGGATTTAATTCATTACATTTTGTACATTAAATTTACGTATTGCATCGTATTACTGACTGAAATAAATTTTAAAAGAATAAATTAGTTTTGTTTCTTTATCCTTATATTTCTCATCTAAAGTATGAAAGAAAAAACCCACTGATCTAACATGTCGCTGGCAATCCCAGTTTTGAAGGAGATATCTCCCAGCTAGATCAATTTATATTGCTATTAATTGACCCTCTTCCTAAAAATAAAATGTCTTCTAGCTTCTTAATTTTTGGTTGTAAATGAACATTATTTTTTTTTTATTCTTCAGAGAAACATTTGTTGTGTTGTGCCTAGCGCCCTTCTATTGCTAAAATACAATTTCCATATCCACCTGTTGCACTATACATAGTGTAAACGTAGGTCACTTTTGAAAACGTGATAGAAAGTTTCCAGTGACAAAGATTTGGTTACTGTTTGGGAACGCTTTGCTATGAATAAAGTGCATTCCCAGGAAGTGGAAAGTTCCTCTAGACAAACGTCGTAAAGTGAATAACCTTGGAGTAACGCGCACCTGCGAGCTCGTATTATAGAGTAACGCTCACATGCTCATCAGTCAATTACACACATTAGGAAAGCGTAATGTTAGAGCTTATCTATTAGAAGGCGACTTGTCACGACGACGTGTCATAGACCTTTGACTCATGTAGTGACTTAGAGTTCAAAAGTTCATCCTTGGACCGTGATTTTGAACCGTGGGATGCGATTGGTCACTTCATAAAAGTCTTTGTATAAAGCAAGGTCTCTGATTGGTTATTGCAATGATGATTGATGATAGAAGTTGAATAATTTAGTGATATTCTTTTAGCCCACAAGAAAAATAATGATCTTTTAGAGATTTTCACTGGTGGAAATTGTTGAATCAGCCAAATAATTTGCAACAATCGAGTTCTCTCACAATTATTTCCTTTACTATAGAAATAGGACCATGAAAGGTAACGGTCTAATTTCTTTAAAAAAAACTTTCACAAGTTTGAAAGTTATGCCTTCTTTATATGTGAAAGCTTGTGTGTGCTTCATAATACACCAGCCAGTCCGTGACACATCCATTGATTGTGCTTAGTCCTCTCCCTGACACAGCGCCGACGATGACTTCCAAGGGGTATGTCATGAACGCTTGACTCATGCATTAACTACTTAATCCCCTTGCTCACAGTTAATGACTGTTGAGTCAAAAGTTCATAAGAGTACCTGGAGGTTTTTCCTTCCATTCTGGAGGAGGTAACAGGTATAATGGCTGGTGAATTAAGCTGCTAATTATCTACTCATCCCAAAAGATCATATTTTAAACTTTGCATTCTACCGAGTTATTCAATTAAGATCCACACTCTTGCTGTAAGTAGCAACTTGAGACTCGGCCTATACTTGTGCCTGTACCGGAGAAATACTTGCATTAATATGTTTCAACTAGAGCTACAAAGAATCGTATGCATGTTTTTCTGTGAACAAATATCATTGTGATTTAGATATATTTGGTCCATGTAATTTCTCATATTTCACTTGTTTATTGAGCACTTTGCCAATAATGCATTTAGTCTCATTAATCAGCAAATGTTGTTGCCTCAAGTTTGGCGATCAATACCAGAGAAATTCTGAATCGTCATCATTATCAGTCATCATCACTATCATCATAATGAATATCATTGTTCTCCTCCTCTTGTTTTGTAAGTGTCCAGTTGCCATGACAGGATAGAATTGCCAGTCCAACCCATCCAAAGTTTTGATCTTGACCAAGAATTCACTTGTTGTATCGTAATATTCCCATGTACTTTTTTGGCATAAATATGGCCTATTGCCATCCCCTCTGAATCATGCCATTCTAAATTTCTGAAGACATCAAAGTAGTTGTATCCCGTAGTCATGATTTGCGCAACCTCAGTCATCATTTTTCCTGCCAGAAATTTACTCATCATGTTGTGGTATGGTCATACATTTCAATCTTCGTTGTATGATTCACAGTGCCTCCTCCATCCTTCCATCCATCTATCCCCTTCCATACGGCTAACTCAGGTTTCACCTCCCCCCTTCCCCCCTTCCCCCCTTCCCCAAACTTTGAGAGTTCCGCTTGCCTAGGTGTGGGAGTATCCGCTCAACAGGTCTTGCAGCTAGAGTGTGATGGTGACTAGTAGTCTTCATCTCCATACCTTGAGAGAGTAACAAACAAGATTATACTTTCATATTAGAGTAGCTATCGTAGCTTGGAAGCATTTGCTAATTCTGTTATCATCTGTTAAGAGTTAAATTGATATAGAATTAAAGTAGCACAATTTGATAAGAATTGAGAATCGCTTAATTTTGAAGGTAGAGTAGATAAAGATGGAGATAAAAAGAAGGGGAAAATAAAATGAGTGAAAGAATACACAAATAAAACAGCCCATTCTGTTTGGATTGTCCGTCTAATATCAAGTAAAAATGAAGGAACTTTAACCACACATAGTAGGCCTTTAATAGAAAAAAGTACATGGGTCATTCCATGTCAAATCACCCAATGGTTTTAACCCGACCATTTTTTATTTTGATGAAACTTAGTGTACTTGTTGAGTGTGATCTCACAGCACCAAATCCCAAATTTTAGGTCAATCGGGTGAGGGGTTTGGGAGATATGGCCCACCAAATTTTGAGATTTTTTCAAAAATGGGGGTGGCAGGCCTACCTTTGAACCCTTGTATTTCGGGACCTAATGGGTCAATCTTCACAAAATTTGTATTGTTGGAAAGGGTATGCAATAAGGATTCCAAATCTGCCACCATTTTGAAAATTTGTACATGTTGGGGTACTTTGACCTCTTGACCTAAGATTTGACCTTGAAATTGACCTTGTGGATCACGTGACCTTGACAACATTTTTCATGAAATGAAATCTCTGACATGTTCACTAAAACATATAAAAGTTTCAGAGATATAATTGTTTTTGTTTAGGAGCAATAAGGATTGAAAGTATCCATACTTACAGATATTCACAATAAACCCTATTATAATGTATACAATACATGCAATATGCACAACATACATCTTCCACATGCTTTTTTGTTCTATGCATATCCATTCTAAATGTCAGCAGTACTTGAGTAGAAATAAAATGACAAGTTCATAAAGGCCTAAAGGGTTAACAGGATGTATGGCTTTAGGCCTCTGAGTCGGTTCTAGGATAATTACCCCCCTGGAAAATTAACCCCCAGGAAATGTCCCCCTCCCCCCCCCCCACCCCCACTGAGGACAATTATCCCCTGAGGACTATCACACCCAGAGGACAATTACCCCCCCCCCCCAGAAAATTACCTCCTAGAACAATCTGTCCCCCCGAGGACAATTACCCCCATCCAATTACACCCTAGGATAATCACCCTCCGGACAATTACCCCCTAGGACAATTACCCCCCCCTTATTCGTTAAAGGGGAAGTCCATCCTGATAATAAGTTG
The DNA here is from genome assembly GCA_035222895.1 of Strongylocentrotus droebachiensis. Classification (NCBI taxonomy): domain Eukaryota; kingdom Metazoa; phylum Echinodermata; class Echinoidea; order Camarodonta; family Strongylocentrotidae; genus Strongylocentrotus; species Strongylocentrotus droebachiensis. Next base: position 426,551 of record JAVYIG010000251.1, on the reverse strand, counting down.
GTTTTAATCAAAGCAGATTTTTTTTTTTTCGGGAGGTAATTATCCTTGAGGGGTAATTTTCCAGGGGGGGGTAATTGTTCGGGGGGTAATTGTCCTCGGGGGGAGTGGGGGGGACAGATTGTCCTAGGAGGTAATTTTCTGGGGTTCATTGTCCTCTGGGTGTGATAGTCCTCGGGGTAATTGTCCTCGGAGGGGGGGGGGACATTTCCTGGGGTTAATTTTCCAGGGGGGGAATTATCCTAGAACTGACCCAAAGGCCTAGAGCCATACATCCTGTTAACCATTTAGGCCTATATGAACTTGTCATTTTATTTTGATTTTAGAACTGCTGACATTTAGAATGGATATGACTAGAACAAAAAAGCATGTGGAAGATGTATGTTGTACTGCATGTGCATATTGCATGTATTGTATACATTATAATAGGGTTTATTGTGAACATCTGTAAGTATGGATACTTTCAATCCTTATTGCTCCTAAACAAAAAATATTATATCTCTGAAACTTGTATATGTTTTAGTAAACATGTCAGAGATTACATTTCATGAAAAATTATGTCAAGGTCACGTGATCCACAAGGTCAATTTCAAGGTCAAATCTTAGGTCAAGAGGTCAAAGTACCCCAACATGTACGAATTTTCAAAATGGCGGCAGATTTGGAATCCTTATTGAATACCCTTTCCAACAATACAAATTTTGTGAAGATTGACCCATTAGGTCCCGAGATACAATGGTTCAAAGGTAGGCCCGCCACCCCCATTTTTGAAAAAATCTCAAAATTTGGTGGGCCATATCTCCCAAACCCCTCATCCAATTGACCTAAAATTTGGGATTTGGTGCTGTGAGATCACACTCAACAAGTACACTAAGTTTCATCAAAATAAAAAATGGTCGGGTTCAGATTTTCAGATTTTTTGGGTGATTTGACATGGAATGACCCACATCAATTGTAGCTATACGTGACAACAAATAGAATAAAAGTAATAAAATATAGTGAGAAACTACTGTAGTTTTCTGCAAATTTTCTACCATCTCCAATCCATTTCTGATTACTGGGTTAATACTTTTGGTTAAACTATTGTTTCAACATGTTAAAATGCTATATGAATGCCTTTTTCGCCATTTTTAAGATCTTTCTTAGTGCCGGGCTCTTCTTCGTGGCTGGGTCTTGGTCTTGAGTTGTGCTAGTCACCTGCTTGATCACGGGATATTCGCAGCGTGCGATGGGCACGTTCCATTCCCACATTCTCTATACGCAAATGAGATGCAAAAAACCGACGGACGTATTGTGCGCAGTCTTTCGATATAGATTCTTCTACATCTCCTGGTATGCAGTGAATGATGATGTTTTTTTGCTTACTACTATTTACTAGATTGACGATGATCTTCCTTAGCACATTTACATATATTCATAATCTGCTTTAGTGGCTGTTACTTTCTCAACCTGTACGGTGTATACAAATTAGCAAGACCTTACTCATGATTATAAATCGACTTTGCCTCAGGCCATTGTTAAGTTTACACACCTGCATGAACTTCTCCATTCAACCAGGCATTTGCAGAGGTTTAGCAGGTGTAGAGCATGGATAGGAGCTAGATCTTCAACATGTTTATGTCTCCCTAAGATGATAGATTATTGGATCTATTACTCTGTTACCTTTTTTTCTTTTTTTGTAACACAAAACATTGTATGCCTACAGATTACAGTGGTAAAGCTTTTCAGTGAAAGATTCTTTTTTTTAAATTCTTTTTTTAACATGTATGTTTCCAGATCTTTGAAGAAAAAAATAGTCAAATAAATAACCTATGAAAATTTGTAGATCTAGACTATGCTAAATATTCCCTGCGAATAGAAAAAGTACATACCAAGAGATGTGTAAAGAAATTACAATACTAAAGTGCTCACAGAGATGTTAATGGCATTCATTAGAAATTGACAGGCCTTCCTCATTTTATCATTGAAACTTTGAATGAAATAGCATATTGGAGATCTGTAAGTGTCTGATGACAATGACTACATCAGACTTGAGCTCTAGAATGAATTGAAGGGGTATGATCCGTCATGTTGACGTAGTCAGCAGCTAGCGTTGCCCATGCAGGATGTAGGGATGTTTGAGCCCGATGGCCAGATGATTCACGCACTCATGATGGCTAACTTTGCGTGACCCTAGTAAGAACCCCCTTCCTATACCCACCCCCAAGGTCACCCAGCTATCCTCCTCGGGGAACCGCAAGACAGACATTCTGGCGGAAGATTGATCCCGACAGTTTCTCACAAAGTACAGAAGTTCACAACTAGTCTTGAAGTTCCTGATGTTTTTTCTTAAGAATGTACATGGTATGTTAACTACGCATGTTGGTTACGAAATATGCATTCCAGGGACCTACAGATATTCAAGGAACAGCATGTACGTCATTGAGTCTTAACGTCTTTCCCAAACACGCTAGTGCATCCTAAATGACGCAAAACTGTTAATATCTTAATGTAGAGGTGTCGTGGTCGAGTGGATACGTCACTGGACTGTCGATCACAAGGTCCGCGGTTTGAGTCCCCCCGCGGCACTAATATCCTTTTGCAAGACATTGATCTACATTTGCCACACTCCACCCAGGTGATGTAAATGGGTACCTGGCAGGAATCAATTCCTTGACGTGCTAGAGCGCCATAATGGCAGCACAGCTAAAGCCAGGGTGATAATTTCCAAATTTGTTAAGGCGCCTTGAGCATCCCTTGGGGTGGATATATGCACATTATAAATGTTATTATTATCATTACAGGCTTTGGACCACTTCTACCAATAAGCCAATTGAGGTAATAGTTCAGAAAGAAGAAAGAAATGTTTCTATATATGTTATGGTCTTTGTGAAAGGTGTCCCAATGTTTAAGAAATACTGATCAAGTGGACACAAAAAAAATCTTTATAAGGGGTTGTTTATAGGTAAGTTAACTCTACATGTAATAGCAAGTGATCTCTTAGTACCGGTAAGCTTATATTTTGTCTATTCCTTTTGATCTGTTTAAAATTATTAGCAAATTGATTCAGAAAAGGGAACCACCCAGAAGTAAAAATGTCAAAAGAATATCAAAATATCTGCTTCAACAACTTTCCCTACAAAATTGCAAAAATTGCATAGCGCAGAAAAATGGAATAAAGTGTCTCTTTCCTCTTCATGTTTTGCTCTTGACCTTTCCTGACCTTTTAGGAATGAAGCTCATCCATCCCTTCTCTGAAAATGACCCATTTCCACTCCGCTTTCAAACGGACAGTACCAGATGTTTGACAAGACCACCTTCTTTCTCCCTTACCCCTCGACGCCGTGGCAAGAGGGGGTGTAAGATGAGAACCCGAGGAGAAGGTGAAGGGGGAAATGGCTAAATTGATTTACCCTTCCTCTTACAGGCATCTTATTTCATCTTGAAAGATTCACAAAATTGACGCTTTAAAGAAAAGTATAATTTTGGCTGCTTTTGCTTGACTTTGCACTTCCATGTTCCTATTTTCAGTTAATTCTTACATCCTTACTCGGGAACGATTTGTCACTAGAAAGTGTGTTGATAAAAGTAGGGCCCAAACAATGACAATTCAGTAAACAAGAATGCTTTTGTAGAATCTGTTCTTCCCTCAGATACTAGTGTTTTTTTTGGATGGTGAACTTATGATGAACTTTTGGTTAATAGAGAGAACAATCCTTCAAGATAGAATATTAATCAAAATGCCAAGCTGATGTGGCAAAATTAACTATGCCCCATTCTTTTTTTTATGGTATATCTCATGTTTGTCATATTTAATGATTTCTAGAATTGGGGCATTGAAAAATAAATGTTCCTTCATGTGGAGTGAAGGAATTAACTTGTTGAGGCTTTATGCAAAAAGAGTGCCTTTATATGGTTTAACTCTTTCTCTTCAAAACCATTTCAGATGTCCAGGGCTTAATCCTCAACCCTAATGCTATCTTTATAAGATGTGGACTTAGTCATTGGACATCACTTACAAATATGTCTAAATAATATTAAAAAAATGATAATATTGTAATGCCTTTCGTATAAAACTAGACCTTTCACTAATTTCATGCATACTTTTTGAACAAAAGTTTCCCTGACTACTAAACTTTTAAAGAGCTCTGCTTGAGGCTACAACTAATATATGATCTGGTGGTTATTTTACCTGACTGCTAAGAAAGCATAAATGCTTGTAAGTAAGCAACCAGATGGCCAACAGCTTTAGGTCCTCTCCGAGGGACCTGGTAATGAGGATTAATGCCATACCAAAGGGCACTAGCGCATCGACTTGGTTTCGAACCCGGGTCACCGGATTACAAGACCACTGCTCTACTGACTGAGCCTATTAGCATATGAAAAGTGGATTCTATCCATTATTCATAGCAGGCGAATAAAATCACTGGTAACCAAGGGTTTAGCAAGAGAAATATGCAAAAGTCAAAATACATTAGTAGACAGGTGTATAGTGTTCATTTAAGTTGTAAAATGCAATCAAATTTATATTACTTACGAAATAGGTGATTTGAACAAAATAATGCTTAATTTAGGCAGCAGAGGAAACAATCCAAAATGTTTAAGTGTACCTTTAAATGTAATCAGAAATCATGCGTGCATCGGGGATTCCATTTCTTCCCTAGTTATCCATGTTATTATCTATGTTACTGGCCTTGCCTGTGACAGGTACACGTTCGTTTAACCAGAAGTAAAGCTTTACATTTCAACTTCCTGAGGAAATCTGAGTTTAAGAGTGAGGTCGCGTTGGATCAAACCCAAACAAGTTACATGGACATGAGAGTGAACTAACCTGCCTCGATCAGTATCCTTCAATGGGAGATTGCTCTCAATTTGATGATTTTAGTTTATCAATTTAGAGCTACCATACCATGGAGAGAAGGGGGGGGGGGGGGGTAGGGGAGTAGACATGAGCATTTTATTTCTGATATTTATGTAGAGCATTGCTAGTCCAGTTTGGAAGGGGTGGAGTGTCAGACTAAATTTGCTGACAAATTAGTCAAAGTTTACAACAAACAAAAGTATGACAGGTCCTCAGATTTCAGGTTTACTGATCAATAGGCTGGAGAATATTGCATATTGCTGGCTACCTGCAAGAAGGTCAATACTGCTATTGACAATACACAGCTCTAACGGTATTCTTGCAGGCAACGGTTGATATGCACCTGTCTTTTTCCTTCTTCTGTAAGGGTATATATAGTACACTTTCTCATGGGGGTACACACTAAAGCCTGCACTGTGTGTTAACGTGCCTCTTCCCTTTTCATAGACGCAGGTTATGTCAAGTGGAAAACACTCCGTCCCTCGGATAGGACGTTAAATGGAGGCCCCGTGTGGAGAAGAGTCATTACCTTTGCACGTTAAGAACCCACTGCACTATTCGTATAAGAGTAGGGGGAAACCCTGGTGTAGTACAATAATACTCTGTAAAGAGGTCTGTACTCAAAAGGAAGAAGAAGAAGAAGAGTTGGGCAGAACTGGGCATACAGGTAGCCTGATATACTTGTTGCTCTTGAGGCTCAGACTACTTTCAAGTAAGCCACATGAATCTACACCATGATAGTTCATGTTCGCAGACCCTATTAAACTTTATCCGCCATCAACCTCAAAATTGAAAGAGCATGTCCTACACCGATGGTTGTTGCCCTTTGATACTGTATCATCCACTAAAGCCCTGACAACCTGTTCAACCTTCACCCTTTATCCCACTAAAAACAGATCCCTCCAGCTCTCGCTCTGAAACAGATGCAGCATCCATCTGTATCAACCCCATGGCTTCTGATTTTGCACTGCAAATCAGGATCAAGGTACCGGCTGTTTGGAGCCATCTAGGCGCGTCTTCATCACCTCAAGATCTGTAATTCAACCATCTGGCTGCAAATGAATTTGTAATAAAACCATTACCATTGCCAAATAGCCCGCTATTTCTGATCTGGGAAATAATCCCGAAGTTACAAATTGCGTCTTCATCACCTCGAGATTCTACCTCAAAACTTGAACCTCAACCTTGAGAAATTAGCTCGAGATATTTTGCTCAGCGTTTGCGCATAATGCGAGTCTTCGGTCTGGTGAAGACGCACCGGACAAATAGCTGGATATTTTGCCAAATAGTGGGATATTTTGCAAACTATCCCAAGATGTCTTGGGATGACAATCCCGACCAAATATCCCGCCGCTAATTGCAACTTCGGGCTGATGAAGATGCAAATTAGCTGGATAGTTTGCGATAGTTCAAATAGCTGGATATTTGGCAATCTCGAGCTAGTGAAAACAGGCCTTCTGTGTACTATTAAGCACATGAGTTAACTTAACGCCCTTCTGGCTCTCAACAGATGATACACAGTATAGGCCTCAAGGATGCAACGTTTCACCGGCTTCGTTCTCTGACTTTGTTGGAAGCAGTAAACAAGCTTGTGAATCACTCAGTCAAGCCCGGATCATCTCCCTATCTCAGCTTTCCATTTTAACTTACTTGCTTCTTGAGTGTCTTCACGACAACATGATCTTGGATTTCAGCTTCAGGAAGATTTCTGTTAGGAGAGAAGGTCAAAGTTGTTTTGAAAATCGAATGAAGAAGAGTCAAGAACCTCACAACACCGTTGCCATGGATTGTTGTCTCTTTAAGGATTAAGTCAGTGGTAGAGCAGAATTCTTGCTAGAAGGTTCTGGGTTCAAAGCCAAGTTGATGCTTTATTGCCCTTGTTAAAGCAGGAGTCCTTGCTCAATAATCCTCATTGCCTTTATTAAAATCATGTAATATGAACACATCATCATCAAGTTCTTGATTGAATATTAGTTAAATCAGTAGCATGGAATTATCTGCACATTTTCTAAGGGAATTTCTTTTTTTTAAAGCTTAGTGTAGGGGGAAAAAAGTTTAAGCCTGTACTTCTGGTAAACCTTGTGTTCAGTGTTGGATTGGATTGGAAACATGAATAAATATTTTTTGTTCTGGTAGATTTTCTACAAAATGAATATAGAATTCATAGACAAACTTATTTCATATTGAATAATCATTCCGATTATAAGAATATGAAAAGGAAAACAGGAAAGCCTGTGTGCTGTCCTCGAGTTGCTCTCAAGGTTATTTGAAGGAAACTTCTATCATTAATTTTGTGTAGTATAAATCCATGATGTTGATTAACACTGCTAATTGCCCTGAAGGAAATAGTCAATCAACTTAATGTACTTGCCAGTACAATATTAAGAATTTTGTAGGTCAGGCGGTGAAATGTTTTTGAAGCATTTGTCACGTTCTCTGGGTTAATCATTTCAGAAAAATGTACCTCCGGTAATCAAGGCAAGTAAACATATTCCATTTCAATCATGTTGCAATCTTGTCTCCTACAAGTCATGTTGGTGGTATGTCCACAAGCATGCTCTCTTCCGGAAGCGGGATGCCTTCACGAGGGAAGACCTTTCCCTTGGTCGACTGATAGCTCTCGGCTTCCGTCAAGTCAGTACTCAGCTATGCTGTCCACCTCTTACCTGCCCCACTTCATGAATGACTTCATTACCAGTAGACAAGTACATGTAGTTAATGGTAGATGGATGAAAGAGCAATAGCTGCATTTGAGATGTCTTGGGGCAATCAAGGAGTGGGTGTAGAGTTCAAGGGTAAAGGGGGTGGTAGGAAGGGGAAGGAGCATGGGGAGGTAGAGGAGGGAGTGTGAGAGAGGGGGAGAGAGGAGGAGGGAGGAGAGAGAGGGGAGGGGGAGGAGAGAGGGGGAGGAGTAGGGAGAGTAGAGAGGGGAGGGGGAGAAGGAATGGGAGGGGAGGAGGGAGGGGAGAGGAGGAGATGGAGGGGGAGGAGGGAAGGGAAGAAGAGGCAGGGAGTGGAGGGTATGGAGCGGGTACAGTAGTACTTTTCGAAAGGGGATGGTAGAGCTTACAAGATGGAGAGTTTAGACGACTGATGGTCCTCAAACAATTTGTTCCCGTCCTCATTTATGAACTATATAGATTTCTGGTGAGGGGGACGCAAAGTCATGTGACCCCTTTTCATGTCACTTTTTTGGTATCTTATTCCATAAATCCACATGTATTTCTTTGTTTTTGTTCTCCTTCTTTATTCTTTTTTTGTTATCTTTGACATCCTTTCTTTTATCATTTTCTCTTCCACTTTTCCATATGATATATTTTTGTTTATACTCTCATATTTTTCTTTATCATCATTGTATTTTGTATTTCTCTCATATTGCCTATATTCCCTTTATGTACACTAGCACTGCTTCATCTTGTTTACAGACCAGACATTATTTCAGCAGAGAACTATCTTTTATTATTGACAGTGTTTTAAAACTTTGTTAATACATAAAAGCCTGCATCTTTCTTATATGTAGTGTGTCAAGCATGATTGCTTAATACAAAAATCTGTAAATGTCTTCAAAGAAGTCTGAAAAGTCTTTCAAGTCCAAAAAGTACAAACTTCAATAGTACACATTCCACTTTCATTATCTAAAGACCTGAGGGTTTCTGACTTGTCAGAGAGAGAGAGTGATGCAGCCAGCCCTTCACTTGCTTTCATCCCCCTGGGACTGGGTGACTCACGCTCACACACACACACACATACACACTCCTCCTCGTTGTCGTGACTCATCAACCCACAACCTCTGGCGGCCTGACAAAACACACAACAAATTATTAAGTACTCGTCCTTCAAGCAGCAGAGCAGGACCCTTTTGTTGTTTTTCTCCAGGATTGAAAAACCAAGTACCTGGGAAGAAATTAAACAGCCTCTTGACTCCTAGCAGTTTTTTTAAGGCTTTCTCATATAGATCTATAATGTGCGTCCTTTAGAAGCTTTTTAATTGTAATCAGTACTTTGGAACTGTGCTGCAAACACTCTATCCAAATGTTCTGGGTTTTTTTCAAAGCTCATATCTGTTTTTCTCATACTGTTTATTTAATATTGCCAGGTATTACTTTCTCCTTTCTCTACATTTTACTTGTCCCTTTCTTCTTTACTTATCTAACTTGACCTGTCCCGTTTCATCTCTTTCCTTTTATTCGCCCATTCATTTTGCTTCATATTTTGTCTGTTTAGAGCTGGAAGGGCATTGAGTCTGTGTTAAAGGTATATGAGTTGACACCTTTCTTGCTCTCTATTCAACCCTCTCACCTGTTGCCAATAATACCTATTTTATTTAATAAGATTGATTAAGATTGATTAGTTTCCTTCACAATGTATGTGGGAGAATTTGAGAAGTGTAAAACATTCAGGAAATGTCATTTCTCTTACTGAATCTCATAAAGATAAGAAATGTTTATCTGAAAAGAAGACAAGAAGAAGCCTCCAAATGAAAACTAGTTTGACACCATGAACTTTTATTCTTCAATTTTCAATGATGAAAGAAAATCAAGACCGCAAATTATTTGTGATGATAGAAAAATCTTTGTATTTAGTTTCATTAATTAATTGGTCATTCGCCTTTTTCCATTAAAAAATTGACTTAATGCAACCGCAGTGGTACAAGAATGATTTCTTTCTTCTTTTTTTATTATTATTATTATTATTATTTTTTTTTTTTTTTTTTTTTTTTAAAGGCATACTGTCCTACTTGTAGCTACTTGCTCCCTCTATATCGAAAACTTCCCCAATCGGTGCCTGTTGGTCCCCCATGATGCTCTTTTTCTTATGTTAAATGAGAGCTGATTTAATGAGATAGCCACCTGTCACAGTGACCTCGCTGGCTCGCTGTGTGGTCTAATCCCTTCTAGCTGAAGTAGTAACGCCTCCCTTTAAAGGAGAGGGGGTGCATTGTTTTGGATTTGGAGGCACTCATCTCCTATCTTACCATCTTCCTTCCCCAGCCTCCAGGCAACTCCCCCTATATGGGACTGACCCTTCCCCCTAGAGGGGTATCAATGTGCTCCCAGGAGGGGTAAGGCCTTGGGAGGGGGGTAGAAAACTAGAACAGAGGAAGACTGTGGATTATGAAACCCATTTTTATGTAGAAGATTGTTATCTACCTTAAGAATACATTTCAGAAAATCTGATGTGTTGCTGTAACTCTAAACTATTTGATGTTATTGGAAGATTATGAAGCAATACCATACATGTATACTGCTGGTAAAACATTTGTGTTGTTTAAGAATACTCTCAATACTGTAATACTAAGCTAAATGTTGGCAAGAATATTCTATGAAATGTTTTAAACAGTCAATTTTCAATAGTTTTCTGACTAATCCCCAATAATTATGCCTTCGACTAGTGCAGAATACACATGTGATGTAGTTTTCAAGGGTATTAAAATAGTGTATATGTGTATGTCTTTCATTGTAAAAATTGAGTGTATGTGTTTTTTCCTTGCTTGTGTGTACAAAACCCTGACAAGCAAGGGTTAAAATAGAGTCTGCGCGTGCAGACTATCATTGAGTGACTTTCATCCAATCAGATGACTGCATTATCTGCCCATTCTGTTAGCAGAGTGAAGCACTGCAGCATGTGGTGTAGATTGTACTGATATGACCTAAAGGAGATCTTACCTATGAAAGGTGGGGGCAGTGGGGAATAAAAGATCAAAAGACACCTTTACCTGTTCATACTAGATAACACTTAGAAAATGGATGACAAGTCATAATATCTTTTTGAAGGACACTGTCTTTAAGGTCATTCCTGATTTTCAGATCCATTGGATGGAGTCATTAATGTAGTAAATATAATCAATGATGGATATGACGGACATGTACATGTATTGCACCGAGGGTTTAGCTGAGGTGTTTTTTAAATGGGGACGGTTTTTTTAATACGAGATCAAAACACACCTTACCTGGCTATAGTAAATGGCTGGTGGACTGGATCATACATAGGCATAATGTTCTATGAAGGACATTGTGTTTTTCAGGTCAATCCTGATTTCATGGCACAGGGTAGTGCCATTCAAGGAATTATGTTGATGGGACTAACCTTGATATTTATTAATTTGTTAGTTCCTTTTACCAGAAGTGTGACTGAGTGTTTTTAATTTTAGTATGAGGGCCATTTACACTTGCAACCAAACTTGCCTAAAGATGCCAAACCTGGGCCTGACGGCGATCTTTCTGTCCAGTTTGCTAGGCAACTACGCCAAACCGCCAAAGATGCCCATCCAGAAACATTCCAAGCCGGAGTGTCAAATTTTTAAATAGTATCTCACTCAAAATAAGTAAATTTGTCTTGAAACTAGACTAGGTAGGGTAGGTCAATAGAAAGCATTTATAATGAGAAGAGAAGCACAGAAGATCTTTGTATCGATATAACTTATCTACATAAAAAAGTATTCAAGACCTATCCAAAAAGTTTCGAAGATGAAACAAAAGAAAGTTCAGAGACAGTTCTTACGGCAGTTTGAACAAGGAAGTTCTAAACACTAAGGAAGAAAGCAAATTTGAGAGACCGAGCGAGCAAGAAGCGGGATGTTTGGGATCAAAGTCAATCATCCCCATCATTCTTTCTTCCTTCCCCGCCCTTAGGCAGACCCCCTTTTCATTCTGTTTATATAGTGGAGCTGATGACCACCCCCCTAGAGGGGTACGCCACCGGTCCCTTGGGGTCACTTCCTGCACCCCTTTCAAGAGGCCTGTCGTCACTATCTCGAGATTGCCAAATATCCAGCAATTTGAACTATCCCGATCGCAAACTTTCCAGCAAGTTTGCGTCTTCATCAGACCGAAGTAGCAATTATCGGGATATTTGGTCGGGATTATCATCCCAAGATATCTTGGGATAGTTTGCAAAATATCCCACTATTTGGCAAAATATCCAGCTATTCGTCCTGTGCGTCTTCACCAGACCCAAGACTCGCACTATGCTCTCATGCTGAGCAAAATATCTCAAGCTAATTTCTCAAGGTCGAGTTTCAAGTTTCGAGGTCGAATCTCGAGCTGATGAAGTCGCAATTTGTAACTTCGGGATTATTTCCAAATCAGAAATAGCGGGCTATTTGGCAATCTCGAGATGATGAAGATGCGCCTAAGGATCACAATGGTTGGGACAAGAGATGCTGAGGCAGTCTACAGGTAGACTTCAATTTGGGTAGGAGGAAGCCGGCAGTATTACTTGATTGAGAACAGGATCAGAGATTAAAATCATGGAGGTGGGCTAGTATTTATAGCATGAAATGTTGCAAATTCAGGAGCGTTGATGCGATGATTGAGCCATGATATAGGCAAATTTTATTACTTCAAGATGTCTTTCTTTGCTTTATCTTTGTTTTATTTTATTATGACGAGACCTTTAAGAATAAGGAAGCCTTTAATTTCTTTGTGTGGGTGTACTTTCTTTTTGAAGGTACTCTCTTGAAGAGGGCACTTGGATGGATAATACTTATCGTGTTATTATGAGCAAGAGGCTTTGAGAACAAACTCTTTGATATTGAGTATCTCATTGAATTGATTTTCTGTTTATCATAAAAGCATAGACCTGTGAAATTAAATGCCTGCAATATAGTTAAGGTGTTAAAACCTGCACAAATGATAGAAGTAGAAGCTAGAGAAAATGAACTTATATTTACCCCCTTTCAAAGTTCAAATTTTCATTAAGGGAATAGTCTGGGCAAAGGTCTACTTTATCGTGCTGTAAAAGGGGGATATTTATCATTATAAAGTTGACTCAAAAGAAAGTTACTGTATATTTGACTGAGAATGAATTGTCAAATCATCTTGTTGAGACCATCTTGAATAATGACTTTGTAGGAGGCCATTGAACCTCCTACATGTACATCAAATGATGATTTGCATTAACTGAAATGAATGTTCATGGACCCCCTATCCGACAACCTAGATTGCTGACCCAGAAACAATTCATATTCAATCATTCCATTTAATTAGGGGCATAGTAAAAATGTGTTCAGTGGGAGGGGGTCAACACTCTGTGGAGAGGGGAAATGGCACTGGATTTAAAAAAAATGTAAGTGCATGAACATCATCTAGTGTTCTGTGAGGGAGCTTAGCAACTGAGCAAAATCTAAATGGCAATTTGAAAAAAATATTATAACTTGTCATTATGATGCATAAATTGCTACTGGGCATTGTGTAATCATTTTGTGTTTATTTCATGTTTGTCAACTTTGTTGTGTGTGGGGGAGGGGGGGGGGGGACTCCTAGGAGTATGAGAAATTGGCGCAGGGTAAGTGCCCTGGGGGCCCCTGTGGCTATACTGATGCCTTTAATCTACATTGAACATTTAGAGACCGTTTCCATTGCTGCATAACCCTTCCAGTGAAGATTAGAGATAATTTAAAGTTAGGCCAAAATATTTTATTCAGTTGAAAGCCAATAGCTCCACTGCAAGCAATGGCAACAGCCCTATTATGATAACCTAAATGTTGACCCAGAAACTATTTGTATTCAATCATCCCATTTGATCTATAGAGAACAAACATAGATTATTCTTACTGCTTGCTGTGATATACATGTTGGAAAATGTTTTTGGTTTCATCTTTGTACATATGTTTTGACCACAGAGCGCATCTGTCCATAAATCTGAAATGGGTTCAATTAAGCAATTCGCTTTCTGATTCTTGAGATGCTCCAAACAGAGAAATTTAAAAATAAAAGTATGAACTTTAGTCCAATCCACATCTCTTGAAAGTCTCATGAAATTTTGTTTGTAATATACCTTTGAGAATGTATGTGATGGTAGAGACAAGTTGTTATTTCAATGTTCATGTGCAATAGTACAACCCAAAGTTCCCCCATTGAAAATAAAAAGCTGTAAAATGCAAATTATTCTCCTTATGCACCTTTGCATAAAATTTGGTGTGTGTATATTGAATAGGGGTTTGCCCTGCAGTTAAGTAATGCTGTCAAAGACTGGGGGTATGAAGTTGGGAACAGGAACAGCATCAGATGCATTTGCATATATGTGTGTATATTGAATAGGGGTTTGCCTTGCTGCTAAGTAATGTTGTCAAAGACTGGGGGTGTGAAGTTGGGAATGAGAACAGCCTCATATTGGAGTTAGCCATCTGTCTGACACCATTACTTACTGCGATTGACCTGTTAATTACCCCTTAATTAACAGTCTGATAAGAGAACTGCTTCATACACACAGGGCATGTATTGCTAGACTGACTGATCATGTGATTTTAACTTTGTATCTTAGGTAACAATGAGAGCTCCTTTTTCAGGTGTGATTGTGTTCAAATAATTGCAATTATAAAATGAGAAGAAGATAGAGAGAGAGAGAGAGAGAGATTGATGGTAGAGTGAGATATAAACATTTACTGGTTATAAAAGATAGAGAGGGATAGAGAAATGAGGAAAAGGGCAGAGAGAGAGAGAGAGAGAGGGGGGGGGAGGACCTGAAGAGAGATATGAAGAGAGAGCATGAACGAAAAACAAGAAGAGTGATAAAAGAAGAGAGAGAGAAATAGGGAAAGAGAAAGAGGAGTACTGAAAACGATAGAGAGGGGAAGGGGGATGTAATAAATTGAAGACAAAAAGTGAGAGAGGCAGAGTCATATAGATCGGTTAGGAAATCGACTAAAACTTGAAATTACAGACAAAGGGGCATGAAGAAAATGAAGTAGAAGATAATGGGAATTTGGTGGCACAGAGAGATAGAGGGGGAGGGAGAGAAAGAGAGAGAGAATACATTTACATCTACATTAGATGAAGAATTCTGCAGAAATGGAATTCAAAATGCAATCCGTCATGCTGTGCACACTGATGACTCTAGCTCTAACCCGCTATTAAATGAATCCATGCATCATGGAGCATTGTAAGTGAAGACATGAAAAGGTTTCTCCAGATGTCACTTTATCCCTTTCTTGTTTTGCCATGGAGGTGAACGTTCGAGACATCCTACTCTTTTCTCGGAAATCGGTCCATGATTCATACCTTCTCCCCCAAGCCGTCACTGATGAACATTGTTCCCACATCTCAATGATGTTTACAATCGCAGATAAATAAGGCTGTGTTCATACTTTCTCTAACCACTTCAGTGGTTACAGTGGTGATTTTGAAAATGAGGTCTGAGGTTCCAAACCAGAAGTTGTTAATCTTAGGTATTTTATGGACGAGGAATTTCTTACCCACAAATAGCCTTGCCTAAATCAATACAACATTTTCAGTCATTTATGAATATCATGTTTTTTAGGGAGATTTTGTCAGACATTTATCTAAAAAACTGTGTTAATAAGTGGGAATGAAATCTTGTTGTGGGTGATAAACATCTAAAATAAGGATAAACAGTTTTTTTAAAGGCACATCGTTAGGGTTTTATAGATTTATATTCAGGTAAGGTTTAAGTGCTTCTGGTATTTGTATGCAATAGTATCATGCTGTAAAGCTTAAATGAGGTATCTGCAGAGGGTATGATCATTTTTCTCATCATTTCCAGTTTTAATCATCTAAACTCTGTAAGTGTTAAAGAGGCATCCATAGATTGCCCAACATAGCAACAATATTAGTTTTGCTTTACTGGACAAGCTGTGGGCAGTCCTTTAGGAAAAGATGTGATTTAATCAAAATGTCTACATCTTGACATCAAATCCTTTATAACTGTAAAATGAAGCAACAGTAGAAGATGCCTTTTTGTTTATGAAAACGAGGGGATTGTCAAAGATGTCAGTAATGAATTTGTAATTATTACTTTTTCAGCGAGGACGTTGAACGTTTAAGTATGAGTTAGCCATCTGTATAAGATATGAAGTCATCATCATTGTTGTTTCATGGCTGTCAACATCAGCTATACTCTCTTAAAAAAAAAGAGTGAATTTTCAAAATCACGGACGTCACTCCTCTGGAGAGTGAAAATGTAGTGAAAATAGAGTGAACATTCACTCTTTTTTCTTAGAGAGCACTCTAAAATCAATCGATTTTCACTCCTAAACAAGTGATCACGGACGTCACTCCCAAGAAAGTGAAAATAGAGTGAAAATTCACTCTTTTTTTTAAGAGAGTAGAGTTGAAGACTAATCAAATCCTTTCTAAGATAAGCAAATCGTTTTCCCATCTGCTCTATACCCTGACTGTAATAAATAATAAAAACAGTGCTTATAAAGCGCTTAACACCAAAGTCTCTAAGCGCTATAACAAACAAAATACAATGATATATGATTTCATATTAAACCAAAAAAAGAGAATGCAAATAAACCTACAAATTACAATACATGTGAAATATACATCAATGTGAACAGAGTATTAAGTTAATCATCAAAAGCAATTTTGAATAAATGTGTCTTAAAACGAGTTTCGAATTGGTTAACAGTCTGACAGTTTTTGACATTTAAAGGTAGTTTCAAAAAAAAAAAAATAAAGGTAGTTTTTTTTCTTCAAAACATGGTTGTCTGCCAATCCCTTCAGCTACTTGTACTTGTATTTACTGGGTGTAAGCCACAAATATGTTTAAATAATTAAATAAAGCTGGTTAGTTTTAAAGTTCAGTTTGTAAAACACTCGCATCGTTGTAACTTGAAGACTTTCTAAATGTGAATGCACCCTCCTTAATGTAACGCTCTTGACATTTAATCTGTCTGATTGATCCTAACCAGGTGTGTGAACCCCAATGCTATGTCGTATCATGAGGCCTTGCCAGAGGTAGCATGCTATAATCTCCAAAACATGGTTGGCTGCCAATCTCTTCATGTAGCTACTTGTACTCGATTGAGAGCCAGAACGCCATTGGTTGCATGTAAATGTATGTGAGTTAATGCCTCTCTGACTGTAAGCAGATTATTTAATCACAGACAAAGTCCTGTTTAACCTTTCAATCTCTTTAGCTACTTGTACTCGATTGAGAGCCAGAACGCCATTGGTTGCATGTAAATATATGTGAGTTAAGGCCATTGATTGTATGTAAATGTATGTGAGTTTATGTCCCTCTGACTGTAAAGCAGATTGTTTAATCACAGACAAAGTCCTGTTTAACCTTTCAATCTCTTTAGCTACTTGTACTCGCATGACCAGTTATGGTCATGCGATTGCATTGTGAAAGAAACGTTGTGGAATCGATCAGAAAAGGTTGATCATCTAGCATCTAGCATCTGCAAGGTTCTGGAATCATCAAAATGATAAGAAATTTGGCCCATTCTTCGTAAAGTTACAAGCACTATACACAGAAAGATGTATATGGGACTACCCTATATCTCTCACACACCATGAGAGAAACAAATTTACCAAATATATGAATTAGTAGGCGGTTTCCCGGCAAATTTGTTATCATCATGTATTAGTCAAAACATATTCTTTCACATGATTGGTAATGAGAGCTTCCATTTCATTTTTTTGAAATTGGGGCGTTTCCAATACTGGTCTTTACCTTTAACATTATAAAAGTATATAAGTTAGAGTTGTTCTGGTTCATCGCAGAGGATTTAATCACACACAAAGTCCTACTAAACCTTTCAAACTCTTTATTTACATTCATGTAGATTTGTGTTTTGGTGTTGTAAGCAAGAAGGGCATTAACATTATAAAAGTATATAAGTTGGAGTTGTTCTGGCTCATCGCAGAGAATTTAATCACAGACAAAGTTCTATTAAACCTTTTAATCTCTTTATTTAGATTTATGTAGATTTGTGTTTTGGTGCTGTAAGCAAGAAGGGCATTAATTAGCATTACGAAATGTATATGAGGTAATGCTGTTCTGGCTCTTAGCAGAGGATTTAATCACAAACAAAGTCCTATTAAACCTTTCAAACTCTTTATTTAGATTTATGTAGATTTGTGTTTTGGTGCTGTAAGCAAGAAGGGCATTAATTAGCATTACGAAATGTATATGAGGTAATGCTGTTCTGGCTCTTAGCAGAGGATTTAATCACAAACAAAGTCCTATTAAACCTTTCAAACTCTTTATTTAGATTTATGTAGATTTGTGTTTTGGTGCTGTAAGCAAGAAGGGCATTAATTAGCATTACGAAATGTATATGAGGTAATGCTGTTCTGGCTCTTAGCAGAGGATTTAATCACAAACAAAGTCCTATTAAACCTTTCAAACTCTTTATTTAGATTTATGTAGATTTGTGTTTTGGTGTTGTAAGCAAGAAGGGCATTAACATTACGAAAAGTATATGAGTTAGTGCTGTTCTGGCTCATAGCAGAGGATTTAATCACTAACAGGGTCTTGTCAACCCTTTCAATCTACACGTACCTGTAGATGTATGGTGTATCAGTTGAGAGCCAGAAGGGTGCTAGTGCTATGCTATAAGCAGATGGTTTAATCATAGAAAAGGTCTTATGAACCCTTTCAAAACTACACTTAAAGATGATGTATCCCTTCTCTGGGCATCAAATTAAAAAGTTGTATTCAAACACAGTGGTAAGGCACATGAGAGAAATAATGTTTAAGAACTCCCCTCAGGGAATGGGATCTGAATTTGTTTAAATATTTTTGTTAAAAACATTATTTTATGAAAAAATGCATGCAATTAGATTTTGTTTTGAATAGTCATGAAATGGTCGCTTAAAAATAAGTTGTCCACATTCATCAAAAATTTACTAACATGTTTAGATAACTTCAGTTCTGTCACCTGGCATCATTTATACTTCTGTATACATGTGTGAGGGAATGAGAAATAGCTCTTTCTTTATAATGCAAATTAGTCAGGGGTAAAAGGAATGTATCTAACTAAAGAGGAGTGATATGCCCCAGTGAACATACACTCACTGCATGCAGGTAAAAGCTCATACATGCAGTGAGCAGAGATTAGACTGGTTGTAGCTGTGCCTACATGAAGCTGTAAGTGATGTCTCATCCTGATATTCTTGATGTCTATAGTTGGTTTTGGACACCTTAATATGTGAGTAAAGTATATAATTAACTCTCTGATGTTAAGATTTGCTGAGGAGCTTAATTGGATAGATTATGATTTGTGTGAAGAAGAGGGAGATTTAACTTTATTTACATGAAGGATGCATGCTGGTAGTAATTGAGTTATGCCTATTAATGCTAGAAAGGCGTGGTAGAACATTGCTTTTTGGTAAGCCTTGTACTGTGATTAGTTGGAGTAAATGTTTCTATATTGCTTAAGGCTGATAGAAGGATTATGATGGCTCACTAATTGGAGAATTGTGTTATATATATATGTGAAAGTAATAAATAGGGAGTGGCCTTCATTGCCGATCTATTTACTACATGAATTTCATAGGCTGAGGTAAACTCAATATATATACAATGTTACATGTATGAACTAAAATGCATACACTGTATAATATGGAAGATGGTCTGGAAAGCAGATGTAGCAAGTAATTATTTGTGATCATAATGATGCAATACTTACTGTACTTTGTGTGTCTTTTAATTTTCTACAGCAACTGAAGTGACTTCATGCAGTCAAGGGTCTTCTACCCTCTTTTGTTTGATTTGAACATCATGAAATAAAGAATGGCCTAATACCCAATAGAACCGCAACAACTGCTTCGTCTGATTTTATGACTTCGAGTCGATACCCTCACACATGTATAATATATAATGATTAAACAAAAACACTTTGAATGGACTGTAAATGTTTCATTTCTATATTAAGACTATTAAACAAAAACGTCTTTACTCTTTATTCCTTTGATCTCTTAGATCTACCTGAGTGTAATGTGGCATGATGGGACGTTGGGCGTGGCTTACTACAGCTCGGAGACGGCTGAGATCTATATCATGAATGATACCATGGAAACAAACAACTATTCACTGCTGAAGAAAGGTGTGTATACAGTACAACCATCATATTTGTTTTTCAAGGGCTATTTAAACTAGATAAAGCTATTGTATCTAGGCATTAGAGCCCATTGACGGAAATTAGTCTCTCCTTGAATTATGTGTTGTACTTATCCCTAAGGTAACATCTTTCTTTTGTTCATTGATGTATAATAATCATGGAATTAATGTCATATTTCTCCTCTTTAAATAAAGTTATCATGTTGATTTTGTTTTTCACACATTTTCTAGTACCTACGGTATCCTCTTCAAAAGATTCAGTACCTTACCACTTTTTGAATCCAATAATGTGCACTTTTACATTTGACTTTTCTTTTTATCAGTTTTCTGAAAAGCTATGAACATGCCATGTAATGTTAATAACATTAGTGATTTTAATATTCCTTTCGCTGTCTCTAACAAATTTTAAATGATATTTTTTTTTGCTAAGAGGGCAAACTTCATGAGTTCTGGAATCTAGGTTAAAATGGACATCTTGCAAATGTTTGTGTGATGCCTTTTTTGTACAAGGTATAAACATGTTGAATAAGGCAAACACACCTGGGTGTAATTCAATTAGTTCATCCCTTTGTCTCGAGGAAAAGCCTCCATTATGTCTTCTTCCTCTCTTCAAACACAAGCTGCTGTGATGAGGATGTCCTCTCAGAATGTCTTGAGGTTTCTTCGAACCTTAAAGAGAAGATTAGGTTCTGCTAAAAGATGACAAACAAATTGCGTGCTTTCTCGTTCTATTTTCATCAGTTTGGGAGAGTAACATCTACTGAAAATGTTCACTGAAAAAGATTGGTCTTCAAATACCCTCATATTACAAATTTGATGAGAAATAGCAGAAAAGTTTAGATCAAACTTTCATGCCACATTTGTTTGTAGTCCCATATCCCCATTTCTGTGTAGTTCATGTGATTCTCGACTAGATTGATTCAATTTAATTTCATTCCAATCATTCCAGAACCTCACAGTATTCATCAATCCTTATGTACAACAAAACCAAACTTTTCCAATTGCTTCCAGACACTTTTTTTCATGATGTAATCAATAACCAGACCTCAACTTTAACCTCAAGCCTTCATGGTCTGTTGGAGTGTGTTTTGTAAACACATAAATGATGTTTATGTGGGAACAGTGTAATTAAGAGTTATTGATTGGACATCCAGTCTCATGATTTCATTTTTGTGAAGAACCAAACACCAGACAGAGTCGAAAGGAATGTGGTATGAGAAGTAGAGATGCAAGGGCAGTAATAGAGATGGGAAAAGAAAGAAAAGTTGAGGATAGGGGAGTGAGGAGTAAAAAAATATGAATTCCAAAGAAATATAGGAGCAAGAGGGAAAATAGGCAGAAAGATGAAGGTGTAAAAGCAATGTAAGTTATATATTTTATTAATTTATTAAAAAATATTTATAATGGATACAGAAGATCAGAATGTTACTGTTTTCCATCTTGGTCCTGATATTAAAAAACATTACAGTATTAACTTCTTCTTCTTCTGTTTTGGCTTAAACCTTTTCCTTAGAGTAGCTATTACCTAGAATATTTTTTTTTAATCGTACAATTTTTCATATAAGTATTTATTTTCTTCATAACTTCGCCTATATCATTAGTAGTTTGTATAATGTGTAATGCTTGATATCGATACATTATGATAGTGTTACTATTCGCGCTACCCTCCGTCTATCATCTTACTATCCCTACTTGAATCTTCTTCTTCTTCTTTCTCCTTCTCTTCTACGTTTTCTCTTCTCCTTCCTCTTCATCCTCTTCTTAATCTTACCATCCTCTTTTCTTTGCTTTCTTTACTCTACACCATCATCATGTTCTTCTTCACTTCTCTTTATCTCCTTTATAGTTAGGGAGATCAAATAATAAGAAATAAGTATTTTAAAGTTATTTTTATTTTTTTAACAATCTACTCATTCAAGTTTAGTTCATTAATTTGAGGTTATTTTATATGAATGTTTTTATATACTGTAATTTACATTTGTAAAACATTGCCCAATTCGGCCTTGTAGGCCGCGATGCATTGTTGCTCTTTTATTCTCAATAAAACCATTATCTATCTATCTATCTATCTATCTTATTGGCGATAATAAGTCAGTTGTGACTATTGTCGCCAAAATACTCTACGTCACATGATTATATCTCTCATTTTTTTTTAATTATTATTATATTTTTCATTTTTTTAATTTCGTTTTCTATTTTTCTATTTAACAATTATGAAATGGTAAAAAGTATTTACTGTCAATATTATAACAAGGAAAATGAACAAAATAATAAAAATGAAGACAATGTATGGTGAAATAAATAAATCCAGAACATAAATCATAAACATAGAATAAAAACATTAGTTCTATAGATAAAAATGCTCAGAAATTTGACACTTGTACATGTACATGTACATGTAAAAGTCTGATGTGTCCGAACAAGCCAAATGATAGGGTACATGCCTAAGGACACTTTGCGGCTTTGTTATGAAGGTATTGTGGCATTCAGTCTTAATTAAAACTACCCTTTTTTGTCAGCTAAAAGAGCATGCGCCAGGAATTCAACAATTACAGGACAAACATAAGAGGGGGAAAAGAACCTTTAAAGAGTGCAGATGACACCTATTATTCCATCTCCTTGTTACATACTAATTGGAAAGGGGGAAACGTATTGACAGTTTGATCCTGTATGGGGTAAAAAGGTATTTCCTGCGTTTTGGAGATTAAGTGTCCTGATAGTGAAACCATTTGTTTGGTGAGAGTTTGTTAAAATCTGTACTTTACAAAGTGTCTGTGTTTTGTTTTGTATGCCTCCATCTACCAAAGGTGGTGCTGGAGGCATTTATGTTGTCAAGTTGTCCTTCCGACCGTCCATACGTTCGCTTTCTCGTTAACGCTATATCTCAAGAACCTCATGAGGTATGAACTTCAAACTTGGTGACAGTATGTATCACCATAGAAATACGATCTGATTATATTTTGGAGTAAGTAGTTCAAAATTCAAAGGTCATTGAGGTCGATATAAGAAATTACAGGTATAAGCCTCGTTATTGCAATGTCTCTAGAACCAAATTTTGAACCTTAAAAAAAAACAAAAAAACACTGAAATATTGTGCATTAAACAAAGTGAGGTTAGTTAGTTTGTGAAGTAGTGGAAACCAACTCAAAAACTAAGTATGATTGTAACTCTGTCCCTCCGCTAAATAGTAAGAAAATCTTATATTAATACGAAATACCAAAGTAAACCAGTCTGTAAAGAGCTATTAACTCTGTGTAAGAATAAAGAGCTAATGCCCTTTGGCTCTTAAAGACCTTAAGACTTTAAGACCTTTCTCCTCTCAATTACATCTCATCTCGTTGATTACATCTCATCTCGTTGATTACATCTCATCTCGTCAATTACATGTCATTCCTCCTACCACCAAGGACCCCCAGTGCAAGCATGCACAACATATAGATGATATCATTCCTATTCCCAGCACAAGATGTAATGTAGTAAGATGAGACTATCTGTTGAGAGCCAGAAGGGTGTTAACTCAGCAAATGAAATAATGGTATCTTACACAGTAGGCCTGTTTTCACTATCTCAAGATTGCCGTATATCCAGCTATTTGAACTATCCCGATCGTAGACTATCTAGCTAATTTGCGTCTTCATCAGACCGAAGTAGCAATTAACGGGATATTTGGTCGGGATTGTCATCCCAAGATATCTTGGGATAGTTTGCAAAATATCCCACTATTTGGCAAAATATCCAGCTATTTGTCCTGTGCGTCTTCACCAGACCGAAGACTCGCACTATGCGCTAACGCTGAGCAAAATATCTCGAGCTAATTTCTCAAGGTCGAGTTTCAAGTTTCGAGGTCGAATCTCGAGCTGATGAAGACGCGATTTGTAACTTTGGGATTATTTCCCAAATCAGAAATAGCGGCCTATTTGGCAATTTCGAGACGATGAAAACGCGCCTAGTGTATCTTAGCTCTCAGCATATGTGATATAGATACACCCTGCTTTAGAATATCTTGGAAGTATTGAGGATGGTCCATATGTCACGTTGTTAATTGATTTGTCAATTACACCCGTAGAACATTATCCTCTTTGAAGTTTTGCCCGCTGCCGTCTCAGAACCGATCAATTCGTCTCTCAGGAATTCCTTCCCTAATAATGCACAGCTCGGTCTTCCAGTGGAGGCTTGTTCACACATTCTGTCATTGATACCACTACTTCTTTTCATTTGAACACTATGGAAGGGGGTGTTCATACATCCTATCATTGATATCACTACTTCTTTTCAATTGAACACTGTGGAAGGGTGTGTTCATACATCCTATGATTGATATCACTACTTCTTTTCAATTGAACACTGTGGAAGGGTGTGTTCATACATCCTATCATTGATACCACTACTTCTTTTCATTTGAACACTGTGGAAGGGTGTGTTCACACATCCTATGATTGATACCACTACTTCTTTTCATTTGAACACTGTGGAACGGTGTGTTCATACATCCTATGATTGATACCACTACTTCTTTTCATTTGAACTCTGTGGAAGGGTGTGTTCACACATCTCATCATTGATACCACTACTTTTTTCAATTAAGCTCTGTGGAAGGGTGTGTTCACACATCTCATCATTGATACCACTACTTCTTTACATTTGATCTCTGTGGAAGGGTGTGTTCATATGTGTGCTGTCCTAAAATGCTCATCATCTGTAACCAATCGTGTGTACTGTGTAGTCAACACACCCCATTTTCTTTTAAAGCTTCAGGTTTCATCAGAGGAGAAAGATCAGATTCTTGCAATTATCCCTCGAACAGTTGTCGTAACTTAATGAATGATTTAATTTTTTTTACATATTTTCATATGTCAATTATTTCCCCTACCAATTATTTTCTTTTTGATTACCATGTAATTTTATCCATACACCAAAGATTACTGGTATTCTAATAATTTTAGTCAGAAGTTTGTAATCAAAATATGTTATTTTCTTGGATTATCAGTGAATTTACACCAACGTTTCTATTTAATATGCTACTCCCCCAAATCTTGTTTGCATCTTTAGACTTGATTTATGTGAAGCTTTTATATCACAGTTCAAATGAGTAAGATAAAGAAATTAATGCAATCCCATCAACACTGACGTACACCTCACGTGTAGATACTTTATCAAAGAATAGAACGTGAATGTCGCAATCGATAATTATCTACTAGTATAACCAGCACTTGTGACATACATCCTTTTAAAGAGAAGGTTGAGTTCTGGGAAGAGGTGACAAATAATTTGTGAGCATTATCATTGTTATTATGCAAGTGTGGAAGAACATCAGATAAAACTTGTTCCCTGAAAAGCATGGCTCTTCAAATGCCTTCATATTCTAAATATGTCATGTAACATCGTAAAAATCGGGATGGATTTTTACGCCACGTGTTCGTGTAGTCCCATATACATCTTTCTGTGTACAGTATTTGTAACTTTACCAAGACTTGGCCAAATTTCTTATCATTTTGATGATTCCAGAACCTTGCAATACACACAAATACTTATATGCTAGATGATCAACATTTTCTGATCGATTCCACATCGTTCCTTTAACAATGCAATCGCATGACCAGAACTCAACTTCATCTTTAACTTTATACTTCCTTTTATATACTCCATTACTTTTGTCCACCCCACTTCACAGCTTCCTTTTAGAAGTGGGAAGTAATTCATCATTGCTTCATCTCCAAATATGGAAACATTTATTGTCAATTAAACCATTTATTGTTCCCTTCCAGGTTGTGATGGAAATTACTTATTCTTTAATGTCATACGTTAAGATTAGGTGAATTGCTGTTTGGTCCAAAGTTCTTCTGCTACCCAATTAGTCTAGTCCCATATGCTCTACACCCAGCCCATCTACTATTCAGATGGTCTAAAAATTATTTTGGCTGCTTATCATTTGGTCTAATGAACATTTAGGCTAACAGCCATTGGGTCTAATTTTCATTTGGTCTAATCTCCAATAAGTCTACGACAAATTCGGTCTATTGTCCATTTAGTCTAATAACCATTTAGTCTAATTCCCAGTTTGTTTAACGCCCATTTCATCTACTATCCATAAGGTCTGATAATCATTAGATTATGATTATTAGACCATTTTGAGAGTAGAATGGCTGGGTGTAGACTATATTGACCAGTTGGGTAGTAAAAAATCTGGTTGTGGACCTAATGGTAATAAACCAACAATTATACATTACCCAGCCTTTATAAATAGTTCATCATATTTCAGGTAATAGCCTCTGTTAGTGAATACAAGTTAAGTTTGTGCAGGAAAATAATTATTGAGCAAGTTTTTAGACATCTTGTTAATTTATTTGTAAATGTAGAGACATGAAGTGTTTGGTTATTATAATAGTGCTCATTTCAAGTAAATTGTACAACTGTTTAAACTGGAATTTATTTGCTTTTTATTCTCATCCTTTTAAATGTTATTTTCCCTTTGTACAATATCGTCAGTCTGGAGCTAGAAGAGTGGAAACTCACATATACTTTCACATAATTATTGCCCGGCTGGCTCTTTAAAAACAGACGATATGAACTCTCAGGAGGCATTATGTTTTCGGGTTGTCCGTTCGTCCTGTTCTCGCGATCGCGTTGTCTCAAAAACCAGTTGATGGATTCCTGCCAAACTTGGGTCATGTATCTTGCAGAGCCAATGAACTGATTAGATTTTAGGGTCATGAGGTCAAAGGGTCATAAAAGTATATTAAAAATAGCTTGTAATTACAATATTTACTGAGCCATCATTATGACATGTGATACCACTGGTATACATAGCTATATTGTTGGTTGATCACTAAAAAACAATTTACTATGTTAGATACATCAAGTACTACAAGTACTTCCATGCCTCGTGCAAGATTAAAAACTTTCCTTTGAATGGTAATTATTTATGATTGATTTTATCATGTGGAAATTCAAGTGTTATGCAAAGAAAATGAAACAACGGAAAAGAGCAATTGAAATCAGTAAAATCACAACTTTCTCACATGTATGGAAAACCATGTGATGTGATGAAGTGAAATAAACTTCAACTTTTATTTTACATGATTGGTTTAAAAAAAGTTCTTAAATTATATCCTTTGTTCTATAATTACTCTTTCAAGGGCTAACTCTTATTAAAGAACATCAAAAACATTGAGTGGAAAAGGAATGAACAGATTGAAAGAAAGGAAAACAAAAAGCCTAAGAAAAATAGAAAGAAAAAAGAAATGAACCTGCCCACCCCCCTCCAAAAACAGGTTAATTGCTAGTCCTGTTAGTTATGTGATGAAATACAGTGGTTGATTCAGAGGATGTTCAGACTTGTGCAGTGTGCGCCCCTCTCATCTCCCACCTCCCACCCCCAATCTCCTATTGAAATATATCATGTTTAATCCTTTTTTATTTGATTAAAGTAGCCCAACCTCTGTATACAAACTTGCTGTAAAATCTAATATGAAAACTCCCCTTCAAGTATAAAATAAATAACATCCAATATGTCTGAGACACTCCCAAGGTACTTAAATACTCATCAAAACTCTTCTAAACTTTCATTTGTATTGAATTTCATTCTTATGCTCCTTCCATTTCCTTGTACTAATATTCGCTTTGAATGTTCTTGGGAGTGTCTTGGCTGATCTATTGTTTCTAAGCACTTAAGTGAATGAGATAATGAAAAGAGAATACTGCTTGTTTTCATCTTTCACATTGTCAAATAAGGAAATAAATCCTCTTACAGAGTGTTAACCAAATATGAAAGCATTGAAATATGAGCAAATTGTTAATTCATGAATAGCCATTTTAACTTGTGTAGCAAGTTAGAAAATTCTTCATATCATTTAATAATTTCATATTTTTCAAGTTTTACATGTTTTTGGATACAGGATAAGGAACTTTATACCCCAACCCACCTACTCTGAGAGTTCCGTCAAGTTTATAGGTGGGATGGTCTTGTGATGTGAAATTTGTTTGTATACAATTTATAAAAAAAATTGATTAAAACAGTGTTCCATGCATGATATTCAGCTTCAAAATAGAATAGTCCATTTTGACTAATTCAAGCTTTTTTATGTCTAGTAAAAACTTACCGGAAAACGATTTTAAATTTTTTTGGCAAACTGTCAACTCCACTGATGAATTGAGCCACTATCATACCAGATGAATTATGCTTGTACAAGATGTAGGGAAATGCCTTTAAAATTTATGTGTTCATTCATGTTCATTAATGTAATTGTTCTAACACAGCTAATTAAGAATATGTGCAAATGGTACATACTTCCTTGAAATCGATCTACATCTTTACTCTCCTTATAAGGAAATAATCTAGTATCACGTGCCAAAAAAGGAAGTACATTTTATTAAAAATATAGAATCTAAATGCATTTGTATAGAAAATGATGCGAGAGAGAAGAGGAGGGAGATAGAGGGGAGAGAGAAGGAGAGAGAGAAAGATACAGGGAGATATGAGGATTAATGGAAAGAACAAGAGAGAAAGAAAGAGAAATAGATAAATAGGTCTAGAGAAGAGAGAGAGAGAGATAAAGAAAGATAGGATAGATCAGAAGACATATA
This sequence comes from Strongylocentrotus droebachiensis, assembly GCA_035222895.1. Lineage (NCBI taxonomy): Eukaryota > Metazoa > Echinodermata > Echinoidea > Camarodonta > Strongylocentrotidae > Strongylocentrotus > Strongylocentrotus droebachiensis. The sequence goes on along the minus strand of JAVYIG010000251.1, from coordinate 398,319 downwards.
AAGAAAAGAGAAATAGATAAATAGGTCTAAAGAAGAAAGAGAGAGAGAGTAAGGTAAAGAGAAATAGGAAAGAAAGACAGAGAAAGAAAGATAAATTTATGAATATGTGTAGAGAAGAGAAGAGAGAGGGAGAGATAAAGAAAGATAAGACAGATTGAAAGATAGAAAGAAAGACGGAGACAGAAAGAAAGAGAAGTATATCTACTGTACAGGAGAGAGAGAGAGGGGGGGGGGCAGGGTTTTCCTTTCAAAAAGAGATCCATCATTGTATTATTTCAATTCCACAACCAGGAGGAGTGGAAAATGAGAGGAAGAGGTTATGAACGCCCTTATTTATCAATTATCTTCCTACACTTGTTTCATATTGATATCATTAAGCACTCGTGATCCTCACCAGTTTCCTACTTTGTGGAGGTAAACCTACCAAACAAGGATAACCAGGTTGGATAAGTAGCATCATTGACGTGAAGTATATGTAAAGTGTATCCTGGATATGCAATTTATCCTTGTCCATTCATTATATCCTCTTCAAGGATCTCACGTGTCCCTGTTTAAGAAAATATTTGTATTATAAGAGTGTGTGTGTGTGTTCTTCAGAATTTAATTACTGCCCAACCTTACACAATTGTCTGGAAATGTTTATTGAGGAAACAAATAGAGGGGCGTCCTCATCCCCACAGAGTGAATTGCAAGTGGGATAAATTTCTACCTTTCTCTTTGGACTTCCTTGATTCTGAGAGATTCCGTTGTTAAGTGCTCTTCTCATTTGTGAGTCATCAAGTTGATGTACATTTTCTTCCAAACAAGGACATTTTTGTGATTAATCATGCATATATTTAGGTGCAGTTGTGATTTGATTAACAAAACAGATGAATATTTCAGTCTGGAAGAAACTGTCTGCTGTTGATAAGAAGGTGTTAACGCTATTCAAGAATGGCATACATCCTCATGTTCGGTAATTTTCTATATTAAGTAGTTATTGGGAGTGTCGTGGTCGAGTGGTTTAAGGCGCTTGACTGGAGATGCGAAGGTCAAGGGTTTGAATCCAGACAGGCACTAATATCCTTTGGCAAGATATTAACCTGCACTTGCTACTCTCCACCCAGGTGTTAAATTGGTACCCGGTAGGATGCGACCATCATTACTGGTCAAACAGTTTTTGAGCGTCAAGTAACGCCTGGCTGGAATGCTCCCCAGGGAGTGGAGATTGTGCACACAGTGTGTGCGGGCAAGCACTGAATCCAATGACCGGGGTAATAGTATATTTGTAAAGCGCTTAGAGACATTGTATTAAGCGCTGTATAAAAGCTAAATATTATTAATATTGTTATTGTCTGTTGAACCATTTTGACCCGATTCACACTTACAAGTTCTATGATTGAGTTAGATCTAGCGTATCAATCACAGCTACCATGGAGAGAAATATTACTGTTTCATTATTTCATTGAAATAAATATTATGAATGATCCAGTTTGATTGTAAGGAGTGAAAATATGATGCGTTACTATTACCAGTGATCACCAAGTAATGTTGAGGTTTATATAGATATTGGAAATGTGTAAACCTAAACTTATTATTTATAATACACAATTTCTGATACTCTTTTTTGATATTTTCATTTTGTTTAAATATTTGTTTGTAGATATTTATATTTTGTTCTATATTTGTTTGTCAATGTTATTGTGTTAATTTCATTTTTGTTTACAATACGCACAGACACGCTAAAAAGCAGTTGTTTTGACTCATTGTGATTTTTACTCTGAATAAATAAATACAATACAATACAGCAATTTCTGGAAATGTCTCCAAACACAATAGTACATCTGCATACGACTGTACCAACATTATTGATTCAAGAGGATTTGAACTCTTGAAAACTAGGAAATATACATGTTATTAGTATTACAGCAATCACATGCTTTTATCAATTGATGAAATCCTTTTGCTGTCTGTAATAACATTATTTTTCTAAGATGTAGGAACTCTGTCTACTTCAAACACAATAGAACCTTTCAAAACAATATTGTATTTCTTTGTGCCAGTATATTTTTCAGTGTGACATTGCATTACAAGAGCTGTAAAATGAAGGCATTAATATAATTGCTATCCCTGCCAAGGTCCAAATGGCTTCTATTTTTAGGTCTTAGGTTTTTGAAGAAATATGCAATAATTATGATTTATCATAATTATACACATGCATAGTTTAGGAAATTAGAGGACGCAATTCAGAAAGATAGGTAACATAAAAAGAGATAGAAAGAGTGGGGGGGGGGGGAGCTAGAGTAAAGGGGAATAAGAGCTAACAGTTATGTTAGAGACATACTTATCATGTCATAAAGTTAGTAAAATTTATTATGTGGATCATTATGATTACATTGAATATAAAATGTGATAACAGGATAAACCATGTTAGCTGACAAAGCTTTCCAACCCTATAATTCTCTCCCCCCCCCCCTCTCTCTCTCTCTCTTGCTATCTCTCTTTCTCTATCTCTATCTCTCTCTCTCTCAATTTGTCATCTATCTCAATCCTCCTCTCTCTTTTTATTTCTATCCGAATACATGTCTCCCTCTCCCTCTTGAATCTCTTTCACTTTCCATATGTTTATCCTTACCCATTCCATTTCTCAATTGCTTAATTTTTCTTTAATTTCTTTTCTCTGCATCTTATCTTCCGTACCCCATCACCAGTCTGCCATCAGCTGCAGCCGTGCTGCGTCATAGCGAGCTCTAAGGCCGACGAGAGACTCCTCCTCATGCTGCGGGATCTCGGTGAGTAATCCCCTACTTAGCTAATCCAGCAGATTATCCAGGTAATCTCAATGTTTCTTAACACTTGCATTGTTGTGAGTAGGGAGATGATGCAGAGACTGTCGACAGCAACGCTGTGACAGCGAGGCTTCAGACCTCAAGAAAATTGATACACAGCCTTAATGATAATGATGATAACATTTCTTATAATAACGACGGATTATGCTTTCATAGCACTTAATTCACCAGTCTGTCTATGTGCATTTAATAAATGAAAATGAAGGAATGAGAAAAATAATTATGCAGACAATTGTAATGTGCAAAATATCCACCCGGGCAGTTACCGGTACAATAAACAGATAAAATGTAATGATAAAAGATTATTGACAACAAAAAAGGAAACTATTAAAGTATAGAATGTTGGTGAGGTTAAATGCTACAGTACATGTATGACATGAATGATAATGCTACATTTCTAATCTTGTATGTTCAATGCTTTATTGATCAAATTGATAACTTCTTTTTGAAAAGATTTTTTTTTTTTAAGCTTGATATGTTAAAATCATTATCTCTCCAAAAAAGATTCTAAGCATATATCTCTAACACCCTTCTGGCTATGAACTGGTAATCTAGAATATTGTGCCATGCTGTTTAATTCCTACAAAACGATAGTTTGTTGATCACTTCTTTACCTTTTTTGGAACTAGATTAAAGAAAAGCACCAAGTAAAATTCCTTTAAGTGGCCTTAAATAGTTAAATAAATTTTGGTGGTGGACACTAGAACTTAGACTAATTTTTACTCAATAATTTTTCTGTCATGAAAATGATTGTCGTTTTAAAGTTTCTCAGAAATGAAGAAAAGTCTTTCAAATCAATGAATTTGGCAGTGGCAGGTTCATCTATATAAACAAGCCCTCTTTGTATGGCTCATGAGGACAACTTGTAATTATTTTGTTCATGAATTCTAGAGTAATCCCTAATCATTCAGTAAAATGTATCATAAGGCTTCCCTGCCTAAATGATCAACTTGTGACAAACCCTGAATAAGCTTAGCTTCGATCTACATTCCTCCACAAAGCGAGGAGAGACATAGAACATATCCTGATTCCGTCCTGAGACGTACTATGAATAGAAAGGTGACTGAATAGAAGGATTAGCTTTAAAAATATATAAGAGATATGACTTCCATATCCCCTTCCTTCTTGAAGTCTAGTTAACTGGGGCCCTGATTCATATTTATGAAAACTGTGTCAAAGATGAAACCCGTGGAATCCTCTAGAATGTAGGAGACATTGTTGAGGGATGTCTTTGACTTGAATCTTGCCTCACTCTATTTTGTTGTCTTTGTCATAAGCTGTGTGGTTCATTGACATCTTAAACTAGGGTTGACATACGTATCTGGGAATGTGTCCTTATTTACACTCATCTTTATGAAAACTGTCAAGATTACTTACTAGTTCCAAAGATGAAACCCATAGAATCCTCTAGAATGACTGTAGGAGACATCATTTAGTGATGTCTTTGACTCAGTCTGGCCTCGATCACTCGGTTGTGTTGTCTTTGTCATCATAAGCTGATGTGGTTCATTGACATCTGAAACCAGGGTTGACATACATATCTGGGAATGTGTCCCTATTTACACTCATCTTTATGAAAACTGTGTCAAGATTGCTAACTAGTCCCAAAGATGAAACCCATAGAATCATCTAGAATTACTGTAGGAGACATTGTTTAGTGATGTCTTTGACTCAGTCAGGTCTCGATCACTCTGCTGTGTGTGGTTCATTGACATCTGAAACCATGGTTGACATACATATCTGGGAATGTGTCCTTTTACACTCATCTTTATGATAACTGTGTCAAGATTACTTACTAGTTCCAAAGATGAAACCCATAGAATCCTCTAGAATGACTGTAGGATCGAGACATTGTTTAGTGATGTCTTTGACTCAGTCAGGCCTCGATCACTCGGTTGTGTGTGGTTCATTGACATCTGAAACTAGGGTTGACATACATATCTGGGAATGTGTCCTTTTACACTCATCTTCATGAAAACTGTGCCAAGATTACTTACTAGTCCCAAAGATGAAACCCATAGAATCCTCTAGAAGACATTGTTTAGTAATGTCTTTGACTCAGTCAGCCCTCGATCACTCTGCTGTGTTGTCTCTGTCATAAGCTGTGTGGTTCATTGACATCTGAAACCAGGGTTGACATACATATCTGGGAATGTGTCCTTTTACACTCATCTTTATGAAAACTGTGCCAAGATTGCTTACTAGTTCCAAAGATGAAACCCATAGAATCGTCTAGAATGACTGTAGGAGACATTGTTTAGTGATGTCTTTGAATTAGTCAGGCCTCGATCACTCTGCTGTGTGTGGTTCATTGACATCTGAAACTTGGGTTGACATACATATCTGGGAATGTGTCCTTTTACACTCATCTTTATGAAAACTGTGCCAAGATTACTTACTAGTTCCAAAGATGAAACCCATAGAATCGTCTAGAATGACTGTAGGAGACATTGTTTAGTGATGTCTTTGAATTAGTCAGGCCTCGATCACTCTGCTGTGTGTGGTTCATTGACATCTGAAACCAGGGTTGACATACATATCTGGGAATGTGTCCTTTTACACTCATCTTTATGAAAACTGTGTCAAGATTGCTTACTAGTTCCAAAGATGAAACCCATAGAATCGTCTAGAATGACTGTAGGAGACATTGTTTAGTGATGTCTTTGACTCAGTCTGGCCTCGATCACTCTGTTGTGTGTGGTTCATTGACATCTGAAACTTGGGTTGACATACATATCTGGGAATGTGTCCCTATTTACACTCATCTTTATGAAAACTGTGCCAAGATTACTTACTAGTTCCAAAGATGAAACCCATAGAATCCTCTAGAAGACATTGTTTAGTGATGTCTTTGACTCAGTCAGCCCTCGATCACTCGGTTGTGTTGTCTTTGTCATTATTAAGCTGTGTGGTTCATTGACATCTGAAACCAGGGTTGACATACATATCTGGGAATGTGTCCTTTTACACTCATCTTTATGAAAACTGTGTCAAGATTGCTTACTAGTTCCAAAGATGAAACCCTTAGAATCCTTTAGAATGACTGTAGGATCGAGACATTGTTTAGTGATGTCTTTGACTCAGTCAGGCCTCGATCACATGGTTGTGTGTGGTTCATTGACATCTGAAACCAGGGTTGACATACATATCTGGGAATGTGTCCTTTTACACTCATCTTTATGAACTGTGTCAAGATTGCTTACTAGTTCCAAAGATGAAACCCTTAGAATCCTTTAGAATGACTGTAGGATCGAGACATTGTTTAGTGATGTCTTTGACTCAGTCAGGCCTCGATCACATGGTTGTGTGTGGTTCATTGACATCTGAAACCAGGGTTGACATACATATCTGGGAATGTGTCCTTTTACACTCATCTTTATGAAAACTGTGTCAAGATTGCTTACTAGTTCCAAAGATGAAACCCTTAGAATCCTTTAGAATGACTGTAGGATCGAGACATTGTTTAGTGATGTCTTTGACTCAGTCAGGCCTCGATCACATGGTTGTGTGTGGTTCATTGACATCTGAAACCAGGGTTGACATACGTATCTGGGAATGTGTCCCTATTTACACTCATCTTTATGAAAACTGTGCCAAGATTACTTACTAGTTCCAAAGATGAAACCCATAGAATCCTTTAGAATGACTGTAGGATCGAGACATTGTTTAGTGATGTCTTTGAATTAGTCAGGCCTCGATCACTCTGCTGTGTGTGGTTCATTGACATCTGAAACTTGGGTTGACATACATATCTGGGAATGTGTCCCTATTTACACTCATCTTTATGAAAACTGTGTCAAGATTGCTTACTAGTTCCAAAGATGAAACCCATAGAATCGTCTAGAATGACTGTAGGAGACATTGTTTAGTGATGTCTTTGAATTAGTCAGGCCTCGATCACTCTGCTGTGTGTGGTTCATTGACATCTGAAACTTGGGTTGACATACATATCTGGGAATGTGTCCTTTTACACTCATCTTTATGAAAACTGTGCCAAGATTGCTTACTAGTTCCAAAGATGAAACCCATAGAATCGTCTAGAATGACTGTAGGAGACATTGTTTAGTGATGTCTTTGAATTAGTCAGGCCTCGATCACTCTGTTGTGTGTGGTTCATTGACATCTGAAACTTGGGTTGACATACATATCTGGGAATGTGTCCTTTTACACTCATCTTTATGAAAACTGTGCCAAGATTACTTACTAGTTCCAAAGATGAAACCCATAGAATCCTTTAGAATGACTGTAGGATCGAGACATTGTTTAGTGATGTCTTTGAATTAGTCAGGCCTCGATCACTCTGCTGTGTGTGGTTCATTGACATCTGAAACCAGGGTTGACATACATATCTGGGAATGTGTCCTTTTACACTCATCTTTATGAAAACTGTGCCAAGATTACTTACTAGTTCCAAAGATGAAACCCATAGAATCCTTTAGAATGACTGTAGGATCGAGACATTGTTTAGTGATGTCTTTGACTTAGTCAGGCCTCGATCACTCTGCTGTGTGTGGTTCATTGACATCTGAAACCAGGGTTGACATACATATCTGGGAATGTGTCCCTATTTACACTCTCATCTTTATGAAAACTGTGTCAAGATTGCTTACTAGTTCCAAAGATGAAACCCATAGAATCCTTTAGAATGACTGTAGGATCGAGACATTGTTTAGTGATGTCTTTGACTCAGTCAGGCCTCGATCACTCGGTTGTGTGTGGTTCATTGACATCTGAAACCAGGGTTGACATACATATCTGGGAATGTGTCCCTATTTACACTCTCATCTTTATGAAAACTGTGCCAAGATTACTTACTAGTTGCAAAGATGAAACCCATAGAATCCTTTAGAATGACTGTAGGATCGAGACATTGTTTAGTGATGTCTTTGAATTAGTCAGGCCTCGATCACTCTGCTGTGTGTGGTTCATTGACATCTGAAACCAGGGTTGACATACATATCTGGGAATGTGTCCCTATTTACACTCTCATCTTTATGAAAACTGTGCCAAGATTACTTACTAGTTGCAAAGATGAAACCCATAGAATCCTTTAGAATGACTGTAGGATCGAGACATTGTTTAGTGATGTCTTTGAATTAGTCAGGCCTCGATCACTCTGCTGTGTGTGGTTCATTGACATCTGAAACCAGGGTTGACATACATATCTGGGAATGTGTCCCTATTTACACTCTCATCTTTATGAAAACTGTCAAGATTACTTACTAGTCCCAAAGATGAAACCCATAGAATCCTCTAGAATGACTGTAGGATCGAGACATTGTTTAGTGATGTCCTTGAATTAGTCTGGCCTCGATCACTCTGCTGTGTGTGGTTCATTGACATCTGAAACCAGGGTTGACATACATATCTGGGAATGTGTCCCTATTTACACTCTCATCTTTATGAAAACTGTCAAGATTACTTACTAGTCCCAAAGATGAAACCCATAGAATTATCTAGAATGACTGTAGGAGAGACATTGTTTAGTGATGTCTTTGACTCAGTCAGACCTCACTCTATTTTGTTGTTTATGTCATTATAAGCTGATGTGGTTCATTGACATCTGAAACAAGGGTTGACATACATATCTGTGAATGTGTCCTTTTACACCTAACTACATGTTTGTCCTCTCTAACAGGCAAATGTACAATGATCATCAGCTCGCAAAGAACAGTATCTTTCCAGGAAGCTGGGCATGTTTTCATTTCCTCATCCATGGTTGACATAGATCGGTGAATGTGTCCTGGGGGGGTGTTTCACAAAGATCCTAAGTTGAAATTATCTCTAAGTTGGACTTAAAAATTATGGAAAGCCGTTAACATCTATACAAATATTTTGTAAAAGTTATTTTAAAAGCCATTAAATGTTGATTCAAATCATTCTTGTTTTCTATTATCAAGGAGATTTCATGTTCTTGATGTGAAATTTATATAAAGTCTTTATTTTAAGGCTACAAATGGCTCTCCATAAATGTTAAGTCCAACTAAAAATCTTTGTGAAACACCCCCCCCCCCCCTGCATCTACATGTAACTCTTAACTCTTTTTCTGTTCATAGCCAGAAGGGCATTAACTCTGTGATGAAATATATGAGTTGATGCCCGTCCATCTGGCCCTATACAAATGATAGTATTCTTTCAAAGTTGTCTCTGTGATAGAATATGAATCAGGAACACAAATGTAAATAATCAAAGACATACCAATTTGCAAAAAAACTAATTTCATCACATTTGACAAGGTGTTACCAGTTTTAAAATTGTGATCTCTTCTCACAAGTTAATGCAGCAGTGATTTTTGTTTTGTGTACTGCAGGTGGAGTTGACTCGTGCTTTGGTGCTAGTGAGGTCTTGCCTGAGGATACTGGCAACCGACCAATTGATGTGCAGCTCCTCCCAAGCTTAGATTTCTGTAAGTATCTAAAAGTGTTGTCAAGGTGAAAGAAGTCATGGTTATGTAATGCTATCACTTCATATAACAATCAAACTAACTAAAAGCAAACTAATGGGCAGAATATCATTCTGGCCTACTAACCAACAACTCTAGTAAAACAATAATTAAAGGGATCGTTTAACAATGTTAAATCTGAGATACATGGTTCTTCATGTTACCAGTGTCTGTGATATGGTGTAATATTGAAGCCCTAAAATAAATCGCGCTTCAAAAGTTTCAAGAAGTGCCTTAAAAAAGTAAAATCTTTGAGTGACCGGTTTTACCATACTCGTTTTTCCCAATAGACTGTAGTGTTATGAAAAGTGAACGGTTTTCAAAATTTGTAATTCCAATCATTAATATCTTGATAATCAGACAGGCGATCAGCTTGTAAAATTCATTGAGTTCCTGACTGATCTAAAGGTTTATAATTATCATTGCAGCATGAGCTAAATCAAGGATTATTTCTGAAGGATCTATAAGACAAAGTTACCGGATCCCTTTAACTAACTAACGTATTAACTCATGAATTAAACAAATAATCAGGAAATTATCAAACTGATTGAGTTTTATAACAAGCAAGAAGTATTACTGAGTAGGTTTGATTTTTATTTCTCTGCCAATATGTGACTTCCTTGAAAGGTAGTTATGATTCTTTACCAAACTTGGTTGTAGAAATATAAAGGTTTTCATGTTAGTTTTCTAAATACTAATTTGGTTTCCTAAGACATTACAAAAATGAAAGGCTATGTGGTTTTCGTTACATATTTTCAAAACTAATTTTTATGCGCATTGATAATACACTGAAAGCTGCTATTAGTGAATATCATTGGTTGCCTTGGGAAATCTGTTTCAGGGACAGAGAAGATGCAACCCAAAAAAAAACTTTCATACAGCTGCGAAGATAACCCATTCTAAACCCTTCTCACCACGACTGTTTGGAATTACATGCCAACTCAAGCCTTTGGTTCCCAACCTTCCTTGCGGATTGTACAGCATTACCCATCGGTTGCCATCTCTCATGTCTTGTTATGTCTCGCTAGTGCTAATGCACATTATTACTCCCATCTATTACTGTCGTCCCAAATGTAAGCGCGGAGATTTGCCCCTAAATTGCAGTGTCTGGGTGGGAATTATTGCCTAATGTTGTTGCGTATCGTGGACCATTTGTCCAGTACTGTGGCAAGATGGAGTAGTAATTGAGCTACTGGTGTGAAATGGGGGTCTTGTTGGTTTCCTAGATTTAGAAGGAGGTGGAAGATTCTTTTTATTTATAATATTTTATGAGAGCGATAGCTTTATGAAATGTTGATTTTAAGTATGCTTTTGAAATCTTTTTTTGAAATCTACTACTTCTTCCCTATTATATCTTTCTTACAGAGTCAGACCCTTTGAAATATTGCTCCACTTGCCAAATTTAGAAAATTGGAATAAATAACCATTTCTCTTTTTGGTTGATATATATAAAATGAAGTTGAATTGTGTAGGCTCAAACATTTTTTCAAAGGACTATCTGCAAGCTGATATTGGAAACTATTGGAATTTACTACATGTTTTTATTATCAGCATGGCTTGCAATATGTACTCCATTCCAAATTCATTCTTTAATGTTGTATTTGAAGGAGATTTGAAGTGCTTGGTATTAGGAGACTACATTAGAGTGTGATCTGGAAGGCAAGATTAAATCATTAGACAGACAGATATCGTTTTAATGTTCTTGTTGAGGAAAGCATCTGGGCCAAAATTTAACTGATAACATTTGTAAATCCTCATGCCCTTCAAGTGGGGGGAAGGAGGGGGGGGGGGGTGGGGGCAGAGGGATGTCATTAATGTAGCATGTAATATGAGTTGGCATGTTTTATGTGATGAAGGAGGGAGTTTTGACATTTAGAGAATTAAGGAGAAAGGGACAGAGACAGAAACAGATAGACATAGAGATAGACAAAATTCTATGAAAATGTCTAAATCCTTCAGTTCTTTAAGAAGTGGGGGTTGCGGATATCAGTAAGGTGACATGTAAAGTACATGTGGTTAAGCTTGTTTAGTTCATTTAATTGCGAGGAGAGTTATAAATGTAGAGATACAAAGGGGGTCGAGGGAAAGAGACACAGAAGCAAAACGGAAGATGGACAAACCGACTGACAGGAAAATGTGCATGTGAATAGAATGCCAAGAAATGCAGTGAAAATACATAATATTTGATAGAAAATGAAAAAGGAATATCAAACAGCGCTCAATAGATTTAAAAGACAGGATGAGAGAAAGAAAGAGATACAGAGGTTGAAACACTATGAATTCAGAGAAGGAAAGAGAGAGAAAGGGGGAGGAAGGAAGCAAAGAGGAGTGAGAGAGTAGAGAGAGAGAGAGAGAGAGAGAGAGAGAGAGAGAGTACAGAGGTTGAAACAATATGAATTCAGAGAAGGAAAGATAGAGAAAGGGGGGGAGAGAGAGAGAGAGAGAGAGGCCGAAAGAGAGAAGGGGAGGGAGAGAGAAAGTGGGACGGAGAGCAGAGGAAAAGGAGGCTTGGGAGGAGGGGAGGGAGAGATAGAGAGAAAGACAGAGAGAGAGAGAGAGAGAGAGTAGCAACAAGTCGGGCATGCACACTACTCACAAAAAACTGGTCAAACACCAACAGCTTTTTATGGGTTTGTGTTAATGGCAGTCCTAAAAATCAAGGATGGTGTTTTGGGGATGTCTAAGGGCGCGTTCATGCTTGATTTTGAAGGTAGAATGAGCGATCTGAAACGCTCATCGTAAACGCTCATCGTGATCGCAGTTCCACGGTGTAGCTGTTCATGCTTACTTCTCTGGCTCATCCAGGCAATTCTCCTTGTGTGGCATTGTGTGACCTTCACTGTGCATGCTACGTAGACCCACTAGAGGTCAGTGCGTTGAACCCATTTAAACGCGTTTACAATTGTAAATGCATCTTTTTGTGAGTTTACGATCGGCGTTCGTGATCGCCGTTTTTTCGGTGATTCTACAAAAGTGAGCATGAACGCAAGCGTGTTTTAAACTAAACACGTAACAGATGCCTGATTCTGGCCGTCAAAATCAAGCATGAACGCGGCCTAAATGGGCTTAATGTCTCATCAACTTTGTACTTTGCTGCTTTGATGTTATTCTTGGTTATTTCTATATCTTTGTGTGATGAAACTGACACCTGTACATTTATTACAAAAAGTTACATTGACGAGCCTGTCTTCCTCACCGGAAGAGTTGAAAATTATGCAAACATGTCTCCACTTCCGAGCAAATGCATTTACACCCACTATCAACACCACAAAACAAATATATCCACACCGGAACTGAAACAACAGGTCCTGAAACTATTTTTTGTATAGATACTCCATTTATGAAAATAAATACAGACGGCGATGAAAATGGGTCAGTAATTATTGAGGATGTGAATAAATTAGGTTATTGAAATGTTTGTTGTTGTATCGTTATAAGGAAGTTTCCAAAAACCTTTTTGTTTACATTGCTTCATGATACCCTATCAGATATGCATGGAGAATTTGGGGGTCTTTTTTGTCGCTAAAGGTGAAGGATTTTTAGTGTTTAGTTTGATATCACTACATGTATGTCATGAAGCTTTTTGAATTATCAACATTTCAATTTGCCTCAACAGCTGTCCCCTATCTCTCTCTCTCTCTCTCTCTCTCTCTTTCTCTTTCTCTTTCTCTTTCTCTTTCTCTTTCTCTTTTTTCTCTCTCTCTCTCCCTTTCTCTGTGTGTGTGTGTCTCTCTCTCTTTTTGTATACCTAAAGAAAGTAGTAAGTTGTTGTCTGTGCATGATAATTGTAAATTCATTACAGGTACTAATACGCTGGAGAACAGTGCCTTGTATTCTCTAAATAAAATGCTATATTAATCCATTATTTTTATTGTTGTTTCTGTTGTTGTTGTTATCATTATTATGATTAATGTTATTAATATTTGTGTACATTTTTATAAAAAAACAAATTTGAAGTTGATATCAGATACGACAGAGGGGTTATTGTTGAGACAAGAGAGAAAAATACAAAAAATTGTATATCCTATCCTACCAGTAAAAATTTGATTTGCCATTTAACATTTTAAATTATTTATTTAACTATATATACAATTTTACCATCTGTATTTTTGTGAAGATTGATAACGTCAGGTTTGGTGGCTATGGCCCATGTCTTTGTCTCTCTTTTTTTCTCTGGTTAAATAGAAATGTTATGTAGCCGATTATCTGTTCATCTATTTAATATTATATTGACTATATACATACACTGTATGTATACATATTATGGTCAGTTTTATCTTATTTGAAAGAAGATATCAACTGTATCTGAATAGCCTATTATCTATCTCTTTAGAGTGAGTGAAAACAGAGGGCAGAAACATGTTAATAAGCTATTATCTCTTGTCAATCTATCCTCATTGACATCCTATACAATCCCATCGTATTGGGTGATGCCGTTGTCAATCACTTAGAGGCTTTAATGAGATGTTATCTGTAATTGTTATCTGTGATTGTTTGTGTTTGATGGTTATCAGGAGGATAGTATAACTGAACAAGCCCACAAAACAAACAATGCAACCACAACAAGTTTTGATTGTATGATTGGTTGTTCACACAAGAGGAAAATTATTTTGAAATGTATTCAGAATCACATAGGCACATGTTGCAGTGCTGTAAACAAAGCAAAAACAATTTTACAAACCAGGTTACTGATTAGATAGACCCTGGTCCTTTATTGACTTGTCATTAGGATCCTTGCTTAAGCCCATCTAGAAATCTCATATAATATTCCCATCAGCAAATATATTATTAGTCAAATCTAACTTTTTTGTGTGTAGAAGTGTGGTTTAAGCATTTGACTTGAAATTCAAAGGCCGTGGTTTGATCCCGACACGGCACTAATGTCCTTTGGCAAGGTATTTATCTTCATTTGCCATACTCGACCCAGGTGAGGTTTTAAAATGGGTACCTGGCAGGAATTAATTCCTTGAAATGCTAGAACGCTGTAATGGCAGGGGGGGGGTGGGGGTTGTACCTCTTGTTCAACTCCATTTCTACACCCATGCAACTTTAAACCACTATGGCCTTATATTTCCTGATTTACCACAATAAATCATATGTATCTACCTATTATTGCTTAGTCCTCCAGACAAAGCAGTCATCGAAACAAAACAAAAAGTCACCGTTGTGCATAACCCCCCAATACCCCGCTATCCCCTTCAGTCACGCTCGCACTACGACAGCATGCAGACTTCCTCTCTCTTTTCGCAGTCTATCGAAATATAGGGCAGATAAGTCGCTAGCGCTAAAATTTGGAGTTTTTGCTCCTCGCAAGCGTTTTGGGTGCTTTCTGTCTGTCATTATCCAGTTCCAATTTGTTTTGATACATTTTGGTTCGGTTTTTTAACCCTCAGTCACTTTAGTTTTGGCAAGAATTTAGTGTTCACTTTGCCGAGCGAACTTCCTTTTTGAGTTCAGTCCCGGGCACAGTTTTTTGTGTACCGGGGCTTTTTCACTGTGTGTGTTAACTCGAATGTTACGGGATTTTTTGTTGTGCATACCTCGTGTGTTGTTGGAGTGTGTGTATACGGTGCGGCTCTTTTGTTAAGCGTTCTTCTCTTTCGTAGTTGTTTGCTACGTTAGGGTGGTTTTCAAGTTTGTCGTGTGTTTATAAACGACACTGTTTTGTTACAAGTTTGTCGTGTGTTTATAAACGACGCTGTTGTTTTGTTCGAGTTAGTCGTGTGTTTATAAACGACGTTTGTTTGTGATTGACGCTAGTTGCTCGTCGATTTGTTGTTCTTAGTAACTGGGGTTACTTTGTTTTCTTGTTTTGCTTTCGTTCGAAAGTTTGTTGTTTTCTCATCCACAGGTTTTCCAATGGACGAGGAGTCTGGTTTTGGAGTGGATTCACTCCCCCCAGTGGCTGTTGTCACCACCTCGCTAGCGAGTGGGTTTGGTGCGGCAGGAGGGGGGGGTAAGGGCAACTCAAGTGCAGGCTTGAGGCAGGTGGCTCCCCACTCTGGGTATTTTTTGCCTGGGGTGTTGGGGGCTTTGCCCGGTAGTAAGTTTCCGTCGGATACCGCGTCCGAGCCAGCCAGCGGGCTGCGCTCCGGCGTCGGTATGGCGAGGTCTGTAGATTCATTGACACTGAATAAAGAGACACCTGTC
This sequence comes from Strongylocentrotus droebachiensis, assembly GCA_035222895.1. Taxonomy (NCBI): domain Eukaryota; kingdom Metazoa; phylum Echinodermata; class Echinoidea; order Camarodonta; family Strongylocentrotidae; genus Strongylocentrotus; species Strongylocentrotus droebachiensis. The sequence continues at coordinate 382,899 of JAVYIG010000251.1, read as the reverse complement.
AGCGGCTCTCCCCCTCGTGGGTTAGCTCGACTTACAGAGGCCTCGGGCTTTACGGCCCCTGGCTCTGTTGCGAGACAACAGCCGTGCGATGCACGAGCCATGCTTTCAAGCGTGAAGTCGACCCGGTTTGCGGCCACATATGGGGTACCTGTACTCACCCCAGTGACACGCCGTGGTCTTGAGCTTGCTGCTTCGCACGAAGCGCTGATGCGAGCAGACCCCGGTCACACCGAGCGTGCGGGGATCGCTGGAGTTTCTCGCGAAACTTTGCGGCGAGCATGCCCCGGTCACACTGACCGTAGTGGTGTCGCTGTAGCTTCTCGGGAAGTATTGCAGCATGAGGGCCTCAGTCACACTGACCGTGAGGGTTTCGCTCAAGTTTCTATGGAAGCAGTGAAGCGAGGCGGGCCAGGTCAATCTGACCGTGGAGCTAAGCTTAAGAAAGCTAGCAAGTCTAAGAAGTCCCCTTCGTCCCCCGTTGCGACGGGTAAGAAGCGGAAGAGTTCGAACGGCCAGGCTTCGGCCGGTTCGCGGACTAAGAAGGCAAAGAAATCGACGCCGGTGTCGTCTTTTTCGAGTTCTGCGCAGGCAGAGCTCAGGGCTATGTTGGAGCAGATGTTCGGTCAGCTGGGCGGCCCAGCGGTATCGAGAGGTGAACAAACTTTGACTACAAATTTGTCACCCGGCACGTTAGTAGGTTCGGTGCCTTCCGTTCCTCGTGCCCTGGCTAGTGGGGAGGCGGTGCCTGTCTCTTTGTCTTCAGATTCAGAGGCTTTTTCTGAATTTTCGAGTGCCGCTATTCTGACGTCAGAATCGTTGCCTCGCACAGTCGGCGCCCGGTCAGACTTTGTGTCGCCGGCGCCCGCTTCTCTCGGCGCTCCGCCGGGGGAGGAGTCGTTTGCCTCAGTGGGGGTTTTCCCCCAGTCGTATGATTCGGTCACTCTCGATCGTCGGGATGACTGGGACTCGGCCTCCGTTGTCTCGGAGGATTCTCAGCTGGACTCAGGCCCAAGTCAATTTTCTAGTTTGGGCTCTGATGCGAGGGCTTTACTTGCAAAGTATTTGCCTGATACATTTTCTCGCCCTAGTGCTGTTGATAGTGTGCCTTCGTCTCTGTTTAAACAGCGTTGTTCTCAAGAGTCTATCCCTCTTCCAGAGGAGTTTAAGGTTGAATTTGAGAGGATTTCTGCTGACCCTTTTGGGGTTTTTCGGGATGTGAAATCGCAGAGCTCTGCATTCACCTTTCTTTCTGAAGTTACTCGTGACTTTTTTGTTTCCAAGAAGCTGTCACCAGACTTGGTGAATGTGGCACTTAGATTGGGGGTCAACCTCAAGACTAAGTCCTACAAGGAGCGGGATAAGCCGCTCGAGTTGGTCTCTGGTATGACGGGGGTTTCTCTTCGCCTTTCGGCCTACCTTGGCTCTCTCGTCAGCCTCTTGGCAAGGGCTGGCGAGTTGGAGATTTCGGCAGATGATCTTTTGGTACTTCACAATGTCCTTTTGTTGATTTCGGGACTGTTGTGGTCTTCCATTTCGTGTACATCTGTAGTGTTGACGTCTCAGCGCCGTCAGCTTGCGTTGTCGGAGCTGGGTGTGTTGGAGAGGGATATCCCTTCGTTGTGTGAGGGTATTTCCTCGTCGGGGCAGTTCCTCTGCGGAGGGCAGTTTACTGCAATGCTGCAAAAGGAGATTGATAGGCGCAAGCAGGCCGCTGATTTGGCGCGGCATTTCCTGGCGCATCCTGTGTCCAGGGGGCGGTCAGGACCTCCTAGGAGGCCTGCTCCGTCTGGTTCTCGCCAGCGTGCTCCTTTTCAGGCGCCTCGCCGGGCTCCGTTTCAGGCTCCTCGTCGGCCTACGGGTCCTGCTCGGACTTCTTTTGTGTCCCAGCCTCGTTCAGGTCGTGGCAGGGGTTCGGCTAGAGGTGGTGGTGGACCGAGGTCTTCGGTCAAGCCTTTCCCTCAATCCAAGCGGCCCTTTTGAAGGTTTGCCCCGAGCGTTTGTAGACCGGGTCGGCGGTCGGCTCCAGGAGTTTCTTCCCTTTTGGGAAGCTATCACCGAAGACACTTTCGTGCTCTCAGTCGTGCGAGAGGGCTTCTACATCGAGTTGGTAGAGCCCCTCCCGGGCGGCGCCATTCGGGTTCGTCCGCCTCCGTTGTCCGCCCCTTACCAGCAACACATCTCGAGCGAGATTCTCATGCTGTTGGAGAAGGGTGCGATCGAGCGGGTTTCAGACCACCCTGGTCTGAGTCTCTCTCCAGTGTTCATTATTCCCAAGCGCTCGGGGAAGTTGAGGATGATCCTCAATATGAAGAGGATCAATCTTCATATCGCTCCCATGCACTTCCGCATGGAGCATTTAGCCACGATCCTTCCGTCGATAGGTCCGGAGGATTGGGCGGTATCTCTAGATCTCAGAGATGCGTACTTCCATGTGCCTATTCACCCTCGTTCGAGGGATCTTCTGGGGTTTGCCTTTCGGGGAGAAACCTTCAGGTTCAAGGCCCTCCCGTTCGGTTTGAGACCGGCTCCTCGGGTGTTTACCCGAGTGGTTTCGGCGCTCACGGCGTTTCTTCGGAGGCGGGGGCTAAGGCTTTTCGCCTACTTGGACGATTGGCTTTTGGTGGCCAGTTCCAAGCCTCGCCTTCAGGAGCATTTGGCTCTGCTTCTGCGGGTCACGCAGGAACTAGGGTTCCTGGTGAACTGGGAAAAGTCCGAATTGTCGCCCGCCCGCAGTTTGGTCTATCTAGGGGCGGAGCTGGACTTTCCGAGTCAGTTGGCCCGTCCCAGTGGGGACAGGGTTCGGTCGATTACCATGGCAGCCCGGTCTCTGCGGCGTTCCCGCAGAGTTCCGGCCAGGCAGTGGCTCCAGTGGCTGGGTTATTTGGCCAGCCTGGTCGATGTGTTTCTGGATGTTCGTCTGCTCATGAGGCCTTTTCAAAGGCATCTTCTGCGGTTCTACAGGCCGAGTGTAGATTCCCTTTCGGTCAGGATTCCTTTGCCGAAGGAGATCAAGCTTCTGTTGGCCCCTTGGGTGGACAGAGCCTTTTTGGTTCAGGGCAAGCCTTTTCGCGTGCCTCTTCCTTCGATTTCCCTGACGACGGACGCCTCCCACCTGGGGTGGGGGGGTCACTGTTTGGGCAACATGGTGTCGGGGATTTGGGATTTTCCCGTCCTTCCGCACATCAATGTGTTGGAAATGTTGGCGGCGTTCGAGTCGCTTCGTCATTTCAGACAGCTGTTAGTTGGTCGCACGGTTCTGTTGCTGACGGACAACACAACTGTGGCTGCCTAGATCAATCGTCAGGGCGGCACCAGGTCGTCCAGCCTGAACGAGTTAGCTGCTCGGCTGTGGCGGTGGTGTCGGGCGGCGGAAATCACTCCAGTAGCGTCCTTTATTCCTGGCCGGGACAATCTGGTGGCAGATTTCCTGTCCAGAGGGAGGTGTCTCCCATCGGAGTGGGCTCTCCATTTGGAGGTCTTCGATCTTCTCCTGTTGGTCTGGTCTCCTTTGGAGATCGACCTATTCGCATCCCCCTTCAACCACCGCCTTCCAAGGTATTGTTCTCGGGTCCGGGATCCGGAGGCTTGGGCGTTGGATGCCTTCTCGATCCATTGGGGGTCTCTTCGGAGTTATGCGTTTCCCCCGTTCGGCTTGATTCCTCAGGTCTTGAGGAAAATCAAGGCGGACGGGGCGTGGGTTCTGTTGATCGCCCCTCATTGGCCGAGGAGGTCTTGGTTTCCGGACCTCCTGGCATTGTTGGTGGGGAAACCGCTTTGTCTTCCGCTGAAGGGGGATTTGGTGGCTCAGCCTCTTTCAGGGATTCTTCATCCTCGGCCAGCGGTCCTCCATTTGACCGCTTGGCCGTTATCGGGGAGGTAGCCAGGGCTGAGGGCCTCTCAGAGAGAGCGTCTCAGTTTTTAGTCAAGAGCCGTCGAGATTCTACTAGAGCAGTGTACAACTCTCGTTTAGAGGCGTTTCACCAATGGTGTGAGGTTCTGGGCGTGGTTCCCAGGTTGGCATCTGTGGGTGTCATAGCGGACTTCCTTATTTCGTTATTTGATAAAGGGAGATCGCTGTCCACGTTACGGGGGTATCGGTCAGCGATTGCTGCGATCCATGCGGGGTTCCCTGATGGTTCGGGTGTGTCGAATTCTCCGCGTCTGGCAATGTTGTTGCGGTCTTTTTTTCTGGAGCGTCCGCCCCAACAGAAGTTGGCTCCTCCTTGGAGCCTGCCTAAGGTGTTGGCTGCGTTAGCTAAGCCTCCTTTTGAGCCTTTGGCCAAGGCTTCGTTGCATTGCCTCACAATCAAGACTTTGTTCTTGATTGCAATCGCGTCAGGGCAGAGGAGAGGCACTCTCCACGCCCTGTGTGTTTCTCCGGGTCACATCCGTTGGGAGAGGAAGGGGGTACGGCTTATTCCCAGGCCTTCCTTTATCGCAAAGAATCAAACTGTCTCATCTGGTCCGGTGGAGATCTTCCTTTGTCCTTTGTCCAGTGTCTCCTCTGTTGAGGAGGACAAGGTCTGGTGCCCGGTTCGGGCTCTTAAGTGGTACCTGGACAGGACAAAGGGTTGCCGGACGGGTGAGCAGTTGTTCCTTATTACACGGGAACCTTTCTCTCCGGCGTCGAAGGAGTCCATCTCTCGATGGCTGGTTGAGGCAGTTCAGGCCGCGGGCCCTGAGGCTCTCGCGGAGGGTGTGCGTCCTCGGGCGCATGACACCAGGGGTGTTAGTACCTCCTGGGCCTTGTTTCATGGTGTTGCCCTTCAGGATATTATGAAGGCTGCCTTTTGGTCATCGCCTAATTCGTTCATCTCATGCTATCTGAAAGATGTGCCAGCGAGTGAAGAACGTTTTGCTACGGCTTCGTTGTTGGCGGCTTCGTCTTCGTTGGTCCCCCGCTAACCTTTTTATTTGGGACATGCCACCCGCTTTCATCTGTGTTGGTCTAAGCAATAATAGGTAGATACATATGATTTATTGTGGTAAATTAGTTAAATCAGTACTGATTTTATTATTTACTATATAAATCTATGTATCTACCTATGTCCCTCCCTCCGGCCCCTCTCCTTGTTAGCAACATGTCCCTGTTCTGTATCTGGGACTGCTTTGAGAGAGGAAGTCTGCATGCTGTCGTAGTGCGAGCGTGACTGAAGGGGATAGCGGGGTATTGGGGGGTTATGCACAACGGTGACTTTTTGTTTTGTTTCGATGACTGCTTTGTCTGGAGGACTAAGCAATAATAGGTAGATACATAGATTTATATAGTAAATAATAAAATCAGTACTGATTTAACTATTTACATCTGAGTGAGGTCAGCCAGGCCTTTGATTGTCAAGTGACAACTTGATGTGGACACCTATCACATTCATTAGATAACTAGACTGGAATTCATCACTGCTGACTTTGTGATCTGCAGCAGATCTGAAATGACCAAGAAATGATCACCAGACGGCATCTGACGTACGATCGACAATCGCTCGCAGAAAGAGGAGCTGTAGTTTGCTCTCATATTTGAATGATGGAATTTCCCTCTAGATTTTTTACACAAAATACTGGGCTCAATATTTCAATAAACATTGAACGTCTGAGAAGGGTACTAGCATAACAGAAACTGGACAATTTCATATTGCAGTACCTGTGAGTTGAACTTGATAGGTTTAATACACTAAAGATTTTACATGAACTTCTCATTTTTAAAAAAAAAAATCAAAAAAATCAAGAGGTGCCCTGCAGGGCCTGTTGCACAAAACTTACCATTGATGGTAACTATGCCGTCAATGGTAACTACAATGGAAACCTTGATTTTGATTGGCTGTTGAGAGTCCTGGTACCATATAGTAGTTGCCATTGATGGCAAAGTTACCATCAATGGTAAATTTTATGCAATGGGCCCCTGACCAGCTTCAGATCACCTAATTATAATGGGTGTTAGTGCTTATAAATTCTGTTGCACTTTGTTTAAAAAGATGAGACACTGATCTGAGTGAATCTCAATGAATAAGGGACAACTTTGAAATATGATGGGTATTTAATCATTTTAATCAGCAGTATACTTTGCCATTATGATCCAGACTAGATATGCCGTTTGTATTAAGAACAGGACTAAATGTAGCTAATGGTATCCTTCTTTGTATGTCACACTCTTTTTATCTATTTTGTGTCACAAAATCCCGGTTGAAAGAAAAAGAAATAGATAAGGAGAGAACTGGAAAAAAAGGTGACAATGGGTTTAGATTAAAACGAAGAATTAAACAAAGCAAATACAGAGGGAATTTGAGAGGAACAGAAAGAGAGGAGTTGTCCATAAACATATGAAAATCACTCAACAACATGTTTTCTTCAAAGCACCTGATCATTTCACCACAATTGATGACATTTTTAAACGAGGATAATCTGATATATTAACAGATTATTTATCACTCTGAAGTGGTGTTTTTCACCAACTTAATCCATAGTTGTTTGTCAAACCCTTCTTTTTTTATACCATCTTCTTGTCAAAGCATTTGAAGTCCCTGTCGGTTTCTTTTAATCCATTTTACTATATTAACCCTTTTGCTCTCACAAACAAATATGTCTTACAATGTAGGTATTATACCTGGTACTTCAATCATTTGATACCTTCTTTTCATTCCTTTTGCTTGGTTGGATCATGGGTGGGTAGCTTTTATTGCATTGTTTGATATTTGTCCTCTTTGATGAAACCTTGTCAATTTAAGCTCTTGACAAGCTCTATCCAGATTGTCTTTCTTTGTTTGGTGCTTCAACCAACCCTTCGCCCACATGCACTCTGTAGTGGTTTTGTGGCTTAGGTCTCAATCTTACCCCAACAAACAATGTCTAATTGTTATGATGTACAGTTACTTAAAGCCCCACTGCACTACTTTTAGCTTCTTGCTCCCTCTATAAAGGAAACGATGCCTAAGCGGTGCCCGGTGGTCCCCCATGATCCTCTTTTTCTTATGTTAATTGAGAGCTGATTTGATGAGACGGCCACCTGTCATTGACCATGCTGGGTGGTCTAATCCCTCCTGGCCAAACTAGTACAGACAGGATTTAAAGATGAAGTTGAGTTCTGGTCATGCGATTGCATTGTGAAAGAAACGGTGTGGAATCGACCAGAAAAGGTTGATCATCTAGCATATAAGAATTTGTGTGTATTGCAAGGTTCTGGAATCATCAAAATGATAAGAAAAGTCTGTAAAGTTACAAACACTGTACACAGAAAGATGTATATGGGACTACACGAACACGTGGCGTAAAAATCCTACCCCAGAGTTTTACGATGTTACATGACATATTTAGAATATGAAGGCATTTGAAGAGCCATGCTTTTCAGGGAACATGTCTTATCTGATGTTCTTCCACACTTGCATAATAAGAAAGATAATGCTCACAAATTATTTTTCACCTCTTCCCAGAACTCAACCTTCTGTTTAAAGGATAAGTCTTGGAGTACCTGGGTAGTCTGTTTAGAGCCAGAAGGGAATATAAATATACTCATCATTTCACACAGAGTTAATGCCCTTTTGTCTCAGTGCACAGGAGTTGTAACCAATATCTAATTGATTGAACTATTTTTTAAATTTGTTAATGATTGACAAATTTCATGGAATTAATTATATTCTCTAATCCAATCCAATCCAATCCAAAAGATATTTGATAGAGCGCTTTTCCTTGCAGTTACAAAGCGTTGCATGCACACACTGTCCACAATGTTTGGGCAGTTGTTGGATTTTGGTACGGCTATTTTTTGTAATGCCAACTTGTACATGTAGTAGAGAATATCACATTTTGAGAGTCAGAAGAATGTTAACTTGATGCACAAATATATGAGTTAACACACTGCTGGTTTGAAGCATATTGTATGTGTTTATAGAACCCCCATTCCACCTCTAGACATATAATTGATGTAGCTTCTAACATTAGCAGTTTGTTGATAACCAAATAGACAATCTTTCACAGTCTGATGTGTACATGCTGTGGTAATGTCTTTCCAAAGGGTTTAATGATTAACTAGAAATAAAACAGCTCAGTGATTTATTAAAACAGAAAGAAATTTAACACTGTGTTGTGATTAGGGAACCTGACATTAAGTAGAATTAAAACTAAAGTAGGGTATTACATACAACTGCAAAGTGCACAACAAGAAAGATGATAATTGTTTTTTTTTCCTTTTCTTTATAGATTAAACTTAAGTATAGATTTTCTATACACTTACTGTTCATTCTGGAAAATTAAACCTTGGCAATACCTAATGGCATCTTCAAATATGTTTTTGAGAAATCTTATTAAAAAAGATCTTTAATTAGTGAAGTATAATTTAACATTCATGTAATTAGAAGAGAAAAAAAGACATGCTGCAGTTGCTTGAAACCATGGAAGTTGATGCACAAACCCAATGCAATAGTCAGATTAGAGTCTGGATATTGTAGACTACACACATATCAAGTTTGCAGGAGTTTGTGATACTGTCCAGACTATTTCGCTAACTTTTAATCACAAAACAAACAGGTTTAATTTGAAATTTTGGTAGAACTACATAAGAAATGAGAATCAAGAAATGACAGTTAAAAAGACAAATTTAGATGGTTGATATCGCCTTTAATACAGAACATCATAATGAACAAAGGAGATCAAAAAGCTAGATGTCTACAATGAATTTGTGTTGTGGTTTGGCCTGGACTGAAGTTGTTTACCGCGGACATTGAATTCCCTTCTTTGAAGGTAGATGTGATTAGAGAACTTTGCTTGTTTGTCATGAAATTTTATCCATAACAAAAGAAAGAGGCAACCTTCCTTCTGCAAACAGACCAGGTACTTACTCCTGTAATTGTAATCTATCACCATTTTAGTCCAGACAATAATCTTGTTTCTTTTTATTAGGGAAACTGGCACACAGGTGTTCTGAACTTCATAGAGTACACTTTTATGTCACAATTTGATACAGCCAATACCATGAAATGGCTCTTTGTTGTTTGCAAACAAAGCCATTACCTTATGTTTGCTTTGCTAGATGACATTTCAATTTTATGAAGGCATATTGTGTTGAGGATTTTTTTCTCTCAAAATTCCAGAGAAAAAAGGTGTTTTTATTAGTGAAGAATACCATGACATGTGCGTCAAGTTATTATTTCAATATAAAGTGACTACCTTTTTGAAGATGTTCTCCTTTGTCCTTTCGCCACTGTTTGTATCTTTAGGAGAAGAACAACACTATATCATTCGTGTTAAATCTGTGTTAAAGTAAATGGAGTAATGTTCTTCTTGCTCCAAATAAATGTATGGTACTGTCACGTGGAGTTTAATGCTCTTCTCGTTATTAGCAGATTATAACAATTTTGAAACAATTATTTATTTTTCATACAAATGTAACGCTTCTTTTTAATACAATTTTCCCCCTTTTTTCACAAGCCTCTGCCACCCGGCCCCCTCCCCCTAGTGCTATTTAAGGTACGCGTATGCATGTTCCCTCCCTTTGAAAGCACCCCTCCCCCCCCCAAGTTCAGTGTGTAAAGTCAGTACAGGCCAATTTTGTGTATATTACGAGCAAGAATTTGTTGCGTAAAAAGTACCCCTTAACCAGAGATTTGGGGAACATGAATGCGGTCCCTCAGTTGTCGAGTGGGAGGGGGGGGGGGGGGGGGGGCTTGGGCTTTGCCACCAGACAGGCAGGTTAATTTACATGGAGTTTAATGCCCTGCCCTACCTGGCTTAGAGAGATCCAATTTACTTGTAATTGAAGAATCAGCAAGTGAACATGCAATGGAAAATTCCCCTAATACTCTGAAATGTCTGATAATAGTTTCAACATAATGCCATGCATTACATAACAATGATTATACTTAGATTGTGATCAAAAGTCTTTTATTTCGGTTACAAGCAATCAGGTCAATTTGTATGGACGATGCTGGGCATTATCTCCTAAATGTAGATATTGTTTCCCTCAACAAAAGGCAAAAGGGGTGGAAAATAGAACAGGGAATCTTTGTATTCAGATCACACGAATAGGCATTGTTAACAACTGTCAATCTGAATTTCAACAATAGGTGTTTAAACCGAATGGTATGGAACTGTGAGCAGGAATTTCATAGCATTCTAAAGCAGCACAGTTCACTGACATTTGCTGCATTTTTTGACATTTTTGCTTCTTTTTTAGTGTGCAAACAATATCTGTCTAATTATTTTCAAAGTTCATTGACTTTTGATGATTGTTACTGATCTATTCTCTGTAATTTACAAAACTCTGTATAATCATAATTTTCATAGTAATATCAAACACAAAAAATACTTATTTAAAACATTGTTTATTGATATCTTTTGAAATGACTGACTGAAATGGCTTGTTTTGTAACATTGTGCCCCAAAGAAATAACAGTACAGATACAAAATGAAGTAAATCAATAGCACACACACAAAATACAAATTCTATATTTTGTAAACTCTCTCACTCCATCTCTCTCCTTTTCTATTTCCTTCTCTCCCTCCCCCCCCTCTCTCTCTCTCTCTCTGTATCTCTCTATCTCTCTCTCCCCCTCCCCCTCTCTCTCTCTCTCTCCCCCCCCCTCTCTCTCTCTCTCTCTCTATCTGAACTTTTAAGAATACAGATACTCCTAAAATGAAGTTTTTGATAGAATCTCTATAAAGTTGAGTGGGGTGTGGTAAGCACCATGTGTGGTCTGAATCTTATGATCGATAACAATACATATCCTTGGGTTTTCCACAAGATAACGTACAAAGGGTTTTCTTTGGTAGGTATTGCAAGCACCTGAGAAGTTACTGTTAACATTTTGGTCAAAAGAAAAGTCTGCCTATCTAGTTTACAAAAAGGATATCCTTGACAAAAATAGAGGAGGATGCACCTTTTGGAATTAAAGGTATTATCATCATTATAGATAAACATTGCATTCCTTTTTTTTAATATCAAATATTTCATGTACACATAACTTAGGGGACTTTTATTGAAAGCTCGCTCATAAAGTTGTCAAATATTGTAGACATGAACTATGTGTATGATAGATTCTAATGCAGAATATAAAAAGATTGATAAAGTTATATATTTGAGGCAATAACTAGAAATATATCACTATTTTGTAGACTGATCTCCAGCTATGAAATGTATTATTCTTTTTCCTTACTCTGTTAATGAGAAATACCATTTTCCATTTTGTGTAATTATAATATAGCACCGAGAGAGAGATATCAACGCTCACACTGAATTGAAGAACCTTTTTTAGACGATTATAAATAATTTGTGTTATAGGCCTATCTGAATCTAAGAATCTAACTTTAAAGAAATCTAAATATTTTGTGAGAGCTTAGAAAAAAAATATCTATAAATGGTAAAAGTTGTAAGCATTGTCACTTAAAATGTCACCACCTTTAAAGCCCCACTGCACTACTTATAGTTACTTGCGCCCTCTATATAGCAAACAATGCCTAATCGGTGTCTGTTGGTCCCCCATGGCCCCCTTTTTCTTATGTTAATTGAGAGCTGATTTGATGAGATCACCACCTTTTAGTGACCTTGCAGGGAGGTCTAGTCCCCCTGGCCAAACTAGTGCAGACGGGCTTTAAACAATCTATAAAGGATAAGAGATGTAAGCATTGTCATTTAAAATCTCACCAACCTTTAAACTTCCGCTCCTGCAAAGTTTACGGGGTAAGTAAGGTCACTGAATCTTTGGTGATGTTCATTCAGTGAATGGACCTTCCTCTCCTTATTTCTTGCATCATCTGATAACAAGCAAAGCTAACAGGATACACAGTGTGAAGGATAGCTTTAGAGAAGGGGTGTGAAGGGCTTATCAAGAACAGGATCGAAACAAGCGTGTCCGGAAGTTTATACAGAACTGCTCTTTTATAGAATTGTGCAAACAGTTTGTTGACTTTCATAGAATTGGGGGCCTGCCACCTAACATTGGGTGCATTTACACTGTACTAAAACAAAATTATTAATTTTTCTCGCATTCTGGTGTTACGTCGATAGTTGCTAAGCATCTACCGGCAAAAAAAAAACAAAAACAAAATCGAACTCTCCACCTCTGGAGTGTGTTTTTTTTTTAAAGCTGGCAGAAATTTCACTTATTTTTGCAGTGTAAGTGCCCGCTCTCGAAACATATCAGTGAATGATTCCAATTTTTGAAACATCAGCGAATGATTCCAATTTTTGAAACATCAGTGAATGATTCCAATTTTTGAAACATCAGTGAATGATTCCAATTTTTGAAACATCAGTGAATGATTCCAATTTTTGAAACATTGGTTGGGCCGAGTGTTGTGTATCCTTTGCAGACTGCTCTAAATTTGCTGCTCTAAATTTGATCATATTTTCTGTTTCTGAATAGTTATTTGGTTTAATTCTTGCTAGAAAACTGATTAGGGATTTGCTGATATATATAATCAGCTAATTCAAATAATTTTGGGTTAGATATATGGAAATTTACCCACTTTCACTTTACTCTGCAAATTTATAAAAAGCGTCAAAACTCAATACAGTCCCATACACTTCATTTGCTGTCTGGGACAGTTCATCTCATCCCTGATATAGCTGTTCAGCTATCAGGTGCTAGCTGCTCACCAGCCTCACCTCCTGTGAGAGTGGTACTCTACAGTTCCACAAGAAAAAGTGTGGATCTCCAAACCCAAATCAACACTTAGGTGTTGGAGAACATGTCTAAACTCTGAGTTAGACAGCTGCTAGTTAGTGAGATAGTCAGTTCCAGTCTAGAAATTGATCTAGATCTAGTGACGTTGCCGGCCGCCGCTGCCGCCTTGATTGTGTTCAAACTTCAAGTCCAAGCAAAGACAAGACTCCAAGTCCGAGGCATAATTACAGGCTGAGTACCAAATATATTTCGATAGATCCAGAACCCTGTGCATGTATGTACTGACTACTGTGTACCGTATGTACTGACTACTGTGTATGTAGCCAACGTAACTGTACCGTGAAGTCTTGTTTTGTACCCTCTATTACCGTCCCGTGCCTGTGAACTTGATGTTTTGTGAAGCCTTGTATACGTGCCTTCTATGATTGCCCTCCATCCTTAACTCTTGTTTGCGTTTTCGTTGATGTGTCATCTCATACCCTGCATGTTCATGTACTCGTCCTTACTTCATGCTATTATTGCCTATCCTCTTTCGTGCCTAGTATTTGCTTATCGTTATATATATACATCACTGTGTGCACCCTTCCTCGTGTTTGCATGCCTGTCTGTGATTATTAGTTCTGCCTTCTGTTTATCAGTTCTTGTACCATTACCACTAGTACATGTATCTGTCACTGCTTTCATGAGCCCAAGTGGTTTACTACCTGCATCATTATATATGCTGGATTCGTTCATTAATGCACTCTTTGTTCAAGAGCTATATCCTGTGTTGTGCTACTAATATTTATAGACTAGTACTTTCTACCAACTAGTTGCTTACCCAGCACAGCTTCCTGCAGCTATTACAAATTAGGTTTAATAGTACAACATTTATACGCACTGTGTTCTCATTGAGAGTGCTTCTTGGTAATCAGTATAAAGTGCACCTCGGCATCCATACTGCTCTCTCAGCAAACAAAACTCAAAAGTACCTCAAGCATCTCATCTCCTGAGGGAGTTCGCAATGGCTTCTGCAATGGTCACAAACACCCAAGCTCCCCACTCACCCCCACAAAGCAACTCTCCCCACAGTAAAGTCAGTTCTAAAATGACATGTCCTCGGTTGGAGATAAAAGAGAGAGGACGCAAAATGATCTTAGTCATGGGTCAAGAACTGTTTAATTTGCTACTGGATACTGCCAAGACATACTTTAATGATCTATACAAAGACACACCTGTTCTAATGGTAGACGTTAAACAAAATGTGCACCGACGGTGTAGTGAATGGTCCATACGTATCTGTCCCAAACTTGCCAACTCGGGACTACCAGGACAAAGAACAAAACTCTTGCTAGTATTCAGCATAGAACCTAGAAGTCTTGTTGCCACTGGAATCTTAATGAAGGAGTTTGTTACCATGCATTTCCCTAGCATCTTAGGCAAAATAAGGTCAAGTGAATTCTCCAGACATGTAGAGATCGAAATTCTCAAAAAGGCTACAATGGCGCATACCCGTAAGCTACAAAACTCTGCAACATACAGCCCAACTACCCTAGACACTCGTGCCACTCCAACGGAAGTGACAAAAGATATAAACTGCCAGTGCACAGCACAAGACCAAAGTCTTCTCTGCCCCATATGCAAGAAACATGCATGCACAGGAGCTATACAATGTGACTCTTGCACCAACTGGTTCCACTTCGTATGTACTTCTCTTTCACCAAGAGACATTGCAAATCACGTGGCTGATGAGTCCCAACTTTTCGTTTGTGATCCCTGTTGTCTTCTCTCCGACATGACCCAGGCATCGAAAGCAGAGGACACCTCTTCTCAAAGTGTGGATGTTTCGATACTTTCGATCCCAGATTCTCTCACTAGGGAAGGGGATCTCACCCTCTCACCTCATTACATCGACTCTATGCCTCAGACGGCTCTCACTAGCCCAACACCAACTACTTTGTTTCCACAAGTAGTCAACCTACAGCCTGTGGAAAGAACCCCATGTGTAAAAGAAGCCCTCCCAAACCCCCAAGCGGCAAAACAAATCTCTAAAAGTCTCCACAGCTCTCAGGCGGACGCACCTCTCAACATTGCTGAACCAAGCAGCGTAACTCCTGCAAGTAGACAGCTCCAAACATCCCAGCCAGTCATATCACTACCCTGCCACCGCACCACTGCCTCACAAACTACCGTGGCCCATCAGCAGAAGCCCTGCAATCTCTGCGCTAAGGCAGAGAAAGCAACCAAACATCTTACAGCGGATCTACGTACCACACGAGCGTCAAACCGTATCGCACAAGAAGAGAATGAATCTCTCATGGTTACCCTGCGAGAAAAAACCTGTGCCTTAAATAGAGCTGAAGAAGAGGTGACGTACTATCGCAGCCAGCTCGAAAGATCTACTGATTCACTCAACCATTCAAACCATAATTTGAAAAAGATAGAGAGAAAAAATGAGGAATTTCTCAAGAAGAATGATCTGCTGATAGCCTTGTGTTTAAGGCATGGGTTAGAAGAATGCTTGGTCACGCAACAATGGACCACCCCCAGACCGAGGAATAACCCTGATATCAGCCCCAAACCAACCTCGCACTTTCAACTCCACACGAGCAATCCATTCATGCCTCTCGACATGGATGTTGTGGAAATCCCCAAAAGCCCCAAGAAAGGTACTCTCGACATGGACGTAGTGGAAATCCCCAAAAGCCCCAAGAACGGTACTCTCGACATGGACGTTGTGGAAATCCCCAAAAGCCCCGAGAAAGGTACGCGTAACCTCTCCCCCAAGCCTGTTCCAGAGAAATCCCTTCAAGGCATGGCAAGCCCCAACAGGATCGGTCGACCAAACGAACGATCAACCCAGAAAACACATAACTTTCATCAAGACAGTTTTCATGGAGCCCTCCCACACAACTTAGCCCAAAAGCACTCAAAAGGGCAATTCCCAGATGCCCAAGCAAAGAAGCCAACTACACTGGGCCCTGCAGTTCGACCAAAGGAGCAAGTCATTGCTCATAAGCAAACGACTGGGGACCCAAGTCGTAAAGATCTGTGCCACACTAACAGGGATAAAAGTATCATCGACCGTGCAAGTTCCGACACACACAGTATAGCCCAAAATGGTTGCCCTCCTCGACAGCAAAACTCTTCAAACACCAGCGGGCACTTGTCACACACCAGCATTCTGAAAAGTAAAGCCAACCATAACTTTAACCATGTCCCAGGTAACCCCACATCAAGGTTCACCAGTAATGAACGCAAAGAGCAAAGCTTGCGGAACACACCAAGTAACCGGAATGGAAACATATCTGCACAAGACCATCAGTCGGTTTTTTACCACGGCAGAGCCTCATACTCAATACACTTACATCTCATGTCACTCATAGCCAATGCAGCAATAGCCTCCATGGAAATTCTGCAGAATCCTGCTCTGTGGTGCAGACCCCCAACCAATCTCCTCCTTCAATCCCATCTACACGTCATAGAACATCACATGAAGCAGCTCAACTTCCACAGAATAAATCACTCGGAAACATTCCTCACTCAATAGCTCTGTGCACTTTTAATGTGAGAGGCATCTCTTCCTCCCAATTTTACTTACATGAACTACTCAGGACAGTTGATATTATGTGTATCCAGGAGCACTGGCTCCATGAACACAACTTGCACTTATTATCCAGTCTCAGCAGTATGCACATATCGTACAGCAAAACAACAGATACCAGTCTTCACAACCCCATGTCAAGACGCGGCTCCGGTGGGGTGGCCATCCTTTGCACTAAGAAGCTAGAGAGGTTCATATCTCTTATTCCTTCTGTTTCGGACAGATTAATAGCGATTATGGTGAAGAACCGACAGCACGAAGAAGACCTCTGCATCATAAACTTGTACATGCCTACTGGCAACACCGCAGACATAAGTGCACAGTACGGCCTAATCCTTGATGAAATGACTCATATTGTAGCTGGCCTCCCTCTCTCTGCAAATTTGGTCATACTTGGTGATTTCAATGCAGATCTCACTGTCTCCATCTGCCAATGGAAACGTTCAACCCACCTTTTGAACAAGTTCATTAATGACAACAATCTTGTCTGCTTGAATAATCTGTCTCAGGACCACTCTTCTTACACCTACTGCAGTGATGACGGTGTTCACAAATCCAATCTTGATTTGATTCTTGTGAAATCAATATGCACGTCTCAATACAAGAATTTCTCTGTCATAGCTGAGCATCCGATGAACACCTCTGATCATCTTCCCGTTTGCACTCAACTAAGCAGTCTGTCTACAACCATCTACTCCACCCCGCTCTTAAAACCAGTTGGCACCAAGCTCAGCAGGGTACACATCAAATGGGAGCAATGCAGTCAGAAAGAAATATCAGAATCCTATTCTATGGTCCTAGATGACTGCTGTAAGACTCTATGGGCACATCTTCCAACAGACCCAACAGATCCAAAACAACTCAAACCAGAAGATGCAGAGTTGCTATTAGACCAACTGACCAAGCACATGCAGGATGTATCTCTCAATCTCCCACATTCCATCTCGGGCCACAGAAAGGGAAAGAAACCAGAGTGGTCCAGCATGGTAGACTGTTCTTACAGCCATATGAAACAAAGGTGGAAACAGTGGAAGGACATGGGGAAACCCAAAGACCATGGAAATGCAGTATGGACTGACTATAAAGGAGCTAAGAAAGTCTTTCGTCGAAGACTACGACAGAGCAGGCAGACGGCCAAGAGTAACCTGTTGGATGAGGTGGAAGCTGCCCATGGTGACAACCAGCAACTATTCCACAAATTGGTTCGGCAACATAATCCCTCAGGCACTACTGCTCGCACTGAATCCATCACTCACAAAGGCAGAACCTTCTCAGGCCTAGAGATCTTACAGGGCTGGCAAAGCTACTTTGCTGAACTCTCTCATCCCAAGGACTATCCATTGTGCGAAGTGGATGCTGAGATCACAGCATTGCTCCACTCTGTGCCCAGTCCTACTCTTATCTTCACTTCTAAAGAACTCAATGCAGCAATCTCCAGACTCAAGCCAAAGAAGGCAGGAGGTATGGATAACATAGCACCAGAGCACATCCTTCACACAGGACCTGTCGCTCGCCGTCTCATTCTTCTGTTACTGAACAACTTCATCCATCATATCCATATCCCAGAGAGCTTCAAGAAAAGCCTGATCCTCCCCATCCATAAAGGGAAGGGCAAGCCCCTTAGCAACCCGTCTAACTACAGGGGCATCTCTTTGTCTACAGTCTTCTGCAAACTCTTGGAACTCCTCCTTAAGCCTACTCTCGAAAGCTCTCTTAGTAGAAACGGCATACCCGATGAACTACAAGGGGGTTTCCAGACTGGTCACTCATGTATTCTGACAGCAGCTACACTCAACATGATAACTGAAGCTAATAAGCGAACCAACCAGCCTACCTTCATAGCCTTTCTCGATGCTGCTAAGGCCTTCGATACTGTGTGGCACCATGGCCTATTCTACAAGCTTCATAAAGGTGGCATCAGAGGCAGGCTCTGGCTCACACTGAAGAAGATGTATGAAGGTCTATCAGCTTCTGTGTTGTGGGGAGACCGCCATTCTCCTGAATTCCCTGTGAAGCAAGGGGTTCGCCAGGGGGGAATCCTCTCTCCCCTGCTCTACCTCGTTTACATAGATGGTCTGATCAAAAAGCTCAGGGATAGAGGCCTTGGTCTTCACACTGGCTCCATTTATACAGGCATCATAGTCTTGGCGGATGATGTGGCCCTACTGGCCTCCACAGCAGCGGAACTGAACCTCATGCTTGATGTAGTTCATGTATACTCCACCGAATGGCGGTACGCCATCAATCCCTCTAAGAGTGCCATTGTGGTGATGGGATCCTCCACATCCTCTTCTTTTCGTTACGGTAGGGACGTGATACCCCAGACTGAGTCGCACCCTCATCTTGGAATCATACGCACGGCTTGCCCATCAGACCCAAGCGCCAGGATGATCTCAACTGGTAACCGAACGATGTACGCCCTTACTGGTGTTGGAGCACACAGAAGCGGCCTACCCCCTCATATTTCCTCAATCTTATGGGAGAAGTTCTGCATCCCGAGGATGTTATACGGGGCAGAGGTCATGCCTCTGACAAAGATGGCCAAGCTCCACCTTGACAGGGCCCAGACCCAGATGTTCAAATCTATCTTGGGACTCCCTCGCACCACCGCCACTGAAGCAATACACCTCTTCACAGGACTCCTACCTATCTCTGACAGCCTCCATATCCAGCAACTGAGACTACTCGGCCAGCTGTTGCTTCTCTCACACAGCAGATTCGAATCCAGGGTCTTCTTCCACATGTTATGCCACCATCCAAGCACCAGGTACATTGCTTCATTCAGCGACCTCCTTGAGCATTACCAGCTACCATCTATACAGGAGCTTCTGAACTCGCCGATCCCGTATTTCTCCTGGAAGAAGACAGTCAAATCCACTGTCACAGAGCACAGGCATGAAAAGGCAGCATCTGCTACATCCACCAAATCGACTCTCAACATGATGGCCAGCCTACACCCTTCAGAGACACCACACCTACTTCCCAGGAAAACCCCGTTTCCTCACCTTAGACAAGCCATCCCAATTAAATGCCAATTACTTTGCGGCATGTACCGAACCAACCAACGATTGGCTACCTTGTCTAATGGTTCACAGAGTCCAGCATGTCCCTGCCTGACTGCGGATGAAACAGTCAATCATCTGATAGGGGCATGTCCCCTTTATAACGATGAAAGGGAAAACTTCATCATGAGCCTATCAACTCGCACTCAACATCAATTACAATTAGTTCCTTCTCATCTCGTGGCCGTCGTCATCACAAATCTCATCCTCCTTGGAGTTAACGACGACCCACCCATAACTGCCCAGGCCCTGGATTATCATGCTGCATCCCTAACATTCATATTAGATATGCACATTAAACGTTCTGTTGTGAACAAAGCAGCTCCTGCATAAGCTGTCATCTTCATGTCTTGTGATCTCTGATATTATATACCCAGTTTTGTATTGTCTCTACTATCTATTTACTCAATCTGCGAAGGATACACTCCGCAGTTCTCCAAACCTGGAGGAAACCAAGAAGAAGAAGAAGAAGAAGATTCCAATTTTTGAAACATCAGTGAATGATTCAAAATTTTGAAACATCAGTGAATGATTCCAATTTTTGAAACATCAGTGAATGATTCCAATTTTTGAAACATCAGTGCATGATTCCAATTTTTGAAACATCATAGTGAATGATTCCAATTTTTGAAACATCAGTGAATGATTCCAATTTTTGAAACATCAGTGAATGATTCCAATTTTTGAAACATCAGCGAATTATTCCAATTTTTGGTCACATGATTCTCCTCACTTCTGTGCAATCGCATACAGAGCAGCAACAAATCGCCTTTGCACACCACTTACCAAAAAAATCAGAATGACTAAACACAGACGTTTTTTATGGGGTTTTTCAGGCGTGTAAATGGCAGTCCCCCCAAAAAAAATCAAAATGGTGTTTTAGTTGTGTAAATGGGCCTACAGTGACAATCAGAGAGAGAGAGAGAGAAAGAGAGAGATGACACAAATATTAAAGTCAGGAGGTATAGATATTGTGCATTGTGTTTACGCCTCATTGGGTATTTTGCGGTGAACAAGGAAAAATAGACCCATTTCATTATAGAAAGGCGCAAAGTGAAACATGCGTGGGATGGACACAAGCCTCAAGGATAGTGCTTTACTTTGTAGTGATCACAGCTGCAACACCAAAATTCTTCCTTTTCTTCTCCAAATGCCTCTTTTTTAAAGAGTCCCCATTGAAGCTGTCAACAATCGGTAATTTTCAAGGAATCGTCCTTTGTGATAATAATTTGATATTGGAGCGAATGTCAGGAATCTACAAGGCATTGCTCTTTGTCCCAGTTTTGTGGTTATATTAAGTTGCACTTTTATATCTTTAGGGCACTGTCGATAAATGTCATTAATTTCCAGGCTTTTGATTACCTTTAGAATAGTTTAGATTCCGTAAAAGGTATAAAGGATTCCGTTTAAATCTCTGGTCTCAGAAACTGAAAGCTTTTGGAATGTGAAAATAATGAGGGCAATACATTTAAACTTGGCTCTAGAATTCAATTGTGCAAGTACAATCTTTTCATAAGTGTTTAAAAAACCAGTGGAATGTGTCATGAAAATTGATGATCAACTAGAGTGTTGCAAAATTAGTTGAATATATAAGAGTTATAATGTATTGATTATACCAAAGGATGGATAAAATTTGTAATGAATTAAAGTTTGATGTTTAAGTGTAAAGATCTGTAATCTAAATTTTGCCCAAATATATAGCTTTCAGACTTTTCTTGATTAAGGATCTATTTAAAAAACAGTCTCAAGGATAAATAGGCTGTGGAAATGTGACCAAAATCTCCAGATTTCATGAAATCTTCCTCATGCAAAACATGGATCTGATCATACCAAATTTATCACATCTGAGACATAAATAGCCAGGTTTTAATCACTTGGAACTAATGCTTAATTTGTGTTTACACTAGATTAGTTAGTATTGACTCTTAGATTGTCTTTCAATTTCATATTTTGTACCAAGTCTTTATCAATTTTAGAATCTGAATTATCTCTTTTCTTCTTTAGACACATCCCCAAATTGAACTGCAATTTCAACCTGATTGTGAATTTTCATGATATGGATTACACAATGTGGAATGATAAATATTGACTATTTCGAACCTGTTTGAAATTCACACCTTGGGTTCTTTGTCATTCCTACCGTGGCAACCATTTCAGCACCTTTTTCAAAGAAACCATATTTCAAATGCCCCACATTTCTCTCAAAATAGTAGTCTTGTGAAGTAGGGAGAATCCCCAGCATCCAGAACATTCTGAATGAATGTTAGTTACGCTGGTAACGGGGGAAGCCTGCCTGTTGTTCCATTGTTGATCAAACCGTTGCCAGGCAGCGTGCCGTCGTCACAAGGACATACAAAACACAAGTGTGTAGAGATTGGACTTTGAGCTGTGACGCAGGAAAGAAAGAGAGAGAGAGAGAGAGAGAGAGACAGTCGATAGACAAATAGGATACATTGGAGCGGTTTATTTTGTTGGTTCAGAAAGTTAAACATTTCCTGGTTTAAAGAGTCACATTATCTGAAATTCTGGGAGGAAGTTGAATGAGCAAAGACTGAGCGAAGAATTCTTCTTCTTTCTCTTTACCAACTTCCAAGTGTCTTGAATTAATGCAGGTGTCTTATTTCAATCTGATGTAATGTTACCCAAATTGTAGATTAAGCAATTTACCTATGAAATGTTAGAGAGCACCTCTTTCTATTCTTGTACATTCATCTGATTATCTGATAATGAACAAATTTCCCCCTAAAAAGGCCCTAATGTAGTAAATTGCTTTGATTTTAAAAAGATATACATTTAGTAAAACTCACATAGACCCAGATTTTCCCACTCTCTCTGTTAATTTTTCTGTTTTTCTATATGATAAAATGGATCATTGCTGATATATGGTAATCTGGTTTCACAACACATATATTTGTTAGTATTTTTCTTGTTTTTTACATTTCCCTTGCATTCAGTCGAACCTTTTCATGTATTTATTTTTAAAAGATATTAGATTTGTTTTTTCTTTCTTGTATTAACAAAATATTCCCCTTTAAATTTTATTACAATCCAGAATGAACTATTCACCTCTCTAATTTCCCATTCAAAGCAAATAAAAACCCAGATGTTATAAAAACACAATTTTTCATGAATACATCTAGCAGCAATTATCCTACCGGTACTTGTTGCCACAGCAAACATACATTGGCGCTTCATGTTGGACTTTAAACCATGACGACACAATAAGAATCCAGATATAGAGCGGTATACCCCCTGTTCATACTTCCAGAATTCATTGTATAGTATTGAATGGTATTGTAACCAATCACTTGTTCATATGTGCCTCTTTCACTCCATACTATCATGTTCACACTACAGGAAATTTATATAAAACTTATACAGTCAAACCTGCTTTAGTGACCACCTGTCTACAAAGGCCACATTTGTTGTTTCCCTTGAAAATGGTTTCTCATTGAATCATGTGCTAAAGGAACCTGTCTACAAAGACCACCTGTCTACAAAGGCCACTTTTTGTGTTTCCCTTTGATGGTCGCTATAGACAGGTTTGACTTATAAAAAGAAACGTCATATGATGAAATGTATAACGAAATGCGTGTTTGAGTAATAAAATCTGGATGAAGAACTTTGGGTCCCACTCTAGTCAGAACGTTGTATCGTATGAAAATCGTATAACTGGGCCAGGCTTAATGTGAACATGCACTGATGATTGGCCCATCTGTCGTGTCAATTGACCTCCTCAAAAACAGTTTCTTTATATGACGTTTCTATATAAAATGTTGTTTTCTTTCACTATACGATGATTCTTTATATGACGTTTCATTATACGATGTTGTTTTCTATAGTCTGTTTATATGCTCCATTCACTATACAATGATTCTTTAAAGGGACTATGTCCCATTTGCAGGCCCAAAAAATGAAAAAGTTAAATTCCAACTGCATTTGAAAGATAATACTCATTAAGAACTTCCCTAAAAAAGTGGGGCTTGGAAATGTCTTCAAGAGGGAAAATAATGACTATTAGTTGTCAAATCGACTTTAGGGCTATAGAGCCCAAAAGTAATAGTCTTGATTTTCAGACAATTGTACCGAATGGTCATACGTTTTATGCTGCGCAAAGATTCAATCAGTTTAATCTTGGCCATCACAAGAAGTGGGTTATCGATGTAGACAAATACTCATGAACCCTTTACAACTCTTTTCATGTATGTTATTACCAAAGAAGAAAAAAGCCAGTCAGTCACTCAATAGTGTCTGACAGTGAAGTCTAGCAAGTAAACGGTTTTCCTTGCATAATTTGAATATAAGGACACTGCTAACGTTTACATTTCACAGATAGGACATACATGACATATTCATAATTCCTGCAAAGTTCTACAGCATTTGAGGTTGGCTGCAAAAGGGACATAGTACCTTTAAATGACGTTTCTTTATAAAAGTTTTATATCAATTTCCTGTAGTGTGAACATGCTGATAGTATGGAGACAATGAGGCATATGGACAAGTGATTGCTACAATTGATATTATTCAATTAGACTTTGGACTTGTGATGGTGGCAATGCAAACACTTGTTTGACTAAGCATAAATTCTATCAATACCAAGGCAGAGAAACCTTGTGTAAAGTCAATGGTGGTATGGATTTGAGGCAGGAAAAGGATTAATTTCAAGAAAGAACGCACATATTGTACCAAATTAATGACCTTAAAGTGAACTGATTAGAAATATGGAAAGGATCTTGTGGAACATTCTGTGAACCAACTAAAGAATGTTTAGTGTATTTGTTCACAACGCCTCTAAATAGTTTGAATATTCAGAAATATCAATGCTTAATTTATAGCTAGAGGAGCATTAAAACTCAGACCAATTCCAATCATAGCTTCATTCATTATGTGAAATATCAGGCAATTTCTTATTGAATATGGATTAAATGACAGTTTAATACAGAAAGAGAAGATCAAAATGTCTTAAGATGTGAAGGCATTAGTGTCATGTGCCTGATTCAATTAAATTGGCTCCCAATTACTGAGAAGTATATGCATTTTTTGAATATTTTGTCTACAGAAAAGTTTACTTAACTTCTTGCAGTGGATCACAAACTCTTTGATGCACTATTAGAATGTTGATTTTTATGATATTATTATCTCAAATAATTTTAAAGTGGGCAGGGATACCAGAAGTAATGCCATTCCTGAATTCAAACAATATCATGCAACACATAATGAGAAAATATAGAAGGTAATTGTCTTGCATAATGAAAATTCATAAATCCTGTGAAAGTACATTGAAGGTTTACCTAAGGTAGCGAGTGGGCAGAATGGCCTTCCTCTCAATAAAGAATACAGTAGAAATTAAACGCTTCTGCCCTTGTTAAGGAAAACAAAACTGATAAAAGTTTAAGGTCCTCTACTATAAAGAGGGCATGAATATATTTTTATGTAGAATATTTAACTTTTTGTTTTGTTTTGTTTTGTTTATAAGTAGTCATGAACTCATGATGCTTTTGGGCCTGACGGATATTCTCATCTGGATATGTTAACAAAATATACAGCGTTAAAACAATATTGGGTAAAAAAAAATTGCTGAACTTTTTATATGTCTGTCAACTATGGGGCATTCGTTCCCCAGTTATATTAGGCCTAGGGACAAATACATGTGTATGTACATGTACTTGTAGTACATACACATGTACGAATCGTATTTCTACAACTTACACACAAGCCAAAGATTGCCTAAGTTGACGCGTTTCACCCAGTCCTGTCAAGATGGGTTATGTGAGGTTTACTGAATAAACTAGCTGAAATATAAAAAGTTTGATGACTATTTTGAGAGGGCTGTATAGTTCTATTTGTAAGTGTTGTACATGAGGGGGAGATGGATGAGTCAATGTTTTGATATATTCTAGTCTGATATAATCTCTGTGTCATTGACATCAACATTTGAAAAGGTGGATTTTTCATTGCTGCCAAGTCAGGCACACCTAGTCCATGGTTTTAAGCTTGTATAGGTGCCACATGCTTGAATATGAATATGACTTTATACTTTTCTTAATTGAGCATTTAGTAATGAATTATTAAACTTATAGTTATACTACACAATTTAAAGTCAAAGTGGCACCAAATTAGTTTGAATTGTTGTGAGGAGCCAAGTCAACCGAGAAATCAAACGGTGAAAAGCTTCTACAAATATTTTTTTCTATACAGAGGTTTAACCAACTAAAAGAAATGATTTTTACAATTTTAATTAAAGACTAGTAATTTAGACAAGCGTTGGATTTATTTTGGAAATACTAGAGGTTTATAACAATTTTTTTTATCATATGCCATAGAAAGACTGGCATCTGCATAATCAATTATGGTAACTCTCTTTGTCATACAATAATTATATCTCTCTTCTTTGTGTTGTTGTTGGGGGGGGGGGAATATCCCTACTTATGTCAACCTTCTGTAATACTATTTATGTGCGTGGGTAATTATTACTTACATCCATCAGACTAGAATGCTTCAGACATGGTTCGATGACTGATTTTTGTTTTGATTGTGACGTAGACCAGTCATGCGTTAAAACTAAGTTGTCATTCACAACTACTCAACAAGCCTTAAACCCACTCCTGACATTGTGACGTAGCCTGTTGACACTACACAAATACTGTTGAAGACACAGTAACAGGATTCATAAGGCCTGTTTTCATCAGCTCCAGATTGACAAATAACTCGCTATTTTAACTATCCCGAGCACAAATTATCCACCTAATTTGCATCTTCATTTGCCCGCAGTTGCAATTAGCAGTATATATGGGCTAGTTTGCAAAATATCCCGCTATTTGTCCAGTGCGACTTCACCAGCCTGAAGACTCACACTATGCGCAAATGATGAGCAAAATATCTCAAGCTAATTTCTCGAGTTCAAGTTTCAAGTTTCGAGGTCGAGTCTCGAGCTGATGAAAACACGATTTGTAACTTCGGGATTATTTCCCAAATCAGAAATAGACGCACCTATTGTGACGTAGATTGTTGACAATACACAAATACTTTGGAAGACACAGGAACAGGATTCATTGTGTGGGTTGCAAAAGACACTACAGTCGTGATCAGATATTGATATATAAACTTGATCAAAGTAAATATTAAGTTAGAAATAAAAGCAAATCAAAGTATGTCTTCATAAAAATCTATTTTGCGACCATGCTGATTGAGAGTTAGTGAGATTTTCATTGTTCCATTTGAAACATCAATTTGAGTTTGATTGTTATTTTTTAAATGAGAATGATGTTATGAATAATATTAATCTAATCTTCAAAGTATGCATACATTTGTAAGATATCAAATTGAAAATATGGGTCTTATACGAAGCATCACTAATTAATTGTTATGGAGCCTGCTGGATAAATTTCAAAATTTGAAAAGACATAATGAAATTGAATTAAATTGAATCATACAAAATTTAGGGGACACTTAATCACAACACTACAACACCAAGCAAATTGCAGACCAGCAAATATATGCCAATATTTGAGAAAAGAGCCCCCCCTTCCCCCTCCCTCCCGTGCAAATTACAAAGAATTTGCCTTTGTATAACTATATTTTCATGGATTCTAGGTAAATGCATGTTTTCCAAAGGGTTCAAAGATGCTTGTACAAGAATGAAGAGAGTTAGATAGAGAGATGTGATATAATTGCAATTGATGAATGTCCATTAGACTATTAAATACTGTTTTGATTTCAAGCTGTTTGTTGCTGAGTTATCAAGTTTGTTTACCCCTATCTATAGCCTTCACAGACCTCCCAGGTCAGTGTATAATTCTGATGACCATGACTAGTATTTAAGCCTAATCAGGGCAATAGTTCTTAATGTGTTTATCAAAAGGAAGGAAACGGTTTGTCAAAAGTGAAGATTACATCACCCTGGCGGTCAATAGAGGGAGCTATTCAAGATAATTGCGTGGAGTCCTGGCTATTAGTGATTCACTTGATTATGTAAGTTTGAGCAAAGGAAAAGAGTTTTAAGAGAGTCAAGAGAGATAGAGAGAGATAGAGAGAGATAGAGAGAAAGGGGGGGGGGGGTGGAGATGAGGAAATATGTAATGAAGAATGTTCTGGAGAAAATCTAGTTAAGATTTAAGAGGTAGAAATGATTTATAAAAATATACAGATAGGTATGTGGTGCATGAATGAGAAAGGGTTAAAGAGAAAAGATGTTGACTAAAAAGAGCATTGATTCCATTGAGCTAGTGAATGATACTTCTGTCTATAGGGGGAAATACCCCAACTTAATGATATGTTTTTATATAAGCGTGTTCACGGATAGCGACTGCGATTTTTGACGTCACAGGTCGAGGGGTCATTGCAGAACCAAACGCCGACTGTGCGTGCCGTCGATTTCGAGAAAGCTCATATCCGCCCGCTAGCCGCGCTGAACATGTACAAAACGAATGTAAATTCGTGTGTGTCGCCTGGCCTGTTATTATTCGCGTTGCAATTTCCTTCGTTTCCGATATAGATTACCTCCGATTTCTTACAAAATATCACCGTTATTCCTGTAAGTATGGATGATCAGGTTGATATATCCATAGATGAGATACGGCTTTGGACAGTTAGTGCCCTGAAAGATTTTCTTCGCAGCAGAAATCTGAAAGTTTCAGGTCGAAAAGAGGAGTTAGTTGCTCTTGTGTATGCAGCTAAGATTATGCCAGCCTTCGCACCACCGGCCACCAGCTCAGCCGAAGCAGCGGCAGAGAAGAAAGAAGAGTATGAGGATCTCCTGAAAACGCCCAATGGATCTCTACCGGACCCCAAAAGCCTGACCAACTGGATATCAGAGGAGAAAGGTGTGCAGAAATGGCCTCCAACAATGGCTTTCGACATCGGTAATTACTTGAGCAGCATCGACAACATTGACTTGAGAACAAGATTAATGGCAGACTACAAGGACCAGAAGGCCTACTCGTACTTTGCTTCTGGTTGGATGGGGGAGGTGGAATACAATGACATTAGTCCAGAGAGTGCATATTGTGTGTTAAGAGCGGACTGTACTCCATCCCAGCGGGTCCGTGATATTCCTTGGAAAGTCTGGGTTACAATTGAGAAGAAGAGTGGGAAAATTCACAGTGCTTTCTGTACATGCTTTGCTGGGTGAGTGTTTGTGGTGATTTCAAATTCAAGTTTTACTTTAACGTGTAAATGTGATGTTCTATGTAAGTCGATAATGCATAATCATGTGATTGTGAGTGATTAAAAATGAAACATTTACATTAGTATATTTAAATTGTTTATTTATTGTAGCACAAATCACTAGGAGTTGCATCCAATTTAGATGCATTTTTAAATACATCATAATAATGCTGCCGGGTCGTGTGCTGTCTGAAACTAGTGAAAGCAAAAAAACTTTAACCAAAGAAAGGTGAACAGTTGAGGAATTTTTGCTCAGACTTAAAGTCCTGGCACACGTTATAATATTTAAAACAGTAAACATTTTTTATTTGACGCATGCTTTTCATGTACTTCCGTCAAACATTTTCTTTTTTGTTGTTGTAAACTTCTGCAGGTTCAGCTCAAGTTGCAACCATGTTTTCATGTACAACTGTACTTACGTCAAACATTTTTCTTCTTTTCTCTTTTAACTTCTGCAGGTTCAGCTCAACTTGCAACCACGTTGCTGCTCTACTGTTCAAAGTAGATTTTGCTTGGCGACATGGTTTAAACAACCTTGCCTGCACATCAATGGCTTGTGAATGGTCGGCCTTTAGCGGACGGCGTGCTGTTGAGCCCAAACGTATCTCTGAACTGATGTGGAGCAAACCACAGTTCTCGAAGCAAGGTATGTAGTCATGCAGGAATTTCATCAATAAGTTCTAAAATGATTGAAGTTTGATTGAGAACAACTCACAATTGATCAATGTAGTGGTAGGTTAGCTGCTTTTCCAAAAGAAAATTGAAAATTGCTGCACTTGTCAATTCATTTGCAATGTAAATGTTGTTCACAATGCATTGTTAATTTTAAAATACATATATTTGAATCATTTAAAAGCCTGAAAATGTGTTTACTTATTTACCCATACATAAACAAAAGATGATTTTAATATTTCAACCCCTTATTTATTTTTGTGCAATAAATTTCTTTCTCTTCTTGATTGAAATGCAGGTTCTTCCAAAGACAGTGAGGGCATCAACCCAAAGGCTCGACAGCTATTTTCCCCACTTGGTGCCAGGTCAACATCCAATCCAACATCAGTGACAACACTCACGCAAGCACTCTTCCCGCACTTTGAAGATGCAGCTGTCTTCCAGTGCATCAACATTCAGCCATCAACAACCGTTCAACAGAGTCATGCTGATATTTACACAGATGTGAATGTTCACCACGAAGAGGTAGCCGTAGCGAAGAGTGTCCCTTTGCCCTTGCCTTTATTGGCAAGTAATGCTGGCTCTCTACAGGAGTTTATTGCCATGCTGCCAAGTTACTCCGTTGATGAAGTACGCGACCTGGAGGAGGCAACTCGTGGGCAAGCTGATAATGAGGAGTGGATGAAACATCGCAGGGGGAGGGTGACTGGATCAGTGGCCCATGCCGTTATGACAAAGCAGCGGTCAAAAGACAAAAAGGGAGAAGAGGTGAACACGGCCTCACTTGTGAAGAGGATCTTGGGGTATGAAGGTGTCGACTCTTCATTGCCAGCCTTGAAGTACGGTCGCGAGATGGAGGAGGAAGCAAGGAGTGCCTACGTGCGGGAACACAAAATAGGTCACCGACACTTTGAAGTGAAGGATTGTGGACTGTTTGTGGCAGGAGACAAAGTTTTCCTCGGAGCAAGTCCGGATGGCATAATCAAATGCTCTTGTTGCGACACCGGGGTCCTGGAGATAAAGTGCCCACACAGCATCGCCCACACAAAACCATCCAAGGACAACCTGATGTACCTGAGTTCTGGAGATGGAGTTGGTGTCTTGGAACTAAAAAAGTCGCACCAATACTACAGCCAGGTACAACACCAGATGGGCGTGACAGGCATAAGATGGTGCCACTTCTTCGTCTATACCCGCCAGGGCCATGTGACCATCAAAGTTAATTTCGACGAGGACAGGTGGAATGAGCTAGTCGACAAAAGCACACGCTTCTTCCATGAATGTATTTCAAAAGAAATGATGGACAAAGAACTATTTGAACAGATGGGGGGGGGGGCATTGATGTCAATATTTTGGGAGATGTTCATTAACCAAATTTTCTTTTTTTTTCTAGATGCTGTACCATTAGTTTTATGTATTGACAATTTGGTATGAAGCCTTTTACTGAATATAATAGTTATACAGTAAACTCTGCATAAGTCAAATTTCTCATTACAGCAAAGAAAGTTTTCCCTTTGTAAAATGTTATTTAGGAATTGTTAAAAAACATGATCAACATGTATTGGTCAAGGAAATTGAGAAAATATTGTACTGCTGCGTTTTTGAGTGCTTTTCTTTCCATTTTTCTCAACTCGCGCAATTTTTCTCTCCCACTCACCCTCATTGTTTACCTACATGTACTCATCTCTCTTGCTCCATCTTGTCATTTGTAGAATTTCCCCTCTCCCTTTCCTCATTTCTAAAGTTGCCATGTTTTTTATGAATAACATTTCAAATAAAAATACCCCCTGGTAATACTGCTTTGTGAGATGAATGAAATTGTTATTATGATGCCAAAATCTTATCCAACACACACAATTCATTCTGAGAGCTTATACTGTACATGTAGTTCCACTCACAAAATAATAATAACATAATGAATAGGAAAAAGAGTTACAGAATGTATTTGTCCATTTAGTACATGTATTATCATTTTAATTCTCTCTCCAACGTGCACATTTTATCTCGATACAGTCAATGGTTTAAATCTAGTAATTGTACAGGGTACCTTCAGTACATGTATGTGGATAAAAATATTGTCAGTTTCTCTCTTAAAACTACATGTAGTGTCATCGATATAAGAGAATGTTTCATTTTCATGAGCGAGTATTCATATCTCATAGCAATACATGTTCCTTTTAATACAGGGAAAATCTGTAATAAATTGTTAAGTAGAATATCTTTATTAGCACTCCTTAATAAACAAGCCAACTTAATGAAGATTGTTGCTAACTGCGTCATAACTTTCGTTTTAGAAGTACAAGTATTTTATGTTTTACTAATTGTACCTACATTAGACCATTCTACTTGTGAGCAGAATATTTGGTACTTGATAGTTAATACAAATGTTTAATCCAGTTCATATGCTATCTTTGAAACATTAATTGAGGTAGTAAAGCATTTTTACATCATATGATATGGGAATAAATGAACCCCTTAATACACAAGTTAATAATGAGTTTCAGTGTCTCTATGATTCATTAAACATAACAAGTTTTGCTTAAAGACTAATCCAAAAATGTACAGTGGAAACTCAGTATGAGGAGCCTAGTGGTCTGATATAACAATATTTGTATGAACTATGATGATGGTTTTTATGATGATGATGATGAGGGTTTTGATGATGATGATGGTTTTGATGATGATGATGATGATGATAATGATGATGATGGAGCTGAAGATGAATACTTGAGATACTGACACTGAAGCTTGATATAACATAATAATTGTAAACAAATAAATAAAATATTAATTGTCAACAAATTATACATATTCAGATATAGGTTTTACACACTAAACTGAACTACCCTGGGAAACGTTTCACAATAAATATAAAAAAGAAAATTGGAAACTAAAAACCTATCATTGGTGTACATTGTAGCTTGGTACGAGGATTTGAGGGGTTGCCAACCTTTTTTTTTTTTTGGTGGGGAGGGGGAGGGGGAGCATTTATATAACTACAGTGTAGGTCAAAATAAGTGACCACTGAACAGGGCAAGATTGTTGAATGAGATTCCCAATTTGCTTGTGCCCCTCTGTAGCTGTACCACTACATCCTACTTGACTAATGGACGACGTAAGTTGACAAGTGCAGCACAAACAACAATAATATCATCAATTAATGGCACTAGAGTCACTGGTATAGTCTCCTTCAAGATCGCAAACCACTTCATCCTACCTATGGCACGTTCTACATGGATACGTGCATTAGCAATTTGTTTGGTCTTTGCCACTGCCATTGGGGTCTGTTGTTCTTTTCCTTTACTTGGAGGGGGAATATATAAAATTGCATGCCGTAGCAGGAGATCCTCTTTGATGACAAAACCTCGGTCTCCAAGAATGACATCTCCTGGATCTATGAGTTTCAGGAAACCCGATTCCCGAGTAATATGTACATCGGTCGCCCTTCCTCCCCACGCTTTAGAGAGGAATGAAATTGAACCGTTGGGAGCAATTGCGACTAGAAACTTTGCCGTGTTGTGATGTTTATAGTCTGACCAGGTAGCCGCTTGATTCAACAGATTTCTTGGCCGCTCAATAAAAACCTCTGTACAATCAATTGTACATCTAAGGTTTTTGTATTTAGCCTTGAGAGACTTAGGAATTAGTGTGCGGGTATGGATCTGATCAGGCCACACAACTAAGTGTTTCAGCTCTTGTGCTAAAAACTTGACCCAAGTATTAAAGATGTGAGAGGCTGTCGATGTTGACACGTTGAAAAGGGACGCAAGAAATCCTATTGTCAAAGCAAGGCGTAGTTTGAGCAGGACAAGTATGAACTCTTCCATTGAATTCAATAATCTTGCTGGGCCTGGTTTCTTGGGAGTACTGTTCGGCTTCCTTTTTGGAGTGCATCTTGGTGAAGTACCTATCTTTACACCTTTCCAGTACCTCATTCTGTGGACCTTTGGTTCCAGGTAGCCATGAAGAGCTTCTAACTTATCTTTGTTTTCGATGCCAGTATACCTGTTGACTGTACTATCAGACTTCAATATCATGCGATGGATATTAAATGCTGTGTTACCCTGCTTACTCTTGGCCTTCTGAATCTTCAATTTACGTTTCAACTTCTCAACCTGTCCTTCAATTTTCTTGATATGAACCTCTTTATCCTTACAACCTGCGCAGCTGGTAGTAGTTGAGAAGCCGTGTGAAGCACAGTAGTCATGGTCGTTGACTGCATTGGAAGGACAAACTTTCTTAGTTGGAGATTCAGTAAAAATGTTTTCCTCTACATCGATCTGATGTTCTTCCTCTACTTCCACAGACGTACTTGGAGCAAGAACATCAATCTTTCGCTTTCGTTTTGCCTTAATAACATCTTGGATTGGTGGTCTTACTTTTGGTGGTTTTCTCTGTGGCTTAGATACAGATTTATGTTCATAGCCAAGTCTTTCCGTTGGATCTGGCCAGGCAGGTGTTGGCTCGCCTTCTTTAAAATGTACCGAACATATTCTGTCATAAAACTTTGCCTGCCAGTTGCTACCATCTTCACTTTTTCTTTTCACGATCTTGATCCAGGTTTTGCGTTTTTCGGGGTCCTTTTTGTCAGATGGAAACGTAAAGAGTTTGAAAGGTGGTAGACAGATACAACTACCAAACTTAAGTCCATGTTTCTCGCATAGCTGTGCATACCACTTGTCTAATCTTTTCGAACTGTTAGAGCACCCGATGATGGCACATATTCTGACCATGATGAAAATCTGTAGGAGAATAAAAGACATAAAAAAGTTAATAAATAACCTATTTAAATTTAATGAACATGTTGACAACTAGCTCAAGGAGGGAAGGGGTGCATATCGTGCCTGTGCTCCATGCCCCCTGAAAGCCAAGCAGAATATCTTAACGAGGCAAGACAAAAAAACATGTCCATACAAAAAAATAGCATATTTATTTCATTTTTTCCCAGAAACGTTCTGGTTATAAAGGCATCCACAATTCACATATCATGAGAGTCTACACTTTGCCCTTCCAAAATGTACTAAAAATCCCTTCTTTTTCAACAATAATAATGATGTGCCCCACGATCCTTTCAAAAATCAATGGTCAAACATGTTGAATGTTGACTTAATTACTTTTAAAAATGCCCCTTATAGACGCAGGTTTCATTATTTGTCTTTAAAATCAATTAATTAGATTTTCTTTTTAATACGATTGCTATGAAATTATATTTAACAACTAACACAAGACCCAGCTAACATATGGCTAACTAGACTCCTTCGGTAATAATTTTGTTTATAAAGAATATCATGTGATTCATGATTTATCTCGTCAACCTGTCTCATTGTTCTCATCATAACTACATCATAAACTAGATCATATTTCCCTAGAAGACAAAAAATACAAGTTATATTTTGACCGAAATGAAAACCGCCACGCCGTAGCAGACGCTCCTTTTCAGGCGTCCCACATACTAAAAACGATGTGAGAGTCTCGTGAGTGTCGACAGGTGTTGTTGATAATTTCGGCGTAAATAGCATTTTTTTCTCCGTAATTCATACCAGAAAAGCAAATCATTATAATTTCATATCTACCTTTCGATGAAAATCGCTCCTCGGACAGAAAATTCGATGATTTAACAGATGAAAGAAAGTTTTTTGGCATCACAAAGGACACAAAAACTTTCGCATTGTCAACAACACGGGTGAACGATCCCAAACAAAGAAAGTGTCCGAAAGATTCTGCATTGACCTGACCCGGAAGCGATGGTTGGTGTACTCGCGCATGCGCAGATTCTATCCGTGAACTCGCTTATTGGTTGTAATCTTAAATCTTCTAAATAATGACACCAAATATTTTAAAAGGTCAATTGCATTGAGGTAAAAATGATATTTCCTGTTGCTCTGTCACTGAAATGGTACTTGTTTTAATTTTTGGCTATCTATATTCATTTTTATCTGATTTCATTTGTTTCTCCCTACTAGATCTTTAACAAGATGGAGATAACATAATGCCCTGCTACAGAATAGATATAAGATCAGCTTCTCAGATAATTCTCCATTTGAAGCTGATCTCCTATTGATTTCAATGGGAGGTTTTACAACATTGCGCATAAATAGTCCATAATTCATTAATTTAGGGCGGAAAATCTCTCCTTTTATTAATGATGTCCTGCTCATTTCATATTGTATGCAGCCTTTTATGAAGTACATTTTTTTTCTCAACAAAGTAGAGATGGTGCAATTTGGGAGATACTTAATTCCTTGCTAAATAATCAATTACATGTAATTAAAAGAGATTTGATTGACTGACGATTTTGAATAAGATTATCAGTTAATTTTTGTTTGGGTTTCATTCTCCTTTAGTTGCATCTATAGCTTTAGTACTTGCAAAAAATTGATTACTGTAGTTGCAAATTCAAGTTAATAATGCTCCATCCTTGAGTTTGCTTGTTATTGTATTTCTGTAGCATGTTTATTTGGAGTGTTTTTGGTGAGGTATTATGTTTTTGCAGAGGCTCCTCTTCTTTCCGTCTTTTGCATAAAAACAAAGAAAATCTGACATGGATTTAAGGCAGGAAGAGGCATATTATATGGAAGAGAATACGTCCAATGGGGGACATTGAAAGATAGTCTAGCATCAGAAACCTTATTTCCTTTTAGACCATCAAATTCTATACACTCTCTAGCTTGAAATCTCTGAACATTAAAAGAAAAAATTGAGATAATTTTGTTTGACTTATTTTATTCACAATGATTGATGAATTTAAAGAAAGAGAAGCAGAATACCTCTTTTGTGACAACTAAAAATTGGATTTTGTCAGTATTAGTTTAATTTGGTTCTTCTAATGGGTGCTTATGTTTTGTATCAGTTATTTTCATTGAAGTTTGAATTGATAGACTAATTGGATAGTGGATTAAATGAACCCCTTCCTTCCTGCCAGGTTCAAATTGGATATATGCCATGGGTTAACAAGAATTAGGAGAGAGGGAAAAGAAAACAATTATAAAATAACAAGAAATGAAGAAAATATGGATAGAGGAATAAATACAAATTGGAGAGGCAGAGAGGGGAAAGGGATGCAGAGATTAACGGGTAAGGAAGGATTAAGAGAGAGGAAAGGAAAACACACAGATAAAAATGAAATGCAGAATGAAAAAAATGTGAAATTAAAGAAAACTTAAGAGTGGGAGAGAAATGAGGTGAGCTACAGAGGCAATGTTAAAGGTCAAACTAAACAATAGAAATGGTTTAATGGAGAATGTACAGTACAATATTTTCTAATATATTTTGTTTGGAAATATTGCATGATTATCCTCTCCTCCTTCTCCTCCCCTCCTACTATTCTTCCTCCTCCTCCTCCTCCTCCTCCTTCCCCACCCATCCCCTCCCCTCCCCATCCCCTCCCCCTCCTCCTCCTACTTTTCCTCCTCCTACTCTTCTTCCTCCTCCTCCTCCTCTTCCTTCTCCTCCTCTTCCTTCTCCTCCTCCTCCTACCCTTTCTCTTCCTCCTTCTCCTCCTACTCTTTCTCCTCCTCCTCCTCCTCCTCCTTCTCCTCCTCCTACTCTTCCTCCTCCTCCTCCTCCTACTCTTCCTCCTCCTTCTCCTCCTACTTTTTCTCCTCCTTCTACTCTTCCTCCTCCCCCTCCTCCTCCTCCTCCTCTTTCTTCTCATCATCATCATCACCATCAGTGCAAGTATATGAATATAGTTATGATGAAAACAGATTTGATATATTGCTGAACAATTTGATACATGATTGTTACTAGGTTCTCTTTGCAGTGTCAAGTTTGGAGTGTTCCTACTTGATTCATAACGTTTCTTGCTTTATCTTAACGTTTCAACAGCTCTGGAAGTATGTAAGAGGAGAGTCCTATCCATCAGTCTACCATCCATTCCAGAGCACTTCACAGAGACGGACAGGACCATCTACATGTCTTCACTTCTCTCATTTGATGCCACCTGCATGGTAAGATGCGAAAGTTAAGATGCTCCCCAGGGAGTGGAGAATGTGCATACATTGTGTGCGGGTAAGCCTGAATCCGATGACCGGGGTAATCTGTAAAGCGCTTAGACGCATCATTGTATCGATGTATTGGGCGCTATATAAAAGCGGAATATTAGTATTATGACTGATGTAATAATTTAGGAGCACCAAGGACGTCATCATGTCACAGACATGAGAGTTATTATTGTCATAGTATTTGTGGTGGTGGCGGTTATTTTTCATTAATGGGAAATCCAAACTTAAGAGGAAACAACTCTAAAAGAAAACAGAAAAGTTAGAGAAGCAGACTGGTGAAGGTTTGAATGAGATCGGACAGAAGAAAATTCATGAACTTTTGAAAGTTGTAATCAATATACATTTAGGAACTTCATATTGGCCGGAACCGGTACTTTCACTGATTTAGTGCCGGACAACAGCTTTCCCATTTGTTCCAACACATACAATTCCTTGTAATTAAGGAGAGAGAAGATGTGAAATGTGAGGGGGGGGGGGGCTGTAGGGGATGAGGAGGAACAAACTATTTATCTGTTTATCTTTACTAAAGTGTTGTCTGTTATCAATACTTTTTACTATAACTCGCTCAATTTGAATTAGAGAGGGGTTAAAATGGATGAGGGGAGGCTTGCAACAAGCAAGGATTTTAGGGGACAAAGTACTTCTTCACTTCCTGTTATCTCTCTGAAAGTCTTGTCTATAATCAGTCATTTTTTGTTCAACTTTTTAATAAAACGTGGTTTGCCTCGATGAAATGACATTTATAATTGATAATTGGACATCAAACAAGAATAGAGACTTCTTAATTCAGTACAGACAGCTGTTAATCAACCAATCAAAGACAAGCTTGACCACAAATGGTACAATATTATTAAAGACCCCATCGGAATTGAAAAAATTAAATGTCTGCTCCAAATAAATATTATTAAAGACCCTATTGGAATTGAAAAAATTAAACAGATAAATTATATATCATCGGGGGGGTGACATGCTTTCGAGTAATAGCAATTTCAATTGCTTTTGTCACCCTTGACCAGCAGATTGTATCCTTCTCTCTTTCTCCTCTCCACTCTCCTAAAGCTGTTTGCATGTATTTTGAAATTTTGATGTATTATCTGATTGTTATACTCGTTTTATGTTCTCCGATTGGTCAAATAAATAATAATAATTATAAGTCATAGATTACAGTAATATCAATTAAATGCTATCTTAGTGTCTGTCAGAGGAGTAACAGCTACTGAAAATTAAAAATCTAAAGCTTTAAAAATTTGAAGTTGTTGAGCTAAAAACTAGCTATCGACTTGATGACATCATCTTATGTGGCGTATGCATATTCACAATGACTTTGCATTGATTAAGCACGGCTCGGCTCATCGCCTCAGCTATATAAGTGAACCGGTCAGTTCCACATGTCATGTCGTCACTGTAACTTCAGCAAATTTGACCCCTGTTGACCCGTAATTTGGAGAGGTGCAGATTTATTTGCTTTTGTGCAATGATAAAAGGGTAAATACATTTTACTCCTTTATGTTTGTATTTTACGTTCATTCAGCTTGCCATTGATCTGAAATTGTATTTTCATTGGATAGGGTCTTTAAAGATAGTTTTGAAAATACAAGCATCCTAATTCAGCCTAGACAGATATTAATCAATCAAATATTATTTTCACTCATGAAATGTCTAGCAAAACTTGACCGGATATTGGGATTGGAATCATATTACAAGCAAGGTTATCTTGCATTGGAAAGATTCTCCATATTGCCCTGAATTTCATCCCTCGACTTCCAAGGTCATCGTCCCTCACGAGGAAAAGCTCTTAAGGAGATCTAGAGAAGACTTTTGACTTACAACTCTTTCCTTTTTTGGCAACCCTCAAGTTATCAAAGCTACAATTTTGTTCACATCATTTCGGCAATATTGGCGTGTCCAGATATTTAGAGTGCAATTCAAGGTCATTGTGTCACATGGTTGAAAAAAATTCCTTAAAATTTATAAGTAGGAAAATCTACATGGATGTTTTGACTACATGTAGATGTAATTAAGAAAGACATGCGACTACACATATATATGGCCTCCTACATACATGTGACTACACATATATACGGCCTCCTACATACTAATTAGATCTATCATCTATGCCTGCGTGTACAGAGAAGAGTTTTTAACTTTATTCATTTGTTTATTTTATCTATTTATTTCAGATCTTTAACCAGAGTAGCCTGTTCAGTTATCAAAATATGAAACTATAACATTCATGAACAATAAACGACAATTGAAGTAGAAAATACATATAAAAGATAAAAAACAGAACTAGTCTTCCAAAGGGCTCTGCATAACACAAAACAAATATTGACATACTTCATAAAATACACAGTGTCTTGTTCAATACCTTTGAATGTTACTACAAATTTACAAACATAAGGATGTGATAATCAAGAATGGAGGGGGGGGGGGGGGGGGGGGGGTAGGGTGGTAGGGTATTGTTGTTTTTCAAGGGTAATCTTATTGTCTTAGAATGTGATTATGAGGGAGGGGTAACCTACAATTTTAAAAAGCAACCAGTCCTATAGCTCATTGCTTTATCACTTTATCACATAAAATCATGAGAAGAGAGGAATATGTTTCAGTTAGATTAAAATTCAAGGCTGCCGACAGCATATTTTGAGAATGAACTAATATCACAAGCATTCATCCAGCTGCCTTGATTATTAGTTCTACTTTATTTCAAGGCATTCCCGGCTTTCCTGGTCTCTGCATAGCGAAGAAAATCCTGAAAACCAGCCCAAATCCTGCCCGAGTGCATTCGCTCGTATTGCGTCCAGGATTATTCTATCACATGTGCTATCTAAAGCCCCATGCCACGGCCGCATTAGATCACTCTTCATCACGTGTCAGACCTAGTTGGAAGAAGAAAAAAAAACGTTATCCTGAATTCTCGGCTTTGCAAGGCAAAAATGCAGATAGATGAAAATATCATGTCCACATTACACCAGTGCTTTTCCAAGGCCAATTTTAGTTTGTATTATTAGATCATTAATCCCTCTCTAAAATATTGAAAATTAAATTTGAGTATTTAGCAACGGGTTTTTTAGAAGTTTCAAAGATTTTTGAGGGTAATATAACTGAATCATATATGATCAATAAAGTCAGAGAAAGTGGGACATCATGCCCTCCCCTTACCCCCCTCCCCTCCCCAAATAAAAAAAACAAACAAACAAATACATTTATTTAAAACAACATCACAATGGTTAGACTTTATAGAGCAGCTGTAGTAAAATGCCTATTTGTGATAGTCTCCACCCATAATAATTTAGACTAAACTTGATACATTATGAGGGATGAGGTTTATATCTTCAACCCCTTCTATCTCCAATCAGGAAAGAAACCATAGCAGATGCTTAATCACAACAGTAACATGTATCTGCTCCCAAAAGTATCTTTTTTAATCTTTCATCAACTTTAATGAATTTATTTTGTTTTGTTAATTCTTGTAACCATAGATGAGTTAAGAAATGGGATGCCTTCCTCATTAATCAGCACACTATGTGTTGTGCACTTTAGCACTTTTTCTACAAGGTAAATACCTAACTAATTCTGCTCTCAGAAGTTTTGTGAGCTAATGACTAAAACCAGTCATCAGAAACTTGACTCAAGTTTTATTTTTGCTGCACCCCTGACGAAAGAGACTTGGGGTGAATAACGCTCTTAATCCAAGGGATATTGATCGCATCCACGATATCAAACCAGCACCGACTTATTCACTTCAAGATTGCTAGAGCATTAATCATCACAAAGGAAAAGTATGAAAGAGAGTCAAAAGGAGAGCACTGAAAACAGGGAGTCTGATCGGTGATAACATAAAAGTCAAAGTCTGCTCCGGGCCGAGAATGTGATAAAAGGGTTGATCAGTTAACGGGGTGATTAAAAAGTCAGGACTTGTGCGACTAGGGATTCAGAGTTAGGAGAGGTCTGAATCACCCGTGTCGGGTTTAAGGGAGAGTCATCAAGAAAAGGGGATGTCCCATGATTCAAGTCTTTGGCTTGTTGCAAAGTCTAAAAGAATTCTCAGATGGTGTGTAGACTATGAAGTAGATAATACCCTGTTGCATAGTATTGGGTCTGCATTTATTTCAAATAACTTCAAAAAATTGTGCTTATTTGACATGCCACTATTGGAATCAGGTGGTAACAATCCATTTGTTCTTTATTATTAGTCCATAAAGAGAGAAATCCTTGTTTTGTTAAACAGAAAATAATAACAAGGCTCCAAATGGACAATTTAAATTAAATTTCTTCATCCAGTCAATATGACAAGAATAAGGAAGGAACAAAACTCATGCACCAGTTGCATGACCAAAGTTACAAACCACCTCATTCAGCATCGTCCCATCTTCACTGAGAATACATCGGCTGATCGATCGAGGTGTAGTTTTTGGAGCGCTGCCATCCCAGAATGCGGTCGAGAATTGCGTGAGTAGGCTTACTCGCCAGGCCAGTAGCCGCAAACGGAGACTTCCTGCGTAGGACCCGAACGAAGCCTGCCCGGCGCTCGCTCGCAAACACTTGTCGCACGCTGACGCACGTCCTCTAACAACTGGTGCGCTATGAGTCACCAATAGAGGGCATGTGTCGAACGAACGCTAGTACCACAACCTTAGACGAAGAAATGACATGACACTTTTTATAACCACAACTTTACCTGAGAGCCACCTGGGAGGCTGAAATTTCAAGTTTTGGGAAGTACTTTGAAAGCGTTAAAAGGAAAAATGAAGATGGTAATTGTTTTAAATATCTGATTGAATTTTAACTGAATCTTCCCCATCATTTCTCGACTTTCATATGAGAAAAAATGACTAAAGGAATTAATTTGCATACTTTTAAAGTTTGAATGAATGGTTTGTCTTGCATGAAACAGACACAAAAGAAATGTAATAGTTGGTCCATAGTGGTAGCAATACCACCTTCAAAGAAACATGTATACATGGACATGCCAGTTGTGAAACTCTTGTCTAAAGTAGATGTGAACTTTGAACTTTAAACTCTGAACTCTGACCTGCATTTTGCCAGTCATTCAAGATCAACTCTTGTCCTATCCTCTGCATACATGTATCTACCATTGCATGGAGTAGTGAAATAATTTGTTAATCAGTGTATGAATATACTGTTGTTTTTTGAAGTCACAAGTGTTATTGACTTATAGTGATCACAAAAGCCATATATCCACAGAGTTTTGCCAACTTCGTTTCATTTGGTCACAACATGGCGTACATTATTTTGTTTTGTGCTCGCCCAACAAAGTAGTTGTGCCCAACTCAAACCGGGTTTGCCAAACTCTTCTAATCCATGGCTTTGGTGATCACCTGTGTCTAAAGGCCACCTGTCTTTATAGACTTCATTTTTGTTTTCACATGCAAGAGTAGTGTTTATTGTCAAAACTTGTTGTGCAATGAACCTGTATATGACAAGAAACTCCTTGGTAAAGACCACCTCTCTTTGTGGACAACTTTTTTCTCTGTTTCCTTTTACAGTCTTTATAAAGAGGATTGCTAATTCATTTTAATTATCAAATGTGATGGAATACGATCGCAACTTCTTTTGTACAATCAACCAAAGGCAATCTCAATGTTGTTTGGTCAGGGCAATTATATTACATAATCCCCTAGATCTACAACAACTTAGAATCAAATTAATACATTTAAAAAATCAAGACGAAATCGGATGATTTGTTACCTTTGATTCTTGTTTTATTAGCTGATCATCTAACAACACGTCATCTCTTGGAATTAATATATTCCAATCCAATAATTTGCATATTCATAACAATATCCTTATGCGTCACCTTTTGAAATGTCTGAAGATGGCAATGGCGTATTACACAATCCAAAAATGATTTCTATAGGATATGCATTAGGGTATTGAAAACGACCTTGAGTTGATTTTTTGAAATAGTTTCGATCCTGTTATAGGCAGATATGAACTTTAGTTGGTGCAAATGTATAATTAAAAGTTTTTTTCATTTGCTTTTAAAATAAAATTCAGGGCAGCTAAATTTGGAAAGAAAACAAGTTGAGTAAAACAGTGTTTAGATTCAGGTCATCTTTACAGTATACAGGTCCTTTTACTGCAGATATAAAGAGAGTAATACATGTAGATATGTGGTGAAATAGACGAACAAAGAGACAGATAAGACGGACCAATAGGCTTGTTAAAATGAAATAGATGAAGTGAATCTTTATTGAAAGATATTGATAAGTGAGTA
Organism: Strongylocentrotus droebachiensis; assembly: GCA_035222895.1. Lineage (NCBI taxonomy): Eukaryota > Metazoa > Echinodermata > Echinoidea > Camarodonta > Strongylocentrotidae > Strongylocentrotus > Strongylocentrotus droebachiensis. The sequence continues at coordinate 339,568 of JAVYIG010000251.1, read as the reverse complement.
AATAAATTAGTGAAAAGTGAAAAAATAAATAGAAAAATTGAAAAGATGATTCTTGAATTGATTGATTAAACATTCAAATGCATGATGGCAAAAATATAGAATGTCTTAGAAAAAGAAAACAACAACTCAAATGAGTTGTTTGAGGATAATCAAAACACCCAAGTAGCATTTTATAACTTCTTGATTGATTTACACACCGACCACAGCCCTCCTTTCCTTCCTCAGTCACCTTCAAAATTAAACTCCATTTTTTGTTTCACTTTCACATTTTTGAAGTGCCTTTTACCCCCTTTATCCCTCATGTGATTTCATAAACCAGCTTTCCCCAGAGCCCAGTGGTCAGTAAGATCAATCAGGTTCAATTATATTTGATGTCTTCATCCTGCAAAGTGCCGACATCTTGTTACAGATATGGCAGCCCAACCAACCCCTTTCCCTGGTTACTTAGCAATGCATCCTTCGTAAGTGATGGACCATAACCATTGTTGTTATTTTAGTGTGGGTCTGCCATTTTTTTTAAATGCGGTATTTGGATAAATTAGAAATTGTTGCTCCTCACTCACTCAAAGTTGATTATCTTTGAATGCAAGCTTGGTGTGTTTGTGTTGACTAGATCATCAAAAGTAACTCTTACTTTCTTATTTATAAATTAGAAATGTGTTGCTCCTCACTCAAACAGGCCTGATAAAAACCTGATTTAAATCGGTTTCCCGATTTTTTCCTGATTTTTTCCTGATTTTTTCTTTTTCTTTCCGATTTAAAAAAAAAAAAATCCAGATTTTTTTTTTTTTTTTTTTTACCAATTTTTTTTTTCTTCCCTGTTTTATCCTGATTTACCTGATTTCCTTCTTATTTTCTCTATTATTCCCTATTTTGCCCTATTTTTTCCCAAATTTTGTCCCAATTTTCTTACTCGAAAGGGGGGAATGTTGTTAACTTGTTAGATGTCATTTTTTTCCACGCGAATCCTCTTTTTTTTTTTACTCAAGGGGGGCGTGGTTAGTTTAGTGCTCACTATCACCCCTGCTCAAAGTTGATTAACTTTTAATGCAAGCTTTATGTGTTTGTGTTGAATAGATCATTATAAGTGACTATTGCTTTTTTATTTATAAATTAGAAATGTGTTGCTCCTCACTCAAAGTTGATTAACTTTGAATGCAAGCTTGATGTGTTTGGGTTGAATAGATAATCACAAGTGACTATTGCTTTCTTAATTGATTAATAAATCTATCCTATTAATATTTGAACCAAAACCGATTGTTTTCCTTGGCTCTAGCTGTAGTTTTCTCTGTTGGTTTAGAAATAGCTGCCACGTGTGACTTCATTTTCACAGTTCAAATTTATTCAAGTTTGATACCTTTATTTTTCTGCAAATGAAATTTGAAATAATTCTTTTTACAGCACGGTGACAGTGAAAAACATGAAATCATGGATCTCATCACAACTAAAGCCCTAATTTTAATATAGGAAGTCAAAACCATTGATTTTGTCTTGCTCCCTATTATCTTTTCAACAATGCATTGATAAAACTTCAATAATACATGTACTTTCATTGCTTTTTATTTTGTTTGATTTCAAAATGTTGAGTTGCTGTCAATAGCATTGATAAACTTAAATTCTATTGTGTATTTTCTCAGAGGCAATATCTTACTCCAGCAGTATCATGCACTCTTTTTTATATAAAACCTTTGACATTCTATGGTGAAAGGCTTTGCAAGGCAGGTGTAGTATATTTCTGAAAAGATGATTAAGCACTTTATGCGAGAACATGCGCTCCTCCTCCCCCCACCCCCTTTGATTGAAACAAAACAAAACAAAACTTTGATGTCTTTCTTTCCATTGACTTCAAACATTGGTCACCTGCAAACCACAACCCCTCCCAGAATTCCTCACCTGGGGCCCCCTCTCTCCTAATGTCCCCCTTTGTCTGATGCATGCACCGCTATTCTCATGTGGAGGATTAAGACGTTAATACCTTGCTTTCTATTACGTCTCTCTCTGACCTCATTTGTTCCTGAACACGCCTCTCTGGTGTATAGTGGTTAATAAAGACCTGTCCAAGTCTATTTAGGCTGATGTCTCAATTCTCAACCACGAGGGCGATGTTCTGTATTTTGGCGATATCCAGGTGACCGGTAACAAATTTCAGTGGTGAGTGTGTGGGGAAAGGTCAATATACTAGGAGACATTCAATTGCTCTGAAGGATTCTTGCTATTAAGACTGGACTGATCTAGAGTTATCTGGACCAACCTCAAAAGAACACATAATTGGAATAAGGGCAACCAATGTAAATTGATTCATCTTTGTATTTCTCGGATGAGTAAATAAACACCTCAATTTTTCAGTTGAGAGCCAGAAGGGCATTAACCCTGTGTGAAATCATTATTTTGAGTTAACTAATGACCCCTCAGCTATGAGCAGACAGCATGTGTTTTTTTGTGGCTTAATTATTGTACTTCAGGCATTTTTTCCATGACTGGATTGGTCAAAGGCAATCTAGAAACAAAAGGAAACTTGATTGAAAAACACACATTAAAGCATTATGTCATTCCTGCTGGGCGCGCTGTTTTCTGGCAACTGATTTTTTTTTTCTTCAACTTTTGCAAAGCTACAAAATCCCTTTATATTTTGGTTGAGTTGCAGGGAAATATTTACTTGGATAAAGCGGAAAGGGCAAAAAGTGGCACAATTGATTTAATAATGTTATGCCCTTGTGGTCAATTTGTTGCCCTTTTCTATTCCTGCATTCCTTGAAATTGGGAGTGAAATTTGGAAAGAAAATCAGAGACAAGCAGGTGTAAGGATATCAAAAATATAAAATATAGAATGAGGAGAGTCAATGGAGGAAGAGAGAGAGCGAGAGATAGAGAGGGGAGAGAGAAAGGGAGGGAGAGAGACAGAAACAGAGAGGGAGAGACAGAGAGGGGGGTGAGTGTCAGCAGAGAAAGGAAGATAAAAAGAATTAAAGGGAGACAGATAGAATAAAGAAAGGAAAAAGAAAAAAGAAAATGAAAGAACGTGTGATAGAGAGAGAGAGAGGGGGGGGGGGGGTCATTTGGAATTATAGGAAGAGGGACTTGTGTAGGGGAGCAAGATAAAGAGAGTAAAGGGATGGGGGGGGGTGACTGGATGACCACTCACACCCTTGGTATAAGTCATTAACCTACACCACGAGGGTGTACTTAAAAGTGATTAAATCACTAACTTAGTTAAATTTAAACAAGTGGTCAATTAGCAACTAAGCATTGACGCCTCATATTAAACCCGTGGTAAAGCTGATAGACGCATCCAATGATATGACTCTTAGGATTGACTATCCCCTAGTGATCTGGGGTTAACAAATAAATTAATCCTACCCCCTTTTCGCAACTCAAGAATGAAAAATGGACTGGTTGAATTAGGGCCTTCTTGAATCCTTATGTCATATTCACAAGAAACATAAATCAGTTTTTCATGTACTTGTACTGATGAAGTTACAGCTCAATTTGGCTAAACATAAATCCAGACTATTACAATATTTGGCAAAAATAATTAAAAGGTGCTCTTAACATTCTCCTCTACCAGTTGCTACATGATACTCAAATATCTAGTAGAATCCCATTTTACAATATAAAAAAATTAAAACAAACACAGAGCATTTCAATTAATGTGACATGGTTCAAAGTTTTATAGTCCTTCCCCAGCCTGAATTTTGCAACAGAATTCAATCTTATACTCTCTGGTTATTAAAGGTAATAGAAAGTTTTGGTATAGGGTCATGAATTTGGTTCAAATGAATATATTGGAAGCATATGCGATCCTACAATATTCAGTGATCGTTGTCGCGGTTGAAATCGAGTCTAAAGTTATAAAATTGTAAATAATACACTCTTTATGTTGTATAGCTCCCTCTCAAGGTCAAGATAACAATTAAGCTATAAAAGAATGTTTCTTGACTAAAATCGACCAATTAGCTATTCCCGTTTGGAAACTATATAGCACAACTACATATTCTGAGATTTTCATGTTCGCAGCTACTATTGTATGGCTGTAGGCGCTATTTGAAATTTATCAAAATTTACCGGGAGCACCGGTAAATTTTTATATTCAATTTTACTCAAAAGCAGAAGTGTTTCAGGAGCTAAAGTTTCTAGTGCTTATACAGAGCTGCCAACTAGTACGGATTTCCCGTAATTGGTACGGAAATTAACGACCATTACGGAATGTTGTTTAAAATTACGGATTTAATTTTTTTTTTTTTTTTTTTTTTTTTTTTTTTTTTTTTTTTAATATTTTTTTTTTCCCCCATTTTTCCTGGAAGACTGTGTTGTGATGATATGAAACTCATTATTTAACAACTTTGTGTGAGTAAAATCACCAAAAATGTCAGATAATCATGTGTCTGTGCAATGTTGGCGTGTCGTTTTTATTAGAGTCATAGCGCCGCATAGGAAATTACTGATTTATACCCAAAATTACTGATTTTGAGCCTTGTGATTACTGATTTTCGGTTCTGGAGGTTGGCAGCTCTGCTTATAATACATCCACAGGGGCATCCAAATATATCAAAATTGTAAAGAATCACTATCCACTCAATTTTCAAAATTTCCCAAAACTTTGTATTACCTTTAATTAAAATTTCCTTTGCTGTACAATGTGTATGATAATAGGAATCCTCTGGTGTTGATTCTGTTTGATTTTAACTGAATGTGATGGATAACTTAAAACCCTTTTTTGTGTACAGGTGTTAATTTGTACATAGGAGTCACGGATGAAATGATATGACATAGAATTTGAGAAGTGAATGTACATGTAGTCATCAGTTTAAGTAGGAAGGGTATTCCCTCTTCTTAATTGTTTTGGTGAGTAACAACCGACTGTCGATTGAGGAAGGGTGGGTATATGTATTCACCCATCCAGTAAATGGTGGATACAGTTGTGTGCCCCTCCTAGTTTGTCGATTTATTAAAGGATGGGTACAGTTGCGTGCCCCTTCAAGCTCATATATTTATTAAAGGATGGGTACAGTTGTGTGCCCCTCCTAGCTCATATATTTATTAAAGGATGGGTACAGTTGTGTGCCCCTCCTAGCTTGTAGATTTATCAAAGGATCGGTACCGTTGTGAGTTACGGTATCTGGGCCTGTGTGTCAAATGGCTTTCAGTTTTCATATTTCTTGGATGGAGTCTGTCAGTTTATCTAGTGGAATAACTGTGTACATCTTTATTCAAGAAGTATGAAGATAGTTCACCATTTTATAAATGGAACATAAAAAGTTACATTTGTAGAATATTTATATCATCAACTTCAAGAGTCTTTAATTTTGAAAATACTGGAGAGAAAAAAAATTGATAAAGGTGTCTCTTAGCCTTATGAAGAAATAAGTAATGGAATAAAGTATTCTGTTGGAAGTGTGTTGCGGACTCCAATATGTCTTTGATAGTTTCATTGTATTTTGTAAGAAGTGTAACAATTTTTCTTCTCTCATTTAATGACTCAAATATATTGAATGATAGATTAATACAGCTTCTTAATTTTGCAGCAATGGCTTGCAGTAGAGGGTAATCCCATATAAACTTATTCTTTGAACAAGGAACCAAAGGAAAACCACCCTGCTTGCTTCTTAAAGACTTGATCCATTTAAGAACTTAATCACCAGATTAGATTATCCCGATTAGCGCAATAATTAGTTACCCACTAGGACGCGGATGGTATGCTGTGACAGGCTAGTCATATCTTTAATTGATGACTCTTACATTCTTTGTGAGAAAGGGGTGTTCCACTGTCAAAAGATAGTGACACAGATATTGTAATGATCTCTTTGATAAGGAAGAGTTCACATCGAATCAATAGGCCTGTCTTCATCATCTTGAGATTGCCAGATAGCCCGCTATTTCTGATGTGGGAAATAATCCCAAAGTTTCAAATCGCGTCTTCATTAGCTCGAGATTTGACCATGAACCTTGAAACTTGAGTTCGAGATATTTTGCTCAGCGTTTGAACACAAGTGCGAGTCTTCGGTCTGGTGAGGACGCACTGGACAAATAGCGAGATATTTTGCCAAATAGCAGGATATTTTGCCAAATAGCAGGATATTTTGCAAACTAGCCCAAGATATCTTGGGATGATTATCTTGACCAAATATCCCGCTAATTGAAACTTCGGGCTGATGAAGACGCTAATTAACTGGATAATTTGTGATCGGGATAGTTCAAATAGCGGGATATTTGGCAATCTCGAGCTGATGAAAACAGGCCTATTGGGCAGTGTCACAGCTAACATGATTATCTTTAGGTTGTATCCATACGCATAGATAATGATTTATTACCATTGATGACGAGAGGGGTGTTCCACTGTCAAAAGATAGTGACACAAATATTTGTTATTATCTCTATTAAGGTAGCTTTCACATCTAAAGATTGGACAAGTCAATAAGAAGATGACACAGCTAAAGTGATTATCTTTAGGTTGTATTCATATGCAGAGATAATAATTTATTACCATTGATGACGAGAGGGGTGTTCCACTGTCAAAAGATAGTGACACAAATATTTGTAATTATCTTGATTAAGGTAGCTTTCACATCTAAAGATTGGACAAGTCAATAGGCAGTGACACAGCTAAAGTGATTATCTTTAGGTTGTATTCACACATGTTTGTAGAGATAACAATTTACTACCACTGATGACTTGTGCATTTGTTTATGAGAGAAGGGTGTTCCACTTTCTAAAGATCGTGACACAAATATTTGTAATTATCTCTATTAAGGTAGCAGCGTTCACATCTAAAGACTGGACAAGTCAATAGGCAGTGTCACAGCTAACATGATTATCTTTAGGTTGTATTCATAAGCATAGATAATGAATTATTACCATTGATGACGAGAGGGGTGTTCACGATTATCTTTAGATTGTATTCATACATGTTTGTAGAGATAAGGAATTACTCCCATTGATGACTATTGCATTTATTTATATGAGAGGGGTGTACGTTCCACTTTCTAAAGATCGTGACACAGGTGCTGTAATTATCTCTTCAGGTAGTGTTTATAGCATATAACGAGTCAATAAGACGATAACAAAGTAATTATCACTAGGTTGTATTTATATGTAGAGATAATTGTTTGATTTTCATTGATGACTATATTGCATTTATTTATAACAGGAGGGTGTTCCGCTGTCAAAAGATGGTGACAAAGCCATTGCAATTATCTCTTCAGGTTGTGTTCACACCTTGACATGGATGGTAACCTTAATTGACGTTTTGAATTTATTTTATGAGAAAGAAGCTTTTTTGATATTTTCGTCTTCCACAGGCTTCATTATTTACAAAAAAAGCGACAAATTCCATCATATATATCCACAGATATTATGCAAATATTGGAACTTCAAGAAAGAAGTCTTGCTCTATCAAATGATGATGATGATACTATTAAAGCAAGTATCTCCCCCAAAAGATGATTTGTCACTTTAATTGGATGGGGGGGGGGGGGGGGGGGGGGGGTCTGTTGACCATTTTCTAACAAGTAGCTGACACATTTTATAGCAAGCAAAAAGAAAAGAAGGTTTTCAAAAAGATGGATTTGAAGGTAAGGCATGAAAACAGTTGGATATTCCTACATAATTCAGGTTTATCTTTAATTTACATGCATTTTAGATACTTGTTTATTAGATACTTGTTTATGATAACGCGATAACATGATTACTTTTACTTCATAAAAAAGTTTTCTTCACAAGTTTCACAATGCCATATGAAAATCATATTACTGTGTTGGGCAAAGATATAGTTATTTTCTTTCCTCCAAATCTATGTCAAAGTTCTGTTTGTCACTCCATAGAAAATAATAGGATATCCTGCTGAATTCCATGTAAATGCGTGAAGGATACCATAGTTCATTGACTCTTCATTGCATTAATCACACTATCAGGACAAACTGGAGCTTACAGTGAAAATGATCAATCTTCTTACTTTTTTTCAAAGAAATATTTCAACATCTAAAGGAAATTCCCAAGGATTTTTAGTTAGGAAAGAAGTTGCTGAACTGTGGATATTCTAAAAACTTGTTAAAAGAATACCCAAATTACATATGAAGTCTACCAAGGATACCATTAAGTAATTGGGAACTTGTGCTAAATTCAATTTAGATTTCATATAGATATAATGTACTCCGTCGGATATGATGTAAATCTGTAAGGCCTTTCACTTATTGCTATAAGCATGTACTCACTTTCTTTGGAGTCAAAGAGAAACCATTTTAAATGGAAACAAAAATGTGGTCTTTCTCTACAGGCGGTCACTAAAGCAGGTTTGACTGTAGTATCTATACAATCACTATACTAGAAAACTTAGATAGTATCTATTAATATCACTACTAGAAAACGTTACTTATTAAAATGGCGTTCAAAGAGAACAGAAAGTGGCATAACTCACTGTGTTTCAAGGTAATAATGTATGAATTGATCTGTATGGGTTGTAGGATGGGATATACCTTTCACACTGCTTCCTTGCATTTCGTCTGTCTCTGATATGACTGCAACAGCTGATACAAATGACCCGTAGACAAATCATCCCCTAATTGAAGGGTGGAAACTCTAGGAAATTAATCACATTCTCTTATTTTGGGTCACTCCTGGGTGATAAATACTGTTTAAAAGCACAAGGGATAATTGATACTGTAATGTTTTTATTCTTCTTGATTGACATATCATAATTGTATTTGACAATAAATAACATTGATTAATATCTAGTTAATTGATTCTATCAGAGTGCATACCTATAAAAGTGATTATAAATAGCTTTAATGACAGGTGATTCCTACTTTAATTTTTATGTCACCATTTAAGATCTAAAAATGCAATAACTCAGAGCTTTTAAAAGAGTAAATGACTTTTGCCTCTCAGAACACAATATGCATGACTCTTTTCCTACAGTTTTGAACAGGTAAGTTGTTATCTTTTTTGGAAAAGAAAAGAAAAAGTGCATGTATGCAAAATATAATTTCCTATATTGTATAAAACATCAATATCATCGATAAAAAAACTACTTTTATTATTATACCTGAATGTTAAAAATCATTTATATTGTCAAGGTATAAATGCCTTTAAAATAGTGTAAGTGATGAAACAAGAAGTTGAACATATTCACTGACCACTAAACCTTTAGATCACTCTCTAAGAATTTCTAAACCGCCAGGAGTGTGTCACTCAAAATTACAGGAAGCGTTTCGCTGTAGAATGGCGTAATTTAATGGAAACTTTACACGCAAACGTCAGTCTGACACGCCGGCCAGTGAAAGTGATATGAATAGATTGTAAGGAGAGAATAATTGTGATGAAGGGAGATGTGTAAGTTATCCAACTTTGAATATTTTTGTTTATAATGTAACATTGCAAAAGTAATAAGAATAAGCTTTTGATGATATATGTAAGTTAAAATGTTAGTTGTCTGTCAAGTTTTGTATGGGATTAGTTCCTGGGGCACCCCAAAAAAAGATGAATCACAAATGAAGTAGGTAAATAAAATAAAGGATGATATTGATTAAACCTATGGAGACTTTGATTTTGATTAAATGTGACTTGGTATTGTTCTCCCAAAAAACAGATTCAACAAAAATTCTAAAATGTCAAATGGAGAGAAGGAAAGAAAAGAGATGATCATACTATTTAAGAAAGATTAATTCCTCTGGATGTGAAACTCGTCAGAGGTAGGAAAGAAACAGATGTGAGAGAGACAAAAATGAGACAACTGGAAGGATAAAAGGAAAGAGAAAAAGGAAAGCAAGAGAGATGGATGGCAAGCAAATACAAGCAGGAATAAATTGAAACAAGAAATATATAAATATTTATAGGTTGACAAGAGTCGAGGCATATTCATTCAATTAATATTGCCTATTTGTTTGAGTGCTCTGCCATAAGATGTCACAATTTAATTGGATTTTACACGCAAATGTCGGAACCCCTGGAAAAGAGTAGGTCTGAAGCAATTTTTTTGGCAAAAGATTCAGTCTTGGAAATCTTAACAGCTGGTCCCACTAAGACAGAAGATATTAAAAGAGGAAGACCTGATTTACGTCTTCCTTTGTTGCTGTTATGATTGAGTAGAGATAGACAAAATTGGAAGAAGCAGGAGAGAGAGAGAGAGAGAGAGAGAGAGAGAGAGGGGGGAGGGTGGGGGGGGGGTGTTATACAGAGATGAAGTGGAAGTGAGAGAGAGAGTGAGGGAGAGAGGGGGGGGGGTAAATGAAGTGGTAGTGAGAGAGAGAGAGAGAGGGAGAGAGGGGTGGGGGGGGGGTAAATACAGAGATGAAGTGGAAGTGAGAGAGAGAGTGAGGGAGAGAGGGGGGGGGGGGTAAATGAAGTGGAAGTGAGAGAGAGAGAGAGAGGGGGGAGGGTGGGGGGGGGGTGTTATACAGAGATGAAGTGGAAGTGAGAGAGAGAGTGAGGGAGAGAGGGGGGGTAAATGAAGTGGAAGTGAGAGAGAGAGAGAGAGGGAGAGAGGGGTGGGAGGGTAAATACAGAGATGAAGTGGAAGAGAGAGAGAAAGAGAGAGAGAGAGAGGGGGGGATGAAATGGAGAGATATAGGGGGGAGCAAACAAAAACAAAACAAAAGAAAGAGAGAACTAATTAGGTAATGTTTTTAATAAACTAAAAATTGTTTTAAAAAAAGCAGGTTAATCAATGAAATATTGGGAACAGAAACATAAGGACGGGGAATAAATGTGTTGCAAGATATTTTTTTTTTTAGGAGATTGAAGTCATGTTCCCCCCCCCCCCCAAGAAAAATGGAGGGGGGGGGGGGAGTAGACTTGAGCTAAAGAGAGAACAATATTCTAGCATACAAAAGAATATGCCATTCAAATTTTTAAAACCACTTATCATGCAATGCACAAGTATCTTACTTTCTTAGATTGATCTTTTGCTCTTCATTTTTTTTTTTTTACTAAACCTAATTCACCCTCATTTTTAAATAATCGTGTTCTTTATAAAAGATTTCCTGAATCAAATATGACTAGGTCTTACCCAAAATAGTTCTTTGGGAAATCTGATGTCACTGTCTGCATATTCCAAGGTGAAGTCCAATAATAATTGATTTTATTAAAAGATAAAGAAAAACAAACAATAATCTTATTAGTTTTTAACTGTGTAAAGCCAATAAGCAATTTATAGCATGATTGACAGTGCAATAGCGTTGATTCATCACTTCAACGAGATGATATCCCGCTAACCGATTTTCTTTCTAGTTTGTGAAAGGATAAGGTCTCCCTCGCTAGATCCCGTTGAGCGATTAGCGCCCTGTGGTTTCCAGCGCGCTCAACAAGGATATGTCTAATTTTGAGTGATTCGCCAAGGATTATGGGTGGCTTGTCAACCTGTTCAAAGCGAGGACGAAAGATTTATTATTTATTGCCGTTATTCCTTTTCCTCCAAACAAGATCTAACTTTCTTTTTTTTAGGGGGGGGGGTGCAGGGAGAGTGAGATGATGAAGGTTATATATGTGAAAAGGAGGATGCACAAAATACCAGATGTATGCTACTACCTAGTGCATAAAATGAGCTAGTAAGGGGATATAGTAATCACTTCAGAGTAAGTTTTTTAATGTACCGGTAGTAATAACGAAGTATTATCCACAAGAATTTAGAGCAATGATGCATAAATATAGTTATCACTTCAGAGTAATTTTTTTAATGTAGTAATAACCAAATATTACCCACAAGAATTTAGAGCAATGATGCATAAAAGTAATTTAGTTGGCGTTTTTATTTGCTTACCGGTACTCACATGCAATCTCTCACTCCCAGCACACTTATTAAAAAGGAAATGAAATTGTAATTTTAGACTAAGTGCAATTTTTTAAAGTGTTAATGATCGCACAATTAATGGTAGACATGATTATTATTGATGTGACGATATGTATGGCACTGGAAATGTAATTTATCACTGATGACAGCTAGGATGATGATGATGATACTGATGATTGTGGTGATAGTTTTATCCATCTTGGCAATTTTCAATAGTTATGGTAATGGTATACAAAGAACATTACTATCTTAAAATTGATGGTAAAAACTAGGCAATCATCATTTTCCATCCCTCGGATAGGACGTTAAATGGAAGCCCTGTGTACTAGAGTCACCACCTTTGCATGTAAGGAACTCACTGCACTATTCGTACAAGAGGAGGGTGAACCCCGGTGTAGTGATCCACCTTCACACACCCCAATCAGTCATACCGAGAGGAGAGATGCAAGGGTTACAGTGATTCAGTTTGCTGTTTGCCTCCCAGGCACAGGCGACGCCAAATACTTAATAATCAGTATCTTTTTTTCTTCATATGTGATTAATCCCAAATCATTTCCATCCTTGTAGATCCGTGCCACCGGAGGACTTCTGAAGTTCCTGGAGAAGAAGAGGATTGGAGTGGAGTTGGAGCGATCTGATGTTTCCAGTCCAGTCCTGAACATCAAGACATTTTCCTTGTAAGTCAGGGGGGAAAAAGGTTATGTGCCAATCGCAATGATTTTCAAAAAATCAGCTCAAGGGCGTTAAAAATTCATTTTATTATTATTATTATTATTCCTAACAATAACAAATATATATTTATATTGACATTTTTAACATGATGGCAAATAACCAATGACTGAAGCAGATAAGAGAGAAAGACAGATAGAAAGAGAGAGAAAGATAAAGACACATAACGAGAGAGACACAGATAGAGAGAAAGACAGAGAAAGATAAAGACACATAAAGAGAGAGACACAGATAGATAGAGAGAGAGAGAGAGAGAGAGAGAGAGAGAAAGACATAGAAAGAGAGAGACACAGATAGAGAGAGAGAGAGAGAGGGGGGGGGGGTGTGGGAGGAAGGGGGAAGGGGCCATATGTACTATAAGGATTAGAAAAAAGCGGAAGAAAAAAAGAAAGAAATTCATAAGTGGAGAAATTAGAGACAAAAAATATCCTTCGTATTCTGTGCCTTGTTTATGACACATTGCATTTCCTGAATCTCCCAACCACCAACATTGTTTCCTGCTGTATATCCTAATATTTTAATAGGAAAGTGAGTCAAAACCAATGCCTGAAATAAATAATTATTCAATGTTTTTGTTCTTTTGTAACTTCCTCATTCATACAGACCTCTACACAACCTAACCATAGTTCCGTCAAATTGTTTTAATTTTTGCGTGGTGATGGTCTTATATTGAGTCATCGCTTTCATGAACGAATGGAAGAGCAGGGATGGAGAGAGAGATAGAGAGGGTGGGGGGGGGGGGGGGGGAGAAAGATAAATTTATGGATGGTTCAAAGAAAACAAGAAAAATTGCGTGAGGGACGTTCTTTTTTTATAACTTTTTCTTCCACCAAGTTCAACTTTTTATAGAGCATGGATCGTTTTTAATTATCTCTTTAGCACGACATGTGCTTTATGACAGTCCATCATCGCATCATCACTCCAAACTTCTCATCTTTCTTTCAAAATCCCAGAGCAGAAACTATTTTTGACATGTGAAACTTCCGCATGATTCTTGACCACCAACAAAGTTTCCTTCCAGGTTTTAGGAACTGATGAGTCAGGAATATCCATAACACATTTATTATTATACTGAGGCAGTCAGAAGGAAATTGTTTTAAAATATGGATTAGCAACCTTCTAGCTTTAGGAAAATGATATATTTTGTAGAAATTAAGAATATGGAAAGCATTATTATTCCTTGGCTGGTACTGATATATGCTATTGGCATATGGTATGCAGAACACTAAAAGGGCGTAGAACTACATACAAATGAGAGTTAATGCCCTTATGGCTCAGAGTAGATGATATATGAACCCTCTGCCCATGGGAACCGGGTAATCCCTGTATTATGTCAATGGGCATTAGAGAATTCAGTAGTCATTGAGTTAACATAGAAAATTAACAATATGGAATGCAATATTCCTTGTAAGGTTCTGATATATGCTATTGGCATATCGTATGCAAAGCACTAAAAGGGCGTAGAACTACATACAAATGAGAGTTAATGCCCTTATGGCTCAGAGTAGATGATATATGAACCCTCTGCCCACGGGAACCAGGTGATCCCTGTATTATGTCAATGGAAATGTGAGAATTCAGTAGTCATTGGATTAACATAGAATATTAAGAATATGGAATACATTATCCTCTGGGATGTCTTTATTTGTTCCCGTGCTGTCATTTTGGCCATTCATTTTATTCATTTCAAACCACAGGCCAGGTTGCATGGTCAAAGGCATTGCTTTTGGTAGAAGTGTTTCTATTCTGGCGGTAGTGATGATTAATTTCATTTAAATTGGGCCAAAAGTTGAAGGTCACAACAACAACAATAACCGGGAAAAAAGAAAAATAACAGTGATTGATCTTTGTTGTCCTTTAATTTGGAATACTTGGGGAAAACCCATCTTTCAATGTTTGTCCTTTATGTGCTAATTTCTTTTAGTTTCTATAAAGGATTGTTTTTGTGCATACAGGTGAAAAAAACAAGGAAGTGGCTACAACACCAATCAACGTTGTTTCATTTTCGGTTGACATTTTTGTTTGCTAATGAATGAAAATGGTTTGTTTACATATACAAACTACAAGTACTAATAATTGTAAAGATCATGTGGAGTGCTTGTAAGGGCTACACAAACTTATTTTGTGTACACAAGAAACCGCAGAATGATAACAAAATTGTCTTTTTAAGGTTTTTCAAGCTACATTTAAGAAAGGATTGTATAGCTTATTTGTGTCCAAGATCTTCATTGAAACACAGGCCTTATCAGGGAAATGAAGTTCACAACACATCAGAATTGAAGATCCTTTTAATAATAACTAAAATTATTGGGACTAAATATGGTGTAAGAAAAGTATTCATGGCTTTGTATCCTTGGAAAAGAGTTTTTTTTATATCCAACTATTATTGTTAGTATCAAATTTTTGGAGTCATAATTACTAGCACTTTAGGTTCAGTCAAAGTTTTTACAGTTTTACTGTAGTGCTAAGGAGGCAAGTATTATGCTTGTATTAAACTCTTGTGGACTCCAGTCTCTCAATAATATCAGAGGGACCTCATGTAGGTAATGTAGAATGGTTATTCATGCATTTTAGGGACACAACGCTGGTTTAATCTCTAACATAGGATTATAAGGTTGATAAGATAGTTTCCAAAATTGTCCCTACATGCATCTACCAAGTCCCTCTACCTTCTACGGATGAAAGTTTAAATGAGCACTCTATTTTGATGTCATGCATTATTTTTAAGCTTTGTTGGTTTAAAAAAAATTCTGATTGTTTCTCACTATCTTTGAACAATCTTTAAGAAATGGCTAGTTCCAAACCTCTGATGATAAAGATTTTGAAATGATAGATGGTTGATGGGCAGTCAGCCAATCAGTTGATGAGTATAGGCCTGTCTTCACTAGCTCAAGATTGCCAAATATCCCGCTATTTGAACTATCCCGATCGCAAACTATCCAGCTAATTTGAGTCTTCATCAGCCCGAAGTTGCAATTAACGGGATATTTGGTCGGGATTGTCATCACAAGATATCTTGAGATAGTTTGCAAAATATCCCACTATTTAGCAAAAAATCCAGCTATTTGTCCGGTGCGTCTTTACCAGACCGAAGACTCGCACTATGCGCGAACACTGAGCAAAATATCTCGAGCTAATTTCTCAAGGTCGAGTTTCAAGTTTCGAGGTCGAATCACAAGATGATGAAGACGCGCTTGATGTGATGTGTAGGGGTATTTCTATTTGCTATTATGTCTTTGCCTCTAGGTTATCCTTAATGTGTTCACATCTTGATCTGATTAGGGAGTTTTAGAGCCATCCTGATTACCTGTACTTCAAGATGAAAGTAGTTATTACTCCATCCTTGAGATGACAATAAGATTTATAGTGAAGGCTATGCATGTAGACTGTCCTCATCCTCTCTCTCTCTCTCTCTCTCTCCCTCTCTCTCTCCCCTCTCTCTCCCCTCTCTCCCCTCGCTCTATCTATCTCTCCCCCCCCCTCTCCCTCTCTTTTCTCCTTCCCTCCCTCCCTCCCTCCATATCTCTTTCTCTCTTTCTGTCTGTCCCCCTCTCTCTCTTTTTCTTTCTCCCTCTCTTTTTCTTTCTCCCTCTCTTTTTCTTTCTCCCTCTCTATCTCTTCATCTCCTTCTCTGTCTTTCTCCTCATCTCTCTCTTTCCTTTCACTTTGTCATCACTACCCCACCCCTTGCTGTCCCTTTCTTCTTTCTCCACCTCTCCCCATAAAAGGGATAGTCTTCTTACTCCAGACTCATTTAAACTAATTTTCAAACAAAGAGCAGGAGAAGAAACTCTACCTCATCAGATGTTGCCCATTCCTTGACAAAATTGACATGTTGAAGTGGCATTGAACGTTTCTTGATGTTTTGGCACAATCAATGAAAAGTTAGAGGGCATCATTCGTAAGCACAAATCCTGTACTTTGACACATCTACCCTTACTTTGCCTTGAATATAAATAAACCTCTTGCTATGTAAGAGCTTTCACATAGTTTTGATTCTTGTTTTAATCCCTGCCACTCATTTAAATCTGATTCTCTGCATTTGGAGGAGACAATGGGATTACCTTCCATGTTTTGATAACATCAAATCGAGGGAGACATTTTGTTGAATACACTCTTCCACCTGCTAATCTAAAAATGACATACGATGTTGTGATTGTACGTATGTCTTTAGTCGGTGGTCAATTATGGGAAATCTTTTGACGACTTTAAAAAAAAATTATTTCTAGAAAGAGATTGTCATAACTAAAACCTTGAGTGTTGTTTCAAAATTTTGAAATGGGTCTGGGGTTGCTTTTTTGGCATTTAAAAAGGTGATTTGGGTCTTTTTATGATTTTTGAATTTAATTGAATGCCATTTTCTGTACTAATTGTCCCCTTTTCAGTCTGTAGACTAGAAAAATGAATATGGAATTACACCACACATTCTGTTTGGTACAATATTCTGCCTTTATAAAGTATAATGAATAAAATTGTAGAAGCTGAATTGTAAAACTCTATTTCACATTCTTCTGTTAAAGGTAATACAAAGTTTTGGTATTGGGTCATGAATTTGGTTCAAATGAACATATTGGAAGCATATACGATCTTACAATATTCAGTGATCGTTGTCGCGGTAGAAATCGACTCTAAAGTTATGAAATTTTAAATAATAAACACTTCATGTTGAATAGCTCCCTCTCAAGGTCAAGATATTAATTAAGTTATAAAACAATGTTTATTGACTAAAATCGACCTATAAGCTATTATCGTTCGGAAATTATATACCACAACTACATACTCTGAGATTTTCATGGTCGCAGCTACCATTGTACGGCCGTAGGAGCTATTTGAAATTTATCAAAATTTACCGGGAGCACCGGTAAATCTTTATATTCGATTTTTCTCGAAAGCAGAAATGTTTTAGGGGCTAAAATTTCTGGTGTTTTTAATTCATCCACAGGGGCATCCAAATATATCAAAATTGTAAAGAATCACTATCCACCCATTTTTTACAATTTTCCAAAACTTTGTAATACCTTTAAGAGCAAGAAGGGTCTCTACCCAAACACTCATTGCATTTGAGTTAAAGCCCTTCTGGCTCTCAGCAGATAACTTCCCATTCAACCAACCAAGGTCATGAACTCTAGAGATGGATAGCGTGACTCAATGAGTGACTGACGGACAAGGAAAGGAGGCAGGGTGGGATACGAACGAGGGCATTTGATTCTGGCCAAGTTAGTGTGACTCGAGCGCCAAAAGGAAAGAGTGTAGCGTGCGGAGGAGATTACTGGCGGTAATTTCATTCAGAAATTTGTGCTAGTTTTTTCTACTTTTTTGTCTCCTTTGTAGTAAGGGTCGCTGGGTTCCGTGAGATGGTAGGAATCCGTTATAAATCATTTCCGCGTTGTCACTCAACACGATTGAGGGGATATGAGAGGGAATCCCCGTTGGGATGTTGGCTCAGCTTGCATGTTCCCTCATCAATAACCCATTTTGCTCCAGCGTGGATGGACTTCCTCTTTCCATCTTCATCTCCGTCTTTCTGTCTCTCTTAGTGTCTCCATATGTGCATCTCTTGTTCCTTCTCTCCCTCCTTCCCTCCCCTCCCTCTCTCTCTCCCGCTCTCTCTCCCCTCTCTCTCTCTCTCTCTCTTTCCCCTCTCTATCTTCCCCTCTCTCTCTCTCTCTCTCTCACTCTCACTCTCACTCTCTCTCTCCCTCCCTCTCTCTTTCCATCTTCATCTCCGTCTTTCTGTCTCTCTTAGTGTCTCCATATGTGCATCTCTTGTTCCTTCTCTCCCTCCTTCCCTCCTTCCCTCCCCTCCCTCTCTCTCTCCCGCTCTCTCTCCCCTCTCTCTCTCTCTCTCTCTTTCCCCTCTCTATCTTCCCCTCTCTCTCTCTCTCTCTCACTCTCACTCTCACTCTCTCTCTCCCTCCCTCTCTCTTTCCATCTTCATCTCCGTCTTTCTGTCTCTCTTAGTGTCTCCATATGTGCATCTCTTGTTCCTTCTCTCCCTCCTTCCCTCCCCTCCCTCTCTCTCTCCCGCTCTCTCTCCCCTCTCTCTCTCTTTCTCTTTCCCCTCTCTATCTTCCCCTCTCTCTCTCTCTCTCTCTCTTTCCCCTCTCTATCTTCCCCTCTCTCTCTCTCTCTCTCTCTCTCTCTCACTCTCACTCTCACTCTCACTCTCTCTCTCCCTCCCTCTCTCTTTCCATCTTCATCTCCGTCCTTCTGTCTCTCTTAGTGTCTCCATATGTGCATCCCTCGTTCCTTCTCTCTCCCCCTCTCTCTCTTCCCCCTACGCTCAGCATATAACTATTTCCTTTTATTCATGTTCATTCCCCTTTTCTCTTATTTTCAGTTACTCTTTATCGTTCTCTTCTGAACATCAGTTGTTTATTACTTTTTATTTACCTTCCCAGAACTTTTACAAACTCGTGTCTCCTTTTTTATTTCTCTTTCTTTCCATCTTTCTGGCTGATTATTATTATTTTTGTTTTATTTATGTAAAAAAAAACCTTATGTAAGTTCATTCCTTAATCAGCCTCATTTGTCTATATCTCTTCCTGCCCACCTTTCCCAAACACCTTGTTTCTTTGTTTACCCCTTCTCTCTAGTTCCTGTACTCTTCTGTGAATTTGCTTCTCTCTATAGATCTCTTCCTTCACGTCTTGCTCTATTCATCTCGTTCTGTCATTGTAATCTGCCATGAATCATATCTGTCCCATCTCATGTCTACCTCTGTCATATCTCTCTTCTCTCGTCTGTATCCCTATCACTCATTCACTCTCTTCATGCTTGGCCCTCCTCTTTTGCCTTAAGTGTAGGTTACCCATCTATTGTTCTTTATCAATGACATTTAGTCAGTAAGATCAGAACAGATCAAAAAAAGAAAAATGGTTCACAGATAGGATCTCTTAATCAGAGAGGTCCTTTGAATGTTCTTGCATCTCATCTTTCCCCCTACATGTATATGTATACCCCATCCCATCTCTCTCCATTTATCCTGCTACATGTATGTAAAACCTCATCTCTTGCAAGTTTTCATTTTCCCTTCCTCCCACTCTCTATGCCTCTCTCTCTTCCACAATCCCTCCCGCTCTCTACACCCCCTGCCTTCTCCCCTCTTCTTTCTACCCTTCTCTTTCTCCCCCTCTCTTCCCTACTCTCCCCTCCTCGTTTTCCCCTACTCTCTCTCCCCTACTCTCTCCCTACTTGTTCTTCCTTTCTCCCTCCTCTTTCATGACCACCCACCCATCAATTGTCATATCATTGATGCCATCACTAAAATCAAAGAAAACTTTCCCCCGTCTCTGCAAGGGATGGCCGAGGGAGGGATTGACAGGCCTGAGAGAGATGAGAAGAACCCATGTTATGGATCATTTCCTAGCTGTCATTCATCATCATCACTCAAATATGAGGGGAAGTCCCTACTGAGATCAAGAGGAGCTCCCTGCCAAACATATAACCTCTGTAGAGAACCAGAAGGGTGTTGACTCTGTGTTAAAAGTATGAGTTATCCCCCTTCTGCCTCCAAGCAGAGAATACCATCCCAATCATATCCTACTGTCTTTCTTAAAGGGGAAGTCCACCCTGAAATTAAGTTAGTTTTAATAGGAGTAGAAAAATGAGAGAAACAAGTCAGTGAAAGTTTGAGCAAATTCCGATTAAAAATAAGGAAGTTAGGATTTTTTAAGTTGTGATCAATCAAACACAAATTGGCAACTCTATGACGTAAAATGCGAGCTCAACTTCCATTTGCTTTGTACTAAAAAAATCTAAAATTTTCATTTTCCCTCAAGAAAAATTTCAACCATACATGCACCCTAAATATAATAATTGCAAATATGTTTTATACTCCCCCTGCAAGGAACAAATATATATTCCGTCATCAATAACGAAGAAAACATGATTTTATGGAATATTATGCACAAAGCAAATGAAGGAGAGCTCGTATAATAAGTCACAGAGTTGCCAATTTGTATTTGATTGATCACAACTTCAATAATTCATAACTTTCTTATTTTCATTCAGAATTTGCTCAAACTTTCACTCACCTGATTTCTTATTATTCTGCCTCTATCGAAACAAACTTATTTTTGGGGTGGACTTTCCCTTTAACATTTATTGTTGACTTGTTAACAGATTCAGAAAGTAAACGTCTGTATCTAATGTCAGAATTTGTATTCGCCCCCTCCCTCTCAATTTCTTCAATCATAGTCATCTGCTGTGTTACCCTTTCATCACTTTGTAAGGGGAAGACCCCTATAAAGTTTACCGCACTGGGGGTAGTATTAATGCAAAGTCCGTGGTATGAGCTGTAAAAAAAAGGGAAGGTGTATAAAAGTAGAAAAATGTCAAGCTGTCTAGTTCTTTTGAAATGGTCAAAATTGTTATGTTCTTGATTCTGTTGGTGTTTTTAGTAACCTTTATATTTGGAATCATGCATGTTTTGCTTCCTTCCTATCTCTTCTCTCTCACCCCTCTCTCTTTCTTTCTTTCTCTTTCTCTCACTCTCTCTCTCTTTCCATCTTTCTTATAATCTTTCTCTCTTCTTTTTATCTCTTCTTTTTATCTCTATATGTTCTCTCTCTCTTTCTCCCTCTTCTCTCATCACTCTCTCTCATCTCTCTTTCAAATCCTCTCGCCTCTCTCTATCTCTCCTCTTTCTCATAATCTTTCTCTCTTCCTTTATCTCTATGTTCTCTCTTCTCCCCCCCCCCCCTCTCTCTCTCTCTTCCTCTTTCTCTCTCCCTCTCTCTCCCCCTCTCTCTCCCTCTCTCTCCCCCCTCTCTCTCACTCTCTCTCTCTCTCTCTCTCTCTCCCACCCCCCTCTCTCTCTCTCTCTCTCTCTCCCTGTGTCAGGTCCGATATGGTAAGCATTGATGTCAATACATACAGCAGTCTTCAGATCTTTCAGAAGGAGAGTCACCCATCCGTATATAAATCTGGTGGCAGTGGCGCTAAGGAGGGACTGAGTCTATTTGGTAGGTTTCAACTTATTTACCATTGAGTATCTAATATGATTCGTATATTTCTTATCCTCTCTTAGGTTAAGTATTTATTTAAGATTTTGTTCCCTCTATCCAATCTTTCTCTCATCAGGGCCCCATAACAAAGAAAAGTTTTTTTTTTGATTGATTGCTGTTTTTCAATTGAAAGCTGTTTTTCAATTGAAAGCTGTCTAAAAATTGATTGATCGCAAGATCAGTTAATCAATTGTACGTTCAATTGCTAAGTTTTGTGTTATTGGTGGAGCCCTAGTCTTTTCTCCAATAAAACTGTCCTTTTCCTTTTTTTACTTTCTTTTATTTTCATATATTTCATTTTCTTTTCTGCCTTCAGCATTATCAAAACTATTATCACCAGTAATTGCTGCCATTACTGTCATCATTATCATCTTTATCTCTATCCCTATTCCAATTAATAGGATCATAATTATCATCAACTGTTTTACTTTAACTTCCATCATCACCTCCATCATCTACATTTCCATTATTGAATGCATATTAATAATAATTTATATCATTACCTTAATTTTGTAAATATTTTCCTTTATTCTACATCGTAATTGATAATTTATTCATACATATAGGTCCATTGTTAGGATTTTAATGAGATAGTTACCCTGAACGAAAACAAGATTCATTAGAAATTTAAAAATAATATTAGACAGAACAGAGAAAGTGAATAGTTACAGATATGTATATCAAAAAGAAATTACTGAATAAACATAGATTATTTTCATATCTATAGGAAAATAAGGAATATCATTAATTGGTCTTCTGTCCATTTTTTTGGTGGGGGGAATGAAAAAGTTGAAAAGTAGTATTCTTTGAAAGAAGAGTTTAATAAAGAGATTAATTCATTATGATGTTGATCATAGAATTATATTTCACTAATTTTCTAATGAATTATTGCAATGTTTAGGGGTCTTGAACAGAACAAGATCGGTCATTGGCAGTAGGCTTATGAGGTAAAGTTTAGTTACTTTATTTTTATCATGTTTAACTTATGACGTTACTTTGCTATTTTTCAAGTTTAAAAGTTTATTGTTAGTTTTGCTCTCATAATCATTTTCTTTGGGTAATAAAAGTTCCCTTTTCAATGTCATGAGGAATTGTATACATTAGCTTACTGACTTACTATCAAACCAATTACTTAAAATTCTTAACTGTTTTCCAAAGTGCAAAGGTGATTGTTCTAGGTTTAAACCGTGGTTTATTTACCTTTAAAGTTGAATTTTTGATACCTGTGCATTTGCATGTATATTTCAAGTTCTTTTGATTTTTTTTTAAATGGAAAAGAACATCAAGAATGATTAAAATTGCCCCCGCCCACTCACTCGCTCACTCACCCACACAGTATGAGAGAAGGCCATGGCTTTGCTAAATAACATGGGGTGGTTATCGCGGTGTGGGGGGTGGGGGGGGGGGGGTTGTTTCTTTGACTGTTGTTCCTCACTTTCTTTTCTAGATGCTGTTGAAATATTCGATTCTTTCTTATTGTACCTTTTTTCCCACCAGCAAGGTATGGGTCAAATAATTTCACAATCCCACTTAATTGTTGTGAATAGGAATTTTTTTCCAGGAACTAGTAGATTCAATTTCTCCATTGTAAAAACAATTTTACTTATTGGTTTTCTCTGGAATTCATTGGAAACTGGGTGTCCACTGGAAACAGTTGTTCCAATATCCGCATTAGAAACTACTTGGCAATTGCTTCAAATGCAATTACCTTTTTCCTTTGACAGGACAAGAAAATTACCAAAAGTGAACAAAATGAAGAAAAAAAGGTTGTAAAACAAAAAAAATTGGTATACGAAGAAGAAAAAAAAAAAAAAAACTTGAAAGCTATAAAGGAGTCATATGCATGGTTTATCAAATTA
Source organism: Strongylocentrotus droebachiensis (assembly GCA_035222895.1). Classification (NCBI taxonomy): domain Eukaryota; kingdom Metazoa; phylum Echinodermata; class Echinoidea; order Camarodonta; family Strongylocentrotidae; genus Strongylocentrotus; species Strongylocentrotus droebachiensis. Next base: position 316,193 of record JAVYIG010000251.1, on the reverse strand, counting down.
AAGCACAATAAAAATAAAGTCATCCTTAGAATTTGATAGAGTTTAGCTGGGGAGGCCCATGCAAGAAGGCTGACTCAAGTCACCTCATTTAATTTCTTCCCTTTCTTTGTCACGTACCGCGTCTCGCGTCTTAACACGCAGCTAGAATGACTCTTTGAGGTGAGTCATGCTTCATTCATTAGTGTACTTCCCCCGTTTTTAATGAGTGGGACCAGGGGTGGATGGATATCCCCCTCTATGGCTCATGCTGCCAAATATTACCCTTCCTCCCCTACCTCCGTCTCTTTAGGCTTCATCTCCAGACCCAAATGAATTATGAATTGGTTTTATAAGAGTTTGGAAATGTATATCTTGTTTGTTTATTGAGTTCTTTGTGGATTTATAGAACAAATTATATTTCAGCACTTTGACTTTTATCTATATGATTTGTTATTTTTTTTATTTGCTCATTTGTTCATTTGTTATTTTGTTTAATTGTGATTTTGTTTAATTGTAATTTTTGCCAAAAATTACCCTTCCTCCCCTACCTCCGTCTCTTTAGGCTTCATCTCCAGACCCAAATGAATTATAAATTGGTTTGATTAGATTTTGAAAATGCACAATTTGTTTGTTTAAGAAGTTCTTTGTGGACTTGCAGAACAAATTACACTTCAGCACTTTGACTTTTATCTATTTCATTTGTTATTTTGTTCATTTGTTATTTTGTTTAATTGTAATTATTTTTAATTGCAATATTGTTTATATTTTTTATTTTAATTAGAGCTCCTCATTTGTTGTCCAGGGCTCTCTGTTTTTCAGAGCTCATATTCACTCACTGCTCCTGTGCATTTTTTTAAATTTCATTAGCCTCAATCCATTCAGGGCGTTGTGGTGTACACACACAAAAAAAAACTTTTTGGTTGTAAGAAATGGAAATATTAATCCTTCTTTAGTGAGATTACAAATGTAATTGGTCAGTTTGTCAATAGATTTATATTAACAGAATACAATGTAGAACAAGTGATATTTTTTTTCTTCCAAAAGAGAATACACATTGTATTTAAAGGCAAAAAACAGCCTCATTGGATGTTTTAGAAGATGTTTGTAAAGTTTTTAGTTGATTAACCATGAATTTTTTAAAACCTATTTTTATGTACCACAAAGAAAAAAAGAAACTTCATCCAAAATTTAGTACAAGATTGAAGCCCTGTGACTTTTTATGTCCTCTTGGTAAAACAATCAGCTGGAATCTGCAATTGAGATTTTGTGTGATAATTGCTGACAGGGAGTAGATCTTAGGATACTTGTGTAGCTAAAACATTACAATTTATTCTTAGTAATACCATTTTTGTTTTAATTGCTTATATACTTACAAGCATATACATGCTTTCTTAGCAGTCAGGGAAAACGAACAAAAATATAAAGCTAGTGTTTTTAACATGTCATTGTACTCCTCCGTCATTCTGCATTGGAAACGTATTCTCAGAGAGAGAGTTCTCCTGCATGACTTTGGACAAAAGATGGGGTAATTCAAAACTAATACATGATGAACGACTATTCCTAGTTATTCTAGGTTATCTCATTGCGATCTCATACATGTATTTATCAGTGAGATTTAGAAAGAAGCATTTTCTATAACACTTGTAGATTAAATAAAAAATAAATATATTGATATTAATATCTGATAGCAGAATTATAATTGTTGTCAGTGCTTTGACAGATATGTTATGTACGTGAAGTCAGGTAAATCCACTCATGGGTTTTCTTCACTTCTTACATTATATAGAAATCAGGAGAGTGACTGTACTGTTTTAAACAAGAGGTGGTGCTGTTTCTTTTTGGAGGATGGAACGATGAACTCATGTTTTTAAATTCATTAATCAGTAATAGATAATCAACTTTTGAATCCTTAAATTCCATCAATTTTGCTCATCGATTTTGTTGATGTCTTAATTTTTTTCTTATATTATGATCTTATATCATAGTTAATAAATACAAAATTAATTAAGTCTTTATTTTATCTTTATAATACATGTAGTTTTAATAAAGGCTTGCTGCTATCAAAAATTACATTTTTAATGAAGCTTTATATATGCTCTGACATATGTTTACAGACTATGGTTCTTGCGACCGTCTCGTAATCTGGACCTTCTTCGAGAGCGCCAGGAAGCCGTTTCTTTCTTCTTAAATCCAAAAAACGCTGAAGTCACTGGATCACTTCAGAATTGCCTCAAGAATGTTAAAAATGTTCCGGTAGGTGGTAAAGTATACATGTGTTTTCTTCGAAACGCATCCATTTCTGTCTTGTTCTTTATATTTGACCAAAATTTGCACATCAAGGATGCCTTTTCTAATTTACTCCAAGTGCTATGTTTTTTCTTCGTAGAAATACTCAATTGTTTTCTATTTTGCAATATTAAAAAAAAAAATAATGATCTGTTTCAGCCAGTCAAACAGTGACCAAGATGATTAAACTGTCAAATCCAGTAGTCACATTTTAATATTTTATATTAGACATTCCTTGCACTGATTATTACTGTCTGTTGAGCATTGCTAAGGTAATCGCAAAAGGCTTCCATGGGAGTATTTGTATTTGTGTTCTTCAATATAGCATATTATCATTTGATCATGTAGTCATTAGAATTGTATGTACAATGTCTATTTGGGGAGATGTACTACTACATGGGATGGTCCTGTGGGGCAAAAAGATATTCATTTGGTTATGTGATATAACCCCCTACCCCCAAAAAATAACAAGCGCCCGGCTCCCGTATCAGAGCCTACGGCCCCTATTCTACTCAAATTTATACCTGACGTACAGCTTAAGCTTTTGCAGAGGTGTTATCGTATGATAACAGTGAAATACGATAATGGGATATCGCCTCTAAAGATATGATTTTTCATATCCCCCCCCCCCCAAAAAAAAGAAGAAGATTTAAATAGATTTAAAAACCCATAAAAAAACGTGGCATCGCATAGAAACATGTACAAGTAAAACCTCGCAAACCGGACAAAAACTTTGATTTACAATTTTCTCATGAAATGTTAATAAACAAGCTAATATTTTACTTGATCGTTCTTACCAGTAAAACATTTTTCTGACATTTTACTGGCCTGGGGCCAACGGGCACGTGGTAGTGTCAAGTTTTTGTAAAAATCTGATGTAAAAAAAAAAGGATATTCAGTCTGTTTTTTTGAGGTCTAAAATTTCCTTTGTTAAATATGATCTTACGTCACATCTTGGGTTTAATTGAATTAGTAACATACAGGCCTAAGAGAATAAAAGAATGAAGTTCTCAATGGGTTAACATTTTGTCTTATTTTGTTTCAGAGAATCTTCAAACAAATGCAGCAAGCGCAAGCCTCCATGACAGACTGGCAGTCCCTCTACAAGGTAAAGGGCATGATTAGATGATAATGATAAGAAAGAAATAATATTGATAGAAATATTATTAATATTAATAATGTTAATAATGATTATGATAATAAACGTATTATTATTAATACAAATATTATTAATATTAATAATATTAATAATGATTATGATAATTACAGTAATATTGCTACTACTACTTCTACTACTACTACTACTACTACTACTACTACTACTACTACTACCTCTACTACTACTACTGCTACTACTACTACTACTACTACTACTACTCCTACTCCTACTTCTACTACTACTATTCCTACTACTACTACTACTACTACTACTACTACTACTACTACTATTATTACTACTACTCCTACTACTACTACTACTACTACTATTATTACTGCTACTACTACTACTACTACTACTTCTACTTCTACTACTGATGATGGTGATGGTGATGATGATAGTGATGGTGATGATGGTGATGGTGATGGTGATGGTGATGGTGATGGTGATAGTGATGGTGATGATGGTGGTAGTGGTGGTGATGATGATGATGATGATGATGATAATAACAATAAGTAACAATTTACAGACACCAAATCAAATATAAATAACTCTTTTCCTCTGTACAGACAGCCTACAATGCCATCAATATTGCTGAGATATGTCGAGCTCAGAGAGCTGATGTACCCATTTTCAAAAAGGTATGATTTAGTGCAGTAGCAGAAATAACAATGTCGATTTTGGAAAATTGTTGTCTGCTGAACCGACTTTGTGGCTGGTGTTAATGTTCTATGTACAATGTCTTATTTACTAACACTAGCCCCTAGGGATTAAGCAAATTTTTGATTTTCAGTCAGGTGTTAGTGTTAAGCTATTGATATCAGTATTGGGCTCTTAATTTAATCAGCCAATTTTTAGCTTAATTTAAGAGCTCTTGACTGCTCTAAACACTAACACTAACACTTAACACCCAACTTGAAATCATTCATTGTGTCCAGGGGCGTCGCCAAAGGGGGGGTGTGGGGGGTGCGACACCCCCCCACCTGTCAGGATATTGTCGGTAAAATTGCGCTGCCGTCGGGAAAAAGAGAAAAGGGGGAGGTAAAAAAGAGAGGGGAAAAAGAGAGGGAAAAAAAAGAGAGGGAAAAAAAGAGAGGGAAAAAAGAGAGGGAAAAAAGGAGAGGGAAAAAAAGAGAGGGAAAAAAGAGAGGGAAAGGGAAAGAAAAGAAAAAAAGAAAAGGAAATGAAAAGAAAAGAAAGAAAGGAAAAGAAAGGAAAGAAAGGAAAAGAAAGGAAAGAAAAGAGAGGAAAGAAAGAGAAAAAAGAAAAAGAGAGAGGAGAGGAAAGAAAGGAAAAGACAGAAAAGAAAGAAAAGGAAAAAAGAAGAAAAAAGAGTGAAAGGGAAACAAAAGAAACGGGGGATGAAAGAGAGGAGAGGGAGGGGAGGTAAGAGTCTGAGAGAGGAGGAATGGGAGTAAAAGAGAGAAGGGGGTTGATGGGTGGAGTCGTCTCGTCAAGGGAGCAAGAAAGATACGGGTAAATATGTTGCTGTGTCGGGTCAGCTGTGTCGGTATTCTTGCTCGATCCTCGTGAACTCTATCAATGCAGAAGTTTGAAGTCGGTGAGATGTATATTCGGTAAGAAAAAAGAGAAAAGGGAAACAAAAGAAGCGGGGGAGAAAGAGAGAAGAGGTTGTAGGGTGGAGTCGTCTCGTCGAGGGAGCAAGAAAGACACGGGTAAATATGTTGCTGTGTCGGGTCAGCTGTGTCGGTATTCTTGCTCGATCCTCGTTTGAAGTCGGTAAGATGTATATTGTCGGTCGGCCGACAATTTTTTTTTCCCTACGAACTGTGACTTTTTATCCGCTGTGACGACTTCGAGAGTGACTAAAACTACAATACTTGTATTTTCTCGAAATTTCACTTTCTTATAATATCAGCTAAAGAAATCAGAGGTTTGAAATGTTCGGGGAAACTAAATTCAAACAAGGTTTAAGAGTCAACAACGGTACGACGAATCGTCTTCTTTCTCTAATAATTTAAGGAAACGTCAAAGCTTCCGCGCTTCGCGCGAGGGGGAAGCTGAATTCAGACAAAATTAATAGGGCTTATTTAGAGTCGAAAACGGTACACGATTCGTGTTCTTTCTCTAATAACTTGAGGAAACGTCAAAGCTTTCGCGCTTCGCGCGAGAGGGGGAAACTGAATTCAGATGAATAGGACTTAATAAGAGTCGAAAACGGTACGATGAATCGTCTTTCTTTCTATATATTGTGATGAAACGCCCAAAATTCTGCGCTTCGCGCGGAAGGGGATAACTTCATTTAGACGAGTCGAGAACGGTACAACGAATCGTCTTCTTTCTCTAATAATTTAAGGAAACGTCAAAGCTTCCGCGCTTCGCGCGAGAGGGGGAACTGAATTCAGACAAAATTAATAGGGCTTATTTAGAGTCGAAAACAGTACAACGAATCGTGTTCTTTCTCTAATAATTTGAGCAAACGTCTAAGCTTTCGCGCTTCGCGCGAGACGGGGAAACTGAATTCAGATGAATATGGATTAATAACGGTCGAAAACGGTACGATGAATCGTCTTCCTTTCTCTATATTGTGATGAAACGCCTAAAGTTCCGCGCTTCGCGCGGTAGGGGAATACTTTATTTAGACGAGTCGAGAACAGTACAACGAATCGTCTTCCTTCTCTAATAATTTAAGGAAACGTCAAAGCTTCCGCGCTTCGCGCAAGAGAGGGAAACTGAATTCAGACAAAATTAATAGGGCTTATTTAGAGTCGAAAAGGGTTTAACGAATCATGTTCTTTCTCTAATAATTTAAGGAAACGTCAAAGCTTCCGCGCTTCGCGCGGGAAGGGGAAACTGAATTCAGACAAAATTAATAACGCTTATTTAGAGTCGAAAACGGTATAACGAATCGTGTTCTTTCTCTAATAATTTAAGGAAACGTCAAAGCTTCCGCGCTTCGCGCGAGAGGGGGAAACTGAATTCAGACAAAATTAATAGGGCTTATTTAGAGTCGAAAAGGTTATAACGAATCGTGTTCTTTCTCTAATAATTTAAGGAAACGTCAAAGCTTCCGCGCTTCGCGCGAGAGGGGGAACTGAATTCAGACAAAATTAATAGGGCTTATTTAGAGTCGAAAACGGTACAACGGATCGTGTTCTTTCTCTAACAATATGAGGAAACGTCAAAGCTTTCGTACTTCGCGCGAGAGGGGAACCTGAATTCAGATGAATAGGGCTTATTTAGAGTCGAAAACGGTACAACGAATCGTCTTCTTTCTCTAATAATATAATGAAACGTCAAAACTTCCGCGCTTTGCGCGGGAGGGGGTAGCTTCATTCAGATAAGGATTAAGAGTCGAGAACAGTACACCGAATCGTCTGCTCTTTCTCATAATTTAATGAAACGTCAAAGCTTCCGCGCTTCGCGCGGGAGGGGGAAAAACTGAATTCAGACAAGGATAAAGAGTCGAGAACAGTACACCGAATCGTCTGCTTTTTCTCATAAATTAATGGAACGTCAAAGCTTCTGCGTTTTGCGCGGGAGGGGGCGGGGAACTGAATTCAGAAAAGGATAACAGTCGAGAACGGTACAGCAAATCGTCTTCTTTTTTATAATAATTTAATGAAACGTCAAAGCTTTCGCGCTTCGCGCGGGAGGGGGGGGGGTGGGGGGGGGGGGGGAAACTTCATTCAGCCAATTAGGATTACCAGTCGAAAACGGTACAATTAATCGTCTTCTTTTCCTAATAATTTAAGGAAACGTCTAAGCTTCCGCCCATCACCCACACCCCCTAATGGGCGCTGTTTTTCTTGCTCACTACCGCCCCTCCCTAAAATAAGATCCTAGCTCCGCGCCTGCATTAAAATATATAGCTATTATGCTGACTAAATTGAAGAAATAATTCATATATTTATGTCGTCGAGGAAAATGACAATTTTGCGCATATGCTAGTACTATAGATAGTCCATGTAGGAAAAAACAATTTAGCCTTCGGCCCCAGATTTATAGGGTTGAATTTGTAGATATTGGACATTTAATTTTGTCGGTAATTGGTGGCTAGTTTTGTCGGTAATCGTTGGCCTCTACACCCCCCCCCCACTGAAAAAGGTCTAGCGACGCCCCTGATTGTGTCTCCAAGGATGTGGCTAGATCATTTTGTCATATCAGCTGCCCATAAGATGGCCTTAAGAGCTTTGACTTGTTAATGGCAGTAGCGGCCTTGCAAGCAGCCGATGATGTGAAGGGGGTTAGACCAAATTCGCAGATGCATAAGATAGGTAAATTTACACGCAAAAAGATTTCAAAAGTTAATGGATAGGGATGTTACAGCTAGCCCCTGTATATAGCGATGCCCTTGTTTATGTTTGTTTGAAATGACTATATTGTTTATTCCTCAGATCACAGAAGCCTTCACTGATGATATCCACCAAGTTGCTGCAGCCATCAGTCAGCTGGTGAGTATAAACTTCAGTCACAATAATAATAATCATAATCTGTTTAAAGTCCACTCCAAATTTTATTAAGTTTAACCGAAAATGGAAAATCTTTTTGCCCAATTGATCATGAGTCCGACAGCCCCTGGGCAGCGCCAGATCGTCGTTGCTCTATCTCTTATTGTTGAACCAAACAAGGTAGCAGCAAATCCCGTCTTTTAACGTCTTTTGGTATGACGCGGCCAGGGTTCAAACCCACGACCTCCCGGTTGTGAGGCGGACGCTCTACTGACTGAGCCAACACGGGTGTAAATTGTCTCCAAACCAACTCCAAACTGCATGACCGATATTTTGGCCATATCGGGGTAAAACTAATGGTTCATTTTGTCAGTTGTCAGTCTGGGGCCACTTTCTCTAAACCATCACAAGTCTATGTTCACCGACATCCCATTAAAACAAATGCTAATTTCAATACACGCCTTTCAATGGGATGTCGGGGAACTTGTACTTATGATGGTTTTATGATGGTTTTGTGAAACGCTGCCAGTGTGTTGGTCTTGTGTCTGTGATTGGGGTATTACTCTCATTTTCTTCATAGGCCTGTACATAAACCTGCACTAAGTTTATTTCAGGGCTAAGTGTATTACCGGACTAAATTTATTCCATTATACCTAATGAGTGGTAAAGAGTTACTCCACCGGTCCATGGAGTGCCAAAAAGTTGAACTCCCAATCCTGTAAAAATTGCCATAATGTCGCAACTAATTGTACAGAAAAATCAGAAAATAATACAACATCTGCATATTCTCAGACCTACCCCGGCCTACACCCGCTGTAGCAAGACGTATCTTTCCCCTCACAGGGCCTGTCAGTCACCAGCGGGCTTGGACAGACTGAGTACTAATACCTTCCTAAATCTTTGTTTTTTCAGAAAAATCAGTCATAAAATACTGGTCATACTTGCACAGTAATTGTGTGATGGTGTGACATATAATGGGTTAAAATAATTGTCATGACAAAATACTGAAATCTGTCAGATTTTTCTAGTACTAATGATGCATTCATCCTTGCTTTAACTTTGTTTAAACTTTCTGAAAAAAGCCTTTCTGAAAGAATTCTCCATGTGAAATTGTAATTGAATATGTTTTGTATTGTTGAATGATTTACACCCCCCCCCCCTTCCCCCCCCCCCCCCCTCCTGATAGTGTTCCTTTTATAAAGAATACTGAAGAATAAATAAATAAGTTAAGGAATAAATAAGTTCTAATTTTTTTTTTTTTGGAAAATTATTGACATTCTCATTATCTGTTTGTCATCTTGAATTTGAAGGTGGACTTTGAAGAATCGTTTGCTCAGAACCGTTTCATTGTGAAGCCACATGTAGATGACGAACTCGATCAAAGTAAATTTATATCTAATCACATTACAATTTGAATGTGATTGTGATTTTAATTTCTGATTTCATTTTTAGCTAGATAGATATAGATACGTGGTAATATGATTTTCATTATCTGTTTAAAGCACTTGTAAAACCTGCACATGGCACATGCACGTTTGTACTTTTGTTGTGAATCAATTTAGGCAACATTTAAAATAATTAACAAGGTTTTGTAACAAATGAAGAGTTGACATACATGTTATGATTACAATTTATTGTTAAATTCCTTTCATTTTGCTACAGTTCATGCATGTTTGATTTAAATAAAATTACAAAGGTTATTGGTTCTTGCATGAACCACAATTGTTTAGGTTCTCCCATTTTTCCAGAGTTAATGTTTTCAAATGGGACAACATTTTTCTTTTCTTTTTAGAAAAGCAAATTCCACTCCATCCAGTTCATCTGGCCAAAGGTTGCATTGAGAAATATTTTTAAAAACCTTTTTATGCGTGAAGAACTTGGGAATAACAAAGGCTCCTACATATTGGTTACAGCTGCAATATTATTGAATTCATATTCTCAATTCATAGCGATCTTTTATCATGCTTCTTTGATGTCAGTAATTGTTTTAATTAGGTGGTCTGTTATCAACAGACCACCTATTGTTTTCGTCAGAATTTTCTTTATTATTATTATTATTATTGTTATTTATTTTTATATCTCCCCGTTTTTTGTGCCCCGGATAACTCAGTTTGGTTTAGTTAATTTCATTAAATTTCGGCACAATTATAGGTCATTGTAATGAGACGTGACAGGAACATTTTCAAGGTCATTAGGTTATCATGACGTCATCCAGGTGCCATTTTGTGAAATCACGTTATCCATCATATCTTCATGATGCATCAGCAAAGGTCATTCATATTCATATCACATATACTTTAGGTCAAGGGTCAACAGGTCATGTCATCAAAGACCAGTATCTCGGTTGTTATTCAACAGTTTTCTCCCAATTTTATTATGTTGTAGCTGAGACTATTTGCTATCTAAATATTTCCTCATTTTTTCAATCAGATGTCAGGATCATGCTTATGCTCATCATCATCATTAACATTATCGTTTTTATCATCATATAACATCATTATCATCATCATCATCACCTTTACTATCATGATTATCATCATGGTCATGATCATGATCATGATCATCATTGTTTACATGTCTATATAACTTCTCCCATTAACGGGCGCGTACGCGTTCGTCCGCGCGACAAAGCATGCGCAAAATTTCAAAATGCTCAAAATTATTTTTTATTTAAATTAGAGTACGTTTAAGGCAATTTTAAGCATTTCAAAAGAATAGTCTGGCACACCTATGCGCGCGCGTTTTCGTGCGTAATGGGCGTAATCAACCTATATTCGCTATATTGTTCTTTGCATTATATTGCTTATATTTTTCCGAACAATTTGATACCATGTTTATCTGTTTATGACAATTAATAACGGAATGAGCGTCCGTTGAAGCAAAATGTCTGTGCGCGCGAGCTCTTGTAATACATAGCATATATTGGCCAAAACATGCCTATACAAAATCCATTATAGCTCTTTAGGAAGTCCACAGACCCCCCAATTTTTCTTCATATTTGAATAGAATATGACTCGTAGATTCCATTTCAGGTCTCATTTGGCCATTATTTATATCCTGACATCATCAAAATAGCCTCGGGTCTCAAAAAACGAATTTGCAAATTATGACGTCAGCAAATTTATGGAAAATTGATTGTATCTCTGTAAATATTGATCAATTTACTTCCATATTTTTAAAATGTGGTAGCTAACACATTTTTGTACAAGTTCAGTATTCATTATTTTTCAATTTGGTGACGTCATCGTAGTGAAAATTTCAATTAAAGGCGACATGTCAGAATTAATTTGCGTGTTTTGCCTCATGAAACGTGAATATCGTTCACATCATGAATCTACATGGCATTGTTCTTTGAGCAGTATCTCGCTTATTAGGTGGTCTGTCAACGACAGATCACCTATTGTTTTCGTCAGAATTTTCTTTCTTCTTTATTATTATTATTATTCTTTATTTTTATTTATTGTTCCCACTTTTTTGTTCCGACGATAACTCACGATCAGTTTAGTCAATTTCGTTCAATTTTGGCACAGTCATAGGTCATTGTCATAAGACGTGACAGGAAAATTTTCAAGGTCATCAAGTCTTCATGACGTCATCCAGGCGCCATTTTGTGTTTTTTTTGGTACTTTTTACTCATGATCATATCTTCATAACGGAAAGACATTTCTCATTTATATTTATCATGATTAGGGTCAATATCCGTCCGGTCAATTTCAGGTCAGAAAAGGCGCGCGCATGCGTACGTCCGCGCGTTAGCGCGCGCGCAAAAAATAAAAATGCTTCAAATCGTCTCAAATTAATTTTGCATACGTTTTAGGCCATTTTAAGCATTTTGCAAAAAAAACGCGCACACGCGCATGGGCGCGCGTTTTCGCGTGTCCTGGCATTTGGCAACATGAAATCGCCAATTTTTTTCCGTCATCATATCTGACACATTCTTTCAAGCATTTTGATACATTGTTCACCTTTTTTTGCCCATTAATAACGGAATGAGCGTCCGTTTAAGATAATGTCCGTGCGTGCGAGCTCTTGTAATACATAGCATATATGGGCAAAAACATGCCATTTTAAATACCGAAATAGCTCTTCAGATAGTCCATTGACCCCCAATTTTTATATCATGGTTGGAAAGGGCATGAGTCGGAGATATGATTTCATACCACCCTGACTCGTACAAAGTGAAACAAAATCTTCATATTTGCATCTAAACTCCAAAAAAAGTATTTTGTTGACGTCATTTTTGTCGTTGTTCAATTGAGATTATCGCACGTATCGGTGATCGATTTTCACCCAGATTTTGATATGGTGTATCTAAGATAATTCTCTATTAGAAATATGCCATTTATTTTTCATTTGAATGACGTCATCATAGTAAAATATTCAATTAAAGGCGAAAATGCATAATTTGTCATATTTGCGTGTTATGTCTATAGGAGGTCACTTTTTTCAAAATATGAATCTGCATGACAATGTGTTGTGACCAGTATTTCGGTTGTTATTCAACAGTTTTCTCCCAAATTTTAGTATGTTGTAGCTGAGACTATATGTTATCTAAATCACCCCTCATTTCTTCGATAAGATGTCAGGATCACGCTCATGATCATGATCATCATTATCATAATGATGATAATCATCCTCATCAACATCATCATGATCATCATCATCATAATCATTACTATCAAGATCATCATCATCATAATCATCATTGTTTACATGTCTATATAAATTCTCCCTTTTTCAATATAGTAAATATTATAATCTATTATAAGACTTGAAGACAGACCACCTTATTCGTCTTCGTGACGAATTAAATTTCTAGTTATTATTATTATTATTATTTATTTTTATTTCTCCCCGTTTTTTGTGCCCCGGATAACTCAAGTTTGGTTTAGTTAATTTCATTAAATTTCGGCACAATTATAGGTCATTGTAATGAGACGTGACAGGAACATTTTCAAGGTCATTAGGTTATCGTGACGTCATCCAGGCGCCATTTTGTGAAATCACGTTATCCATCATATCTTCATGATGCATCAGCAAAGGTCATTCATATTCATATCACATATACTTTAGGTCAAGGGTCAACAGGTCATGTCATCAAAGGTCACATAAAGGTCATGACGCGCGCGTACGTGTGCGTCAAAATTTTAAAAAGCTCAAAATCACTTAACTATTAAACGAGAGTATGAATCGGGTCATTTTAAGCATTTCAAAATTTTCCGTCCGTACTTGTCCCCGCGCGCGTTGTGCGCGCTCACAGCGCGCAGAAAAGGTCAAATTCAAAATGTTTACATGAATTAGATTCCTCTTAACGTAATTGACAAATTACATTAATTTCAGTCACTCTTCATATTTCATAAGGCCGTGAGCGTGCGTCAAAGTTCAAAATCCGCGCGTGCTGCTATGGGCAATATAATGCAAATTTCATCAAAAACATGCCATTTTAAAAATCGAAATAGCTCTTCAGATAGTCCATCGACCCCCAATTTTGATATCATGGTTGGAAAAAGCATGCGTTGGAGATATGATTTCATACCACCCTGACTCGTACAAAGTGAAACAAAGTCATCATATTGCCATCTAAACTCAAACAAATGTATTTTGTTGATGACGTCATTTTTGTCTTTGTTTAATTGAGATTATCTCACTTATCTGTGATCACTTTTCTCTCAGATTTCGATATGTTGTAGCTGAGATAATTTTCTATCAAAAATATGCCATTCATTTTTCATTTGGATGACGTCATCATAGTTAAATATTCCATTAAAGGCGACAATGCATAATTTGTCATATTTGCGTGTTATGTCTATGGGAGGTCACTTTTTTCAAAACATGAATCTGCATGACTTTTGACCAGTATCTCGGTTGTTATTCAACAGTTTTCTCCCAATTTTAGTATGTTGTAGCTGAGACTATTTGCTATCTAAATATTTCCTCATTTTTTCAATCAGATGTCAGGATCATGCTTATGCTCATCATCATCATTAACATTATCGTTTTTATCATCATATAACATCATTATCATCATCATCATCACCTTTACTATCATGATGATCATCATGGTCATCATGATCATCATTGTTTACATGTCTATATAACTTCTCCCATTAACGCGCGCGTACGCGTTCGTCCGCGCGACAATGCATGCGCAAAATTTCAAAATGCTCAAAATTATTTTTTATTTAAATTAGAGTACGTTTAAGGCAATTTTAAGCATTTCAAAAGAATTGTCCGGCACACCTATGCGCGCGCGTTTTTCGTGCGTAATGGGCGTAATCAACCTATATTCGCTATATTGTTCTTTGCATTATATTGCTTATATTTTTCCGAACAATTTGATACCATGTTTATCTGTTTATGACAATTAATAACGGAATGAGCGTCCGTTGAAGCAAAATGTCTGTGCGCGCGAGCTCTTGTAATACATAGCATATATTGGCCAAAACATGCCTATACAAAATCCATTATAGCTCTTTAGGAAGTCCACAGACCCCCCAATTTTTCTTCATATTTGGATAGAATATGACTCGTAGATTCCATTTCAGGTCTCATTTGGCCATTATTTATATCCTGACATCATCAAAATAGCCTCGGGTCTCAAAAAACGAATTTGCAAATTATGACATCAGCAAATTTATGGAAAATTGATTGTATCTCTGTAAATATTGATCAATTTACTTCCATATTTTTAAAATGTGGTAGCTAACACATTTTTGTACAAGTTCAGTATTCATTATTTTTCAATTTGGTGACGTCATCGTAGTGAAAATTTCAATTAAAGGCGACATGTCAGAATTAATTTGCGTGTTTTGCCTCATGAAACGTGAATATCGTTCACATCATGAATCTACATGGCATTGTTCTTTGAGCAGTATCTCGCTTATTGTTGCTGTTTTTATCCCCAATTTTAGTTTGTCATAGGTGAGACTATGGGCCATAGGAGACGTTTCGTTTTTTATCAGAGGTTGGGATCATGTCGAAATTTGGGCATGTTTAGCAAGTTTACCGTATAACAATCCTCTATCGAATACCTGAAGGGGGCGCTATACCACTTTTAATCATGGCCCTATATTTACTTTTTATAATGGCACCTTGTTCTTGGTTATATCAGGATAACAAGCAAAAAAAACAAACAAAGGAAACTTGTAATCAGGAACCACATGAATTACCTATAGTAGTAAAATGACTTATATCAGTGCTCGAATAACGAGTGTTCACTGTACCATGCAGTGATGACATAATTAGGCCTACATAAAGATCGATCGTCTTGGTAATTGTTCATATGTTGTTGATGCATGATGTTGTTTTAGTGTTTACTTGTGATCATTATTATCAGCAGTTTCACATTTGCCTAGAACCCCTGAGCTTTCGGAAGCTCCGCCCTTTGAACCATCCAGCTCCTCCCCCCCCCCCCCTGCCCCGCTTATTCAGCAGCTGGCTGAGTCGTTGCGAAATTTTTGGCCCGATTGTAAAATGTTAACCCCCCCCCCCCCCCCCTTGAAAAAATCCTGCGTACGCCACTGCAATTCACAGACAATAAAATACAATAAACACCATACATGTTACTTTAAATGAACAAACAAATATAATTGTATTTCCATGATACAATACAATACAATACAATGAACATTTAGGGCGCCATTCCCATAAGGCTCAGAGCGCTAACATCAAATAATATTATTGGTCTTTACTACATGTAAAGGCTACAATTAGATATTCCATATAAAATATTAAATTCAATTGATTAAATTAAATAATTAAACATAGAGGAGAATTCATGTAAAGAGATGAGTTTTCAGAGCCTTCTTAAAAATATCGATAGAGGCAGATTGTCTGATGGACATGGGGAGATTATTCCACCCTTTGGATGCTGCTACCGTGAAAGTCCTATCCCCGGCTTGGACACGTGTAATTGGATAATTTAGACGGAGGTTATCATTTGAAGATCTGAGATTTCTGCTTGGTGTATATAAAGTATAAAGTTAAACA
Organism: Strongylocentrotus droebachiensis; assembly: GCA_035222895.1. NCBI lineage: Eukaryota > Metazoa > Echinodermata > Echinoidea > Camarodonta > Strongylocentrotidae > Strongylocentrotus > Strongylocentrotus droebachiensis. The sequence goes on along the minus strand of JAVYIG010000251.1, from coordinate 300,368 downwards.
ATTAGACAGGTAATTAGGAGCTAGGTGGTGCAATGATTTATAGACATATAAGAGTAACTTAAAAATGATTCGCTGTTGAATTGGAAGCCAGTGAAGGGAATTAATTAATGGTTGAGCTGAATGACTTCTACCGACCTCAAACACAAGACGTGCTGCCCAGTTTTGTAGGCGCTGGAGACGGTTTACATGTAACTTTGGAAGAGAGGAAAGAAGTCCATTACAATAATCAAGTCTAGAGAGAATTAAAGACCTTACAGCATGATGACAAGTTGATTGATCAATATATCTACAAATTCGTGATATGTTCCTTAAGTGAAAAGTGACCGTTCTACTAACATTGTTAATATGTGAATTCATACTCGTATGAACATCAAAGAATGCGCCCAAGTTTTTAATTGTGTCTGTAGGTTTTACGGAAATATTTCCTATGGTGAGAGTTATGTCTGGCAATTTTCTGAAATTGTGTGGTGAAGCAGCAATAAAAAACTCTGTCTTACTGTCGTTCAATTTCAACTTGTTAATGGACATCCAATTCTTTATATCACAGATGCAGTTTTGCAGTGACAACAATGCACAATCTAATTCACCACGTATTTTGGGATCAAATGAAACATATAACTGTATATCATCCGCATATACATGGTATGACACATTATGATGCTGAGTAATATCACTAACCGGGAGGGTGTAAATTGTAAAACCAACAGGACCTACTACAGAACCTTGTGGCAGACCAAACTTGGAAATGATAGGCGCAGACAATTCCCCTGCAATGTCTACTTGTGTTGACCAGCCATCGAGATAAGACTGGAACCATTTTAGGGCAGTGCCTTTGATACCAATCCTCGTTGATAAACGAGAGACTAGGATATGATGGTCGATGGTATCAAAGGCTGCTGACAAGTCTAATAATACCACAAGAATTACTTTGTTTGAGTTAAGTGAAAACATAATATCATTCTTCACCTTGATCAAAGCAGTTTCTGTGCTATGTCGGGGTCTATATGCAGACTGAAATGGGTCAGCAAGATTGTTAGCTTCAACATGCTCCATTAGTCTTGAGCAAGCTACTTTCTCAATGAGTTTTCCTACATACGTTAAATTAGACACAGGTCTATAGTTCTTAATATTATTCTTATCCATGGATGCATTTTTCAAGAGAGGTTTAATTACAGCACGATGAGCTCCTTTAGGAAAGATACCAGATGATAAGGAGATATTCACAATATTAGTGAGTACAGGTAGAAGATGATCAATATTCTCTTTCAAGAACCATGTCGGTATAGGATCTAAACGACTAGATTTACTAGGAGATCTTGTAATGATTTTCAAAAGATCACTTTGGGAAACTGGTCTTAAGACTTCAAGCGATGGTATATCATCATTCAAAGTATTATTGAAGTCAGGCAATGGCATAACAGGAAGGTTATCAAGTTGATCACGAATGGTATCAATTTTTTCAACAAAATATTTAGAAAATTGATAACTTAGACGAGCAGCAGAATCATAGAATGGAAGATGATTTGATTTCTTGTTTAAAAGAGAGTTAATAGTGCGATAAACATCCTTGCTACTACAAGAAGCTAGTTTATCTTTGAAATATAGTAAAACTATAGCTGTCACTTTACAAAAATATACATATTTCATGCTTTACACGTTTCGAAACAACAAGTTGTCATTCACTCCCCTAACTTTAACAAACAGAACAATAAAGATCAAAATGTCAAACAATTAAAAACAAACTAACTGCTCTAAACACATTTGTCCTTTAACATACATAAAAAAATAATATCTCCAAATAGCACTAAAAGTCCATATAATACCATCCAACTAATACACTAACAATGTCAAAATAACCAACTCTACATGTACGTAAAATTCAACAACTCAATTAAGCACTAGCATACATAACGTCAGCCTGAGCTTTCAGTGACAAGCCCTCAGCTAGTTTCATCTTTCAAAACAATCATGAGAGTCTGAATCGAAAATCACAAAAAGAATCAAACTAAATGAGATAGATACAACACATTCAACTTTTCATTTAACCAATTTTGCTTGTGATACTAGAACATTATGTCTGAAATAGCAACTCATCTGTACTAAAAGTAGTATTAGTAGTAGAAAAACAATAATAATAATAGTAATAATAATAATAATAATGATAACAATGTCTTGCTTATATCCAGAATAGCCTCTTCACTGTTATGTACTGTTCAGCCAAAGAACTCTACAACAATCCAATGCTTTTTCAATGGCTTCTGAAATACAGTCCATTATACATGTACTACTAAAGAAGTAATTAAGCTCCGACAATTACCACTATCAGTTAGTAGCTAGCCCACTAATGATCAAGAAATGATATCACTAAAGACATGACATCTGGACCATATGGGAGAAGTGAACCTTAGAAGCTTGGAAAAATCATTTCACTCTTTGTTTAATTTGTATAAAACTTATTTACATCATGTATAAACACAAAGATATAGAAGATAAATCCAATACTACACAACAATAAGAATCAACTTGCCTTAAAAAAAAATACATTTTGAGTGCAGATACCTTTAACAATTTGTATTTTATGTTACATATCACAGACAGTAAAATAAAATAACAACCATACATGTTATTTTAAATGAACAAACAAATATACTCTTTATTTCCATGATAAAACTGTCATTTTACAAAAATATACTTATTTCATGCTTTACACATTCCAAAACAAGTTGTCATCCACTTTCCTAACTTTAACAAACAAAACAACAAAGATCAAAATGTCAAACAAAAAACAAACTAACTGCTTTGTACACATTTGCCCTTTGACATACATACATAAACAATTATCGCCAAATAGTACTACAAATCCAACTTACAATAAAAATACACTAACAAATGTTAAAATAACCAACTCAAGAAGGAACCTGTACATAAAATTCAACAACTCAATTAGCTATGACCTACATAATGTCAGCCTTCAACGACAAGCCCTTAACTAGCTTCATCTTTCAAAACAATTAGAATCTGAATCGACTAAAAATCACAAAAAAATTAAACTAATCAGTTCGTCGGCTCTGCAAGATACATACATGACCAAAGTTTGGCAGGAATCCATCAATCAGTTCTTCACATAACGCGATCACGAGAACGGGACGTACGTACGGACGGACGGACAACCCGAAAACATAATGCCTCCGGCTACTTCGTAACGGAGGCATACAAATTATTGTAGAGTTCTTCCCATCATTGTTATCTTCACCAATTAAGCATGTATTTTGTTTGTTTTACCAAGCCCAACCAAAAATATCAGTTTATATAACTAATTATACAATTAAAGAAAAAAGGTCAAAAGTGAAACATTAATAGAATATAAAAACTGTATGACTACAAGTACAACCAACTTTGTATGCCACACCTGAAATATATTTTTATAAATGAGAGGAATTTTTTGTAGAGAACAAAAATCTCTCCATTGCTTCAGATTTGTTTGTTTTATATTAAAATATTGGATGTTGTGCCCACAGCACTTGCTTCCTAATCCATATATGCCTCACACATTAAAAAGTAACAGGACAATCTGTTATTATCCTACATGAAACTTCTGCGATATTCAGAGCGAAATAATATGGCTGTTTTGAAGATTTAACCCACTTACTATAAAACATTGAGATGGAATAGCACAAAAGAAAAAGAGTGCTAATTGGATGCATAAACATAATAAAGGAACATAAGCAGTTTTGAAAAGGCACATACTAGAAGGAGAATTCCAGTACTTCTTACAAAAAGGGGCACTATAAAAACAGAACTTATTTATACTTGACACTCAATAGAAGTGAAAAGGGACATATCAGATTTGAAGGGATACTTATAGTGAAGAAATGGCACTTATTAGAAAGTAAAGGCGACAATATTATCAAATAATGTATTCTGTATAAAATTAAAAGAAAAAGGAACATCAATGTTGGAATGGAATGAAAAAAGAAAAATGGGACAAACAAAATATAGAAAGGAAAAGGAGTATTTGTCAGTACCAAATTGGGCAGTTTTTCATTTGCAATAGAAAAAAAATTCTCGGGTAAAAGGGACCATCAGGAGAACTACAGTACTACACTATCAAATTCGAAAAAAAAGGCAGTCAAAGGGGAAACACATCACATTTTGGTACATTATTTTACAGAACTGAAAAGGCACATTTTTCAAAACGAAAAAGATGGCTATGAAAAGGAAACAAGGGATAACTTTCAAGTAGAAAAGGATGCAGTCATAAAATTTAAGAAAGACTTTCCCCCCATGGATTGACGCCCATGTTTATTTATGTTTCAGATTCTCTTATGTAAATAATTTCTTTGTAAACAATGTCAGCATTACAATCCTGAAACACTACAGAAAACACAAATTAATAACATTTCAAAAATATCATATCCAGCTCATATTGAGATTGGAGGAGTGCAGAAATCTCAAGGTAGTGAAGTAGAAAAATATCACATCCAGCCCACTGTCACTGAAAATGGTGTCAAAACAGCAACAAAACACACAAGGAACCAGCCTTATACTTCATCTTCCGAGATATCAGCACCTGCAAAACAGTAATAACAAAGTTATAAAAAAAATGTTAATATAAAGTAAATACCATTACCAATAACAAAGAATACACAAATAATCTCATCAGACACAAACAATTACACAATGTACCGGTATAACTTTTCTATTGCCACATGTAAATACCAATCTAATTGATTTAAAAAATGGATCCAGGATTATACAATTAAAGAAAAAAGGTCAAAAGTGAAACATTAATAGAATATAAAAACTGTATGACTACAAGTACAACCAACTTTGTATGCCACACCTGAAATATATTTTTATAAATGAGAGGAATTTTTTGTAGAGAACAAAAATCTCTCCATTGCTTCAGATTTGTTTGTTTTATATTAAAATATTGGATGTTGTGCTCACAGCACTTGCTTCCTAATCCATATATGCCTCACACATTAAAAAGTAACAGGACAATCTGTTATTATCCTACATGAAACTTCTGCGATATTCAGAGCGAAATAATATGGCTGTTTTGAAGATTTAACCCACTTACTATAAAACATTGAGATGGAATAGCACAAAAGAAAAAGAGTGCTAATTGGATGCATAAACATAATAAAGGAACATAAGCAGTTTTGAAAAGGCACATACTAGAAGGAGAATTCCAGTACTTCTTACAAAAAGGGGCACTATAAAAACAGAACTTATTTATACTTGACACTCAATAGAAGTGAAAAGGGACATATCAGATTTGAAGGGATACTTATAGTGAAGAAATGGCACTTATTAGAAAGTAAAGGCGACAATATTATCAAATAATGTATTCTGTATAAAATTAAAAGAAAAAGGAACATCAATGTTGGAATGGAATGAAAAAAGAAAAATGGGACAAACAAAATATAGAAAGGAAAAGGAGTATTTGTCAGTACCAAATTGGGCAGTTTTTCATTTGCAATAGAACAAAAATTCTCGGGTAAAAGGGACCATCAGGAGAACTACAGTACTACACTATCAAATTCGAAAAAAAAGGCAGTCAAAGGGGAAACACATCACATTTTGGTACATTATTTTACAGAACTGAAAAGGCACATTTTTCAAAACGAAAAAGATGGCTATGAAAAGGAAACAAGGGATAACTTTCAAGTAGAAAAGGATGCAGTCATAAAATTTAAGAAAGACTTTCCCCCCATGGATTGACGCCCATGTTTATTTATGTTTCAGATTCTCTTATGTAAATAATTTCTTTGTAAACAATGTCAGCATTACAATCCTGAAACACTACAGAAAACACAAATTAATAACATTTCAAAAATATCATATCCAGCTCATATTGAGATTGGAGGAGTGCAGAAATCTCAAGGTAGTGAAGTAGAAAAATATCACATCCAGCCCACTGTCACTGAAAATGGTGTCAAAACAGCAACAAAACACACAAGGAACCAGCCTTATACTTCATCTTCCGAGATATCAGCACCTGCAAAACAGTAATAACAAAGTTATAAAAAAAATGTTAATATAAAGTAAATACCATTACCAATAACAAAGAATACACAAATAATCTCATCAGACACAAACAATTACACAATGTACCGGTATAACTTTTCTATTGCCACATGTAAATACCAATCTAATTGATTTAAAAAATGGATCCAGGATTATACAATTAAAGAAAAAAGGTCAAAAGTGAAACATTAATAGAATATAAAAACTGTATGACTACAAGTACAACCAACTTTGTATGCCACACCTGAAATATATTTTTATAAATGAGAGGAATTTTTTGTAGAGAACAAAAATCTCTCCATTGCTTCAGATTTGTTTGTTTTATATTAAAATATTGGATGTTGTGCTCACAGCACTTGCTTCCTAATCCATATATGCCTCACACATTAAAAAGTAACAGGACAATCTGTTATTATCCTACATGAAACTTCTGCGATATTCAGAGCGAAATAATATGGCTGTTTTGAAGATTTAACCCACTTACTATAAAACATTGAGATGGAATAGCACAAAAGAAAAAGAGTGCTAATTGGATGCATAAACATAATAAAGGAACATAAGCAGTTTTGAAAAGGCACATACTAGAAGGAGAATTCCAGTACTTCTTACAAAAAGGGGCACTATAAAAACAGAACTTATTTATACTTGACACTCAATAGAAGTGAAAAGGGACATATCAGATTTGAAGGGATACTTATAGTGAAGAAATGGCACTTATTAGAAAGTAAAGGCGACAATATTATCAAATAATGTATTCTGTATAAAATTAAAAGAAAAAGGAACATCAATGTTGGAATGGAATGAAAAAAGAAAAATGGGACAAACAAAATATAGAAAGGAAAAGGAGTATTTGTCAGTACCAAATTGGGCAGTTTTTCATTTGCAATAGAACAAAAATTCTCGGGTAAAAGGGACCATCAGGAGAACTACAGTACTACACTATCAAATTCGAAAAAAAAGGCAGTCAAAGGGGAAACACATCACATTTTGGTACATTATTTTACAGAACTGAAAAGGCACATTTTTCAAAACGAAAAAGATGGCTATGAAAAGGAAACAAGGGATAACTTTCAAGTAGAAAAGGATGCAGTCATAAAATTTAAGAAAGACTTTCCCCCCATGGATTGACGCCCATGTTTATTTATGTTTCAGATTCTCTTATGTAAATAATTTCTTTGTAAACAATATCAGCATTACAATCCTGAAACACTACAGAAAACACAAATTAATAACATTTCAAAAATATCATATCCAGCTCATATTGAGATTGGAGGAGTGCAGAAATCTCAAGGTAGTGAAGTAGAAAAATATCACATCCAGCCCACTGTCACTGAAAATGGTGTCAAAACAGCAACAAAACACACAAGGAACCAGCCTTATACTTCATCTTCCGAGATATCAGCACCTGCAAAACAGTAATAACAAAGTTATAAAAAAAATGTTAATATAAAGTAAATACCATTACCAATAACAAAGAATACACAAATAATCTCATCAGACACAAACAATTACACAATGTACCGGTATAACTTTTCTATTGCCACATGTAAATACCAATCTAATTGATTTAAAAAATGGATCCAGGATTATACAATTAAAGAAAAAAGGTCAAAAGTGAAACATTAATAGAATATAAAAACTGTATGACTACAAGTACAACCAACTTTGTATGCCACACCTGAAATATATTTTTATAAATGAGAGGAATTTTTTGTAGAGAACAAAAATCTCTCCATTGCTTCAGATTTGTTTGTTTTATATTAAAATATTGGATGTTGTGCTCACAGCACTTGCTTCCTAATCCATATATGCCTCACACATTAAAAAGTAACAGGACAATCTGTTATTATCCTACATGAAACTTCTGCGATATTCAGAGCGAAATAATATGGCTGTTTTGAAGATTTAACCCACTTACTATAAAACATTGAGATGGAATAGCACAAAAGAAAAAGAGTGCTAATTGGATGCATAAACATAATAAAGGAACATAAGCAGTTTTGAAAAGGCACATACTAGAAGGAGAATTCCAGTACTTCTTACAAAAAGGGGCACTATAAAAACAGAACTTATTTATACTTGACACTCAATAGAAGTGAAAAGGGACATATCAGATTTGAAGGGATACTTATAGTGAAGAAATGGCACTTATTAGAAAGTAAAGGCGACAATATTATCAAATAATGTATTCTGTATAAAATTAAAAGAAAAAGGAACATCAATGTTGGAATGGAATGAAAAAAGAAAAATGGGACAAACAAAATATAGAAAGGAAAAGGAGTATTTGTCAGTACCAAATTGGGCAGTTTTTCATTTGCAATAGAAAAAAAATTCTCGGGTAAAAGGGACCATCAGGAGAACTACAGTACTACACTATCAAATTCGAAAAAAAAGGCAGTCAAAGGGGAAACACATCACATTTTGGTACATTATTTTACAGAACTGAAAAGGCACATTTTTCAAAACGAAAAAGATGGCTATGAAAAGGAAACAAGGGATAACTTTCAAGTAGAAAAGGATGCAGTCATAAAATTTAAGAAAGACTTTCCCCCCATGGATTGACCCCCACGTTTATTTATGTTTCAGATTCTCTTATGTAAATAATTTCTTTGTAAACAATGTCAGCATTACAATCCTGAAACACTACAGAAAACACAAATTAATAACATTTCAAAAATATCATATCCAGCTCATATTGAGATTGGAGGAGTGCAGAAATCTCAAGGTAGTGAAGTAGAAAAATATCACATCCAGCCCACTGTCACTGAAAATGGTGTCAAAACAGCAACAAAACACACAAGGAACCAGCCTTATACTTCATCTTCCGAGATATCAGCACCTGCAAAACAGTAATAACAAAGTTATAAAAAAAATGTTAATATAAAGTAAATACCATTACCAATAACAAAGAATACACAAATAATCTCATCAGACACAAACAATTACACAATGTACCGGTATAACTTTTCTATTGCCACATGTAAATACCAATCTAATTGATTTAAAAAATGGATCCAGGATTATACAATTAAAGAAAAAAGGTCAAAAGTGAAACATTAATAGAATATAAAAACTGTATGACTACAAGTACAACCAACTTTGTATGCCACACCTGAAATATATTTTTATAAATGAGAGGAATTTTTTGTAGAGAACAAAAATCTCTCCATTGCTTCAGATTTGTTTGTTTTATATTAAAATATTGGATGTTGTGCTCACAGCACTTGCTTCCTAATCCATATATGCCTCACACATTAAAAAGTAACAGGACAATCTGTTATTATCCTACATGAAACTTCTGCGATATTCAGAGCGAAATAATATGGCTGTTTTGAAGATTTAACCCACTTACTATAAAACATTGAGATGGAATAGCACAAAAGAAAAAGAGTGCTAATTGGATGCATAAACATAATAAAGGAACATAAGCAGTTTTGAAAAGGCACATACTAGAAGGAGAATTCCAGTACTTCTTACAAAAAGGGGCACTATAAAAACAGAACTTATTTATACTTGACACTCAATAGAAGTGAAAAGGGACATATCAGATTTGAAGGGATACTTATAGTGAAGAAATGGCACTTATTAGAAAGTAAAGGCGACAATATTATCAAATAATGTATTCTGTATAAAATTAAAAGAAAAAGGAACATCAATGTTGGAATGGAATGAAAAAAGAAAAATGGGACAAACAAAATATAGAAAGGAAAAGGAGTATTTGTCAGTACCAAATTGGGCAGTTTTTCATTTGCAATAGAACAAAAATTCTCGGGTAAAAGGGACCATCAGGAGAACTACAGTACTACACTATCAAATTCGAAAAAAAAGGCAGTCAAAGGGGAAACACATCACATTTTGGTACATTATTTTACAGAACTGAAAAGGCACATTTTTCAAAACGAAAAAGATGGCTATGAAAAGGAAACAAGGGATAACTTTCAAGTAGAAAAGGATGCAGTCATAAAATTTAAGAAAGACTTTCCCCCCATGGATTGACGCCCATGTTTATTTATGTTTCAGATTCTCTTATGTAAATAATTTCTTTGTAAACAATATCAGCATTACAATCCTGAAACACTACAGAAAACACAAATTAATAACATTTCAAAAATATCATATCCAGCTCATATTGAGATTGGAGGAGTGCAGAAATCTCAAGGTAGTGAAGTAGAAAAATATCACATCCAGCCCACTGTCACTGAAAATGGTGTCAAAACAGCAACAAAACACACAAGGAACCAGCCTTATACTTCATCTTCCGAGATATCAGCACCTGCAAAACAGTAATAACAAAGTTATAAAAAAAATGTTAATATAAAGTAAATACCATTACCAATAACAAAGAATACACAAATAATCTCATCAGACACAAACAATTACACAATGTACCGGTATAACTTTTCTATTGCCACATGTAAATACCAATCTAATTGATTTAAAAAATGGATCCAGGATTATACAATTAAAGAAAAAAGGTCAAAAGTGAAACATTAATAGAATATAAAAACTGTATGACTACAAGTACAACCAACTTTGTATGCCACACCTGAAATATATTTTTATAAATGAGAGGAATTTTTTGTAGAGAACAAAAATCTCTCCATTGCTTCAGATTTGTTTGTTTTATATTAAAATATTGGATGTTGTGCTCACAGCACTTGCTTCCTAATCCATATATGCCTCACACATTAAAAAGTAACAGGACAATCTGTTATTATCCTACATGAAACTTCTGCGATATTCAGAGCGAAATAATATGGCTGTTTTGAAGATTTAACCCACTTACTATAAAACATTGAGATGGAATAGCACAAAAGAAAAAGAGTGCTAATTGGATGCATAAACATAATAAAGGAACATAAGCAGTTTTGAAAAGGCACATACTAGAAGGAGAATTCCAGTACTTCTTACAAAAAGGGGCACTATAAAAACAGAACTTATTTATACTTGACACTCAATAGAAGTGAAAAGGGACATATCAGATTTGAAGGGATACTTATAGTGAAGAAATGGCACTTATTAGAAAGTAAAGGCGACAATATTATCAAATAATGTATTCTGTATAAAATTAAAAGAAAAAGGAACATCAATGTTGGAATGGAATGAAAAAAGAAAAATGGGACAAACAAAATATAGAAAGGAAAAGGAGTATTTGTCAGTACCAAATTGGGCAGTTTTTCATTTGCAATAGAAAAAAAATTCTCGGGTAAAAGGGACCATCAGGAGAACTACAGTACTACACTATCAAATTCGAAAAAAGGCAGTCAAAGGGGAAACACATCACATTTTGGTACATTATTTTACAGAACTGAAAAGGCACATTTTTCAAAACGAAAAAGATGGCTATGAAAAGGAAACAAGGGATAACTTTCAAGTAGAAAAGGATGCAGTCATAAAATTTAAGAAAGACTTTCCCCCCATGGATTGACGCCCATGTTTATTTATGTTTCAGATTCTCTTATGTAAATAATTTCTTTGTAAACAATGTCAGCATTACAATCCTGAAACACTACAGAAAACACAAATTAATAACATTTCAAAAATATCATATCCAGCTCATATTGAGATTGGAGGAGTGCAGAAATCTCAAGGTAGTGAAGTAGAAAAATATCACATCCAGCCCACTGTCACTGAAAATGGTGTCAAAACAGCAACAAAACACACAAGGAACCAGCCTTATACTTCATCTTCCGAGATATCAGCACCTGCAAAACAGTAATAACAAAGTTATAAAAAAAATGTTAATATAAAGTAAATACCATTACCAATAACAAAGAATACACAAATAATCTCATCAGACACAAACAATTACACAATGTACCGGTATAACTTTTCTATTGCCACATGTAAATACCATTCTAATTGATTTAAAAAATGGATCCAGGATAAAAAAGCAGAATCACCAACAGCCTACCACTACAACAACAAATTCAATCGACCACACCACCACCATCCACCCCCTCCCCACCCCCCTCCTCGGGATAAAAGCCATTCTTATTCTATTCTAATTTACATTCTATTCAAACTATTTACCCATTTACCCAAAGCAGCTAAATAACACCTGGAACTTTCCTGCATGCTTACATTTAAACAAAATTAAATTTTGGCATGATAATATACACCAACACATAATAAACTGGAAACTACATACAACCGTATACCTATAACTTTCATCCACTGAATAATAAAAATGTTATAATTCTCAGCTTCATAATTGATAACATACCAATATATATGCCATCAAAATGATGACTTCTTGTCTATATCTCTCTACCAATACCTTTTCAAAACAAATTATGTTCAATTCATAATCTAGTGTATACTTTCCAGGTCCAATACTTTGTATTAACATGTATATATATATATATATGGGCAATTCCGTGTGGGAAAGAGGAAAATCACCAAATTCTTAATTTGATCCAACTTCAATAATTTAACATTTTCCATGTGGTCAAGAAATCACTTGTGACGGAACTGAAAACCGTTTTGAAATATCTTTTACAGTTTTTCTCAAAAATTTATTTGAAGTTGGGGCTATTTTGGCTACTTTATTATTACCCTATTATCAATTGATCCAATATTTTTTGCGTGTAATCCTTATGGGAGATGACTTTTTCTCAAATCTGGATTCTACATTCTTGTCTTTTGCGAGCAATATCGCCGTTATTTCGGCTTGATTTTTGTTGATTTTTGAGTATGTTGTAGCTGAGACTATATACTATCTTGTTCTCTCATTTGTTTCAGTCTGTCATCATGGTCTGTTGATGATAATCATCATCATCATCATCATCATCATCGTCATCACCATTACTATCAAGATCATCATCATCATGATCATCATCATGATCATCACTGTTTACATGTCTATAGATCTCCCTTTCTCAATATAGTAAATATTATAATCTATCATAAGACTTGAAGACAGACCACCTTAATCGTCCTCGTGACGATTTAAATTCTAGTTTTAATTATTTTTTGTTGCTTGATGCTTGAACTAGGAAAGCGTACCTACAGCACTCTACCAAGCTTGATGACAACTGTAGCCAGAGAAGAGCTTGATAGACTTGGACCACACATAGAAGAGTGTTCCATCATATATGTACCTCAGGTAAATAGTTTGAAAGATAGTTTCTTGTGATTGGTACACTTAAATGTTTGTAGCCATGAAACCAAAGTGTTTGTTCAGGACAGCACGGATCTATATTAGCAAGTACAGAAGTAACCAATGTACCCCAACGAATAGAGCCTTGTTGTAATTAAACAGCTTTATCTCTATTTTTCAAGGTTTTTTATCTGACAAGAAATATGAAAATACCAGTAAATTAGTCTATACTTCGAGGAGTCTAAGATACATGTATGCTGAGTACCTTATGATGATACAGTGTAGCTTGTATAAAGCTAGGGTAATAATATGATTGCACAACCCTCAAGGAAAACAGTAAACACTGAAGACGCTCCCCTTGGTGTAGCTATGATCATGTGATGATATTAAAGAAGTACTGATAAAGTACTTTACCAGTTATAACGTTATATCGCTCAAAGTATGATCACCCCGTCACTATTCCATTACAATTCTGCACTTTACATGGCATACCCTTTATATTCCGTTTATTAATGTAAGTACAATGTCTTCTTTTATTATTCGACAGCTTGGGTATTTGTTGGCCTTACCATGTACCCAACACATGACAGAAACCAAGGACTTCACAATCGAGGGCTTACAATTCATGGTAAGACCATACTAGTAATAAAAATGATGGATAATAATAATGTAAATAATAATAAGAATAATTTATATAGTAGTAGTTGTGATAATAATATTAATATGAATTATTATGATAATAACAATGAAATGTGTTTTTAATGATATATATCTTTAGACGATGTAATGTCACACTTAGCTATCTTCTGAAGATGTAAATGAATACTAACTCATCTTCTGAAGATGTAAATGAATACTAACTCATCTTCAGAAGATGTAAATGAATACTAACTCATCTTCAGAAGATGTAAATGAATAGTAACTCATCTTCATAAGATGTAAATGAATATTAACTCATCTTCAAAAGATGTAAATGAATACTAACTCATCTTCATAAGATGTAAATGAATACTAACTCATCTTCAGAAGATGTAAATGAATACTAACTCATCTTCAGAAGATGTTAATGAATACTAACTCATCTTCAGAAGATGTTAATGAATACTAACTCATCTTCAGAAGATGTAAATGAATACTAACTCATCTTCAGAAGATGTAAATGAATACTAACTCATCTTCAAAAGATGTAAATGAATACTAACTCATCTTCAGAAGATGTAAATGAATACTAGCTCATCTTCAGAAGATGTTAATGAATACTAACTCATCTTCAGAAGATGTAAATGAATACTAACTCATCTTCAGAAGATGTAAATGAATACTAAGCTATCTTCAGAAGATGTAAATGAATACTAACTCATCTTCAGAAGATGTAAATGAATACTAACTCATCTTCAGAAGATGTAAATGAATACTAACTCATCTTCAGAAGATGTTAATGAATACTAGCTCATCCTCAGAAGATGTAAATGAATACTAGCTCATCTTCAGAAGATGTAAATGAATACTAGCTCATCTTCAGAAGATGTTAATGAATACTAACTCATCTTCAGAAGATGTAAATGAATACTAACTCATCTTCAGAAGATGTAAATGAATACTAACTCATCTTCAGAAGATGTAAATGAATACTAACTCATCTTCAGAAGATGTAAATGAATACTAACTCATCTTCAGAAGATGTAAATGAATACTAACTCATCTTCAGAAGATGTAATGGAACACTTAGCTATCTTGAGAAGCTGTAAATGAATAATGAAAACTTAGCTATATTCAGAAGATGTTAATGAATAATGAACACTTATAGACTTATAGACACTTACAGACTTATAGCTATTAAGTTATTTATGAAGTTTATGAAAATACAAATTTTTCAAACAATTACAGAAGAATGTCAAATGGTCATCATTTGGAGCTTAAATGTCACTAACTTTTCTTTTTCCTGTTTTTCCATTTCTCTTTATTACAGTTCATGTCCAACAATACTGTTCATTACAAGAGTGCTAGAACAAGAGGTATGATGGGAAGAAAAATTGAATGAAATCGTTGAGTGAAAATCCTTATAAACGCATGTGATTTAAAAAGAAACATGTCAACCATACTGCTGGTGTGCTGTTTCAGTTTTATTATGGTGGAGTCAAGCAATTTCTTGTACACAAAAATACAGATGAAAAGAATTGCATGTTACCTAGACAGGAGAAATTACATGAAACAAATATCAACTACTGTAGACGCAGAAATATTCACTGTACATTAATTTTCACGGATTTTTGCGCTCAAGTCGGATTTCGTGAAATATAAACAATACTTCTTATGCATGTTCTGAATGGGATGAATTTGGTGCAACACGAATTTGAGAACCAGCTAATATGTCTTAGGGGTCGCTCAGCGCGGTACCTAATGTTCAGAATGTAAGCCCTTTTGTTTTGTCTGATATTTACCATAGGGTTTTATTACATATGTCATGTGTACCTAAGCTTTGTTTATTTAATACATCGACCAATCAGAGTCCTTTTCTCTTAATCAGCCCTTGATGTGAAGCTAGGCGACACCCATTGTGACATCACTGACCATGAGACACAGATCATGCATCAGCTACAGAATGATATCCTTCTAAGATCACAGGTCTTCTATGCTATCATGGACTATGCTGCTGAACTAGACTGGTATGTAACACTCACTGTACAGAATGATATCCTTCTTGGGGCGTGTTCATGCTTCACTTTTTCTGGCCAGAATCAGGCATCTGTTACGCGTTTAGTTTAAAACACGGTTGCTTCTTAGCTTACTTTTGTAGAATCACCGAAAAATGGCGATCACGATCGCCGATCGTAAACTCCCAAAAAGATGCATTTACAATTTGTAAACGCGTTTAAATTGGGTCAACGCACTGACCTCTAGTGGGTCTACGTAGCATGCACAGTAAGGTTTGCGAATCCAGCTGGAAGACCAATTAGGCCACACAAGGAGAATTGCCTGGATGAGCCAGAGAAGTAAGCATGAACAGTACACCGTGGAACTGCGATCACGATGAGCGTTTACGATGAGCGTTTCAGATCGCTCATTCTACCTTCAAAATCAAGCATGAACGCGCCCTAAGATCACAGGTCTTCTATGCCATCATGGACTTTGCGGCTGAACTAGACTGGTAGGTAACACTCATTGTACAGAATGATATCCTTCTAAGATCACAGGTCTTCTATGCTATCATGGACTATGCTGCTGAACTAGACTGGTAGGTAACCCTTATTGTACAGAATGATATCCTTCTAAGATCACAGGTCTTCTATGCCATCATGGACTATGCGGCTGAACTAGACTGGTGGGTAACACTCATCGTTGTACTTGCAACTTTCCATATGGGGTACATGTATATTGACACATCAAAACTGAATTTTATAGATTATAATGTATGAACGTTTCTATTAAGTGATGATGAACATGATTTACTACACAATGTTCATCAAAAATGCTTATGACCAGGAGCATTTCTAGAAGAATTTTTTGTCCAAGGGGTGTCGTAGGGTTTTTCATTGAGTTTCTATATGTGCCTCATGTCTTTTTATTACATATAAAAATATTTAAAATATATATATATATATTATATATATATATAGGCGTGAAGAAAATGGTCTAGGAATGTGAGACGTAGCTGTAATTTACATTTTCTTCACGCCTACATACATGTATTCTGGAACACCCGTTGTCATGTCAGAGTTGAAAATTCTCGCACTATTATATATATACTAGCTGGACCCGCGCAAATCCGCGGGATTCTAGAGGGGGGCGGGGGGTGTAAATAGATATATAGAGACTGTCTAAATTAAAACCACCAAGAACTTTATTTGCCATTCAGGCCATTAAAAAAATGTTTTGCGCACCCCGCCCGCTTACTTTTTGGGGGCCGCCTCCTATTTTTTTTTTTTTGAAGAAAAAAAACATGAAAAGCACTGCTAAAATGTATTTCTGATTTTAAAAAAGAAAAAAAAAAAAATTGCCGGCCGCCATCTTGAAAAATAGCCCGAATGTCAGCGAAAATGTACCGAGCGGCCATTTTGAAAGAAAAAAAAAGGGCCTCCTCCTTCCCATTTTTCAAAAAAACAGGACGCCAAACATGTTTTTTTTTAAATTTGGCCTTATATAAAAAAATTAAAAAAACGATCCAACTGTACCGGTAGTTATTCTTTAAGCCACTGGAACTGCGTAGAGTTCCGTAGTGTGGAAAGCTTTTACTGCTTTGTCGATCTGGCGTAGGGTAGCGTACTGTTGCGTAGGCATGTAGCGTAGTGTTGCGTAAAAAGGCGTACTTTCTGCGTCAAATTTCTACGCCGAAAGTACGCGAAAAAAATTAAACATGTTGAATTGTTTTCGTTCATCTTGCGTACCCCTTTCCGTCCCTTAGCATATAGTAACGTAGGCCAGCGTAGTTGGTACGCAACACTACGCAACTCTACGTATTGACCCCACGCCAATTAGTGACTCGCAAGTGTCACAAATAAAGTATTAAAAATATGCTCATCTGACCCTAATTAAACGCCTGAACCCCCCCAAGCTTTCGCGGGTTTATGGCCCCTTGAAACCCGTGGACCCCACGCCTATATTATATATACACTCAACCCGCTGCGATCTGATCTCTACCCCCCCCCCCCCCCCCAACTTTGAAGAATGTAATCCCCCGAGCTCTTGGGGGTTTATGGCCCCTTGAAACCCGTGGACCCCACCCCTATATTATATATACACTCAACTCAGGACCCGCGGAAATCTGAGGGATTCTAGAGGGGGGCGCAGGCAAAAAAAAAAATTTTTTATTTCGGAGGCTCCATTTCAAATTTTTGGGAAATTTTCGGGGGCTACTTTTTCAACTTTCGGGGGCTCTTTTTTCTGGGGCTACTTTTTCATTAATTCATAAAGGATAGGCCTACACTTTGTTGAGATTTGTTTAGTAGGCTAAGGTTTCAGGCTTCCTACTTCATAATTGCCTATTTAAAAAAAAAAAAAAAAATTCTAGTTCAATAACTAAGTTTTCATGCATTGATTTGATGCAAGAACTGTAACATAATGAACCTAGATTGTGATTATTTCTGACCATGAATTTCGATAATCATTTTTCAAAGTAAAATTTTCACAAGAAAATCAGACAGTCGTTTAAAAACGTAGACAATATTAGCTCAGGTTTCGTAAATCTATTCACGAAACTATATTGAAATCGCGGCAATAATGATGCAAACCAACAGATAACAATTTCAAAGTGTCAAATGAGTTGAGATGAGCTTGCAGGAAGCTCAACACCGGCGCCGCAGGCGTCGGACGCCTGCGGGGCGCGGTCCCGGTGTTGGAGCTTCCTGCAAGCTCATCTCAACTCACACACACTGCACTGCGTGTTGATTGAAGGCAGCTTGCGACTGAACTGTCAGTCCAATGGTTTTCTCTTGAAAACTTTCCTTTAGAAAATGATAATCAAAATTCAGTATACATGTCCGTAATAATCACAAGATAAGCTTTGATTTCATACCTCCATTCACGAAAACTATATCAAAATCGCGGCAATCATGATGGAAATAGGTCTCTAAGTTTGGACGTCGACGGGAATTAGCCCCGTGTATCAGCTCTGGCTCGTGCAGCGCAGCTAGTACAAAGCAAACCCTATAGCAAGACGCTTTACTCTCGGTGATCCCGCCCTTTGCATAGAGCATTTAATACGCAACATAATGTGAGTGGTTGGTCATTTGTTGTGAGTCTCTTTGAGAACTGCAAAGAAATGAGTGTGATCGACGGCGCGGTCTATATAGAGAATATCATATAGGAAGATACCCAACACGGGGTAAGTCATACCCATTCAGCGTGCATTTAATACGCAACTTAATGTGAGTGGATAGTCATCGGTCGTGTGTCTACGGATGTTATGTTGAATATCCATGAGGTATCTCTGTCGTCACGCATATCATGCATTATGCATGTCGCGTCTGTTTTCGCCCTGGACGTCGACACGGAGGAGGACCTCGGGCGGAGTATAGCCAATTCGCTAGAGTAGACTCTCCCGCGGACGACGGCACCGGGCACGGGTACCCCGAGGGGAGGGTTCAGGAGGAGATAGCTGCACCAACTTGGGTCGGCGATCTCATTAAAAAACAATAGAATACAAAGGCCGGCGGAGACGTCGCGCCCCCCGCGGAGCCTTAGCGTATTACTTATAGTGATATTTTTGTTGGGGGGGGGGGCTTGAATCGTGACAGCTTATGACACGTTCTCAGTCTAATTGATTGATTTGTTAATGTCTTACAATAATATTTCTCAGTTTGATAGCCATTGCCATCGCTGCCAAGGAAGGCAACTACATTCGGCCTGAGCTCACCCATGGCAGTCAGTTGGACATCATAGGGGGACGTCATCCTCTACAGGAGCTGTGTGTTACCCCCTTTGTACCTAATAATGCTCACTTTGGAGGGGACCATACCAGGATCAAGGTCATTACTGGTCCCAATGCAAGCGGAAAGAGCATCTACCTCAAACAGGTATCACATTGGCAACATGATGTTTTTTGTGCTGATTGGTTGAGAGTTGTGAAAAGATATGTGTCAGAATGCATTTGAAGGTTTAATGAGATGCTCCCTACAGAAAAAAAGTCTTAGAAATTATTTCATTGGGTATTTTTAAGCATCTCTGTCGACAGCCTGGGATGTTGATAACTTACAATCAAAAGTATGGTCACTGAATGCCTTTGTCCTCCTACTCCTTTTTCTTCTTCTCCTCCTCCCCCTTTTCCTTCTGCTTCTCCTTCAACTCCATCTCCTTCTCCTCCCTTTTCTTCTTTTCCTCGTCCTCCTCTTTCTTTTTTTCTTCTTCTCCTTCTTCTTGTCCTCCTCCTCCTTCTTGTCCTCCTCCTTCTACTTCTTCTTTTGTCCTCCTCCCTTTTCTTCTTCTTCTTCTTTTTATTGTCCTCCTCCACCTCCTTCTTTTTCTCCTCCTTCTTTTGTCCTCCTATTTGTCTTCTTCTTCTCCTTCTTCTCTGTCTTCTTCTCCTTCTCCATCTCTTTCTCCCTCTCCTTCTTCTTTATGCCATCAGTCAGCAAGCTAATCATGCATTTAGATAGACAGTCTGTATGCCTATAAGCCTCCTCCTGTCTCTCCATCCCATGCCTGTTCAGATCATTCTGAAATCTTGTAGCAGGAGTCAAGTCTAATGAAGATGTGAACACATTTTGTACTTTAAAACTCAAGAATTGTTCAATCCAATTTCCATTTATTTTCTCATCGAACATGTAAAACACATATTAAGATATATATAAACAGCTAACAACTGAATTATTCATACCCCTTGTAAATATGATGTTCTTGTGTTTTTCGTAACTCAAGAATGAAAGGTAGACTGGTTAAATTAGGGCCTTTGTCAAATACTTTTACACGTAAGCTTTAATATGTCACGTGCACAAGAAACATATTCAGGATAAATCAATTCTTCAGATACCTCAAAAATTACAATATTGGTAAGTGTATGAATAATTAAGTTAACAATACATAAATTGGGAATATAATAGATGAACGGTTACCTTCCAGAAAAAAAGCACAAGGCTTGTAACACAGAAGGCACCTCCTGACTGATATGTTTCCGCCCCCTCCCCCCCCCCCCCCCCTCCCTCCTCCAATTACAGGTTGGTTTGATAGCATTCATGGCTCTGATTGGTAGCTTCGTACCGGCCGAGAAGGCAAGCATTGGCATGCTAGATGGCATCTACACTCGAGTTCACACACAAGAATCGGTATCAGTGGGACTATCAACGTTCATGATAGACCTCAATCAGGTTAGAAATCTTGTTCAAGCCAAATTACAGACAAATTCTGAATCCTTTATTCTTCAAAATATATTCTGTATACATTGTATTTTAATAAGATATGAAATAAATGAATTTGAATTTGATTTAAAGTATGGTATTTTTTTCAAGCAATATAAGAGAAATACATTTCGTAATGTGTTTCTGCATACATTGTATTTTTAAGAGATTTGAAATAAATGAATTTAAAATATCGTATTTTTTTGAAGCAATTATGATCAATAAGTACATGTTTGTTAAGCGCTATATAAGTGGAAACTATTATCATTTTAAAGAACAACATGCTTGAGGAATAGTTTAGTAAAACCAGATCGGGAAAGGAAAAGTCATTATTCAAGAAAGAATTAGAAAGAGTGTGCTAGAATGCTAAATAAACATTCTTATGTGCACCTGTATTTTACTTGCCTATGGGTGCACATTTCAAGCCACATTATTGATTCAAAAATTTAGTTCCTTATTAACCTACATGTATCACCTTTCTAATGATCTAATCAATGAATTTAATGCAAATAGATCATATATTTAGGTCCTTGCTGATTTCCCTCTACATTTTGCATGTACACCTGTAATGCGCAGTGTAAGTCAGAGTTATCCATAGTAAGTCTGTACTACGAGTGTGTACATGTAATCCATGACAGTTTGGAATGTTCTTATATGAGATTTCAAACATTTTGAAATTATTTCTGTACATTTTAAAGCTATCTGCAGCTGTCCGTGATGCAACTAAGAACTCTCTGGTGATCGTTGATGAGTTTGGAAAGAGCACAGATACAGTGGACGGTCTCTCACTGCTGGTGGCTTGTATTAAACACTGGGAAGGCAAAGGATCTGACTGTCCAAACCTGATGGTTTCAACTCACTTCCATGCCATCGTCAGAGAAGGGCTGCTACCAGCATCAGAACAACTCTCTTATAAGGTAACAGCTCATACAACAAAGCATGATACAAGATAATACCCTTCTGGTTTTAAAGGGATCCAGTAACTTTGTCTCAGATTCTTAAACAAAATCCTGGATTTAGCTCTTGCTGCAATGATAATTATAAACCTTTAGGTTAGTCAGGAACCCCATGACTTTTACAAGCAGATCGCCTGTCTGATTATCAAGATATTTATGATTGGAAATCGAAACCAAATTTTGTGTTTGCCAAACGGTTTTCATAACACTACAGTCTATTGGGGAAAACGAGTATGATAAAACCGGTCACTCAAAGATTTTTACTTTTTTGCACTTCATGATTATTTTGAAGCATTTTCTTTTTTTAAGGGCTTCAATATTATACCATATTACAGACACTGATAACACGTAGACAGAATGTAAGATGGTGTGTGTTAGACACTGGTTACAGACAAAGGAATCGGACTGCCCAAACCTGATGGTATCAACTCACTTTCACGCTATCATCAGGGAAGGATTACTACCAACAACAGATCAGGACCTTGTGGCAGATTAGCCTAGTGCTAAATAAATATCCAATAATGACTACTTCTAATAATACTGCTATTACTGCTGCTGCTACTACTACTGCAACTACTAATACAACAACTACTACTACTACTACTAGACTACTACTACTACTACTACTACTACTACTACTACTACTACTGATATTACTGCTGCTGCTACTTCTACAACAACAACAACAACTACTACTACTACTTCTAATACTACTACTACTACTACTACTTACTACTTACTACTTACTACTACTACTACTACTTAGTACTATACTTCTACTACACAACTCTCTTCCTACTACGTTGCACCATGAACTTCAAGACTGTTCATGTGATAGAAAGATAATAATCTGATTTATTTTATTTTTTCATACATATCCATCTTTTTTAAACTCCATTTAGACCATGGAAGTGCTTGAGAATGATGGTGAATTGGTGTTTCTGTATGAGCTGACCGATGGACATGCTAACTACAGCCATGCTAGCCATATAGCACTGACCGCTGGTCTACCAGAAGAACTGGTCAAGAGGGGTACAAAGGTAAATTGGATGTTTCACTTTAGAGAGTGATGTAGAGAGAAAGAGAGACAGAGAGGTGGATATAGACGGGGAATGGGGAGGTAGAGGAGATTGAAGAGAGAAAATTGAAAGAAAAACAAGTGATGGAGATGAACAAGAGTGTTTAAGAAATAAAGGAAAAGTAAATAAAGAGGTTGAGAGAGTGAGGTAGAAAGCTTAGAGAGAGGGAGAGATAAGACGATTTCAGCACTAAAAGAGAGGAGAGATCAGTTTTAAGAATCAATAGGAAGAATGAAAGAAGGGGAGGGGCGGAAATGAAAAGTTGTAGGACCAAGAGGAATGGAAAGAAGAAATAGAAAGATGATTGTAAAGAAATATGCAAAATTGACAGAGAGAACAAATATTAAAAACATAGAAATTATAGAATAAATGATAACAATACATGTATTTGATAATCCAAGATGCAATCCTCATCTAAATTATTCTGCCATCCATTCCACCCACTATTCTAGGTCTCCAAACTTCTGAGAGAGAACCAACCAATCCTGAGGGTAGACTCCTCCAGCTCAGAGACCCAGTTCCACAGGTACAAGGAGATTCTAGCCAAGTTCCTGGATCTAGACCTGGACTTTGATGATCTTACAGGATTCCTGAGGGAACAGGTTCTCTCTAGCCCTTCCTCAGCATCAAACAAATCCTGAGTCAGTCTAAGGATGTGTCAGTGATGTTGAGAGAGTATCATGATTTGTTTACTTTGCTAATTTTGATTTTGATTTTTTTTTTTTTTTTTTTTTTTTATGTTGTGGAAACATGATTTAGTCCTTCATCAGCATCAAATCTAAGGATGTGTCAGTGATGTTGAGAGAGTATCATGATTTGTTTACTTTGCTTATTTTGATGTTTGTGAAGTTGTGGAAACATGATTTACACTTGTAAAACTCATTTACTCTTAATATGATTGTGATCAGTGAGTATGTGGTTTCTCATAACTAAGTTTTGGAGTTATTTACTTCATATTTTACCTTGTTCTATTTTAAATCAGTAGTGGGCTTATTAATTTTATACAAGGATCAGATATGCTAAAATCTTACGTGTGATGTTGTGGAAACATGATTTACACTTGTAAAAGTCGTTTACTTTTAATGTGATCGTGACCATTGAGTATGTGGTTCCTCATAATATAACTGAGTAATGGAGTTATGGATATTAATTTACTTCATATTTGACCTTATTCTAATTAGTAGTGGGATTATTAACTTTATACAAGGATCAGATATGCTAAAATTGTATGGAACATAATACTTTACATCTAGCTTCACCTGCCCATGAATGCTTTGAACTTAGCCTGTGTGAAATGCCTTAAAGACATTTCCAGTTGTTTTTCTTTGATTCAAGTGGTAAACTTGATGTTAATATTAGCGTATGTGGTGTGGGTTTATGAATTACACTTTCTATACTTTTCCCTTTTATTATGATCAGTTAACATTAATTATTTGAAATTTACATGTGCTACTTTTAAACACCTTTCAAATCTTTCGTGGTAACTTTGAATTTCAAATTCTATTTGTAAATATTATTTCCTTTTTATATGACCAGTGATCTCTCAGAAGTAAATTTGATATCTGTATTAATGTTTGAATTACGAATTCTATTTGTATATATTATTTCCTTTTTATATGATTAGTGATTTTTAAATTGTGAATTTGATGCCTTAATTTTTAATTGTGTTGTATTGTAGAATAATGACCAACACTTGTAAAAGAAATATTAAAATACATGTACACTGTGTAATTTGATTTTAATGTAAGCAGTGTAGTAATAAATTTAACTTTACCTCTGAAAAAAATTTAATATCATTTCTTTTTTATATGATCAGTGATTTTTAGTGGTAAATATGATGTCTGTATTAATGGTTGTGATAAGGATTCATGATTTATTCTTGTAAATTTCATTTATTGTCAATGTGATCTGTAAGTAGTAAAGATTTAAACTAAGCTTGGGTTCTGTTAATTAGAAACACCTGATGAACCTTTCCACAATCTTGATGGTAGATTTGATGTTAATGATTATTGTTCGTGGTGTTGTGGATTTATGACCTACCGTAAATCTCTGTGTATAAGGCACACTTTTTTGCCGCCGAAAAAAAATTGAAAGTCAGGGGTGCGTCTTATACACAGGTACAGAATTTTTAATTTTTTTAAAGTTTTTTTTTAGTTTTGATTTATGGCGCTATGCCTGGCAATGTCTCCCAGCTCAGTAATCGGTGTGTTGACTCACCACTCGGAAACTACAATAATAATTCCTTAATGTTTTTTTCTATTACACATGGTGTACCACAAAGTTCTATCCTAGGTACTCTATTGTTTTTAATTTACATTAATGATCTTACACATTCTTCTAGAAACGACATTGTTACTA
The DNA here is from genome assembly GCA_035222895.1 of Strongylocentrotus droebachiensis. Lineage (NCBI taxonomy): Eukaryota > Metazoa > Echinodermata > Echinoidea > Camarodonta > Strongylocentrotidae > Strongylocentrotus > Strongylocentrotus droebachiensis. The sequence goes on along the minus strand of JAVYIG010000251.1, from coordinate 275,011 downwards.
TTATTTCGTATTATTTGTGACAAGTTCACAAGCACAAATCGGCGCCTTCAACTGCACCTCGATGTTAAATGAAGGTCCTTCCCCACGTGGGTTTTTTTTCTTTTTTTTTTCTTTTTTTTCTCCAAATAGGGGTGCGTCTTATACACAGAGATTTACGGTATTCCTTTCAATGTTTTCTCTTGATACGATCTGTGAGTAGAAATAATTTGAATGCAAAGTCTGGTAATAAAAATTGAAAAATCTTTCCAACTATTTGATATGTTTTTAGGGAAAGATAAAACAGTTAAGATAAAAAGTTTTGACAATGACTTCATTTTTATAAATGATGTTTTGAAAGTAGAAGTAAATTTGATTCAAGGATCAACCCTGCCTGAAGCATTACTGTTATACTTATGTACCGCTCTCGATACATGTACAGGGGTTTATATGATATTTCAAAAAATATTTTTTGCTGAGAAATGTATCTTCTCTTTGTCACTGAGACAATTTATCAAATAACTATTAGTGTCAACTTCCTTTCTGATATATATTGAAAAACCTGACTTGCTCCTTACTATCATCAGTGATAGTTTCCTATCAGAAATAGAAACAAATTTTTCACATATTCCATGATCTTTATCAATCTTTATGAAGAAGTACAACAACAAAAATGATGGTTAAAAATTTAAAGAAGGTTTTATAAATGTATTGAGCAAACTGCAATGCTGTTTGTTTAATTTTTTGGGGCAGAGTATCTACATTATTTTAACCAACAGGCTGGGTACATGTATATACATGAATTTTAAACTAATCTGTTGTCATATGACATGATTCAAGGGAAATCCAACCTTGATAGCAAACTACTCTAGGAGAAAGCAGAACAAATCAGAGAAAAAGACTGGTGTAATTTTGAATGAAATTCCATATAATTATGAGAAAGTTTGAATGAATTCTGACATTATTATGAGAAAGTTATGAATATTTTAAAGTAGTAATCACTATAGGTATGAGCTCTTCAAATTGGCTTAATCGGTAACGTTTCTTTGATGTAGTGGCAGACAACTTTTCCATTCATTTATTCTAAAAACAAAAAAATGAAGAAAAAAAAAATTAAATTTTTCAAAAATGTATGGCTTTGGGGGTTCTTTTCTTTTTAGAGGAACTATATATAATGATATCCTAGCCATAATACAATTTGAGAAGTGCCCCAAGGGAAAAGGTTTCTTTGATGTAGTGGCAGACAACTTTTCCATTCATTTATTCTAAAAACAACAAAAAATGAAGGAAACAAAAAAAAAATCAAAAATGTATGGCTTTGGGGTTTAATTCTTTTTAGAGGAACTATATATAATGATATCCTAGCCATAATACATTTTGAGAAGTGCCCTAAGGGAAAAGGCACTTAGGAGATAAACTAAAATTAATGATTTTTTTTTGTTCACAACAACCGGGAGAGTTGTCCGTGTCTATGTCACAATCCACAGAACAAACTGCCAATTTGAGATTTGAACTCCTTTAGTGATCTCATATTTCAAACATTCATAATTCTTTTATATTATATTGATACAATTGAATTGTTTCAAATGTTCACCATTCTGTTTATCTTATTTTTCTGCATTAAACAAACTTATTGCAAGGGTTGGATTTCTCTTTAAGTAATGAAAATTCAACATATGCACTGACTTGTATCTCACTGAAAATAACCATTCGCATTATCATTCAATGTTTTGATGTTGCAGCTGAAATAAATATTCAAAAAATTAGTAATTTATCTTCATTCTTATTTTGTTTGCGCCTGTCTTTATGTCTACAGTGGTTATTATCTTGTGTGAAGAAATTTAATGTATTATGTCAGCTAGGACAGCATTATTGTTAATATGAATTATTAAATGCATTATGCATCTTAATTCATCATCACATCGTAATCATCTTATCATCATTGTCGTCATAACGATTATTTGTTTGGCAAATCAGCTTTTACGATCGATGTACACATAATGCCAACATATACAATAATTAATTGAAAGAAGTTGAGAAGAAAAGAAAGTAAGGAGAGAGAAAAAGAGAGAGAAAGCGAGAGAGAGAGAGACAGAGAGGGCGAGAGAGAGATCGAGAGAGAGAAAAGAAGAAAAGAAAACAAAAGGGGACGATTCATGTGAACTTGAAGATTTAATGTTTCTTGACCTTGATTCCACCCCCCCCCCCCCCATGACGACGCCCTTGACATAATCATCAATTATATTCTATTTACAGGTAGGCCTATTGGAATTTTATAATTAAGGCTTAGGTGGGGGAAGGGGTAGGGGGAATCAAGGTTATGATGTGATGGACTAGAAGATGTACGGTAAAGGGAATCTCCCTGAACAGTGAACACCGCATTATAGATGATGTCATTAATACGTCATATAGACACGTCACTCAATCATTAAACAGGGAACTCGATTTATTATCCGTAGACGACGTCGACCTGCGCTTGGCCTTGGCCTGTGTTTCATATTGTCATTTGTGTCTATGAAATTAGAAATGAGCCAGCCTGAAAGAGGAACGATTGTTGAAGGTATAGGGGATGAGTTCTTTCAAATCCTTGGTTTATTCATCGTAGTTGCAGTGCCTTTTGTAGTCGCCTATCGAAACAGGTATGTATGGTGGAGTTGCGGCAACCGAGGTGAAACTCGCCCCCGATGGTTGGGGCGATGGCGATGGCATAGTTCCGCTCAGTTGTGCTTACACAAATTTGAACGTATGGGATAGCCTGAAGCCAAGGGCTAGGTTATGATAATTATGAGATGGTATTTTGATATCACTGGCAGTAAAATACTATCAATTCAACTCACTGATGTTGGAAAAATTACTCAGAAAATTTTAATTGGAAATCTATCGTCAATCCTGGTGGTCAGGTGGTGCAGATCGAGCATGAGCATCGAGCAGTAGGGGCGCGGTGCGTGCTGGTCCGAGAATGAGGATCTTCCTCATAAACGCTGTCAAATACATCCTCAAGAATAAGGATCGTCTGCATTTTCACGGACGTTTTTTTTCATCGGCGCTCTGCAGGTTTTGGGATACCGAAGGCCGAACTGCCCGCGCTGGCGATGCGAAAAATGGATTCGGCGTAAGAAAACAGACCTAGTTTAATTCACCGTCTACTTTTATTGGTTGTCTGTCTCCCCGAGGATTTATCGCTCATAATGTGAAAGTCTCTGTACAAAGTCAAAGTAAAATGCATCAAGGAAATTATCAAGAAATCCGTTTTTCGGATCGTCAACGCGCCGATCAAAAATATAATGAAACGTCTGCGGAAATGCGGACGATCCTTATTTTTTAGGACATATCGTCCGCGTTAACAAAGATGATCCTCATTCTTGGACCAGCGCCCTATACTGGTGAGGAGCTAGTACTTGTTGTAGGAGCCGCTTTGTATTCATTGTGATTGTGTACCTTTCTTGGTCGCTGTCAAAAAAAATGCAAGTGCAAGCACTGATTCTCTGATATACACAAATTTGGTTGTAAAATGCCTTGTCCATTCCTTACTATGTGGGGCATACGTAAAAATCTGTAATTTGTTCACAGGCTCGAAACGTAGCGTAGGGACCAAGTTGTGATGGTAGATTTTGATTTGGGTAAATCATGCCTTTCATGAGATGAAACTAGACGGTTTGCAACCGCTAGTGAAGTAGGCCATGCCACAACCACAGAAGAAAAACAGCAACTTCCTATTACCTGGTGATTGGGAGAGTCATACATTTCCTTAGACAAAATGTTTGTTGCTACGGCAGACAGCCAGTGAAAATGAACTTGTTTAATCAAATTATGGAAATGCAAGCATTACTTTAAACAAACAGAACTTAGTCCTGGCTCATTTTTCCTGATTGAGGTGTCATATGAAAGGGCAGAAATTGAACTTTCTAGAAAAGTCATTTTCTCTTTGAAATTCAGATACCGCCTGCCAAATGAATTTTTTGGTTTCTACATCTCTCTTTAAATTGTTTTTAATCACTCATGCGTGAAATATGCATCGTATGAGTTGCATCAAATGAAAGAGGAGGATCTAAGCTTTACAAAGATGTGTCATTTATTAATTATAACTCCTGACTTGACATTGACGTAGTCAGATCAAGCCCCATAGATGAAAAAGCAAAAGCTAAGATGAAGTTTGGAAGTGCGAGCAAGGTATATTGATCAACTCATTTAGACCCTACTGTAGCTGACTATGAATTTATATTTTGTTTATTTTTATGCTTTTCACTTCCAGGTTAAGATTAATTGCGACAGGGGCTATACACCCTGAGAGTGAAGCCCATGTCCAGCATACACGCACCCAGCTTGGCTATGGCAGACCCAATGTTGATGACCCTACTGTATCAGCCAATGGTCAAGCTACGGGGGAGTCGAACGGTCAACATAACGGTGAGGGGCAGAGCAGCGATGGACGGCATGGCATGAGCGCCCAGCCATATAATGGAGATAGACCTTGCCCTATTTGCCTTGATGAGAAAGAATGTGCAGCTGAGACGAACTGCGGTCATGTGTTTTGTGGTAGGTTTCTGGGTTCTATAAATTCTATTGGAATTGTCATTTTTTTTGTTTTAGCAATGATTTAATGATAGAAAATTTGTTTGGATAATGTCCCCCCCCCCCCCCCCCCAATACAAAAAGGAAAAGGAGGAGAAAAGGAGAAAAGAGAAAAAGGAGACAAATAAATAAAAGAAGAATGAGAAGATGAAGGTAGCATAAGGAAGAAAATTTGAAGAAGAAAAGAAAAGAGAGACAGAGAGCTATATACTGTATAGAACAGCATGATCAGTGATCACTATGTCATGGGTTTTATAGATACAGTACAGAGAGAGAGAGAGAGATAGAGATAAAGAGAGACTGACAGAAAAAGAATGAGAGACAAAGAGAGAGAGAGAGAGAGAGAGAGAGAGATGTAATCTTATTACAGTTAAATCATACCTTAGACAACTACCGGTACTCTAAATGAAAGCAGAAAAATCAGAGAAACAGACTGGTGACAATTTAAACGAAATTGGGCTGAAAAGAAATATGAATTTTTGAAAGTTGTTTTCACCTGTCTTTTCGGGCTCCTTAGTAAGACAATGTCTTGTAATGCCCTCCCATAGTTCACCAGTACACCACTGCAAAGAGTTTGTTCCTTAATACAATAGGTCCATCGCTGGATCGCTTTAATCACTATACCGGTACAGTATTACATACGGGCGCTTCAAATTGGCTGAACAGGAAATGTCACTGCCACAAAGTGTGGAAGTACTTTCCTGTTTGTTCCAACACACAAAATGACTATTAAAAAAATCAATATTTCAAACTTTTGGCATTCTGTTTCTCTTAATTTCTGCTTTTATACAAATGAACTTGTTACAAATGATGGATTGCCTTTAAAGAATTGAGAATTAACTCTGTATTTTCACAATACGATGTGTTTCTTATTTTTTGCAAGGTAACTGTTTAATTGCATACTGGAGACACGGTACATGGCTTGGTTGCATAAGCTGCCCTGTATGTAGACAAATGGTAAGTAAGGAACCAAACTAGTGTTTATTTATGTAGATAATGAACAATTTGCTATATTAACAATTTGTTATATATTTAGTAGTATTACAGCCTATCTGCACTAGTTTGGGCAGGAGGGATTAGACCTCCCTGTGTGGTCACTGACAGGTGGTTATCTCATCAAATCAGCTCTCAACTAACATAAGAAAAAGGGGACCATAGGGGATCGACGGATACCGCTTAGGTATTGTTTGCTATATAGAGGGCGCAAGTAGCTACACATACTGCAGTCCTGCTTAAACCATGAATAGGGATATATATATTTGTTTTAATTTAGTAGTATCATTATTTCATTATTATTATTATTATTGTTATTATTATCATTTTAATTATCATAATTGTTTTTCTCTTCAAATGAATATACTATCATTATTGTTGTTCTTGTTGTTAATACTGTTAGCATTCATTATTAATATTGTCATTATTATTTCCCATAATTTCATGTCATGCTTTCTTTCAGGTAACAATCATCCTACCGGTCTTCCAAGAAGATGAACAGAATAGTGGTGAGGGGAGAAGAATAATGGCCGAAATCAGGGACTATAATCGAAGATTCTCAGGAGAACCAAGACCGGTGAGTTGGTGGAGGGGATTTTCAAGATTCTGGCAGAAGTTTTAGATTCGTTTGGTGAATACCATAAAGCAATAGAGCAAGCTTTTAAACGCCAAAAATTGGATCCTGTAGTACCCTATATTTGCCTTATTCTTCATAGAGAAAATCACAAATAAAAATATTCAATTAAATTCATTTATTTTCCATTAAAATTCAATGTTAACAATACATAACAAATGAACAGCAAATCGGAAGGACCCCGAAATAAGCAAAGCTTGTGAGAATGGGGCCCTGTACACAAATAAACGTACAAGCAAATTATAATAACAAATATTGTAAAACTGATCAAAACAAGCATACACTCACCCTCATACATTTACATGCACACAGACACACCAACACACACCGCAGGTAGAACACATATATCATTATAGATCATAGCCCAGTTTCATAAAACTTGTTATCAATAACAAATAACAGGTAACTGTTAAAAGCTACAGAAATTGTGGCATTTGATTGGCTTAGATCAAATTTGTCTTAGATATTTAGCATTTAACAAGTTTTATGAAACCGGGCCCAGTTGTTGCAAGTGACTGATGAAACACTGGGTAGCTTTCTATAGACTCTCAGCAACAATAGTCATGCTGCATATGTTTTTGTTATACTTGTGTTGAAGTTAGAGGCTAATAAAAGCATTCTCCTAATCTAGGTCTAAACCACAACTAAATTGGTAGATTTATTTCACTGTTTTATATATCACCATGAGTCAACCTTTTCATCCTGTAAAAATTACCGTCATTCTGTTTGTAAATAAAAAACAAACAGAAATCATGTAAATATAACACATCATTGTCTCATATTCATTTATTGACTGATTTCATTTTTTCAAAGTAATCTAATTTTGTATAGAATAAAGAGCTTGAAAATGATCTCAGTGGAACTAGTTAAACCAGGGACCCGTTTCACAAAGCCTTTTTTCAATGACAAATGATAAAAATCAGCGACAAATATGCTGATAATCTATCTTATAACAAGCACTGTCATTTGTTACTGATGACTAGTTTTGTGAAACGGGGCCCAGGTCCAAGTTTGCCACCTTTATGAATGCGCCCATGCCCATTGAAAGACAACAGAACTTTTTTTTATTGTTGGTCATATCCCCAACTTCCTATGTTTCTTCTCTCATTACCGTCTTTAGTTTATGGACTACATCTACGATCTTCCCACCCTGCTCCGTCATACGGCCCGGGACTTCTTCTCGCTCCACGGTATCGTCTGGATGTTCCGTCTGAGAATCGTCTTCTGCTTCGCGGCAGCCCTCCTCTACCTTATCTCTCCTCTGGACATCATTCCTGAGGCTGTCTTTGGATTTTTCGGATTCTTTGACGACATCTTTGTGGTCCTTATCTTGGCTATCTATGTGACGGGTATATACAGGGGCATCGTGGCACAGAGGATGGAATAGAGCCGATGTCAAAGGTCATGAATTCTGCACAATGCACTGCTTAGCGTTTGAAGGAACTTCTAGTGGGATGAGGTTGAAGGAAGGCAGATTGAATGAGCGGACCCAATACTCTTCAGTATACTGTAGGCCTATGAAGTAACCAGGGTTCTTGCATGGATGTAACACACTGGTTCTACAAAACATCTTCTGTCAACCCTCGCTCTTCTTTAAATACCACACACTCATCAAATTCCTGCCTTCACCCCTTGATCAAACACTATACCTGATCTTATCTCTGAAGACCTGAAACCCAATTGCATAAAGTACAGACTGGAGCAATGATCGTGTCAAACTTGGTGATAATACCAGGCATGGGAGACTCCAAACAGAGAAATGACAAAAGATACTTGACAAGTTGACATACAGTTAACGACTAAATTATTCATACCCTTACCAAGTTTACATAAAGGAAATGGGGCACTAACAAGGAATACAGCACTTATAGAAAGAAAAAGGGGCACTTATCAGAGGCTTAAAAAAAGGGCCAGCTCACACCTGAGAAAGGGCACTTATTAAGAAAGGGTAAGGGGCATTTATTACAAAGGAAAAGGGGCACTTGTCGATGTAAAAAAGGCTCCTTTCAGATTTTAAATAGGCACTTATCAGAAAGTGCTAAGGTTCACTTATTAGAAAGAAAAAGGGGCACTTTGGGGATACTTGAAATAGTAGGGGCACTGTGCCTCAGCACCGCCCCCTCCCCCTTTCCCCATAAGTGCTACCTCTTGTTTATTATAAAGGAAAAGGAAAATTGGTGGAAAATAATAAGTGATGGGTCGAAAGATGAGCAGCAATCAAGAAGACACAAAATCAAGGGCATCTACCTGATTTCTTTTTCTTTTTCTAAAGTTACATTTATACCTCCACTCAGTTCTTTTTTTCTCAAAATCATGGCCTTATATATCTATATGGAGTGCCTTAACAAATGTTAAAAACTATATGAAAATGGAAAGCAATGCTGTTATTTACTAATTACATGTTTCAGTTACAGTGTTTAGTGAAACTCAATAGTACATTGCCTAGTTAGCAAGCAATCATGCGATGTCCTGGGGGGGCGTTTCATAAAACTTGTCATCAGTGACAAATGACAGTCTTTGTTAAAGCTACTGAAATCCTTGCTTCTGATTGGTTATCAGCAGATTTGTCAGTGATTTTTGTCATTTGTCATTGAAAAAAGGCTTTGTGAAACGGGCCCCTGGTCTGTTTAACTGCTTTGATGCATATCTCATTGTATATTCATGGTGATGTAGACCATGGGATGACATGGGGAAAAAAGGGCTCTGTTTTTTTATTTTTGTGGTCCACGTCGTCACCCCACCTAAAAATATGTGTGAAGCAGGGTCATTTGAGGTGCTGAATTAAATTTCATATGATAATGCAGGTCATAGTAAGCTTCGCACACAAGGAAATTAATGAAATTAATGCAATTTGTTTATGTTAGATTATACAAATATTGCAAGCTCCAGCTTTCAATGTATGAAATTATATAAACCAATAACAAGGTTGAAATATGATGGTTATGAGGGGAATTCTAAATTTTGTCATATATGTTATATTAAATAAGGAATGCACTTAATATTTAGTATATTTAATTGAAAGTATTTGTGATCTCATACATTTCTCCATTGAAGTTGTGCCCTCTTGCGTCAGATGTGTACAGATAAGACAATGCTAACAATGGGAACGCGCAAGGAAGAGACGTGCGAAGTCTAATTCACTTTTAAATGCTTTTTACCGTGCAAAAAATGTTATATTGCACACTCGTTGAGTGTCATGTGACACCTTTTCAGCTAAAAGGATACTTTTCACTTAATTGATCTGACCTATATTGTTTATTGGCTACGGTATGCGGCCACACCATGGCTATCAGTAAGTGGATCGACTTAAAGTTGACGTACTAAAGTAAAATACTTAGTTGTGATCTGGAAAAAGATGTTTGCCATTTTACCTAGCCAAGCTTGATGCCAACTGAAATACTGGCACAATTCAAGTATTGAATTGAATACTGGCCCAGAACCATTATTTAAGACGCATTGAATTTGGGTGAGGACTTTAAAAATTTATCATTCTATTTCATCTGCATGTTATTGTTAGTAGTTTCATGCTGGTACCTGGTATTTATGAGCTGTAAAAAATTACTTCTGTTTCAAAGGTATTTCTTACTAAAATGAAATAGGAAGTGATTTGCAAATAGACAAGACCACACACTTTCATATATAGACCTATATATATATATATTTTTTTTTTTTTTTTTTTTTTTTTTTTGGGGGGGGGGGAGTTTCCTTGACACTGTTAGTGTGAATATCTCTTACAGATTTCGAAAAATACTTTTTTTTTGGGGGGGGGGGGCGGTGATTTGTCCCATGTAATCATGAAAGTAATCATTATTTGTTGACGGTAGTCCAATTTTGCAAAGGACACATTATAAATATTAAAGCACAAATGAATGACGGTCTTTATATCATCAACAATTCTGTTGGCACTTTGTTCCGTTTAATGTAATTTTGTAAAGATGAGAGATAGCCTGTAATCATGCCTAAGTCTTTTGGTCCTTTGGTCGCTCGTATAGTTTCCTTTCTTGTGGCCGCCATCAAGTTTAAGCTCTAGCTTAAGATGGCAGTCTCCAGCATTTTTCAATTTTGAAATGATTTTTCAACTATGTGGTGTTTCTTTTTAAAAGTATACTTATTTAATTGATTTATATTATGATATGATTATATATGTATTTTGAATGAAATAAAATCAAATAAAAAATTATCTCTTTTGAAAATACACTGTAGTCCAAATAAGGTGAATTCTTTTGTGCATTTACTTCTTTTGTTCATTTTTAGCTCTTTGCTATTGCTATTGTAAAAGTATAATTTTCCGGCACTAATTTTCATTCATTTTATTTCTTGTCTCTTTACAATTATATTTTTCCACTAGAGCTCTTGTGAATGTTAAATCAGATCACGGTTGCTAGACTTGTTTATAATCCTAGGAAAGTCCAAGCTAGATGTATTTTGTCCCATCATTTAAACTTTGAGTATATCTTGTTATTCTGAAGCTTAGATCATACAAAATACGAAGAAGAATGATAGATTTATTGTGAATTCATGTCCAGAACTCCTCGATGTTTATGGGACACCAAATGACCAAGGACTTGCCCTCTTATTATAGAAGAAAATGTGTGCCTTATGCAAATACTTTTTAAATGGTATACATTGTATTATGTCACAATACTCTGCAGGCCCGCTACTTTTTAGTTTTAGGAAACTATTCTTCAGAATTAGATTTCAGTTGTCATTGACACCAAGATACTCCAGAAAAGACAAATGCATGAAACAAAATGAGTTGTGGAAAATTTGTAATAATAGATCTAAGCGCCTTTGCAGATTCGGAGCTAGTAAACAAGGGAGAAAAAAATTATAAAGTGGTACATTGTAATTTTCCTACACTCTTATTTCCACGGCGTCAAATTTCACTCTAAATGGCGTCAGCTGGGAGTCAACTCTATTCCTAGTCAAAGTGACACGGATTCCGAATCACCTTGACTCTGAATTGAGTCAATTCTCAGCTGATGCCACACAATCCGAGTAAAATTGATAATATTAGAGTTTCGATTATAAAAATTACTTCAAAAACGAAAAGTATATTGCAAATTCGACTTGTAGAAATAATAAATTCACAAGAAAATGGTTTCAATTCAGAAATTTGTTTACTTAAAATGATATTTTTTCTGTATTTGTTTTTCTTTCCATGAGTGTCAGAAATGAATTATTGATTTGTTAGTTTTCTGTTAACTCAACAGTTCAACAATACTTGTATCTTGAAAAGCCAATTTTATTTATGTTATAAATGTAAATTACCCTGAATATATATTTGTTAATTTGTTTCAAATGAAAATCAATAAAATCCCTGTGGAGGGAAAAAATATGGAGACAAAAAAAAATTGATTCGGAATCCGTGTCACTTTAACTAGGAATAGAGTTGACTCCAAGCTGACGCCATTTAGAGTGAAATTTGACGCCGTGGAAATAAGAGTGTACTTTAAACTAGCAAAATTATAATGTATTTGCATTTTTTTATTTTTTTATTTCAGGCATAATTCACGGACATATTTTTACATAAAAATTTAAAAATGGCATCTTTGATCAAAACTGTATGTGCTTTCATGCAGCTTTGAACAAGAACTGATATTCTTTGAGTAATATTCTTATACACATCGTACATGCACTATATATTAATGAAAAGGAATGTAATTACAAATTGTATTCCCTTTGATTTTAGTGCATGTCAAAGATGTACAGGTTCCATGAAGAAATGGGCGGAGTATGACGATATTATAACATTTTGACATAAAAAAAATTATGAAAGTACTTGAACTATTTCTAAACTTCTCATCGAGAAAAAAAAAGGGAATCCTTGGAGAAGAACAAATTAAAAAATAATCAAAATTAAGAAGTATGAGTTGATTTTGAACATGAGTTTGTGAACTGTATTCCTAGTGTGTTACATCTCTAAAATTATGGATGCTGTATCATCGTAATTTGAGGTCAAATAATTGTAAACATTTATGTTCTATTGTCACCATTAATATTTTCTTGCTTTCCATACCCTACAAAGATTAAAGTTTCTTTTTTCATTACTCTTTTTTACCAAAAGATGAATAGTATTTGTGAAATTTATATTTAAAATGTGTTATGTTTATATAGTTCGTTGATACAAGGCCACCTTTATTTTCAGATGTGATCACAATTTTGTCTTTCTTCAGTTTTCTCTTTGAACAATTAATCGCAATGTATTTTTTTCTAATTATGCAATTCATTTAATGTATACATTTTTGAATGCTTATTAATAAACAAGGAAATCTTTGGGAAACAATAACGTATCTGTTGAGTGTTTGATCGCTTGCTGTTATATATCAAAGCATAACACCTAATGTTGCCTATGGCAACCCGCAATAATTACCGGCGAAATTAACACTAGCCAATCAAATGCTTCAAAGGTGAGAGAATTTATTGCCCTTTTAAAAGCCTGTGTAAGCACTACTTTTTGTTTTGCTCAACGGGGGGGGGGGGCACTCCTTTTTCCCTCAACATCCATCCCAAAGGGGGGGGGGGCGTAGATAAAACACCTTAAACACCCCCTCCACCCTCGATACGCCCTTGGTCTGGCGTATCTCCCTTCATTTATATAGGGGCACATGTAACGGAGAAGCGGGAAAGAGACACTTTTTAGAAAAGAAAAGGGGCACGTGTTAAAGTATACAGGGTAATTATCAGAGGTGAAAATGGGGAACTACTCACAACCAGCCGAAAAGGTGCACTCGCTGGAGATGAATAGAGGCTTTTATAAGAATGAAAAGGGGGCAATTATTTTAAGGGGAAGCCGAGCAATTGTTCAAGGAAAAGGGGCATCTATCGGGCATTTATCAGACTCTGAGGTGTAAAAAAGTCGTTTATGAGAAGGAAAAGGGGCACTTGTCATAAGAAAAAAGAAAGCACGTTTAAAAGTAACAGGGGCACCCTTTAGAGATGAATAGTGACTATGACAAATTGTATACCCTAAACTACCCTAAAAGTTTTCTGCACACGATGGTGGCATTTTCCAAGATTAACAATTTAACAGTATAATCGGCGTGCTGGTTTGACACTCAAAAAGAGCTCCTTTTTGTGTGTATGATTTGTAAACTATATGTATCCTTTTTAACGTGATAAAAGCGATGTGTGATTTAAACACCTTTTTCCCCTTCAAAAATGTGATGGTTTTTGTGTACGCGCATGATGTACAAACTGGTACATTACCACGGGAATCAATAAATGCAATAATTATTTTAGGATTCATTGTTTGAGTCATTATGGCTACTGGAGTACTGGTATCTTTTATTCATGAATGTTATAATTTCAGATCAAGCTTATTTAAAGTGGCTCACATGTTTTTATTATGATCGTACTAGTTCTGCATTTTGTAGATACGTAGATAAAAAAGTGGAGTGTTATCAATCGCATTCTGTGTATTCATTTTTTGCGGAATTTAATATGTATGGAAGGTCCAAAATCATGATGGTTAACCTATTTCTATTTTTAAAATACTTTTTCCTGATAAAGAAACTGATAAGTTTCTTAGAAAGGCTTACTTTGAATAAACTTTAGCACAGTCCCTCATTACTATGATAATCAGGATATAGAATGAAAGGCATTTCCTTTTTTGAAAGGCCGGGTTCTTTGTTATGGCTATACTTATATTATTTCCAAATTGTTTATTTTAAACTGTAATATTCATAGTTATATTGACTCGTACAGTACTAAACCAAAAAATAATTATTTCCAAGGACATTTTTTGTGGAACACTCTTCCCCATTATATTCATAATTATGTTAGTGTAAATATTTTTAAACGTATGTATCAGAAATTTCTTTTAGATAAACTGCAATAATCATTTAAATTCAATACATATTTATTTGTTTGTTGTATGTATGTTTGTTGTCTTGATTTGTGTATAGTATAATGTTTAGTAGCTGATATGTTTCATATTTTTTTATTATAAAAAAGGGTCAACTTTTCATGTTTTTCCTTTCAGGTTGCAACCTATTCAGTTTATTTTATGTCCTTGTCAAATATGTTCTTAATGTATATGTTATTTTATAAAGCTGGTTGTTATATGAAATGTTATATTTTAACTGAATGAAATGAAAAATCGTGCATCTAATATTTTGACTAAATTGAAGCTAATGGAAAACATTCCTAAATGTCACAAAACGTTTGAAAATACCGTCCATTTCACTTACTGTCATATCAACGTTACTACCCAAATACTTGCATTCATTTCGATGATACTAAAGCCTGTCAATCCTTGAAGTATAACTCAACTGCACATAAGCCGAGTCTGATGCAGGCGCGTACGCGGGGGGGGGGGGGGGGGGGTTAAACCCCCCCTTCCTCAAAAAGGGGGAGGGCGGTTTGATGATTTAAAAAAAATTAATGCTCCTTAACTGCCTCCTCTGAGCGGAATATCTGTCGGCGTGATTTTCCTTTTTTTTTTTGGGGGGGGGGGGGCAAAAAGAAAAAAATATTTCTCACACTACCCCCCCCCCCCCCCCAGGCCTATATTTCAGTACTTGAGATAATTACCGAAATTTTAAAATGTCCTCGTAATCTAACAAGTTATTTTGATTTTTGAAACGATTTGTGGGAGTGAAATGGATGTTATATCTTGCCGTAGCGACTGTTCATTAAATCAATAAAGGGCCTATGGGAAAAGACTAGCTTTTCACTTCAACAAGTGCCCTCAGTTTATTTTGTAATGGGTGCCCCCTTCCCCTTCTAATAAGTGCCTCTTTTATTTTTTACACGTGCCCCTTTTTTTCTTCCTAATAAGTACAATTTTTCTTTCTGATAAATAACCCTATATAACCCTGAAAGATGCTTCTATTAAAATTTCATAAGTTCCCATTTTCCTTCGACAAACTAAAATGCCCATTCCATTCTCACATGTGTCTCTATATTATATTCATCTCAGGTGCGAGACGTGCCCCATTTTTACCTCTGAAAATGCCCCTGTTTACTTTGCCATGATTGTGCTCTTTTCTTTTCTAATAAGTGTCCTTTTCCCTTTGGATATGTGCCCCCGATTCCTCTCACCATTAATGTGCTCCTAATTTAAAGCAACTATAGTTTTAGCAACTTTTTCTTTAATTTCACCCACAGCTCACTCGCATTTTCAAATTGTTATAATTTTTGTCTTTCATGATTAGATAATAATCCTGTGTAAATACTGCGAGCGAGGAAGAAGGATATTTTATGATCTTTAAAATGTTTTTTTCCTCATGGAAATACCTAGCGGTTTCTGATATTCTATTTTCACGAAATTGACGTTATTTTAACAAAACTGAATTTGGCGGCACCTCAGGGTGACACGACACCCCGGTTAAAAGAACGCTGGTTAAGGCCATAATAATATTTCCCGACGGACCCTCCATGATCCTTGAATAATGACCCAACTTAACCTAGATATATTAGGCCCCCCCCCCCCCCCCACTCCGGGAACGGAGGGACCGCATTCATGTTCCCCAAATCTCCGGTAAAGGGGTATTTTTCACGCAACAAAGTCTGGCTCGTAATACACTAAAAATCGGCCCGTATTGACTTTACACACCGGACTTGGGGGGGGGGGGGGGGTGCAACATGTATAAAAGGGAGAGAACATACGCTTACCCTAAATAACACTGAGTGGGGGGGGGGGGGGCAGTGGCGGATCCAGGGAGGGGGCGGAGGGCCCGGTCCCCCTTCCCTTGCCCAAAAAGCATATAATTATAACCTTTTTGAAGAAACAAAAGACGGGCCCCTCCTCCTGGCTCAAGGGGGGGGGGGGGGGTGTTGATTTTTTTTTTAAATCACGAACTGCGAGAGGAAAAAATAATGCTCCTTAACCCCCTCCCCCCTGCTTATTCGCCGCTAAATATCCATCACGAATTGGGCCCCCTCCCTTGCCACCGGCTGGATCCGCCTTCTGGGGGAGGGGGCCTGGGGTATTCAAGTTTTGACTCTATTACGGATAGAGATGCTTATATAACAAAAGAAAAATGAATGCTCTTCCTGTCGGATTGAATTTTTGATGAGGGTTTATAAAGTATGCCTTCACAGTTAACAGTGTTTTAGTAGGAGATATGTCTTATATTACGTTTGTTTGATAATTCCTGCCAAGCCAGTGAAAGTGTCTCCACAAGGACCCTAGACTCTCGAAACTTCCTGGGTGGGAAAAACTAATAATAAAGATAAATAAATTTAATTCTAAAAAAAAGGTAGCCGTGTGTGTGTGTGTGTGTGTGTGTGTATGTAGGGGGGGGGGGGGTGTCTAGTTCTTTTTATCATGTTTGATGAATGTTCAACTACTCACCTCCAGCTAATTTCTTGTTTCCTGGTTCACTAGACAATTTCAATACTTGTTTAGCCGAAAAGGTTTGTCTATGATGGAATGAATATTGTATTTGTCAGCTTTTTGAATTTAATTTGTTCATCTATATACTTTAAATTGAGAAATTGGGGGCGGGCCTGGGGTATTCAAGTTTTGACTCTATACGGATAGAGCTGATGCTTATTAGTAGGTATATAAAGAAGAATAAAAAACATGCTCTTCCAACTGTTGGATTGAATTTTTGATGAGGGTATATACCTTCACAATTAAAAGTTGTTTTTATATACGCGAGTCGTTCGTTTTTATAAATTCCTGCCAAGCCAGTGGAAGTGGGAAAGGCTAATAAAGAGTATGAAGATTTGATTTTTTGTTGTGTAAAGGTGTGTGTGTGTGTGTGTCTAGGGGGGGGGGGTCTATTTCTTTTCATCATGTTTGATAAATATTCAAACTACTGACCTTCAGCTAACTACTTGTTTCCAGGTTTTCTTAGGATTCAGTAAAATTGAGTTTATACACCATCAAACAAAGTACTTGTAGAGGCCATGTATGAACTAGACAATTTCAATACTTGTTTAGCTGCAGAGGTTAGTCTATGATGGAATTAATATTGTATTTGCCTTTCTGAATTTGATTTGTTCATCTATACTTTAAATTGATAAATTTTCAATCATTTTCTTTCTGTTTCTCATGTGAAAATTCAAGATGTGGCGCCTAAACGTGACGTCACATCGCAAGTTCCTGCCGCAATTTCCCATAAATCACCGCGCTGATCTGTGTGAAAGAAATATATCCGCGATGTCTAGATACTGCTTCACGGGCAGGACTACGGCACTAGGGCTCCGTTTGGCTGCTTAGAAATGGTCTAATGCCGCCAACCCCGAGCCAGATAAAGGAGCTGCTGCTCAGTGCAATCGACAAAGATGAAAATGTAAGCATTACTTTTTCGTATTTTAAAGATTTTTCCTCTAATTTCGACTTTATTCGCCAGTCTTTCAACTATTTGAGATCGCAATGGTATTCCGCCATAGGCGCCCGCGTGCTGTCCACGATCCATTTTTCGGAAAGAAATTTTGCTGATTTCGGCGAGAATTCATCGCAGGTGCTGCTTGTCAAAAGACCTCACAATATTCAGTTTGTAGCTTGACTTCTGTAGACAAAACTGGTATATATTCCAAATCAGCAGAAGGTAGATTTTCGGTCAAATTTAGCATCGTTTTGAATGTTGTCACAATTTTGTGGAACGACGAGGGTCCATGTACACGGTTAGCTCGCCTGCTGCAGAATGAATTGTTGACCCATTCGGGGCCTATGAGAGGTCTTGCCGAGCGCATGCGCAAGTCAGACAGTATCCCACGTCGGTACGGTGAATGCAGGAAGGGTGCTCATTATGCAGCGATATCGGCGAACATCACTGCACAGCCAGCCACCTCGGCATGATCAGCCAGAAATGTACCGCAGAGTTGCAGGCGTACAGGAAGAGCATATTCCGCCCTGTTGTTCAGTGCAGCTGTGATAGGCTCTGCCGCGCCGACTCGTCATGTACTGTGCACAAGACTTTGATTTACCTGGCTGGAGTAGATCTTCTAGAGGTTTGTCAGAGAATGCAGCTTTAAAAGCGAAATAATATGAAGAAAATTAGGGCCTTGATTCTACCAATACCATGATTGTCTTTGACCCTGACTGACTCTGTTGAGTTTCATATTTGTGGCTTGTTAATGTTCTGTCTTGGGTTAATATGAATATGAACTAAAAATAAAATGATCAACATTCAAATTGATGCAATACTGATTGTGTGGGCTGAGTGAGTGATGTGTGATTTGTGTTTGGTCGTCCTTTCAAAAGAGAAGAGAGGAGAGGATGGGATTTCAGCGGCAGTGGTATTTAAATGGAAATCTGACTTTAATAAGAGCAAACAACTAGTCTTAAAGAAAGCTGAAAAAATCAGGAGAGCAGACTGGTGAAAGTTTGAACAAAATCGGACAAAAGATAAGAAAGTTGTGAATTTTTGAAAGTTGTAACTAGATCTAGATCTAGACCTAAGTCACTATGACTATGACAAGTATAGTATGGGAACTTCAAATCAGCTGAATCGATATTGTCACTGATATAGTGCTTGACTACTTTTTGATTTGTTCCAAAACAAAAAATGTAGGACTCAGGAGGGTCTTTTATAGGACCTATAATGATAATAAGTAGTGCCCTACATGTAGGCTAAGCCAAGGAGAAGGCACTTTAATAGTTAGAAGAAAACAGAAGTTAATGATATTTTGTGGTTGTACAAGACAAATTCTGGGAGAGTTGTCTGCGACTACTGACTACACATGTACATCACAATGCTCTGACCAAATTGCCAATTTGAGATCGGCGTACATTTAGTGATCTGAAGCTTCAAGCATTCATTCTCCCTTGGGGCACTACTAGAAATATAGTATGGGAAGTACTAGTACATTTATTTTTTTTACTGTAGATCCTTTAAAAAGAAAAGAGTAAATCAAAAGACCCTCCTGAGTCATACACAGGCCTTAAATGTCAATGTTTTTAGGGCAAGGCCACTTTTCTGTAGGGCACATTCTTATATTACAGCACAAATAGGAAGAATTGGAAAGGGCACAAAAAAAATCTCCAAGGCCAATGAGAGGGGCATTGAGGCCAACCAAAGGGGCATCCAAGCCCATGGCCTTGGTGGCCTTGGATTAATTTAAGGCCTGCATACATTTTGAACAAAAATACAATTAATTTCTGCTCTTCTCCTAAGTGCCTTCTCCTGGAGCACTACTCAAAATATATCATGGATAGCAATCATAGCATATTATTATGGGTCCTCTGACTAGAAAAGACTTTCCTAGTCATACAATGTACATGAACATATCTTCTTTAGCAACAACTTGTTTAGAAAGACCATCCTTTTATGACTTATGAAGCATACATATATTCACGAAGAGGGGGGGAATTGGAGAGACGTGATTCCATGGGCTTTTTATTTTGGTCAAAATAAGTATTTCTACAGGATTCCATGAAGGAATTCAAACAAAGAAATATAGAAGGAAAAAGTCTTTGATGTGGAGAGTAAATTTATGATGCATCACATCAATACCTAGCAACAAATTACAGGGTATTTTGCAGATACGCTTGGTGACCTGGGGAATTCCATGTTATTAAAGAGGGTCATGCAATAACAGGAATTTTTGTTGTGCGCTTCAAACTTTTGCAATACATGTGTAATGAATTAAATGATTTGTTTGATTGCATGGCCAAGAAAATCTGGACATCGTTTCACGAAACTGTCATAAGAACAAGACAGACATCTCATTAAAACGTGTGTTTCATTTAATACACATGTTTCAATGGGTTTTCCGCAGACTTGTACTTATGACGGTATCTTGAAATGCTGCCCAGAAATGTTGTTAAATTGACAAAGACATCAGGAAAGTTTTAAATTGACTTAGTGACGGAGAGAATATTGGTGCCAACAAGGGCCCTACTATGAAAACGACATTCCCTGAAATTCACTTTCTTTTCTCTTGGAAATACATGTACACTGTAGGTACCTAAAGAACCTGTTCTTAAAGACCAATTGCTTTCAATAAGCATTTGTCATCTCTGTTGTGTAGTCTTTATCTACAGGTTTCACTGTTGTACCTTTCAGCAACTGGTGAACACAGGTAAACCTTTTTTCTATCTTTTTAAAAAGATAAAGGTGAGTTCTGGTCATGCGATTGCATTGTGAAAGAAAAGGTGTGGAATCGATCAGAAAAAGTTGATCATGTAGCATGTAAGTAATGGTGTGTACTGCAAGGTTCTGGAGTCATCAAAATCATTATAAATTTGGCCCAGTCTTGGTAAAGTAACTAGCACTGAACACAGAAAGATGTGTATGGGACTACACAAATTGTGTTGGGGTTACCTGCCTTGATTTCCTTATCTTTCTATGCTCATTACTCAGCCAGTATACATTTTCTACCAAAATTGTTAGGCAAATGACATTTATTTGTAATCTTGAATATTCTGTGTAATTTTCATTTGATTCTGTGAGAATTCATTTTCTTTTTTAACCAGAACTCAAGTTTATGTTTAATAAGAAAAACTAAATCTGAATCTTTCCTCTTTCTTCTGATCCATCTTTCATGCAGATTGTTGACATGGGCAGTGTTACAAAAGCAGTCTCTCTTCTGGAGAGCAATCCCATCACCAAAGATGCTCTTGAGGTAAGTTTCTCTGACTCTTCAACAACGGAATGTCACTTGCTGCAGCCAGCATTGTGAAGTGTCATGCTTCTTAAAATAGTATCAGAAGAAATTTTGTACTCCTTTTCACTCTTTTAGCTTTAGCTTTGTCACAATGCTGATGGACTGAGTTTCAAGTAGGATGTTATTCTGAAAATCCCTTTTAGTGAAAGGTCAGAAGGTCTTTGAAGTATGTAGAATTTTGAAATCCTAGGAACACTTCCAGAACTTGTTTTTTAAAATTTAAATTTAAAAAAAAATGTCCATAGGCATACACAATCACAAAGAGCTGTAATTTTTAAACTAATTTTATAAAGGACTCCATTATTTGATAGGAAAAAAGTAAGTGTAATATTGGCTGTTGCTATATGCTGCAAATCATTTCTTTGCAGATTTGTGTTAAAATCCCTGAAGTCGGGTTTGTGCTCAGATGCAGTTACTGTAATGTCTTTGATAAATTTGCATATATGTACATTGACATTTTATCTGTTGGTTGAATCTGGATTTTGAGCATTTTTTTGCTACCGAAGGTGGTGCCCAGGTTTTTCTGAATATCCGTCTGTACATCCATCTCACTTTCTCATTGTTGCGATATATCAATTCATATTTCTCACAGTTATTGTATTGTTTTTGTTTTTATTTTCGATATACAGTATCTCACTAAACGTTTGTTTTACCTTTTTTTACCCCATATTTGTCACTATCTTCAGGAAACCAGACTCGGGAGGCTTGTCCAAATTGTGCGTAAGAAGGCTACAACCAGTAACCTCAAGAAGCGATGCACAGCCTTGATAAAACAATGGCAGTCTCAGTTCCTGCCCCCGAGCGCAGTCAAACCTCCAAGGACCGAGTCCCCTGTACCTCATCAAGAGGAGGTCAAAGGTCAGGAAGGATCATCGACCTCCGATGGACAGAAACCAAAGCCTGCAAAGCAGACAGTAAATGCCACCTCTGTTGATAAGAGTAAAAGTGAAAATCTTCGAAGGAGAAAAAGGCAGCCGGAAAACTCGCCATCAATTTCTCCTTCATCCCAGGCTCCCCCTTCTAAAAAATTAATATCATCATCTCAAGGGCAATCTCCATTATTACAAGGCGAGGGAAATGGACAAGATGACTCTGGTCTTAATGGGATGTCCTCGAAAAGGGACGTTGACTGTGGTAGAAAACTTATCAAAGATTCAGTAAAAACTGCTTCTCCAAAGTCTAGTGTTCCTTCGCCTAAGTCTAAACCCAACATTAACAAAGACAAAGGTTCATTAAAGAAGTTAAAGGCGGAAAGATCAGCATCTCCCAAACCTAGGACAAAAGACTCATCATTAAATTCAGTATCTCCTGCACTGCATCCCAAAGCAGAGAAACATTTGAAACCCAAAGGATTATCACCTAGATTATCACCTAGTGTTGCCAAGGCAAAGTCTGATAAACGAGTGAAGGTTTCACCAGCACCAGCACGTGTTGCCATCGGTAAGAAAAGGAGTTCTTCCCATGATCGTTCGCCTAGACCCTCCAACGATTCGTCTGCTTCCAATTCACCAGCTGTTGTGGGTGGACCCTCTCTGAAATCCACTGGTACTTTTTCAACGGACTGGGACACTGCCGGTTTCGGCTTTGGGGATAGCGGAGGGGAATCCTCTCGGAGTGCTACACCCCAGAATGTGTGCGACGCCCCTAGTTCTTCAAAGCCTTTCTCTATTTTTGATTTAGATTTCACTGATGCTGTTTCATCTCAAGTGTCAAACACAAGCCTGTTTGACAGGGCAGAGTCACCTGCTAGCTTTCTAGATGAGCGACCCTTTACACCAACAATAAGTGCATTTTCTGAAGAATTTTCTCAGAGGACAGAGTATAGTCATTCTCCTTCTGCTTCAAAGGAAGAGGAGGATGAAGAGGAGGAGAAGGAGGAGGAGGAGACATCAGTAAATGTGATGGAGACTAGCCTAATGGAGACCCTTGAAGATGAACCTGTGAGCCCTCCATGCCCGGTGCTGGAGGGGGATATAGATCGAATTCATGATGACGAGTGGGAGGGGGTGAATGGTTGCTACAATGATAAAGGAGAATGGTTTGACTGGATGCAGTGCCTGACTGTAAATACAGATGTGGAAAATTCTATACAAATTCTACCCTATGTATGTATTGATTAGCAAAATATGAACACGCTCACTGTAAGTTATTTTTTATGTGAATGCTTGAATTGAAAGAGTGAACCATCATAATATGTATTTTTCTCTTGTTGTTTTCCTATTTTTTACAGATACTTTCTCGGTGCAAATATGATGTAGTAAAAGTAAAGTGTATTTTATTTCATAAGTTTATATTGGACAGAAGAGACAGGCATGAATTTTCATGTACATGTATGTATTGAAACTGTTTTAAATTTAACGCTGAGCAAGTTCCTTTAATTTGACGTAAAAATTACCATGAATTTTTTTCTGTTACCTAATAATGAAAATTGTGGTCAGGTAGAATATTAAAAATCTTGGTAGATAGCAGAAGTAGAGTTCATCATATTGCTAAAGAAATAACATCTATAAAACAGGGTAAGAATTAAGAAGACTTTCTCCGGGCCATTATTTGAACAGAAATAATTAACTATTGCATTGTAATCAATGTCTAAAATGGGGTATTTTTGTTTTTGGGTCTAATTTCTTTAAAAGCTCTGCTCATGCATGGGTAATTTATGCAGAATTGCAATTGTTAAAGCCCTTTTAAAGGGGAAGTCCACCGTGATATTAAATTAAATTAGTTATAATAGTCTAAGCATAAAAATGAGAGGAACAGGTCAGTGAAAATTGAGCAAAAGTCTGGTTAAAAATAAGAAAGTTGTGATATTTGGAAGTTGTCATCAGTCAAACGCATATCATATGTGCTATTGCAATATTTTGTGTTCGTTGTCCGGTTACCCTAAACTTTTTACATTTTCAATTTCTCTAAAAAATGCGTAGCCAGATTTTCACCCAGGTGGAGCCTTCAATATCCACCATCCAAACAGCAATACGAGCTTATAAAACTTGAATTTTTTGAAAATCTTTAAAACTTTCTTATCAGATTTTGCTACAACTTTCACTGACCAGTTCCTATCATTTTGTAATGCTTCTATAAAAACCAGCTTAATAATACCAGGATGGACTTGCCCGTTAAAAGAAATGCTATTATCTCCTATATCAAAGGGCCATTTTGGCATTTGTTATCTTGCATTTAGCAGTAGGAAAACAGTCAGATGACAAAATAGTCTGTAGAAAGTACGACAATGTTACTTTGGGCATGACATTGAAAATGTTGCATATGTTGCATGTGTACGATTGTTTTTTTAAATAAACGATCCCAAGCTCTGGTTTATGGGTTGGCTGTACTGTAACAACTGCAAGTCATTTTCGTCAAATATTTGAATAATTTGTTAAGGGTAACATCTCGTACATCATGACCATGTCCAAGGCCATAATCGCTTTCTAATCATATTTTAGTGTGCCATTGGTTTGTAAGCTCTGCCTTACGCTTCATGTATTAAAGTTGGGTTTCACAAAAGGAGTTAAAGCTATGTATACAGTGTACACTCTTAAATCAGGTTAAACAAAAGAAATTACACGCATGTGAGGTCTAAGCATTCTCTTGTTAAACATGACTTCTATGTAGCTTAGAAACATTGTGGGGTTTAACTTTGGTTTCGATCAGTGTTTTGTTTTATGTCTTTGCTGGGAATTATGTCATTGGAACAGAAAGACCACTGCAACTTTCTTAACATTGAATCATTTAGAAAAATGGAAATTTAAAAGAGTGAAATATAAAGATTCATCCAATAATATGTGCCAAAGTTTGCTTTTCATAAGTTTTGATGAGTTCTAAAGTAGAAAGAATATGTAAGAGGATAATTGTGGGTCTTTATTCTCATTGTTCATATGCAGGTCTACTTATATTTTATCAACCAAATAAACAGATTGTTATGATAGAATAATACATTTATTTTATATATTTAGATGTCGGCTCAAACATTTATGTTCTGAACTGTCAATTTGTAGAACCAGATTTAAAAACCTCTCTAGTATACATGTAGGTCATATATGTGTCCATTATCAGCTATGTAAAAATGTAAACTGAGACAAATGCAATATATTATTATGATGGTAAACAAATGTGGAACATGTTTAAGTAGGAGAGACGGTTTGTTTCAATTCAAGGAAAATTGTGGTAAATATTGCTTACATAAGAATTTTCATGAGAATAGGAATGGTGGAATGAAGTTAAAACATTAGATGTTGGTATGCTGATATATATATAGTAAGGCTTGTACATGATAGTAGAGAGATATATATTATCTTGGATGTCTTATGAAAGCCAATATGACTGATAAAAATGATGCAAAATATGAATTTTCTTTTCTTGATTTACAATTGACTAAACACATGATTAATGTAGATTTTTTTTTTTTTTTGATCATGTAAGATCTGATAACGCATCCCTCATCCGTTCCGACTTGTTCTCATTATTTATTTTTGTAAGGACACTGTACTTGACTTTGAAAAAGTATTTTGTTAGTTTGTAACAAAAGAGGTATTTTTGTACTTTTGTGTGTGCATACTTTAAATTGTGTATTAGGTTGGCAAGAGCCAAGAGCTAACATGTGCAGGTACCTGGTACCACAAGGTGTTAAAAGGAAAAATCAAACCATTGATCATTTTAAAGTGGCAAGTTGCTGCAAGTACAATCATATGGAGATCAAAATAACTTTGTGAAGTAATACCTTTCTGTGATACATCTTTCCCTCGCCAATAACATTTGCAATAAAATGGGTGCAGTAATATATCGCAAATTCTGTGAGTTTATATACGCAAAAATCTAAGATGTCACGACGTGTATCCCCCTTTTTTGTTATTGGAGCGGGGTGGTGGGCTAGTTAAAAGATATTCTGGAACATTTATTTGCAAATAAATTTTATAAATTCTATTCTGAAGTGATTTACTAGGCTTGAGAAATTCACTAGTACACAAAATACTTAAGCTTAACCCCCCCCCCCCCCCATCCCCACACCCTTGCTGTGTATACTGTACATACAGCTAACATGAAGTCTGAACTAGCAAGTTGAGATTAAAGGGGAAATGTGAGAAAGGCTTCACGATTGCTGTGTTTGTTGGAGAAAAACAGGTTTATTTCCACATGTTAAGTTGATGCCAAAAATCTTCAATAATTAAATTCCTAATATAAAATACATTCCTGTCGATGTGATAATGCAGTAGACATTTAGTGGAATAGGAAATTAGATATAATGCTAGAATGATTTGAAATGTCTAATGATACTAATCAAATGAAACATTTTTGTACTTTTGTATATTTATTGGTTTGCAATATAGGTTTCAACCTCCCTCTTTAGTTGTAGGATGCCAAGGGAAAGAGGAAACCTTCAAAATAAAAAATAAAAACACCTGACAAATATATTAAGTGCATTAATTTTGTGAAATTAGTACAATTGAAAGTTTCAACAAATTATGTATTCAGTACAGTACATATATCCATTAAACTTTCTAATAGGTTACTTTCTAAACAATGGTTTGAAGGAGAAGATCAACAAAGTTTGTTAAAGATAAATCAGAATAAAAAGTTGATTTTGTTTTTCTTCAAGGAAACCATACATTTTGAAATAGAAAATGCAGGATATTGACTGGTCTTATTTGAATACTATTCTAATTAGGGTAAAATTATTTTGGTGACTTTGGTCAAAATGACTAAGGTCTTTTGGGGGGCCCCTTTTTCTCCCCTATCGTCATATGTGGAATATTATACAAGTATAATAACTTGCATCATGTATATTCCAGTGAATGATTTTTTGTCAAAATTTCATATCCCCTTTAATAATATAATTAAGGTCCGTATCTATTCAGTCTTGCAACATCTGTTGTCTTTAAACAAACAATAATTGACGATGAAAAAGTAATATCTGAAAGTTTGGAAATATCTGTATCTTTAATGAAATTGTTTTCCCTTTGAAAATAAGCAATATATGTTACTTTGTTTGTGCCTTCTTTAGATTAATTTTCCTCATGAGAAAAGAGGAATGCCAGATATGTAACTAGTTTTAATTACATGTTTGTTTTTTTCATAGAATGAAATGTGTTCATTCAACATTTCTTCATTATTTGCATGTTATGATTATCATTTTTCAATTTTAGTGAAAAAAGGAGCAACAAACCTGATTGTTGCATGTGTAATGAATGTGTGAAATAGATTCATGTGAATGGTACCTTATGACAAAATATGGCTCTAAAGAGCATTATTTCTAATCATTTTGATTTTGGATCTTCATTTTGAGAAAAAAAATTAAAAGAGTAAAAAATACAACAAAAACAATGCCTGCCGTTTCAGACTCTTGTGTTAAAACTTTTCTTTTTCTTTTACTTCAGTTGAATCTTTCCATATTTCGAGCCCCCTCCCCCCTCCCCCCTCCCCCCCCCCCCTCCTCCCCACTCAGCTGTTTATATAGTGGAATTAGATGAGGTCAGGAAGTAAACACAAGGGGCCTCTTGATTGAATAATGTTAGTGGTGGATTTAGGGGGGGGGGGCTGTCCTATTACTCCATACAGGAGGGGTGATGACACAGTATTAAATCAGTGGTCTTGTAATATAAAGGTCCATGATTTTGAAATGCCACAGATGGGTTAAAGTGCTAGTACCCTTTAGTGAGATTAAGGTGATTTCATCATTCCATGGACATTCTCACTCGCCTCACTGCAAAAATTAGAAGTAGGGGGGGGGGGGGGTGGTGGTGGAGCTTGTGATTATTTTAACATGCAGATCTTTTTTTTAACTACACCAACGCCCCCCCCCCCCCCCCCCCTCCCCATGAAATTATAAGTTATGAAGGTAAACATGAGTTTGAGAGATAAAGACGGTGAAAGAAACGGACAGAGGATGAGACCTGTCAGAGACTGATTTGCATGTGTTCATGTGCAAGCTAGGCTAGGACCATGGTAAATGCATGTTGTATACATCCATGGCGTCATATGGGCAACAGATGGCAGTATTGAACCTGACGTCACGTTAATGGCGGAGAGCGTGTGTTTCTGAGCTGAGAATCCCCTTGTCGAGACAAACTTTTTTCTCTCAAAATTAGAGTATAAATCACACATTTACCCTGTTTTAATATCAGGGAGGCCACCACCATGTTAATAGTACTGAAAACGTTACAACAGCAGACTTTCCGTGTGGAAATAGAGGACAGTGCAACGGTAAGTTAGTCTCGATCATTCCATTAACATGTCCATTGTCATCGGGCTGTGTCATCTCCCGTCTTTATTTTGTTTCTAATTCTAGATCTATTTCACTAGCTAGGCCTTGGCCTAGTCCTAAACCCCATGTTCTATGACTGCTTGAATATTAACAAATTGGGGTGAATTTCACATAGTGTAATTGATATGTTAACTGTTATTGCTGAAATGAAGGCCATGATTATTCCTTTTCATTAAATTTTATGAGACTTTGTTCTGATAATTATTTTTGTTCAACAATGCAAATGCAATGCAACAAATTAGAAAAAGGCTAACTTAAAAAAACTAAAGAATATTAAAAGAATTAGGCTTTGGCTTAGCCAGGTGGTCACAACTCACATTTCAATGATGTTTATTTTTACTTTGACTTGAGTTTGAGTCATCGGGTCACGTACCCGTTTTCCCGTTGGGTCGGGTGGTCGCATTACCCGATCTGGCTTCTGTGATTAACATAACAATTAACATTAACAATTAACATGCCCCTTTATTTTTATTCACAAAATGTAGGGCCACCGGTTCAGCCAGGGGGTAATGTTTGTGAAATAGACCCCTGTCATCTACAACAAATGGTCTAGTCCAATAACTCCAATTTACAGTAGGGGCGCAGGTCCGAGAATAAAGATCATCCCCATATTAAACGAGGATATATTCTGGTCTGAGAATATAAAGGATCGTTCGCATAAACAAAGATATCTTTGTAAACGCGGACAAATCGCTTCCTAAAAAACAAGGATCATAGTCATTTTCGCAGACGTCTTTTTTCTTCGGTGCTCTGCGGTTGTACTTGTAGGGTAACCGCGATCTGCGCCTTGGCATTGCGAACAAAACGAATTCCTCATCTTGAAATACCCCTAGTTCATTGTCTACTTTTACGAGTTGTCCATCTTCTACTTTTACGAGTTGTCCATCTTCAAGAGTATTTGGGTCATTTCACGTTAAGTGTACACTTTTTTTCTCACTGGGGGTCAAAAATGAAAATTGTTGTTAGAGCAAAAGATGCACAGATTCTGAAAGTTTGGGGTATATGTCAGAAATGTGTAAAATTATAGAGCGTCAAGTCCATGTTTACATATAGAAATATTCGATTGAAATACAGTAACAAAAATAGGCGTTTGGAGAGGACATTTTGTTTAACAAAGAACACATCAGCTTTATTATACCTGTAAATGGTATACACATAGTTTTCTGTACTTTTATATGCCTTTTTATACTTATCAGATGTTGATGCACTTATTTCCTATTCACTTAAGCCATATTTTGCCATAAAATTAGTGTATTTTATAGGAAACTGAATTATGGGGAGGTTGAATTTATTTAATGACATGAGAATTTCTTGTCCTTCTTCTTATATAGACTTCAAATTTGGTATACAGTGTTGCATTTATGTCTAAATTATTTGATGCTGTGTAAAAAAAAACAAGTGAATGCAAGTTTTAATCAAATATGAGCTTCCAAACTTAATTCATTGACGTGTTTTGGAGAGGACATTTGTTTAACAACAAATCTTAGCAATATGAACTCTTATTATATTAGTTGATATGTAAATTGCTATGCATCATTCATTTCTAACATTTCTGTAAGAACATGGCAATAGATTATTGGAACATTATATGAGCCAAGTGACATATATTGGAGAGGATAAACTTCAAATTATTCACCATCATTACAACTCCAACTTTATCTCAGAATATATGGCGTGAAAGTTTTGTTATTCATACATTGTTTCATGTTATTTAAACAGTATTTTACAATAAAAACAATACTGATATTGTCTATTGATACACCAGTTTTTATATACAAGTCTTATTATTTATTTTTTCTATAATCCAAACTCTCAAAGAGTGACTCGTTGATATACATTGTATGTTATGGAGAGGACACTTTGTTTAACAGTGACATCTGAATGTTTAAATGCAATTTACTTTTTTTGTAATCAATACATTCACCAGTCTTTATTTTTGATTTTCATATACCAAGTTAGATAACGCAATATAAGGTAGGAAATGTCCCGATACCATGCATATTGTCAATTAAACTAGTATTTATAGTGAGTAATAAGCAAAAAAAAACATCTTACTTTAAATTCCTGCAAAAACAATATGAGAATATAGGTTTCCATAATTGTTGGTATAACTGATCAGAAAGTCCTAACTGATAAATGAATAACAGGTACTGTAACAAGTTACTTGCTTGTCTTTAAAACCGTTCTATTTCTCAACAGTAACAAGACACTTCTTGTCTTTAACAACTTTTTTTTTCTTAACAGATAACAAGGCACTTGCTTGTCTTTAACACAGTTCTTTTTTAAACAGATAACAAAAAAATTGTCTTTAACAACTTTTTTTTCTTCACAGATAACAAGGCACTTGCTTGCAGCAAGTGAAAACGATTTCGTTTAATAACATTATGGAAATGCAAGCATTTAATTAAACAAACAGAACTTTTTTTTTATTCCTGGCTCATTTTTCCTGATTAAGGTTTCATATAAAGAGGTAGAAAATGAAATTTCTAGAAATGTGATTTTCTCTTTGAAATTCAGATACAGTTCGCCAAATGATTTTTTTTTGGTAACCCTTTCTTCAAATTGTTTTAAAGCGCTCGTGTGTTAAATTTGCAACATGTGAATCAAATGAAAGAAGGGGATCTCAGCTTTACAAATATGTGTCATTTATTAATTATAATTGAGATTAAGATATGATAAAACATCGACAATTCAAAGTTTCGTTTTTTCTCGAACGCACTTTATTTGTAAAGGTTGAGAACTGATTTTTCTATAAACAATTGTTCGTGATGCGAAACGGTTACCATGCGAAACGGTGCGAAGCTCTACACACAGACAGCGTATTGCTCTGATTGGCTGTATGCAAATGAGTGCATACTGTACTGGGATCTGGGACTCTCGATCGTGGACCTGGGAAAACAAATTACTGTAGTTGTAGTTTGATAATTCCAATCAGAATAGTGAGACGTATAAATAG
Source organism: Strongylocentrotus droebachiensis (assembly GCA_035222895.1). Classification (NCBI taxonomy): domain Eukaryota; kingdom Metazoa; phylum Echinodermata; class Echinoidea; order Camarodonta; family Strongylocentrotidae; genus Strongylocentrotus; species Strongylocentrotus droebachiensis. The sequence goes on along the minus strand of JAVYIG010000251.1, from coordinate 244,060 downwards.
TCCTCTCCCACATTCACCTAAAATTACGTTCGCCTCAAATCTAAATCGGTCCTTGTGAATTAATATTAGTACTCAAGGACAACAAGACGGTACTTCAACGGGGGAATGAAATTCAAAATCATCATTCCGTTCACGATTTCATTTGATATTTCTTCCTTTTATTAATGCCGTACCATAAATTCTGCCATTTCGTTTTCCCTTCGTTCTTTCTATACAACAGTGCAGTTCGAGGGGCAAGGCAGGTGTGCTAGTAGGTTAGTAGACCCTATCGAAGCTAGCGCAGAGGTGCAACAAGAGGGACGGCAATAAGCCCTATCGGACCCAGGCGCAGGTGCGATAAGTGCAATAAGTGCAATAAGCCCTATCGGACCCAGGCGCAGCTATCGCACTAGCCTTTTGACAAGGCCTCGTGACTCTAAGCGGCTGAGATGAGTCTAGATACCCGGAGTGAACGCGCGACCGAGTGACGGAACGTCACGAGGCCTTTTTGAAAGTGGGTTTCACTGCTCCGCATGAATTATTCATAGATACATATTAGCATGCCAATACGCCTACTTTGGATTTATTGACCAATCAGAACGGCGATCTCCCAGTTGGCTTCGTTCGTGATTCGTTCCATGTAGAGGTCAGTGGTCTTAGCACGTACGTAATAGTTCATAGCATGTAGGTCCATGTTCGCACTACGTAGAGTTTACTGTGTGTGTGTGTGTGATGGATATGCTGACGTCGTGCGAGGATACGTTCGCTGATTGAACGCTCCATTTTCTGGAGCGAATTCCAGTCGGAAACAAGGGTTAACATAAGAAATCCAAATCAGATTGATAAAGGCCACTAGGATGGGCTCCTCGCTCTCGCGTTCACTTGGGTTTTCGCGATTAGTCTCGTTTTAGTTGCTCGGCGTCTATCAGACAAGTGGCCTTGTTTAAAGGCTACTATCGCACCTGTGTGCGATAAGTGCAATAATGGGCCTTTTAACGCGCATTTTACTGTACTCATATCACGCTTGTGATTAGCACACTGCCAAGACTCCAATTGTAATACTTTTTAATACTTTTTAATACTTTTTAATACTCAATACTCAATACTCAATACTCAATACTTAATACTTAATTACAATTTTTCCAATGTCACAGTTAATTGAATTCACGTATCTGTATACATTTTATTTGTTTATATGTCAACATTTATTCCTTTTTGCTAGCAATATTTCATATCTTGTATTTTTTTAAAAAATCTTTTTTTGTTGTTTTGTTTTCTTGTTATTACTTTAATGTTTTGACTCAAAAATGTATTAATTGTTATATATTTGTCCTCATTTGCTATGTTATCTTTATGTTTTTGAATGCTTTTTATATTGATGTAAACTTGCATTTTTAGTCTTCGGACTTGTTGACAAGTAATGAATAAAACCTTATTTGAACTTGAACTTGAACTAGCACCTGCGTTTACTGCGCTAAACGTTACAGCGAACGTATAGTTTATTTTGATGGATACTGTATATGGGGCAAAGGTCAGAGGATTTGTTTTCCCTACTTGAAGTGCCTGGTTAAAAAAATGTGTCCTCTCCTTAACAACCTAATGGCATACATTATATTGCTACCAGGGTGGTAAATAATTGCAATGATCAGTAGATTTTGTCAGTTACACACTTACAAATATTGCACTTTAAAATGTATTTAATATCAGACTATGTTGTGAGAATATTTCTGTCTTTGCATTCAGAAATTACCCAATTACATAGAGGAATTAATGAAAATCAATACCAAAATAAAATTATAGCTGTTGACATGATATTTAATGAATTCTTATACTGAGTGGAACAACATATCAATGTTTTCTTACATGAAGGAAGTGATTATACTATAAAAAAATAATTGTTTCTGTACATTGTTAACAATGGGTAACTCTGTTATGGAGAGGACATTCAGTTTAACATTGCATTAGTGTGAGATACTGACCATCTATAGATATGTAGATGGAAAATCACATTTCATGATATTAAATGGAGGCATATTATTATTGTATACCAGTGCCATAGATAGTGCAAGCCTTAGTGCTTTAATATATGAAGAAAATACCTGTTATGGAGAGGACACACTTTTAACGGAAAATAAAGTCATCAAATTAACCAAGCAATAAAATATATATCACATATTTTGTTCATTGATTTGAGACATGTCCTCATTTTCAAACATTCTGAAGATTATTTAAATAGAGTTTAGGCCCATATATATCATTTTAAGTCACTGCTGCTGGCCTCAATGTTATGGAGAGGACATGTTTTTTAATTTTAACGGAAAAGATGCCTTTTACAAAAATATTCATCATTTTCACATTTATTGGTCAAATTTGGTCAAATAAGTTTTATGATGTTACATAGTGGCTGTGCTGACACTAAAACATTAAAATTTTACACAACTCTCAATAGATTCATGTAAGATATCAATGAACATTATCAAAATTATGAAATGAGAATCCCTTTTCCGTTAAAAATGCACTAAAAATGCTGAAATTAACAGAAATAATGTTTGCAGTGTTATGAAAATTGAACTGTAGGTTGCTGTTGATAAGGTCCATCAAATAAAATGGCCAACATAAAATAATAATTGTTTAAAAGATGCCAAAATGGGGAAAACCCCATTTTTCAAAAAGTGTACACTTAACGTGAAATGACCCATTTATCGTTCATAATGTGAAAGTCTCTGTTTATAGTGCATCATGGAGCATCATCAAGGAATCCATTTTCGCATTGCCAAGGCGGGGATTGGTTATACTTATAGACCTTTGCGCAAATGTGGATGATCCTTTTTCTAAGGACGCGATTTGTCCGCGTTTACAAAGATATCTTCGTTTATGCGAACGATCCTTTACATTCTCCGACCAGCTCCCCTACTGATTTACCACTGTCTGTAATACCAGACACTTTGTGAAAGCCCTACGGCAAATCTATGAAAGGTCGCGTGATCTTCTGATTTGGTTTCACAAAAGGTCATGTAACGCGACCACCTGACCGGACGCAATGACTCGATGATTCAAGGTAATCCATAAATAATGGAGAACCCGAGCCTCTGAGTGCGAGAAGAGTTTGAATTACCGGTAAAACTTAATCATATTTATTGTCTTGTTTTGTCTTTCTCTTGATACCCACAATAAAAGGAGGTGATTTTATGGCACGTTGAGGTGTACTGTAGTGTAGACAAAGATAACCGCCTGGTATGGCCACTCGTCTGAATTCTTTAGTAAATCTAATTTGTAAACCTTCCTCATACACAGACACAGAAGAGAAACTGACGATTGTCCTTGGGAAGGAAATATATCAAATGTTTGTACCCAGAGGCCAGACGTTGAAGGAACGGGTCGTGTATCCGGACAATTGATTTCAAACCTTTATTTGAAGAAGTTTACAAGCAATATTTCAGAAATCTTCTAAGGCTTACATATATTGTTGGAAAATATTATAAAGGAAAAGATCATGATGATTAGTGCTATTTGATGAATATATTTCGTTAAATCCAAAGGTAAAAGAGAACGTTTTGTTTAGTGTCCCGGCAGGCGGGCACCCACCCCTCCATCATAGTCATACTTTAAAAATAGTATTTTACTTTCTGTCCGTTTTCTTGAAGCTACTGCATGCAAATAGATTGGCAATGACACACAAAGTGCATTGCGTAATCTCCCCTCACTAACCCTTACATGTTCTTCAATCTCTGTATAGAGGCGGTCAGTGGAGCCAGTCAGCGTAACAACCGTCATTATCAGAGACAGATGCTTTCATTCTAGTTGATGTGTAGACCTAAACTAATTTCATGTCCTGCATTGCCCTTTCATAACATACTCTTTGTATGACGGGGGGCCCAAGTTTTTCATGGTATTCCCCCAATGCCTGATCTCATCTTGATCCTTATATTCTAGAAAGGAAGTATGCCGAAAATGCTATGGTCTTGACTCTTCTGGGAAGTAGGGTCCCAAACGCAGGGGGTGTACTCAAGTATAGATGCTTCTATTCATATGCTCTCTCCTTGATGGTTCAGGAGCTAACTTTCAGGTTTCCTCAAAGAAGGCCAAGGTCTTGCTGCCTTTGCTGCAAATGTTGTCGATATGGCTATCCCAACTTATGCTCTGTTGCATAGTGACACCCAAGTACTTGGCAATGGTGACAGTGTCCAACTGCATCGGATGGACCTCTACTCTGAGTGATTTAAGGTGAAGAGCATTTGGGAGGGTGGAACATGATATCCTAATTCTCCTCCCCAATGTGTAAGGTGTTGGATACCTTGTTTACGGTGACTGTGAGTGTGAGCGATACTGCTTTTCTCCACCATGTACATGTAAACTGCTGTATATCATCAGAAAAACTGATTTAGCAAATCATTGATATATGCCAGGAACAGGCAGGGCCCCAGAACAGAACCCTGTGGGACACCTGATCTCACATGGATGAAGGATGACCTCTTACCATTCACTATAACTACCTTGTGTCTGTCATAGAGGAAGCTGGAGATGCACAAAACGGTGACACCATGGAAGCCATAGCATTGGAACTTGTGAAGCAGTAAGCTATGGTCCACCTGGCCAAAGTCCATTATCAGGATATGTCTGTCTGTTACCCCACTCTCTGGGGCGATGAGTTAACTACTCCGCAGGAACCCATCCTTGGTGATATTCTTGCAATCTCCAAAGACTGACTGGAACTGATGGTAAAAATCCTCTGCCTTTTCTTTGGAATGAGAGGTTAAGTGACCATATTTCTACAGCAGTGCAACCCCCGAATTGGTTGACCTCTTGTTTTTATGCCTCCGTCACGAAGTAGCCAGAGGCATTATGTTTTCGGGTTGTCTGTCCGTACGTCCCGTTCTCGTGATCACGTTATCTCAAGAACCGATGGATGGATTCCTGCCAAACTTGATTCATGTATGTATCTTGCAGAGCTAATGAACTGATTAGATTTTGGGGTCATGAGGTCAAAGGTCACAAGGCTCATTATTTATGCAAAATAGCTTGTGATCGCGTTATCTCAAGAACTGATTGATGGATTCCTGCCAACTTAGGTCATGTACAGTATGTATCTTGCAGAGTCAATGAACTGATTAGATTAATTTTGGGGTCATAAGGTCAAAGGTCATGGGGCTCATTATATGCAGAATAGCTTGTGAACACATTCTCATTAGAACTGAAGAATGGATTACTATCAAACTTAGGAGTCGTTAGGACATACATCTTGCAGAGCCAATGAAATAGATTTTAGGGTCATGGGTCAAAGATCAAAGAGTCATACATGTATATGAAAAATAGCTTGTAATCACAATATTCTGAGAACCTGTTGATGGATTACAATCAAACTTCAATTTGAAAAATTGCTTTTGTTTTGGTTTGCAAAATCGCCCAATGGCAGAGGCATCATTTTCGACTGTCGAAGTTCCATCTAGTTTATGTATGTCGAGAACTGCTTTTTCTTTCCAGTTTGTTCTGAGGAGTTATCATCATACGATGCAAAGTCGATTACCAAGTTGATGTATTTAAATTTATGGATGCTTCCTTCCCAGGTGTGTGTCATGATAAAGTATGGTATACATGTATATCATTCACCTGTTTTTGTCCTTTATTGTCACAACCCGAATTGCATAAATAAGTTGGTGCTCTTCAGGGGTGAAGGTTTCAAATAAATGAAATAGATTTGTCAACTACTCTATTTGATTATTTTTTAATCAACGAGTTAAAATTATTCCCCTTTTATATATTTTTCATCAGTTGTAATGTTTTACCTTCTCAGCTATGATTTTCCCTCATTGGAAAGTAAAGATTTTGTTATTGACTTAAAAAGGTCTTTCCAACTAAAGCTTGTTGCATGATTATGATGAAACATATGTACAAGTTTGCCTGGTACGTCACATTATCAAGAAAATGGCTGTGCCCATACATGTACAGTAGCTCTAAATTGGTTCTCTACTGAAATGGTGAAAATAGAACTTTCCTTGTTTTTTTTTAAAGATATGTTTTTATTTCAACTATTTTTTTTTTTTTTTTTTTTTTTTTTTTGGGGGGGGGGGGGGGTGGAGGCAAGTTTGGGACAACTAAAATGAGTTTGATAGATAAACTGTACATGCAATGTACAGTTTAGAGAGAATAATGAATGAATGTGTATTATAAAATGTATTGTACAAAACAAGTGGATAAAACTCCCTGTAAGGGGGGAAAATGAAATTTATGTTTACTCATTCTGGGACAAATTTAAATAATCATTACCGGTAACAAAAAAAGTTGTCTTTCATATTTTCCTTAGAATTTAAATTGTATGCCATTTCATGTGCTGCTTTTCCAACTTTATGTCGTAATGGAATTTCCCTAAAGTTCTATGTCTGCTAAATTAGCACTATTATTAGTAGTATTACGTGGAATATGGGCTTTACAAATTTTAAACCATTTTTATTTTATCTTTTATTATAAGTTTCTCATCCCGGCCCTTTCAGCACAAAAAAAACTAAACCTTGCTGGGTTGGCAAGGTCCCCCCCCCCCTCCCCCCAAGTACTGTAGCCTGTAGGTATGAAAATGGAAACCTCTTATAAATACTAGTAATGAATATAAAGAGCGTTTACAAGTACCTTTTTGGCCCAGGGTAAAGTCTTATCATTTCTTGTGTATACATTACATTAAACGCTTTTAATGTACAGGCCATTTTAATTGAATCAATCAATTTTGTGTTTGTTAATGCATGTGTGCCTGAGCCTGATATTACCCAGCAGTATAATAGTTTCATATATTGCTCTTGTCACTTTGACAACCCTGAGCCTGAGCTGGCTTTAAAGAGCGATTAAAAACCTCAGATATGACCAATGCAAGGCCACAGCAAGAACGAGTTGGCGCAAGGTTGCTTGCAAAATCTGCTGAGTCTTACTCATGCAACCTGAAAGGAGGGAACGCAATGAGTTGGCGTCTTCCCTTCCCCCTCAATTCTTGTTTCGATCATGTGATTGTGTTGCATGTCAATGCTACGCTCATGTTTAAAACAATAAAGGGTCAAAATTATCTTTTGATTACTCTTCGTTTTTAATTTCTTCTTGTAGTCTTGATATGTTGTTTAACATTCGCAACTGCTCACAATACTGTGAAGAGGAGTATGTCTCGCTTGTATCAGTTGTATGCACCGTAGTGACACTGTAACAGCTCTGTTTCTTTGTGAGTTTGAAAGGTGAAATGCATGATATACCTTTTATAAGTGTCAATTTCCACGTATAGCTTGATTCATTACCAGTATACAAAATTGTGATTGCATTCATACTATCTCCATTATAGCTAACAAACATGTTCATATCTCTCCCCATTTATTTTGTTTTGTTTTGACTACAGGTTAGGAATCTCAAAGATGAAATTGAAAAGACACAAGGGAAAGACTTCCCTGCCTCTGGGCAAAAGTTAATTTATGCAGGTAAGAAAATCTTTGGACTTTAAATTTAGTTGCTGTTTACAAAAACTTGCTTGAAAAGAATTGTGTTAAAGCAAGGAGCTTAGACATAGGGTGATTCTACAATTTCTTTTGCGAGCGAACTATTACACAACGAGCAAGATAATGATCAAGATCAGAGTACTGCTTGATGTATTTCACAGCTGTTTTACTCCAGGGGACAGCTGACTCACTCTTTGAAGACGTACGTTTCAAGCCGCCGTGCAAGCTCGCTAAACCTTGGTAGAGAACAATTTTTTTCTTCAAACATACTCGCTGCCGCGAGCATTTATGCTTTCTTAGCAGTCGGGTAAAATAACCACCACCACCACATGTCGGTTGTGTTGGTGTGACTTTGGTATTATGTATTCAACTGTGGGTTTAAACTATTGCGTAATGTTTTACCACCACAAAAGTTTCCCTTTACTTGTACAATGATATGTACTCTGTATTACACTGATAGCATGACCATCATCATAGGTCATTTCAGTTGTGACTGAGTACACAATGCTAATTCATACTAGTGAAATGTATTTTGCATATTAATGAGACCTCTTATGTACTACATTTTACATTTTATCTAAATCTTTTTCTATTTATCCAGGTAAAATCTTAAGCGATGACAACCCTTTATCGTCATACAATATAGATGAAAAAAGCTTTGTTGTAGTCATGGTTACAAAGGTGAGTCCAAACTTTTCGCTTCTTTCTTGTTTATAGAAAAGAAAAACCAAGCTTTGTTATATGTTACTAGATATTCATGTGATACAGTGTTTACCTCACTTTTTTCACTTGAGAAATAAAAGATTATGTTTTCATTCTTTAAATAGAATATAATTTTTTTTCCCACAAGTTGCTCGAGGAGGAGATGGTCCTAGGGGGATACCAAATCCAATGTCTTACTTGCGATTTAGTTTTACTACATTTTGGTATGATACAATTTTAGCTTTTTCAAGCTATGCTAAAATACAGTGAATGAATGAAGTTATTATGATTTTATTTTATTTGAATCAGGTTTTGATGAAATCTATATTCTTACTAAGTACTAACCTTAACTGTTTTTTAACTGTGCCTTACAAATGATAACATAACAGACAAAGAATTATTACAGTACTATTACCCTGGTTGCTGATTCAATTACAGTTCAGTACATGTGTATATGAACGATGTCTAGTTAACATCTAAAATATGCATATCCCTTATAAATTTGATGTTTTTTGTGTTTTTTCGTAACTCAAGAATGAAAGGTGGGCTGGTTGAAATAGGGCCTTCGCTGAATACTTCTAGATGTAAGCTTTAATGTGTCACATTCTCAAGAAACTAAAAACGGGACAAACCAATTTTTCACATACAAAACTTGGTAAGGGTATGAATAATTTATTTTTAACTGCATATTTGTACAGAGGCTGCAAACAGAAGAAAAGAAAGAAGAGAAGAAGGAGGAGGCCAAACCACAGGAGACTGCTGCTGCAGCCAGTGCATCAGCCAGCAGTGCGCCTGTGGCTATGGAAGAGGGCACAACCAAAGCAGCTGAGGAGAAGAAACCAGAAGAGAAGGCAGCAGAACCAGCAGCAGAAACAAAAACACAAGAGGAGAGTTCAAGCGGACTGTAAGTTTGCCATGCTCAAACTGATGACATCTTCATGGAATTATCTTCTGGGGGGTGTTTCACAAAACTTATCATCAGTGACAAATTGTTATAAGCTACTGAAATCCTTGCTTCTGATTGGTTATCAGCAGATTTGTCACTGATTTGTGTCATTTGTCATTGAAAAAGGCTTTGTGAAACATCCCCCTGTTCTGTGAAATGTAATATAAGTTGTTTGGGGGCTAAGATGAACACAGTGTACTCAGATAAAGTAATTTAGGACACTATGATAATTGGTTAATCCATTCCAGAGGACTTGACCTCGATACCTCACACTTTTTTTTGTCCTCGGGTAGTTTTAAAGAATGTAATATTTTGTAGTGGGTCTTGGGTCTTGTCTCATCAGTGTGGCTAGGGTATTACATACCTGGCAACCCTTACAAATAATCTGGAATATTCTGTTTTTCTGGATTTCTAGGACCTGAAAATCCGGAATATTCTGATATTTCAAAAAAAAAAGAAAAAAAGAAAAAAAAAAGAAGAATTTGTATTAGCTTTTTGGGACAGATTTACCACGTATTGCAAGTTACACTGCCGCTGCAAGTGCGTTTTCTTATTTTCGAAGGTATACCGTGCTAAAAATTCCTAATTCTTATTTTCAAATGTTGGCAGGTATGGTATTATAAGAACTATACCAACACTTGGTGTTTAATACTGCTAACCCCCTACATTATCGCCTCTCTGTGGCTAAACCTTCAAGGAACACCTCTTTCTCTCTTTCTAACAGTCAAGCCTTCCACAGTGCGGAATCCACTCTAGTGGATTGGGCAACCAATGACAATTCTTTCCTACCGCATATAGCTGAAAACAAGCCAACTTAATTTTTTTCTCTCTTTTCTGACAGTCAAGCCTTCCACAGTGCGGAGTCCACTCTGGTGACAGGCGACGAGTACCAGAACATGGTTACAGAGTTGATGAGTTTGGGCTTTCCAAGGGACAAGGTCATTAGGGCGATGCAAGCAAGCTACAACAATCCCAATCGAGCTGCAGAGTACCTTGTAGTGGTAGGTGTGACCCTTGCAATACATATACACTCTCTACATGGCCCATCTACATGGCCCATCTACCGGTATCTTGAAGATGCTCGAGCTTGGGTTTACAGAGGGCAGCACACTGAGCCAACAGGTTTTACGCTCCTGTGCGTACTATTGTCCCTTTATGTGTACATCCGTACAGGAGCATTATACCCGTTGGCTCAGTGTTCACCAAGTTGCCTACTTCACGAATGACTATATACCGAAGCATGAACATCTTTAAAGAAATATGCAGTTCTGAGATCCTTTTTTTCTTTTTTCTTTTTAAAATTTCAACCAGTGACAATTCTTTCCTACCGCATTTAGCTGAAAAAAGCCAACGTATATGGTGCTCTATTTTTACTAGCGAATTTGCTGGGATTTTGGGTGATTGGGTGGAAAAGAAAATTGAGATTTCCTAGGTTCCCACGGTTAGTGCAATGATATACTAGAGTGTGATTCCTTTTAAAAAAAATAAAAAAATAATGATGTTGTAAACATATTGGATTGAAAATCATATTAACATTAAGTTTTATGCCACATCCCATTTTAACTGTGACAGTTTTATGTTTATGATTTACAGTTCAGACATCTCCCTTAGACGTTTACTTACAGACTCAGTTGATAACTACCAATACACATCTGAGGTGCCTGAACCATTGAAAACTGCCATATATAAATAATATTTGGATGTGTCATACACTTCAAACTTATTTGTAATTATTTAAAACAGTCTGATAAACTAGTTCAGCAAAGAACGAATAGTGTTTGCCATACTACTGGAATGAGCTTCACAGTGCATCTCGTATTGCCTATCTTCCCAAGAAACTATAATGAATGATATGCTGTATAGGTTGATCAGAAATATGCTCCAACAACATTTGCTTTGAGCTTCATTGCATCAATATTCAATATAGAGATAGATCTAGTTTTTAAGTTTGGAGTTTAAATTGTTTCAAATTGATTTTTTGGCTCTGTAACTCAAAGCTTGACAGCTGATTGTACAATTAATTTGTGCGATTGATGGCATTAATCACTGTGTGCAATCTATCGCAAAAATCAATTGTACCACCATTTGCTAGGCTTTGTGTTACGGGGCCCAGGGCAGTTGTCATTTCACAGTTGTTCGTGCAATCATAATTATGTGATATTTCTCATCCATCATGCTTAATTTTTTGTAAAAATTATTCCTTTACCATTTTGAATGAGGTTTCCTAAACTAATACAAATGCCATTGCAATCACTGATAATTCCACCATATTTGGTCATGGTTGCTTACTTGTGCAGGGTATTCCAGAGTCTATTCCAGATCCAGCACCTGAAACGCAGGGAGACCAGCCAACTTCACAACCGTCTCTACAATCATCACGGTCATCATCTCAACCAGGTCAGTGACACTTACAAACAAAATTAAAATTCAGAGCTCTTTATGAAAATTAAAGAGAAGGTTGAGTTCTGGGAAGAGGTGAAAAATAATTTGTGAACGTTATCATTCTTATTATGCAAGTGTGGAAGAACATCAGATCAGACATGTTCCCTGAAAAGCATGGCTCTTCAAATGCCTTTATATTCTAAATATGTCATGTAACATCGTAAAACTCAAGGGTAGGATTTTTACGCCATGTGTTTGTGTAGTCCCATATACATCTTTCTGTGTACAGTGTTTGTAACTTTACCAAGACTTGGCCAAATTTCTTATCATTTTGACGATTCCAGAACCTTGCAATACACACAAATTCTTATATGCTAGATGATCAACCTTTTCTGGTCGATTCCACACCGTTTCTTTCACAATGCAATCACATGACCAGAACTCAACTTCATCTTTAATTAGCTTATTGATTAGAAGATACCTGATCTATGTGCCAAGTTTCAGCATTTCTTTGGCTAATATCCTTGTTGTACACATCTGAGGTTGTCTGAACCATAGAAAACCATCAGATCCCTGTTGGAACCCCTATTAGGTCCTTAGATCTGGGATCCTTGAATCTAATTTCATCCAAGATCCAACAATGATTCAATTAGATCCTTGTTTTTAGCCTTGTTGGACCGTGGACCCTTCTTGGAACCTTGTTAGAGCCTTGGATTTTGGAACTTGAATCTTTGAATCTTATTTTCAAGATAATGCAATCTTGTAATGAATTCTGCACAAAGTATTTAGAAGTATCGTAGTCAAGTAGTTTAAGCACTTGATTTGAAATTCAGAGGTTGTGGTTCGATCCCCGACATGGCACTAATGTCCTTTGGCAAGGCATTAATCTACATTTGCCACTCAATAACCAAGAGAGAAATGGGGACTCGGTAGGATGACAAAAACATTTGAGTTAGTAATTGCCTATGCCCTCACGGTGACCATATCGTAGGAACACTCCCCAGGGAGTGGAGATGGTGCACATTGTGCGTGAATGAATCCGGTCACCAGGGTAATAATATCTGTTAAGTGATTAGAGACAGTGTTAAGTGCTATATAAATCCAGATTGGTTGATTTATTTGTTTATTAACTGTTCAGTCATATCTTTTCTTTCCAGGAGGTGAAAGTAGTCCTTCATTGGAATTCCTAGATCAACTTCCCCAGTTCCAGCAATTACGGGAAGCCATATCCTCAGACCCAGCCATGCTCAGCCAATTTCTCCAGTCTCTAGGCCAATCAAATCCAGAACTTCTCCAGGTAAAAAATGTAGCTTTATACCTATTAAAGCCCCACTGTCCTACTTGTAGCTACTTGCTGCCTCTATATAGAAAACTTTCCCAATTGGTGCCTGTTGGTCCCCCATGATCCTCTATTTCTTATGTTTTTTTGAGAGCTGAGTTGATGAGATAGCCACCTGTCAGTGACCTCACTGTGTTGTCTAATCCCTCCTAGCCAAACTAGTACTGACGGTCTTTAAATCTCCTTTCAAATAAGGAAATTACACCAAAAACAATCATTTTTCCTTTGCTAACCTAGCCCTCTTCATGTTCTTGCATGATTCACTGTGATTGTAAAAGTGGCAGCATTACTTTAGTAAACAAAAAAGAGAGTTTGAGAAAAAGTATGGCTAATTATGATGAAATCTATGATCTTTCAAGATAGTGAATCTTCTAATATGGTTTAGTATAGGAAAAAAATTGGCAGTTCATATGACCATACTCTTGTTTTACTCTGAAAATATTGCAGTAACATCATAGAAACACAGAAGATAGATGGTTAGCAATGTATGACAAACTTTTTTTTTTAAGTTTTGAAGATGTCATGTATGATTTCAGAATGTGACTTTGACAACTCAACAGATTTTTTTCTTATTTTGTCAATGAAATCTGTTCTTTCAGGGATTGTTGTGGGGTCAAGTACAAACAAATTTATGACAGTTATCGTTAAGAAATAATAGGGCTGGTCTAATACACAAGTTTCCTTTGGTTTATTAGTCTTAAGAGTGTGTGGGCATCCAAGAATGCATTCTTAATCTCCTAATAATAATATTAATAACATTACTTATAAAGCGCTTACCACCAAGGTCTCTAAGCGCTATAACAAACAAAATAGACTGATAAACAATTACATATTAAACAAACCAAAAAAGTGCAAATAAACCTACAAATTACAATACACATCAATGTGGACAGAGTAAGTTAATCATCAAAAGCCATTTTGAATAAATGTGTCTTAAGACAAGTTTTGAATTGGTTAGCAGTTTGACAGTTTTTGACATTTAAAGGTAGTCTGATCCAAAGTTCAGCAGAAGCTTTGCAAAATGAGTGATAACCTACTGCTTTCTCCCCCCCCCTTTTTTTTTACCCTGAATGTGATTAGATGATAAGCCAACGGCAGGAGGAATTCATCGCTCTCATCAACCAGCAGCCCGATGCAGCTGGACAGCCTGCTGTAGGTGGAGGAGGAGGATCAGGAGGAGGAAGTAGTAGTAGCTCGTCTCTGACCTCAGCAGCACAGCCAGGAGGACAGCAGTCATCATCACAACCCGCCAACCCTCCAGCCCAGCAGGCAGGGGGACAAGGTGGGGGACCAGGGATCAGGATGTCAGAAGAGAATCCAGGGGTTGCTTACATTGAACTCATGCCAGAAGAGAGGGATGCAATTGAAAGAGTAAGTCAAAATTACATCCACTTTCCAACAATTTTTTGCTCAGGCAACACTTGCTCTCAGCTTCATAATAATAGTAACACAAATTACTAGTAATAATAAAAAAATAAAGGGTTACAATTACAGTTTGGGTTACGTTAGGTTTCGGTTTAGGGTTAGGTAAGGTCTGGTCTGATTGGGTCTAAGGTTAAAGTAAGGAGATGGATTAGTATAAGAAATTGACCATAAGTCAATAGTCCCTAGATCAGGCCTTCTCAACTAGTTTCTTAGAAGCGCCAAAACAAAAAATTATTGAGGTTGAAGTGCCAACCTGTATGTTTGGTGACTGTGTTTCAAGGGAGCGTAGCGACCGAGCCGATAGAGGGTGGGGTCCAGGGGGCGAAGCCCCCGGAAGCGAGTGGATTTGAGCGCTTTTTTAAGGCCCAGATGTCGATTTTTTTTTCCATAAAACATCAATCATAATTTTATATTGATGTGAAATAATTAGTACAATTCCTGGCTAAAATCTACACGGGAAGTTAATTTATATGTAGTTATTTTTGGTGCAATAAATACGGAAAATGTCAAAATGAAGTGAAAATAAAACAAACAAAATGGCTTGCTTACATTTTGGGCTCAACTTCGACTGCAACTTTTTGATTTTGCTGAGTTTTTTTATTTAAAAATATTCTTTTTTTATTTTTTCTTTCTTGAATTTTATTTTTCAAATTTTTTTTAATTATTATTTTGGGGGAACAGCCGCGCGCCACGAGTGGCGCGCGCGCCGCCAGTTGAGAAGGCCTGCCCTAGATCATATGTCACAATATCAACCCTCAAATATATCTGGCTAGAGCCTAAATTGATGAAAACCTGGGTGCCGCAGGACTTATCTAGGGGTATGAAGATATAACATCTTAAAAACAATTAAGTGTCTTTTTTTCCTTGCTTGCTCGCAACATTTAGTTACAATATGAAGTTTGTTTTTCTATTTAATTGAGATGTGCTGTTCTTAAGACCACATGTTCTGTATTTTGCTTGTTTTTTTAGGCAACTTTTTGTTTCCAATACGTGCTGAGAAAAGGTTAATCTTGCTACTTATTTTGAAATAATTCATCAATTTTAACGAGTAGATCCAGTATCCCTCTAACGATATAACGATGATGTATTATAGGGAATGATAGGGTGGCATCATTTATTTTAAACCCGTACTAATTCGGTCATTTCTCTCTCTCTCTTTCTTATATTTTTCTTTCCTCAGCTGAAGGGGCTCGGTTTCCCTGAAGAGTTAGTAATACAGGCCTACTTTGCTTGCGACAAGAATGAGAATTTAGCCGCCAATTTCCTCCTTCAGAACTGAATCACCTATTATTGTTTTTCAGAAGTCACGTCTATTGGCCCTTGATGATCAAGGGTCCTTATTTGTAATATGTATGTTTAAAAGAAAGAATCAAGTTTTCAACGAAGAAGACTTTTCATAATCAACTCTCAAGATTTGTAGGGGGATTCCAAATCTGCACCTGTGTCGTATAAGTCACACTAATTTTCTAAAATGAAAAGGAAATGGTCTCTTTTTGATATACCTGTAATGGCCAGTTGTAGTTTTGTGTAATTCTTAGCTGCAAATGCCAAACCAAACCAGTCGCCAGCAGTATTTTCTCATACCATGTCATTTTGTAGTGATTTCCTCGAAATCAAACATCAACTGAAACAAAATGGAGCACATCTACAGAATTTATGTAATCGTGGTCAACACTGAAAGTGCTACTGCAATAAAAGAAGAAAACAAAAATTGAATGTATGATTGAAATTTCTTTTTACATTACATTTTAGATGATTAAGAATCTCTGGATTCTAGTATGTATTGAAAGCAGTTATTCTTACATTGCTCAATCTAGTCTACTATTAAAAAAAAAATTGTTTTAAATCAAAATTATTTACAAAGATGATCCACTTTCGTCACTGCTGCTAGAATCAACTATTTGTGAGCACTTGAAAATACCATACCAAGGATGCAGCAAGCTAGCTACACCATGTTTAAACTGCTTACTAGATAAAATGGCATGGATTAATCTCTTCACTGAATTAGAGAAAAGAGAGGCCTCCTTTACCCATAGTACTTCAAACCAAATTGGTTTTAAAAGCCGAATGAGTCAGCGATAAAGCATTTTTACAGTAGGTCTTAGTATAAAACCTCTGTACGGGATGTTGCTCATATAAGTCTATGTGGAAAAACATTTTATATTTCGCTACCAAAGTGGCTGGATTGCATTAAACTCAATGAAGATTGAATACCCACCGTAATCACTTTAAACTCATGGAAATCTGACTTTCATTTTTGAATCTCCAGAGGTTAAGACAAAATTGTGATATATATTAATTTCATTAAATAATCCCTCTTTAATAACAAGCTTACTGAAAATGACCCTTGTCAGATTCATGGTTGCTACCAACCTTACTGTCCCAATGGCCATGTTGAATCCTTTCCTTTTCTCCAACCAAACCAGTGCCATTATAACTTGACTGCTGCATTGTATCAACAAGTTGGATAACACTTGCTGCTTGGCTCTTGGTATCCACTCCAAGACATTCGTACTATTAACCAATGAATAGCTCTATGAGATGCAATATGCATACAGTGCTACTTCAAGTGTACCAATCACCTCAAAAATAATTTGTATACAGCTAGTATGTAAGAAAAACAACCTCGACAGGACTTTCCCAGCTTTCAATGGTCTAATGAACGAGAAATAAGAAGAAAATAAAGCAATACATAAAACACACTGCGCATGGAACCTTTGGGGCCCTATTGTATGCAGATTCAGAAGCATAACTATAATTTTGGATTACATTTTTTTTTAATCTGACTTTGGCTATATAATTGCATGCTCTGTAGATTTACACTTGTGAACTTGTATAATCAACCGACATCAGATTAAGATTTAATGCCCGTCAACTTTAGATGATCAAAATAATTGAAGCTGGATGTTTGTTCCATGCATACTACGCCGTTCATTGTTGGCAATACTGGGAATGTTCAATGTTTTTCTTCTATGCCAGCAATTATTATTATTGTTTATTTGTTTGTTTGTATATGTTTTATAATATTGTACAAATTATTGATCAAAGACAAGGACTGCTAGTAACTGGAAGAGTGCCAAGTGCTAAAGTGTCACTCCCAGAGAATATGCAAACCTATGTTGTGGCCATGTAATGGTACAGTGTAAAAGCAGGGTGCTACACACTACATGAACTCACCTTGCCCAAGGCAACTGATTAAAATTATTCTTACACAGTTTGGGAAACCCATAATTCTCATTTTTTAACTTGCCATTTCTTTTAAGGAATCAGCAAATAGAATTTGCATTCAAGTTAGTATTATAAAGACTTTATTTGACCCAAGCTGGAGATTTTGATATTTGCACTAGCCGATAATCTTTCTCATGAACACTATATTCATTCTTTACTCTTCGTTTTGCCAATTTTTGTTTTCAATTTTATTTTTAATCATCTATATCTCTCTGGTATTTCAAAACATTGTGGCATACTTTGTGGGAAATTTTCTGGAATTTAGGTACACATATTCAATATATATTTTGATTTCCAATCAAGAGCCAAGTACTGTGTTATGCTCTACACTGCTGAGGCAAAATTATGGGATGAAAATGGCTGGGACTTGGGGAGGGTAAGATAGTAGATCTAATTTTGCTTGCTTGCCAATTTTGTTTTTGAATGCTTGGTATGAGCTATTAACCAAATGTTATCTCCACATTTCCCCTCTTATGGTCTTCAAGATGTGATCGATACTTATACCAAAGGCATTTTATTGCTTGAAAAAGATTAATAAGTGAAAATTCCACATTGCCACATTTCGTTTGCTTCAGACTTGTTTCAGGAAATCTCACACCCCATTATTCAAACTGAAACAATTAGCCTAGATAAGGCTTTACATTCGCTTCTTTATGAATCTCATTTGACAAAACCTACATGTATTGAAATGGGGCATGAATACTCAGATAAACATTGATACATTTTGTTTAACATTTTTGAAATTATTCTAGATAGGGCTAAACTGGTGGTATACAAAAAGAAAACATTAAAATCAACATTATTCCCTTTGATTGAAATTGTTACGAGCCATAATAGGAAGAATCTTGTTTTTTGTAAATTAAGAGTTGCATGTGTATGTTGTGTACATGACACAGTCATTTATTTATTGTACATGTACAAAATTGGACCTCACTTCAACTTTTTCCTCAAAATTGTGAAAATATGATATATATGTACCTGTATAAGCTTTGTAAAGGTACATGTATAAACCACACTTATTACTTCTTGAATTAATTTAGTTTAATTTCAAGAACTACAAAATTGTATTATAAGTTGACTGAAAAGCAAGTTTTATTTCAATAAAAATGTCTCACAATTTGCCAAGGGTCTCGGATAAGTCTTGTTTTTTTAATATTCATATATTTTATGAGAATTAGCTGAAATCAATGACAAGGAATATTAGAGTATACAATGAAAATTTGCAAATAAGTCCAAGTACAGGCAGTACCTACTCAAAGTATACCCGGTAATTGAAATGGCTGTTTCATGAGAAATGTACATTTGTTGGTATATGAAAGACTGTTTGATACTTATGACTGCATATACATGTATATATCTCAGAATAAAGGCAAATTGATCTTTTTCTTTTTGCTTAAATGAAATCTTTGTGGCACATCTTTATTTTCTTTTTAGATGGCTAGTTCTTTCAAATTAAGTTTTCTGAGTACATTTCTAGTGTACTCGGGAAAGCGACTGACACTAGTAACGTTTTAGACATACTGTTACATTACATAAAACATGATATCAATATCATGATATTACAGTTCACAGACATTCATATAAGTTACTAAAGTTGTTGCATTTGATTGGATATGTGAGCAAGTTTGTGGCAGGCATTGTAATATCAGTTTGTATTACATGAATTGGAGCTTGCCAAAATTGAATATTGACTTTCTTTTACTTCTGCAAATGAGGATGGTATATAGCCATACGATCCTTGGAATGATTATTTGGTATGATTCTTCAAAATCTGTTAATATTATCAGGTATCAAAAGTGAGAGATGTTATTACAAAGTCACTACTGAAGGAATAGAAAACACAATTTTACATCGTGAAAGTAGTGGCACTGCAATATGGTGGCGACATACTCAACAAATGATTGATACAGTTTTAAATATCCAACAATTTTCTTAGTGTTATTCAAAGCAAGCAGAACAGTTCACATATATCTTGAACAAAAAGACCATTATTGTCTTACATGTTGCCAACTAGAACCTAAAATTTATATTCAACTTCCCATTTTCCATTGAATGTTGTGATTCTCGTTCATTCAGTATCCAGTTAGTTAATGGGGAAAGTTGTGTAAATTAGGTTGAGATTGCAAGGAAAGATGGTTGCAACATACAATAAATTGTACATTTCAAATATTAATCAGGATCTGCTTTGCAATTATGTGAAGTTATCTGTGTTAAAATTATTTTGGTAAAATTAGGAAGATTATGTACTGCACATGGTTTAAAATATGGATTCACTGATGAAGCAGAAAGACACTGAATGTAAATTTACAACATTTATGTTTTCAACTGTTCTGGTACATGCCCTTATTTTGGATTTTAATTTTTAGTATTTACATACAAAATTTGAGCTTGAGTATTGAAAGACAAACTATACACAATACAATTAGAAACACGTTTTCATGTAAATTGGATGTTTTTAAAAGTTTCAGGTAGAGCCTCTCCATAAGCGAATGTCCTTATTCTTGGTACACCGCATAGACTGTGACTTCCCCAAACCAACCCTTGTTTTGTTTTGTCACGGATATAAACCCATCTGTCTGGGTGTCCCAGACGCAACGGCTTGAACTGACCAAGTCCTGTCCAGATTTCAGGCATATCGTTGCCAAGGAGATGATCTTGTAGCGCTCCAACCGTTCCAGTTTGACCTGGTGTTTGATGGACTCAGCCAGCCCCCTGGCAGCACGTGCAGCTTCCGTTGCAGTAGTTGATGAGTCGGCAGAAAGATCATTTAGGGTGTTCTCCAAGTAGTCTTCCATCATTGTACGGATGCTTCCCTCTGCCCGGTGAAAGTTGGTCCTAGGCTCCATGCGATATGTTTTCTCATACTTCACTTCCTTTTCTTCTGAGGACTGATGGCAGTGCCTGCCCCTGCTGTTCTGTCCAAAATAGTTGTCCCAGCTTGAAGAGTTCATGCTGCTGGAGGCGTCAGCGCGATAGGGGTAGGTACCGCGCTTGTTTCTTGACATCACTGGATGGCGGATACGAACCTCTCCTATTAGATCTCTATGGCTGCTGATGCCGGGAAGAAAACGACTTTTGTTGCGACTTGGGGCAGGACCACCGTCTGACCAACTATCCCATTCCTTGATGGAGCTGATGCTACCCGAACGCATTCGTCTTGAGAGATTTGTATCGGCTCTCAAACGGGACACTCCAGAGCTGCGATTAGACTGTCCCTGTGACGCTGCTAACGCATTCTGCAAGTACACATCATCAAAGGACACGGATCTACGTCTGCCACCGGACACAGGCTCTGATTCCAGCAGATTGTGCTTACCGGTACCTCTTGGCTTGGACAGTCCTGGAGGTTGGACTCGCTGGAGACCTGCACTAGGTCTACCCTCGGGTCTCTTGGATATCGGAGCTACTGGTGGAAGGATGTTGCCATGACTACCATTCCACAGCTTCCTTGATTGCATCACCTTACTGTAACTTGGCGACGCCATTCCACCACTCTAGCAATAGGGATTTCTCAATCGGTTGTGGATACCTACCTATAATGTATAGAACACAAAACTTTTATTCATAGGCCCATTTGGCAATTCTGTTCATTACAAATGATTCAATGTACATTCTCCAGCAGAGGTGAATTTTTGAATTCCTGCTCGTATTTAATGTACTCTCTCCCTTGTAGACAAAACACTCAACTTTTAAGGTATTTACTTTAATAATTAATAACACCAAATCGGTGTTTAACACAACTGTAAGCAAAAAGAAGATTGTTCATGAACTTTCAACCTGCTAAAATCTTGTCAGTCAAGAGCTATGCTCAAACAAATACATGAATGTATTTAAACATTGCATTCAGATTAATAACCAAGTAAATATAACTAACGTATATTCAATGACCTAATATTTATAATACTAATCACACATACTTACAGTTCTAGTGAAAATCGTGCCACAAAGCAGATCTAAGAGTTTGAAGGTGTCGACTGCCACCAGGTATCGAAGACTGATTAGACACGCAACCAAAGTTGATACTTCTTCACTTGTGCAATCAGTTGTTATGAGCAACCCAAATGAAGAAGTGTTATCAAACAATAGATATCTCATCAAATCATAGTTAACCATTGATTGATCTAATGACCTGTTAAAGCAAATTATTTGCATAGCTCTTCAAATGTATGTATTATGATAGGGAAAGTACAAAATGTCACCTTTGTTCAATCTTCTTAAAGGGCTATACTTTGAAGGTTTCTGCGTTTACTACAGTCTCTACTTAGGGCCATTTTTTTATCCTTATGATCTGGTGTATAGGGAACAATTTTGATCTTTAGCATGTGAATTGATGTTTTAAAAAGGTAAAGAAATATTTTGAAAATAATCTTAAATGTCACAGCATATGGCTCAACAATTTTTGTATGTGTACAAGTAAGAAAATGGTCCGCCTAGCAAATGATTAACCTGGACACAGATAAAATATTTATTTATTTTATTAAACTGAGAGAAAAGCTTCTGAACAGGAGTTGGGTTAATAAAATGATGCAGCATCACAATTATTGTTTCTTATTTCATTAATTGATGATATGCAGGTATCAATAAAATACACACCATACATGACTATTTAAAAAAGTATAGTCGGTGTTATTAAATCAAATCCATTTCAAAGAGGTAATGATATTTACATAGACATGAACATATATGCCAAAGACTTTGAGCAAGGTCAAAATCAAAGATATTGGGAGTTGTATTATCTCATAAATAACATTTAATGAGTCAATCTGTCTGATTGTATATGCTTGACTTGTATGTTTTAATTGATTGCAAAGTTCATATAAAGATATAGCTGTAAAAAGTTTGAATCGAATACAAAGGGATATGTGTTACTTGAAGTGGCAATAAAGTAATGTAATACAAAACAAAGGCATGTGGTAACTACGGATGGACAAGATAGTATTAAACAAGGGCGTCAATCCGGGGGGGGGGGGGGGGGGGGGGGGGGACATGGAGACAGGGCGACACGTCGTCCCCCCCCCCCCACCCCAAGATTTTTCCGAGGGGGGACATATCAAATGCCCCCCCCCCCATGTTTTGTCAGAAAAGAAGAGGGACAACGAGGGAGCAATGATTTTGTATACAAAATCTCACGAATTGGCAAAAAAATAAAATAAGTGCCCCTAACCCCCTCCATCTTATTCACTGGCTGGCTGATTCGCCGCTAAATATTTCCTGACGAATTGGGCAAAAAATAAATAAATTGTGCTCTCACCCCCCCCCCCCCCCCCTCCCTTTAAGGCACTAGCAGTGCCTTAAAAGGACGTCACACGTAGCAGTCCACTATGTCGACATGCAAATCTAAAAGTCCCTAATGATAACTGTTCTGAAGTTTAGGTATAAAAGGTACTACAAATTGGAGTTGCTCACTGATCTATGCTCATGAGCCTTACTAAAAACAGTGCAGTGCGATTTTTACAGTAACTCACAAAAATTACACACAATCAGTATGTTTCATATATATAGAGTTGGTGTTATTTAATAGGACATCTACATCAAGTACATAACTTCATTCAGTACACCAAAGTGATTTACAAATACATGTAGATGAATTCTGATAAAGGTAAAAAAAGGGCATTATTTACAGACAAGATGCTCACTTTGAATGATTTGACTAAAGAAGGAATTACATATTAACAATAACATTAAATTGCATTGTAAATAGAACTAATGAGGTGAATTCCTCAACATTTGGTTCAACATTTCATAAATTTTATTTCCTCAATATTAATAAATGGATTGAAAGTTCATTTCTCAATTAGCAAGTTATTTTTCTTTCAACAGTACATGTAATTTTATTTCTTTCACATAATCTGTCATCAAATCATCTATTTCAACTATTTGACTCTTTTTGAGAGGTGTTCCTAAAAATATTCAATTTTCATTGACCTCCATTTTTATTTAACAATTTGATTCAATTTTTGTACTCTTTCATAATGATATGATTAGCTATATTTATATTAAAAGAACAACACAGTCATCTCTCATAAAATCTTCATTTGATCAAAATGCAATTCATTTCAATAGTTTAAATTTGGAAAATGGCAAGTTAAGTTTACTGCAAATGAACAATTCATTCAATATGAAATTTAATATTCAGTTCTTAAAAATGTAAAAAAATTCAATTTTTAATTCTTACATTGATTCAAAGGTGAATTATATCATGCCATGGTGGGACAAATCATGAATCATTTTCTAAGTCCAATTTCATTGAGTAGAGTTAATAACCAAATCAGTTTTATCTAGTAATTTCATCAAGTAAAGTAAGTTCATCTAGTAATATAATCTGTGTAATCATCTAATCATTCATGTCAATATTCAAATTTTATAGGAATGGTTAAAAACATGTTCAATAAGCAAGTCCAATGCTTAGTTTATGCAAGAAATCCTCATCCATTAGATTCAAGTATCAATTATTACTGCAGCTTGATAGCTAGGGATTTATCTCCAATCTCAGTTTTATCAAGTAATGTAATTTCATCTAGTAATATAATCTGTGTAATCAACGAATCTTGCATGTCAATATTCAAATTTGATAGGAATCATGGTAAAAACTGTTCAATAAGCATAAATATTCAATGCTTCCATACAGTTAGGCAAAAACAAAATTGTCACACATCAGATTTAAGTATCATTTATTACTGCAGCTTGATAGCTAGGGATTTATCTCCAATCTCAGCTTTATCAAGTAATGTAATTTCATCTAGTAAAGTAAGTTCATCAAGTAATATAATCTGTGCAATCGTCTAATCATTCATGTCAATATTCAAATTTTATAGGAATGGTCAAAAAACTGTTCGATGGGCATGCTTCCATACAGTTTGTGCAAAAAAATTGTCACCCATCAGATTCAAGTATCACTTATTACTGCAGCTTGAAAGCTAGGGATTTATCTCCAATCTCAGTTTTATCAAGTAATGTAATTTTCATCTACGTGTAGATCTAGTAAAGTAAGTTCATCTAGTAATATAATCTGCGTAATATCATCTAATCATTCATGTCAATATTTAAATTTTATAGGAATCATGGTAAAAACTGTTCAATAAGCATATTCAATGCTTCCATACAGTTTATGAGAAAAATCGGCACCCATCAAGTATCATAAAGTGGTGAAGTGTGACGTCATCAAAAATCTATTTTTAGAATTTCTCAATTTTTTCTTCATTTTCCGAAAGAGCATCAAAAATAATGTCCAAATGTCGAAAACCAATTGAATATGTTAAGTATTGGCTGAGATATGACCATCTGAATAAATAGATTTCCTATAAGAACTGTGTTATAAATATTGCCCTGGTTCATAACATTACGAGCTAGAGCAATATAACACTGAGTTCCTATAGGAAATTGAGAAAATCTAAAAATAGATTTTTATGATGTCACAGCTTCGGTACTCTATATTACTGCAGCTGGATAGCTAGGGATTTTTCTCTACTCTCAGCTCCAGGGGGGTCATACCACATTGTTGCTGGTATAAGATAAGTTTTGAGAGGCTTACTTCGAATCATTGGGTCATCGCGTCCGGTAGGGTGGTCGGGTTAGATATTTCGTGAAACGCAAGCAGAGGATCATGTGAAGATGCACGCCAGGGACGCAAGCTCTCGTAGATTTGCCATAGGGTTTTCACAAAGTGTTGGGTAAATTGGACCAGATCATTTGTAGATGAGAGGGGTTTATTTCACCAACATTCCCCCCTAAAATTTTGTGAATAAATGGGCATGTTTTCACATAAGGTTTGGCAATGCAGCTACTGGACCCAACGTGATGACCCGATGATTCAAGGAAAGCCGTTTTGAGAAACCTACATCACAGCTTGAGTCACATAGAGAAATATGCACTAGATTCAGGGCATGCATTAAGACATGTGTGATTCATTAATACCGTACATCCATCTTGAAAGACTTCAATGTTCACCCTTTGGAGTTGTGTTTCATTTGATAAGCATATCCATCCTTTGGCATCAGTCAAAATCCACTCCTTTAGCAGCTTTTCGTCTGTAATGTTAATGCATGTACATGTATACAGAATCAGTAAGTGGAGTTGACCTTAGACTTAGAGATACACTTATTTTAACAGTTGAAGTTCTTTCCTAGCTTACAGGGACTTCCATTATCATCTAATGATTTTGTGTCAGCAAACTTAATTACTATACCACATGGGGTCTCTCCTCCCATATCATTAATTACTTAAAAATAGTAAGATTAAACGAGAACTTACCGTTTGAAGTTTGATCTTTATTTTATGAATATTTAGGAGGAAGTTATTACATGAGATCCCGCCAAGCGCATGCGCAGTCAATATTCAAAGCTACAAATGTGGCTACTCTCAGTAGTAAGGAACAGGGAACTTACACTTAAGTTTGAAGTTTGGGTGGGTGCATGAGGAGGGCATGTAATAACTTCCTCCTAAATATTCATAAAATAAAGATCAAACTTCAAACGGTAAGTTCTCGTTTAATCTTACTATTTTATTTCATATTTCGTCGTTCGAAATTACATGAGATTTTGAAGCATAGTAGCCACATTTGGAACAACCAACATGTATGGAAAGTGAACACTGATTATGCAGATTGAATTGGATGCTTCTAACCAATGACTCACCATATTTGACAGTTATTGTAGTCTGTTCATACATGTGGCAAAACATTTCACATACAAGACGTCCATATATAAGACGTCATAATGTTGCAAAAACATTGTTCGTTTCTGTATCGAGCTTATTCTAGCCATCTGGTTTCTTAATCCCAGTTCTATTAATTAGACAGCTGGTCTCTTAATGCCAGTTCTATTGAAAAGCCTTCTGATGCAGTTCTTAAAGCAGTGTGCTATCTTGTAAGACTGCCTGGGTAAAGTTTCTCTTGTTTTCAAAAGGTTTCCTGTAGAACTTCCTGAACGTTTTCTCTGAAGACCATCCTGCTCGGGCTAGGATCTGGTCCATTGGAAGTGCTGCCTTGGCAGCTGCTGAAGTTGATGCTGCCCGCGTTGAATGAGCCTTATAAACGTTTGTATCCACACCTGCTCTTTGCAAGCAGGTCTTGATCCAGCGAGATAAGGTTTGAGTTGTTACTCTATTATGAGGTCTGGTGTAACTTACAAAGAACAAGTTCTCATTCCCACGAAGTGGTCCTGTGCGCTGGACATAATGTTTCACATATTTTACAATACACAATCTTCTATCAGGAGGATATGCTTCCAATTTAAACTTAAAATTGGTATTTCCTGGTTTGCTTTGCTTCAAGTGTTCATCCAAATGAAAAACCACAAAGCCCCCTTTTAGGGTCATCTTGTTAGTCTTCAATATATGCAAGGTTTGTACTCTCTGTGCCGATACAAGAGCCATTAGCATACATACTTTGAGTGTTAAATCTCTGAGGTTTAATGAGTTTACTGGAGACAATTTTCTTAGAAAATTGAGAACTGGACTAATATTCCATATTTCTGTATATCTAGGTAAGACAGGTCTGAGTTGAAAAACACCTCTCATCAGTCTGGTTATAAGTGGGTGAGTACTCATTGTCTGATTACTGTCAACGAGAATCAGAAAAGTGGATAAAGCGCTACGAGCTGTATTGATCGCACTGTAGCTAAGGTTCCTGTCATGAAATAAACTACTAAGGAATTCTAGTACCGTTTCCACCTCGGCTTGGAGGTAACTCGTATTCCTGCTGTGGCAAAATCTTCGCCACTGTGTGATGTAAACTTGGTACTGCTTGCAGGTTGATGCTCTCCATGAAGCTGTAATGATATCCACTGTTCGTCTGCTTAGTCCCCGATTCTCAAAGTGTTGCCGCATAACCTGCAACAAAGGAGGTCAATATTAGCATTAAGAGGGTGGGTGGTGTTTAACACAGGAAGGAGTAGCAAATCTTCTTGCCTCTGGATAAACAATGGCTCTCCTTCCATCATGCTAACCAACTGAGGGAACCACGCCTGAGTGGGCCAATTAGGGACCAGAAGTAACCCTCTAGCTTTATCCTCTCTGATTTTTTGCAAGCATTTGGGGATCATACAGAACGGTGGGAATGCATAGAATGCAAAAGGTTTCCAATCTAGCGTAAATGCGTCAACTGCAAAAGCCCCAGGGTCTGGGTGCCAAGTGACATATTTCTCTACTTGAGCATTTAGTCTTGAGGCGAACAGGTCTATTTCTGGTACACCAAAGTGGGAAACTATTCTATCGAACACTTGTCTGTTTAGTTTCCATTCTGTTCGATCATTAAATTTCCTGGATCTTTCATCTGCTATAGTATTGAGCCGACCAGGTACATGGGCTGCAGAGACCCAAATATTTCGAGAAATGCACCACTGCCAAATATCTCTTGACATCTTGTCACACATTGTGGACTTGCAACCTCCCATGTGATTTAAATAAGCCACTGCAGTGGTATTATCTATTCTTACCATCACATGAACGTTACGCTTATTCATGCAAAAGGATTTTATCCCCAACCCAGCGGCTAGGGTTTCCAGGTAATTTATTTCATTGTTTCTTGCCCTTTCTGCCTCAAATTCATTCCATCGACCCCCTGTTTGCTTCTGGAGGTCAGTAGCTCCCCATCCAAGGCCACTGGCATCTGTGTGCAATTCTAAGTCAGGTTTTTTCCTAACAATTGGGGAGGAGGCCATAGAAACATTGTTTATCCACCACTTTAACTCCTCTTTTGCCTCAAGGGACAACTTCATCTTTCTGTCAAAATGACCCCTGTTTTGTCTGAGGGCTGCAATTTTGTCCCTTTCCATTGATCTATAGTATAAGGGGCCATACTCAACCGCAGGGAAAGTTGCTATGACCTTCCCATCACTCGTGCTACCATTCGTATTGATGGGAGGTACGTGCCCATTAATTCACGGCATGAATCTTTCACTTCTTGTGCCTTTGTTTGAGGCAATTTAACAATCATACTCTCAGTGTTAAGAATGAAGCCAAGAAAGGTTAGTTCACGTGTTGGGATGAGCACTGATTTTTTTAGTGTGAATGAGGAATCCTAATTCTGAGAGGATCTTGGTTGTTGCACTCACACTCTCTTTAAGCTTTTCTTTTGTCTCACCAATGATTATGGTGTCGTCCAAATATCCTATGACTGTATGACCTGCTTTTCGCAGTTCGGCAAAGACTGGCTTCAGCAATTTTGTGAACAGTCTGGGGGCTGTGCTGAGCCCATTAGGTAAGGCTGCAAATTGCCAGCGCTCACCCTGCCACATGAACCTCAAGTATTTTCTACTATTTGGGTCTACTGGAATGGAGTAATAAGCATCTTGGAGGTCGATTGATGCAAGATAACAGTGCGGAGAAATCAAGTGCTTGGCAGTGTGGATGTTATCCATCTTAAAGTGTTGTACGTTCAGACTTTGATTAAGCTCTGATAAGTCTAAAATCATACGAGTACCCCCATCTTTCTTGGGTCTCGTGAAGATGTTTGAGAGGAATTCTCCCTCTTCAAATGAGCAAGGTTCTATTACGTTTTTTGCTTGGAGAGCCAAGATTTCTTTAGTAATCTGATTTATTTCTAAAGGGCTCTTTTTGTAACCATAGAGGGGCTTATTTCTTGAGGGAACCCCTTTCGAATAATCAAATTCGATCTCATAGCCTCGCACTGCTGATAGCAGAAATAGATCTGACGTTAATTCACGCCATCTACGATAGAAATATATCAATCGACCTCCAACAGGCACATTTGAGATGCATTCTTGTTGTAATGTACATGAAGTAGAAGGAGCATTAATCTTAACATTCTCAAAATATTCGTATGTGCTACTTACCTCTTTGGGTAATGGTGTAGCTATTTCCTCCTTGCGGCCTGTGGCCGCTGGAAGGATTGGGTCTGTTTCCCCATGCTCATTGTCTGGGTGTGAGGCGGAGCTCTGTATGGTCTGCCTCGTTGGGTTCGCTGGCCTAAAAAAGGCCTGTTAGTGTTGTAGTTCCCACTTGCGGGCCTGCTACTTGGAAAAGTTTGTGATGTGCCGGTGGCACGGTTCCATCCTTGTCTGCGGTATTGAAAAGTGCTGGACGCTTGCGTCCTGTACGGATGGTACTGGGGGCGGGGTGTACGTTGTCCACGCACCACGCCAGATGCAGCTTTTTGTTGTTCTGTAAGATCTTTGACTCTCTTTGTTAAGTCATCGCCAAATAAGTACTGACTCACTGGTGTGGCAGGTTTGCATAGATGTGAGTACTTGGCATTTAAGTCTGGCTTAATCTGATCTTTGCGTAAGCAGTTGATTTCAAAGTTTGTGTTACACAGCAATGCCAATGCATCCTGTTGTGCCTCTGATAGGCTATCGGGGGACAGAGTTTGAATAAAAGCTGTGAGTCCCCTTGTCAAGGGCTTTTGGATTCTTTGCAGTTTCAAATCACGGCTTCGTGTTTGCGAGGATAGGTTTTCCCATATTGCTGCATTCACTTTGGGGCAACACAGTGGAGTACAATTGCTTGGAGGAGGGTATTTCCCTCCAGCTTCCTCCAACACATTTTCCTCTAGCTGGTTGGACATGAGGTACATGGCAGACTTTGCTAAATCATTGTGGATCGCGCCACCTACCCCAGAGGGGATAGCAAATTTCTGAGCCAGGGCAGGAACTTTGTCCTCATTCTCCTGGTCTAAACCTGGTGCAACAGTTTCGTTGATATCACCCTCATCCATGCTGCCAATGTCATATGACGTAGGGCATTGGCCCATGTTTCCAGTGTCAATATGCTCAAACTCATCATCATCATGTTCAACTTCAAGAAATCTCACATTCGCCGCAGCAGTAAATGCTGTCGGTGGTGTATCCCCGGTGGGGCGAGTTGCAGATTGACAAGGCAAAAAATCCACCATTCTCTCCATTAAGGATTCCAATTTGTCAAGTCTTCCTCGTAATCCCGTGAAGTCCTCCTTTTCTTCAGGCTTTTTGCCCTTCTTTTTAGGCCCAGAGTTCTTAGACTCATTCGGGGCAGGCTTTGCCAAGACACTTTTGCGTTTCGTATCGGAGGATTTCACTGCCGCTGAGCGCTTTGGCTCAGGCTTCGTAGAGGTGCCCGCGGCGATTTCGCCCGGGGAAGTTCCGGCTTTAGCCGTGCTCAGCGTTCCGCTGGTTTTCTGCTTGGTGCTGCCGTTGCTGCTTGACGGAGACGCCATCGTGTCCGTGAAAATCAGAGAAAACTTCGATTTAAGATATAAAAACAGCACAGATTCTCAAAAGTCTTCCAAAAACATGAAAAAGGAGAGTTTCTCTCCCTATTGTTGTATTTTTCCGAAACCGCTGGTCCGAAAAAACGCCGAAAATTAGGTATTTTGACTGCTGAGGGAAAGTTACTTTCCCGGTAAAATCAATTGCGCGGCGAATTGACTGCGCATGCGCTTGGCGGGATCTCATGTAATTTCGAACGACGAAATATGAAATAAAATAAACCTTGGAGCTTTAGGTATGGTAAGCTATACCATATTCAAATTTTTATTTTTTTAACAGCAAAAGTATAATTTCATTCCTTCAAACTCTCAATTTTTTGGAGCTTTCTTCCCATCAGGATCAGTCTTTAATTCCCATACAATTACACCGTTTGGTTGCCACTTGGGCAAAGAATTGCTTTCAAAATACATTTTGTCTTTCTTTCAAGGATTTGCGTTTCTTAAGTCTTCCTTTGTTACAACACAAAGAAAAAGTAAACAAATATTGATAAATAGTCAACTTAATTATTATTCAAGCCCCTTAACAAGATTTGTATTTTTGTAAGTATGTGAAAGTTGATTTGTCCCAACATATGTTTCATGAAATTAAGAAATATCAAAGCTAACATCTAGAAGTATTTGACCAAAGCCCTAATTCAACCAGTTCACCTTTCATTATTGAGTATCAAAAAACACATACAACATCAAACTTATAAGGGGATGAATAATTTAGTCGTTGACTATAAATAAATGAATGAATAATATGAAACATAATGAAATACGATAACATAGAAATAAAACAAAATAAATTAGTAGATAAATAAATAATTAATAAACTTAATCAATAGATAATTTGACTTATTGACTATGACTTACTTTTTACTGGAAGGGTTGACAATGCTGAGCCCTGGCTGTTTGACCATCTTGGCTTGGTTTCCTGTGTGCTTCTTCATTTCAAAATCTAAAAGAAATGAAATTAAAAAAAATAATACAACAAAAATCAGGGATTGTGAAACACAAAGAACTAGAGAGGTATAGGATCAAGTGGGACGACAGCCAACTTCTCACATCTATCCAACACTCGCACACTAGAAGGGCGTTTCATAATGCCTTTTTTTCAATGACAGACGACAAAAATCAGTGACAAATCTGCTGATAACCAATCAGAAGCAAGGATTTCACTAGCTTACAATAAAAGAGCTGTCATTTGTCACTGATGGCAATTTTTGTGAAACCCCCCCCCCCCCCCCCCCCCCCCCCGGAGGGTACGAGAAGCCATAGAAATTCTTCCAACATGATACAGTACCTCAGGACAGCGTCTTCAGATCAACAACATCTAGTTACCACCAATCAACATGATATCTTCAACAAACTAAAGCGGCGTTCCCCCACATCTGCATACCCACCAGTTTCCCTTTTAATAATAATAATAATAATAATAATAATAGCCTAAGAGTCCACTCCAAATTTTATTAAACCAAAACGGAAATTCTTTTTGCCCAATTTATCGTGAGCCCGGCAGCCACTGAGCAGCGCCAGATCGACGTTGCTCTATCCCTTATTGTTGAACGCCAAACAAGGTAGCAACAACTCCCATCTTTTAACGTCTTTTTGGTATGACGTGGCCGGGGTTCGAAACCACGACCTCCCGGTTGTGAGGCGGACGCTCTACTGACTGAGCCAACACTCCGGTATTTTACGTCTGCGTATCAACCAGATATGTCATGCTTTCTCTCAATCATATCTGATTGATACACGTCTGTAAAAACCCAATTATACCCACACTCGAGCCATTCTCCTGACTTCCTTCAAAACTTCTAAAAGTTTTGTCAAAACGATAACCACAAAAGAATTATACAACAGTTCTTTTAAGAACTAACACAACTCTCCAAGAAAGAATACCCCAGTTCTTATATAGACACCTGTTTAAGTTTCCTCACTCAAATTACTTTTCTTTTCCTGTCATTTTCCAACTTCAACACATGTAACATATTTCATAAGATCAATTATGTTAGATGAGCGAGCAGAAAACATAGCCATCAAGAAAATAGAGGTTATACCTCCTAAATGCATGATTAAAATAGGGATTCCAAAGCTTATTCAACACATCCCTCTCTATCTTTCTCCCAAAACCCGGGCTAATTTTTCTTCCCCAGTCCCCCCCCCCCCCTTCTCCAATCTCTCATAGCACCCTACCCCTTTCCAGCTTATCCCCTAAAAACAGCCTCTTCATCTCTTTCTCTCCCTACTGCTCTTTCACTACAGTTCGGAATGACGACCATTAAAATCATCTTACCTTTTAACATGTTGCCCTGATCAGTGGCATTTGACCTCTGTTTCTTTACTGATGCCAACTCCTCTTCTTTAGCTGCAAATGAAAATAAAGGGAAACAAAGGGAAATAAAAGCTGCAATATTCATCTTCAAATTATTATCAAAATATCACATTTCAAGGGGCATACTAAGTCTAAAATTTGAAATTAAGTTACCAAACTTCATTATTAAGGAATAGGCTATGATCACATTGCACTCCAAAAAGGGTAGAATACACAAAAACAACGACTGGGTATTATTCAGCCTCACAATGGCAGTATAACACCATGGCGAAGCAATCTTGGCAGTAATCCGAGTCAAATAAAAATGGTGTGTGACAGGCAGAAAGGAGAAAGTGAATCCATAACACTTGGAGGAATTCCCATTCTAATATTTTTTTTTTTTGCTTTTTACTTTATGCATATTATTCTTATATGTTAGTATTACCGGTATACTGTTTTTACCCTTGCTTGTGAAGTTGTGAGCTTTGATGATATTCATTATTTCTATTTCCGTGTACTACACTTTTATTCTATTCAGGACCATGATGTAAAACAGGTTTTGTATCTACAATGTATATCTGATTCTTGTTATCCTGATAAAATATATTTCAATAAATAATATAGCATTCTGTGTTTTAAAATGACATTTTCTTGATATTCACCTGCCAGTCTCTTCTCCAATTCGCTGCAATTTTCTGCAAAGTAGAAGAGTGCCCTCTGTAGGTCAGCTTTCTTCTCGTTGGCTCTTGCTTCATACAGGTCGTAGCTGATGGCATTGGAACCGCTCCCAACGGTCAGAAGGACCTTATGGTTCTGGAGCGTTACCGCGAGGTCTCCAGCTCTGAAAGCATTCCTGCAGGGAGGAGCATGGTAAATGGATGGACATCAAAGAGATATCAAATAACCATGCAGCCTGGTGCAACATGCCAGTACCCTACTTACCATGTTATCCAAGATATAAACTGGAAATGCTATCTGAAATCCATTCAAATCAATCTGCCAATTTCTTTGATTCTTATTGATGAATTACAAACAGAACAAAAAGAGAACAATTTATTTCAAATATAAACAAACAAGCAACAAAACAAAAAAGGGAAAAAAGAGAGAATTTTGTTCCTTCTTTTTTTATATGAAGTAAATTTTGCAATCTGTAAATGACAGAGTTTTACCCAATAGACCCATCTACCTAGTTAATCAAAATATTGATTGTCCGTCCTTTGATAACATATTAACTGTGAATAGTGAAAATACACTCATACAAACCTGAATCTTAAAAAGTAGGCCTCATATGTAGTCACTTCTGCCAACTCTCTCTGCAAAGGAAAAGAAGGTAATAAAGTGAGACATAGAGAAATTATATGAAAAAGAGGAACGTTGAAGAATAGACTTATCAAAATGATGAATATACATCACATTTCAAAATACATTATATTAATGGCTTAGATATTATTTATGTGGCAAATATAGAAGTATTCTGCATAATATTTATTCATTAGAGCAAAAGAAAGACAAAATCAAGTTTAATATGTCCTATCATGAACAGAACATCCCTCTTACCATGTGCAGTGGTGAAAATATATCTAAAATTTGTGGAATTGTTTTTGTATTTTCTCCTTTTAAACACACTAACATGACTGCAGTGAGGGGACTGGGGGGGGGGGGGGCATCTTTCTTCATGCCCTGTGATATGGCTTGAATTCTGTGAATACATTGTCATTATTAATGTGGATACTGGATAACCTATCCATTTATTAAGTTCTTACATGAGATTCTAACTGGAGATAATCCATAGCCAGCCGCCACACATCAGTGCCATCAGTTACACTGTAAAAATAAAAAAGGAATACGGTATTGACTTAAAATTAAAAGCAGGTAAAAACTTTAACATCATTGTCAATTTCAAACAGGTATTAAAAAAGTATTAATGCAACCTGTAAAGTTAATTTTATGTCTGCTTGACGCTACGATCTCGTGATGACACCTCACCAAGCCACATCTCAGAGAAGCCCAAATGGATGAACAACAAGAAACGGAACAAGTTTTCCTGACATGTCCCAGTCGATGCTCGTTACTTGCCTCCTAGTCCGCGCTCCACCATTAATGGGTTTTTACATGTTTGCTCCTCACAATCGCAGACTGACAGAAAGGGCACATCTAACGAGGGGGATTACTTTGACAGCAATAATCAAGATGAAGGTACGCAAGCAACTTCTGCAAGAGCTGTCCTCGAAAAAGGTCAACCTGAAGAACCTGAACCTGAACTATACGTCATAGATGTGAACAAAGCTCCTCAGGAACATGATGAAAGCTGTCACACAGTTGGGTTGGAAGATGAGATGCAGAGGACTCTTTCAGTTTCAAATAACTTTTGAAGCTTTTTTCTGCAGATACAGGAGCTCGAGGAAGACTTGAAGGAAAAATGCAGCATAAACACAGTCATATCAATGGAGAATGAGCAACTCCTTAACCAGACGCGACAGCTTTGGAGGGAGATAAAGAACCTACAGGACCTACGAGACTGTGACAAGGTCGTACTTGAGAGTAAGGACAAGGAACTAATCACCTTGCGGAACTCGTTGCTCAAGAAGGAAGCTGAGCTAAGATCTCTCCAGCTGCAAACTAAATTTTTAACAACTGTTTGCCAAACGCATGGCCTCCATGATATTTTCAGTGATGAAATAGTCCCTGCGGAGACAGCATCAACACAAAGTCCAACTAGTCCTAACGCAACGCAACAGCCAAGGCTGCAAAAGAGCAGATCCTTCACCAATAACACTCAGCAGTACATGTCTAAGAACCATCACCTGGGTTCGCCTTCGCGCTACTGTCCACAACCTGGATCACCTACCAGCTCCAGTCAAAACTTTGAGCTGCAGGCATGTCCCCTGTAACTATAACCAACGTGGTCAGCAAACTCACTCAAACCAGTACTCTAGATCTATGAGCCCACACCAAGAGAGACAGCAACACTTTATCCCTACAAAGGACACACAAAGTACGTCAAGTTGGGAGCAACAGCAATCTGCCATCGCCTCTTAATTCACCAGTTGGTATTCACCACCTGATGGCTGAGGACCCTTATAGCATTCCAACCAACAACAGGTTTGAAAGTCTAGCTGTTGAAGAAGAGGTCCAGGGTGCTGATAACAGTGGCTCACACCTGCATAGGGAACCAGTGACACCACCCAGTAACATCACCAAAATACTCCAGGCCCACAAACCACAGGGCAATTCAATGCTGGAAAACCCTGCAGATGCATCACTATACTCCTGGAACTCCATGCCCAAAGCAGGGGCAGACAGGCTTCCTCTCCTCTGGTTTAGCACTGTGGAAGAAGAGCACCCTTCCAGAAGAACAAAGGCGGGGACAAGGATCCATCTGTCCCGGGTAACTATAGAGGCATCACACTCACCCCCGTCCTAGGCAAGCTGCTGGAGCTGTTGGTCAAACCTAAACTCACCTAACACTTTATACAAGAGCACCAAATACCAGACCCACAGTCACCCACTCCAAGTCGGATTCCAGCAGGGAAGATCCTGCACTCTTACAGGAAAAGCCCTAGACCTTTACATTGAAATCTACAAGCTCTCTAACCATGCAACGGCTATACATTGCCATGCTGGATGCTTAGAAAGCATTTGACAGGGTTTGGCAGGAAGGTCTCCTGGAGAAGATAGCAGCAACACACCCATCCCCAGCTCTGCTGCATACCATTGCAGAATTCTACAACAGCAGCTCAAGCAAGGTGTTCTGGGACCATTCTTTCCTACAAGGACTTTAGGAGTTAGGAGGTGTACTATCTCCCACGCTCTATACACACTCTACATTGATGACCTCATCAAGCTCCTGAGAGAATATGCATCTAGGTTGCACGATCAGGAACCTCTAAGTAGGTGTCAAAACATTTGCTGATATTGCTCTCCTTAGTAAAGACCCAAAGCAATGCTGAATCGCCTAGATAAAGCACAGATCCACCTGTTCAAACGGATATTGGGGCTTCCAACAACATCAGCTGATGAAGCCATCTATCTGCTTACCGATAACTTCCTGAATAGTCTGCTGGTCTTACAAGATAAGCTTCTACTCCTAGGAAAGATCTTGAACATTGACTCAGATAGGATTGAAAACAGAATGCTCCTTCATGGTAACTGTTCCAACACCTCTTCCATCCAGCAATGGCGCTCAGCTCTCAAGCCACTCAGCCTCCCACTCTAGACGAGCTTGTAATGAGGTCCCCCAAATACCACCTATGGAAGCGCATGGTGCAGTCAGCAGTGATTCGAGCTTCTGAGTCCAGACAGCATGTTGCCCTCACTAACAGAACTTCTGTATCCCTGTGAACCCTCATAAACGTGGACAAATCGCGTCCTAAAAATAAGGATCATCTGCATTTTCGAGGACGTTTTTTTTTCTTCAACGCTCTGCGGGTGGAGAGTAAATTCCCAATCAGAATGCTGGCAATGCGAGAAAAAAAAAAAAGATTCCATGTAATACCCCCAGCACGCAGAACTTAATTTAGCTTACATTTAGCGCATGCGCAGATCGTTCATCGGATCTCAGCCTCATTTTCGTAAGTTGGCTCCTAGCCTAGCCGACATGGGCCCTTCAGATTGGCTATCGCTGGCTCCCATAGACAGAGCTACCAAGTGTCACGCAGTATGCGTGACAGTCATGCATCGAGGGTCTGAAAACGCTGTCAGGCTGGCAACAATCAGGGCCAGAATGGGGGAAAAAAAAAGAAAAAAAAAAAGGTAGTAATTGCTAGACTACGTACTTGCCGACCGCCTCGAGGCCTCAGCAAGCTCCTCGCAGGGTTTGTGTACCTATATCGCTGCTATCGCATGCACGTAGCATGCATGCAAGCCGGCCATCACGTCGCTTCACGCGGGATTTCGAAACGTACACTAAACGCTATATACCCTCGCCCGCGGGCTCGGGTGCTGAGTCATGAAAATGTCACGCATATAGCTGATCTTTGAACTTGGCATCTCAGCATATATAGGCTCTATAATTGCGAGGATATAGCTTGCGATTTTCTGTTTCATCCGATACCAAAATTATGATATTTAAGTCAAACCCTCTATTTGTTATGATTTTTTCAGCATCCTTAAAAGGTTAAGTATTTCACTTAAGTTTAAGTCTTAATACGTAACTATCTTTTATTAGTTTTAAGTTTGAACAATTCTCATTTTCTTCAAACTGGAAATTTATTCTGAAATGTTTGTTGATTTTTCTAGTCTGGATAGACTTCTGAACTAGCGCCAAAATAAATTAACATTAATCTATTTACGGCGCTTGAACAAGCGCCCTATCTACTCTCTCGACATCGAGATTAATTAATTTTTTATTTTTTTTTAATTCCACTCGAGAACATTGGATTTGCATTTGGAGACAAATCAAAGCATAGACTTGAGAGTCAATGCTAATGCGTACTGACCTTTAGCACTGCACTACGTGTTAATAGCCAGCATTTGCATACATGAATAGTCAATACACTTATAACACCAAAATGCACACACTAATGCCGATGTGGCTGATCGGCAAGTTTGACAGTAGACTTACAATTTTAATTTTTAAATTATTCTTTTTAACATCGGTAACTTGAAAAAATTGTATTTTACTGCTATTTAGATGTCATCAATTGTCACTGAAGTACTGATTTTGAGTGAAATCAGTTGAGTTTTGTACGGTGGTGTTTGAAATGTTGAGAATCGTTAGCACAGCTTTTAATACACAGCCAGGATAGTAGTGTAGCTAGACCTACATGTATGTGTGGATTTGGAGAGAAAAAAAAAGAAGCTTACTGAATAATCCATGTATCTTTGTCGCACGACGTGAAACACAAGTACTTGGCTGACTCATTCTTAACAATGGAATGTTGACAATCTACACCCCCTTCTGTGGCAACAGTTTTAGCAGAAGACATATTACCGGTATAAAAATAAATACAGTCGGAACACACTCAACAACACAGCGGCATGCACTCTGATAGTGATATGGTTGCGCTGTTTGTGGCGCGGCGAATTTTAATCCGATATTGGTCTACGTCTACAATTGGCTTTCCATAGAACAAGCGCGCGCTCCGTTCGAATGTTTAGGAATTTTGTCCAAAAAGTCATGAGGGTCTAGAAAACGATGGAAAGCAATCCTAACGAAAAGTGATCGGACTTTATTGATGCTCAGTATTGAAGTACGGGAATGACATTGTCACTGCTGCAGTAACGAATTAGAAGGCTTCTGAAATGGTAAGAGCTTAAGATTTAGAAACGCATTTATTTTTAAAGCGAGATCGCGAGAGCCCGAGGCCGAGTCGAGGAAGAAGCACTGCCACCGGGACGGCTGGCGGCTGCGTAGCCGTAGCTACTGTATACGTGCCCGGCCTAGAGCTCAGCTAGGCTGAGACTGAGTGAAAGTGAAGTCGATTTAAGGTAAATCTCAACTCCAGGGTCCAGCCGAAGTGATTTTTTGGAGTAGATGTCTGGAATAGCATTTTTGTTGAATGAAGTGAGACTGAGCTGAGAGCACGGCCACGGTCACGCCTCACTACACTACAGTGAGTTTACGCGCTCTCATTGGCCGATCCGCTCGAGTGGCTACAAATTTAAGTGAGAGACAGAGAGGGCATACTTTACTGAAGCGCAACTTAAGTTCAATGGCAAAGTTAATACGTAATATTACGTCACACCAGTTGAATGCACACCACAGAGATTTTGACACGTCCTGCTTTAAAAAGGTGACACACTTCACGCATAACTGACGCACGCGCACACACAGCATTGCAAACACATAAAATAGTGTAACGATCCGCTGCGGGGTCGTGACGTAGATATCTGTTAAAATTATCACAAACTCATAAACAAACTCTAACTAGCCCCTTCGGAGTAGATCGCATCAATCGTTAGATAGTTAAATCAGATAGACGAAGAAATAGGCCGATACTTATTGATTCAGATTGTGATTACTAGTTTTCAACTTGGAAGGTGGGGAAATTCAACTTATATTAGAAGATATTTAGAGTACTAATACTAGTAATAGTATCAATTAATTAGGTCTCTGTACTAATAGTCTATGGTCTAGGTGTTGTCTCTTGTCTCATGTTATCACACAACCTCCTCCCTCCACAAAATAGCAGTAATCACGGAAGAATCCTGGATCGATGAACAGGCTTAGACCTACAACATCGTGTATTAAAGTAAAGTAAAGTAAAGTAAAGTATTAGCACCGTACGTAGTTGTTCCTGCCCCCCTTGATTTCGTAAACTTACCTGACAATTTGGATTCCTAAATTGTCCTCTTCTTTAAGACTTGATTATAATCCTAGATTGTGTGAGACAGCTTGACAATACGATATTATCAGTTTATGTATAATGCAAAGAAAAGTAAATGAGTCATGATTGTTGTTTTCAAGCGCGTCATACACCGACGCACAATGTTTACGTTAATAATTTGCATACGAGCGCTTGACATTTGGATCCTTTATCGAGATGCTTTAAGATGTTAAACTGTAATTGTTTATAAGTATATTACATGAATTTGGATGGAAAGTTGTTTAGACAATGTAACTTGTTAATATTTACTGCAACTGATATGGAATTCAGAGTGTTGTATTTAATCAATGGTAAAATAAGAGATTTACTTAGATATTTTGCTCTGAACTAGCACAGTCTTCATGTTAATTCCATTCTCGCTGCGCGTGTGCTTTCCAAGATCGCTTAAGCGCATCGTTTCCCCCCACGTCCGCATTATGCCTTTATAACCCGTAACATTTCTGAAACGGGAGGAGTTGGCATTGGGCGCTCGTCGGGATAACAGCTATTTAGTCTCTCCCTGGAAATCCCCCCCCCCCCCAAAGGACTTGAAATTGGGCGCTCGTCGGAACCACACATATGCTCTCTCTCCCTCCCTGGAAATCCTCTCATAGCCGTTTAAGGAACTACACGTTATATTTACAACTGGAATATGAAGGTACAGAACGAAGCAGATGCTGGAATTAAGATGGACTAATTAAGATGCTGGAATTAATATACCACTATTAAGATGATGGAATTAATGAACCACTATTATTAAGATGCAGGAATATGCTAAGTCCACCTCTCCCCATAT
Organism: Strongylocentrotus droebachiensis; assembly: GCA_035222895.1. Classification (NCBI taxonomy): domain Eukaryota; kingdom Metazoa; phylum Echinodermata; class Echinoidea; order Camarodonta; family Strongylocentrotidae; genus Strongylocentrotus; species Strongylocentrotus droebachiensis. The sequence goes on along the minus strand of JAVYIG010000251.1, from coordinate 202,999 downwards.
GATGCCATGGAATTAAACTAAGACGGAAAACTCCCAAGTCTCATAAATCCCTATGAATCATTGCCTTTCACTTTATTACATCTAAAGAATATAAGAACGACAATCATATAACTATGAGCACAAGGTATTTGTGACAGTGGTGATAGAAAGATGTTGTAAATATTTGAAGTACATGCATTAATAAAAGTTGACCATTTTCTTTTGTCTTGAAACTGAAATTATGAGTCTATAAACACTTTGTCTTTCTTCTTAACTGGTACTCCGTCATAGTCGTATATTTCGACGAAACAAACGTAAATAAGTATTGTAGCTTCCCCCGTCTTTTCTTCAAATAAAAGAAAAGATCTAATTACTTTAACCGCTCGGACATTATAAATAAAATGTCGGCTGACGAATATCCTGACAGATATAAAGAATCAGTTTCCCCGGCTGGGAAAGAGAACAAACCCGACGTAGAGGTCGAGGTTGAAGACGGAGGCGGGGGCGGCCGCCACAATAGACTAGACAAATCAACAAACATCTCAGAATAAATTTCCAGTTTGTACCTTAAATATGACGAAAATTGTTCAAACTTAAAAAGTAGTTAGTAAAACTTTAAAAATAGTTAAGTAAAACTTAAACTTAAGTGAAATACTTAAGTGAAAAAAATCATAACAAATAGGCCTACATGTAGATAGAGCCTAGAGGGTTTGAATGACATATCATAATTTTGGTATTTGAAAAAACTGGATAATTGCAAGCTTGCTCCTCACACAAATATCTTATAGCATTGACTGAACGGAAAACAGTGATAGCCAATCTGAAGAGCCCAAATCGGCGAGGCTAGGCGCCAACTTACGAAAATGAGGCTGAGATCGGATGAACGATCTGTGCATGCGCTAATTGTAAGCTAAAGTTCTCCGTGGAGAGTTTTTGTTACTTTTTTAGAATGGAGTCATGCATGTCTCATGACTTGAGACTTTTTTTTGAGTTTGTTTATCTTTTAAAATCTTTATGAACATTTCTTTGTCTTTAAGACTTTAGTTAAAAAACATCCTAATTAGTAATTCACTTGAAATGGAATTTCATTATTGGTCAGATAGTTCTATCATTTTATCATAATCATCTCAGAAAAGCAATGTTATTTGTTCATTTCTGTAAGTTGTAACAAATACAAAATTAGAGTAAATTTAGTTGGACTGTGACCATGACAATGCCGTCTTTGGATGTTAATCATCTTTCCAGCAAAGAAGACAGGCTCCCAGTCAGATTGCATTGGGGACTGGAATAAAGAGAAAGGACACAGAAGATGGAGAGTCAAACAGAGAAGTCAAAAGACTTCAGGTAAGCCTTTGATTCACCATGTTTTGTAAAAGTATTCCCCCCTAAGAAAAAAAGTAAAAATGAAACCATAACCTGCCTTTAAGCATATTTTATTACATCCCATGCAAAAGAATGAGCAGATGGAAGATTTTATACTAAAATAAAAGGAGGAGATGTGAGCTTATTTGGGGACAAAATGAAAGCCTTTGAAGTGAGGTATTTAATTGTTGTTGAACTCATTTTGAGAAAGAGTTCTGCAGGATTCTTGGTATTTGGATAATTATATTTAACTGCTACACAGCACTTATGACTGGACAGTGCACCTGAATTTGTGTGTGTACAAATAACTGCCTTTATCTTGTTACAATTCAATTCAATTCAAATTTTATTGGTCCGAAAGGAAATTTGTTGTGTTTACATGCAATATTCACAGGGAAAAATAGATAAAATGTACATGTGACATGAAACAAAAAACTAGTATATATAGAGAAAATAAACATATAGCACTTGAACACTCTTACTAATGTCCTTTGGCAAGACATTGATCTACATTTACCACACTCAACCCAGGTGATGTAATTGGGTACCTGGCAGGAATTAATTCCTTGAAATGCTGGAGCGCTGTATAAACGGCAGCTAAGCTAAAGCCGGGGTAATAATAAATGCGCCTCGGAATAGAATTATGATAGACGGCGCTATAGAAATGCCTACCTTTTGTATTATTATTATTATTATATCTGCTCTGAATTTACATCATTGACAATATTTGTCCCTATATCCAGAGTAATTACTTAAACATTATAACATTGTAATTATTATTACTATTATTGTTTGTATTGTTATTATTATAGTTTGACTCATTTTATTACAGTTGTCTAGTAGGAAGAAGGTCAATGGGTCAGGAGGGACGCAACGCACCAGTCACCTGAAGGGACTTCCTCCAGGCATGTGCAGGATGAGGCAACCCCTCACAGTCAGGACATCAGCGCAGGATGGAGGAGACAGATCAAGCAGGATGAGTGATCATGTAGGTGGAATGACTTTTCCCCTTCAAGTAGTTTAGTAATAATAATATTAACTCCGCTTTTATATAGTGCTTAATACATCTATGATGTCTCTAAGCCCTTTACAGATATATCATTAACCCGGTCATTGGATTCAATACTTGCCCGCACACAATGTGTGCACAATCTCCACTCCCTGGGGAGCATTCCAGCAATGCGTTACTTGACGCTCAAAACTGTTTGACCAACAATGACAGTCGCATCCTACCGGGTACCCATTTAACACCTGGGTGGAGAGTAGCAAGTGCAGGTTAATATCTTGCCAAAGGATATTAGTGCCGTGTCGGGATTTGAACCCTCGATCCTTCGCATCTCAAGTTCTAGCGCCTTAAACCACTCGACTACGACACTCCTTCCAGAGTGATGTAGGAATGAAAAGAATGAAAAGTGCAATTGCATGAAGGCAAGAATCTTCAAGATTGAAGGAAGCAAACTGCACTTAAGAAGAAGAAGAAAAATACAAAAAAATACAAAAAAAAGAGTTACATTGTATGACTTTTTAAGAAATGTCATATTATTTATAGAATATGAAGGGGGAAAAAGTAGCTTCTTTGAACAAAAGGTGACTTTTATACTGCCTTGTTTGATTTTTATCTGCTTATTTTGGGTAATTGATTAAGAAATGTTTGCTGTATATAACTGCTGGGTTAAGTTATAGGGCAACATACCTACATGTACAGTGTATCTCAAGAAATGAAGAATAATGGGGGACAAAGGAAGATATTAAAGAAGATATAAGAAGCAAGATTTAAAATATAAGAGAGTTCAAAACAGGTATGGAGCCAAAAAAGAGGAAATTGCTTATAGAACAAGAAAAGTATGAACGATATTTATTATTTTGGCAAAATGTTTATTATGAAAATGATTTGTTTTTCTGATTTAATCTCTCTATTCTACAGGAAGCCTTGATCAAGAAGATTTTGTCAAAGCCATTCAAAGTGCCGATTTTAAACTACCAAGGTAACATGCTATTCAGAGAGAAGAAAAAGGCAAATGATTTGTGCAATTCTGAATAATGGCTTATTCTAATAAGCCTTTTGTGCAGAAGTTTTTGTGGAAAGTATTACTGGTAGTCCGGTATGTATTTCATTAGCATACATGTAATAATAATAATAATATTTAATTTTTATATAGCGCTTAATACAAATGTCTCTAAGCACCTGCAAATGTATGCACTCGAATATGGAAAATAATTTACTCATTCTGTGTTTTTATTTCCATAGTTTAAGATGGCTTTTCCATGACTCTATGTTATTGTATGAACACTTGGTATGTTTGAAACAATAGTAACTACATGTACTACCTACAGCCTCACAAAAAAGCCAATATCAACCATAACGACAGAAAAAATATTTAGTTTTAGTAAGGTACATGTATTCATTTTTGCAAGATTGTTCTAATGCACAATATTCACAATCTTTAATAAAATCAGCCACTGAAGGTCCAAGGGGGCTGGGAATGCGCAGACAAGGTGTCCGACAACCTCTCCACGACCCAACAGAAGAGGGAGCCCTGGTTCTCTTCTCCCCACCTGAACTGAGTGCTCATGAACAGCTGTCTGTTGATAAAGAGAAACAACCTGTCCATGGTAAGGATGCATTGTCTATATCATTACTCTCCAGGCAATAGTAGTGTATTATAATAATTGTCATTTATACTGAGCTATACACTGAGAAATACCATAGCACTTACAATGTAAAAAACATACAAAGAAGACACAAAAGTACCAGCTCTGTGAAAAAAGAATGGTCTTCAATTTTTTTTTTTAATGTTGACAGATTTTTCCTGTTGTGCGAATTGAGTTTATTATTCCATATTTTAGAAGCAGTAGCACTAAATCCTGATAGCAGTAGCAGAATGAGTTGATATGAGAACTGTTATAGTAGAAGCCAAGCCACAAGAGAAGGATACAAATCTCAAAAAAATTTGAAGCACATTAGAAAGAAAAATAGCAGGGTGCAGCATTGACAGATTTGAAAATTAAAGTAAATATGGTATACAACAAATTAAAGCTAAGAAAAGCAAGTAATACAAAAACATTACAGGATTTGTACTGTTCAAGGAATTCTGTAGTAAATTTGCCCATTGTTTCAGACCTTTTAGCTTTCTTGGATATCACATCTGGACTGTGAAGGAAAAACTTCAAAAATCCCTGTCATATATGGTATCTAAACTTCTAAAGTAAAACAAATTGTATGCAATTTTCTATTTCAGTGGTAGTGGATCCCATACTGAGTAAAGTGTTACGACCCCATCAGAGAGAGGTATGATTCCTAGCATTCATTTTATTTACTTTTGTTTTCTTTTCTTATACTTTTTTCAGATTTTCAGTTGCTGTCCCTCCCCCCCCCCCCCCCCCCCTCCTCCCCCCCTGTATTGCTATCCCTTCACTGTTCATTTTCAAGTTCACTGACATCCGGTTGAAACGCAAGTGTTAGATTTAACACACGTTTTGGTTGGATATCAGTGAATTGAACTTATGGTATGATGGTTTCATGAACAATACCCATGTGCATATCTCAATTTAATCTGATTTTTCCCTCCCTCGTTATTTCAATGCCAAGCATGTATAATAACAGACATCTAAAGATATGATTTTCTTTAAAAGTATTTCTCTAATCATGTTACACATCACATCTCAAAGATTGTATTTAAAATTGCCACAATCCATGTTTGTGCCTTTTAAAATTTAATTTATTACTACCGGTATTAGTATTACTCATGCTCGCACTTAAAACATCACTCAATGATACTGTTTTCTTCTCTTATCCCAACACGTAAAGGGTGTCAAGTTCCTATGGGACTGTGTTACTGGACGAAGAATAGAGGGCAGTTTTGGATGCATCATGGCTGATGAAATGGTGAGATAACAATTCTATAAACCCTGCTATTTTGCTTGAAACCTGTAAAGTATCTGTTAGTACCAATGAATATGTTTCAATAAATGGGACATATCCCAAATAGAAAAGCATTAATTTTCTGTCATTATTTGCTGACACTTCAGACATCCCTTCTGATTAAACAAATTAAAGATGGAATGATTGTAATTACTAAAGTTCGAACTAATTCAATGTAGCTCTAGAAGACTTAAATCTCTACCAGCAGAGTTAGATTCATGACTTCTGGCCTCTTTTAGAGGAAGTCAAATCCTGCCAATTTGGTCATGAGCTTTACTGATGTTAGTTTTGTATTTTGTTTATTCTATATAGATCTAGTCACATTTTTGTCATGCAATGTCACCTTTCTCTGATTATAAGTGGACACTTCATTGTGCACTCCACATATTTCTTATATAGTTATATTACATGTGAAAGGATTTTTTTTAAAACTTTAACTTAAACATAGATTATTGAAACTTAACATCGTCTGAACCACAGCTCAGATTGGTCTATTTGGGACTCTACTTACAGGGATGGTTGGTATGCCCAGCTGTCTGTTAATACCTGAAGCAGCTATTGTTTGCAATTGCACAGTATGTGCACAGCCTCCCCCCCCCCCAAAAAAAAAAAAAAAAAAAAAAAAAAAATATATATATATATATATATATATATATATAATATTTATATAAAAAAAAGATTTAAAAAAAAATATATTAATAATAATTATGAATAAATAAATAAATAAAATAAACAAATACAATTTAAAAATTAAAAAAAGTCTTTATATCTTGTTTGCAGGGCTTGGGGAAAACACTGCAGTGTGTGACGCTGATTTGGACCTTATTACGGCAGAGTCCAGAATGTAAGAATTCTCTCTCATATTATTCATGTTTTGTGTAAATATTTATATAACTCATGATAGTACATTATGTTATTATCTTAAAATGTGTCATTGACATGTATACAAATGTCTTCAAACTTGTTTATTCATCAATGTATCACATGCTAATTAAATGTCAAATTAAAAAAGGGTCATTCCTGATATTTTCAGTGGTAATAAATGACTCAGATTTCACATTTGCCAAAGTTTATGGGGAAACTTTGCTGCATAAAGCTTCATGCAACTCTCATATAAAACAACATATATCCTAACATTCTGACTAATCAGGACTACGAGGGGGTACATTTGTCTCTAAAAGAGCAAGAAAGTCATTGTAATTTTTGACATTGTCATACCTTTTGATTAATTTTAGACCCAATTACAAAGAAATATCTAGAAGTATGAATGTTATTTAATAAATTGGTGTGAGAAAGATACCAAAAAGAACTCTCAAATACAGTTTTCTTCAGTTTTAACTATAATTATATCCTCACTTTGTAATATTCCTGCATTTGTCATTCATCATTAGGTAAACCTGAAATAGACAAAGTAATAGTTGTAGCACCTTCTAGTCTGGTTAAGGTAAGAATCATAAAAACAACATCAAATGTTATTTTAGACTTTTTCAAAATGAACAAATATTTGTTCATTATTTGGTATTTGGTATGTGGCTGAGTGAGATTTTTAAAACTATTATTTAGCTGAAAAAATGCAAAGGTAAGCTTTGATAATGTGTGAAAAGGGTAGTGAATTACATCTTGACTGTTTTGCAAATGAAAATAATGACAAACAGATATGAAATATGATTTCACCCTTTAAACAAAATAATGAATAAAATTTGTTCATTTTGAAAAGATATACTGTTTATGCTACTTCTCATAATTATAATTGTTTTTGTCATCGCAGGCTTGAGTTGGTATAATCTTGCACAAAACTTTTCTTTCTTTTTATTTTTTTTAATATTTTTTTTTTAACTCATGTACTTATTTGATAAGATGTTTTTTAAGGGCAGGTTACAGTAATGTTCTTAATTTTATGGAGAAGAACTACTTGAAGTGTACCAATCCCTAAAAAAAAAAATTGTATAAAATTAGAATCAACTTAAAAAAAACTTTTGCCTATGGGCTAATGGATAAGGAGCATGAACAAAAAATATAGAACAACATAAAATTGCACACAGAACACAAGTCACTTTCATGTTAATTGAGAGTATTTAAACTTGCAAAAAATCTCTTTTCACAAGAAATACATAAAGCTAATATGTTAAATATAGTATTGCCGATTGGAAGTACTAATATATAGAAATAAATATGTTTTGGTGGTTGATACCGATTAAGATAAGATATATAATAATTAAGCATTATTTTGAATTCCATACTCCTATTTCTTTCAAAGCTCGTTTTCAAGTAGGCTGGTGGCTCTCAATTCAGAGTAATTTAATTTGTTACCGGTACTCCAAATAGTTAAAGCTTATTCATGCTGGTAGCCCTACAATGAAATTAACGCTCAGTGAAACATTCACTAATAAATTAATGATGCGCATATTGAGTATGAGAAATAACATGTTTTACTTGCTTTTTCCCCAACAAGAATTGGTACAATGAGATCCGTAAGTGGCTCGGAGGGAAGGTTAACCCCTTAGCTATCGACTCTGGTACTAAGAAAGAGATTGATAGCAACTTGGGTAAGTTATCTACCATCATGATATTTATTGGAATGTTCATGGAATGCCAACTGAAAAGTGCATTGTGATGGTATTCTCCTAGAAAGGTCTCAATTTATTTAGTCTTTAATACGGAATACCATCTGTAAGCGCCTTACAGATATTATTATCCTAGTCAGTGAATTCATTCATGCACAATGTGCAACCTCTTTACTCCCAACTGAAAAGTGCATTGTGATGGTATTCTCCTAGAAAGGTCTCAATTTATTTAGTCTTTAATACGGAATACCATCTGTAAGCGCCTTACAGATATTATTATCCTAGTCAGTGAATTCATTCATGCACAATGTGCAACCTCTTTACTCCCAACTGAAAAGTGCATTGTGATGGTATTCTCCTAGAAAGGTCTCAATTTATTTAGTCTTTAATACGGAATACCATCTGTAAGCGCCTTACAGATATTATTATCCTAGTCAGTGAATTCATTCATGCACAATGTGCAACCTCTTTACTCCCTGGGGTGTTGCTAGTTCTACCATATGGTCACCATGAGGGCAAAAACAAATGTCACTCCCCTTCTATCCATTTTTAGATATTTTATGAATACACAAAACTTAATCATGTACTTTTAGACAAATCCATTAATGTAGGAATTTATATGTTTTGTTAAAAAATTGATGTGTCCACCTTATCATTAACAAATGCTGCACAGCAGACCTCAAAGTTCTCTCTTTGTTACATATTCATGCATTGCAATGATTTTTATCAGAATAAATATCCTAAATCTAACCTGAACATGCCTCATTTCAAAGAAATGTTTCTATTTATTATATCCGGTTGTAAGTAAACGTGTTACATATACAGTATATGCATGTAAAACAGCCATGAATTCTGTAGCTGCACAGCATCAACCTTATATAGCCCTATACCCTATATTCAATCAAAATGTCAGCCAATCAAAATTTGTTCCAAAAAAAACTTGAAAACCTATCTTATGTCTGAATTTCTTAGTTAAGACGTAGTGAATTTCACAATCTGATGTAATTAACGTTGTTTATTTATACCTAATTATGTTAAATTATTTTCGTTCTCTGTAACTTCTCATGTACTTTCTTATGTTTAATGTATTTACCTTGTTAGGCGCCTTGAGCAGCTCTTGGGGTGGATATGTACACATTATAAATGTTTTTATTATTATTATTACCTGTCTTTTTCTCCTAGATTCCTTCATGAGGCAGCAGGGTCGACGGACACCCACACCCATTCTGATCATCTCCTACGAGACGTTCAGGTTGCATGCTGAGGTCCTACACAAGGGGGAGGTCGGACTGGTCATTTGTGATGAGGTAGGAGAACTCTGCTTATAGAAACAAGGATTCACCATTGGCAGATATTGTGACTGAACTGCGTGGGTTGATATTGCACAAATATGGTGTAATTATAAACCATTGCCTACAGAACCCAGGTGGTCTCTATAAGAATTGGGCATTAGAGCATTCAGTAGTCATCGAGTTCAATAATAAAAGACTTCATAATTTAAAGCTCTTGGTAACATTACATGTCACCTTAAGTGAAAAAGTTTGCTCACCATAGAAACCTTCTGAGGATATAAAAACTTGAAATGTTGCCAAAAGAAATTTTGTACGGTAATGCAAAATTGTGTGAGAAACTCTTTATTTTGTGAGATACCTATTGATACACATACCTGAGCTTACTGGAAGAGAGATGCTTATATTTAATTGATCTATGCTGAGAGATTCTTTTTACTTTAATTTAAGTTTGAGAAAAACACCCTCAGGCTTTGATTTGACTGTAGATAAATTCAACTGAATATACATGCATATTGAAGAAAAAAAGAAGAAAAAAAGAAGAAAAAATCTTTCAGCTTTTAATTATTGAACTTCTTTTCTCAAGGGTCAAACTCTACCATTTTTTTAATATTAATGAACGTTGCAGGGTCATCGCTTGAAGAACTGTGAGAACCAGACCTACCAGGCTCTGAATGGCCTCCCAGGGAAGAGGCGGGTACTGCTGTCAGGGACACCCATCCAGAATGATCTTTTAGAGTACTTCAGTCTCGTTCACTATGTCAACCAAGGCATCCTAGGTAAGGGTCTGTTTCAGATCGGTGCAGGAGTTTTGAAAGACACATACAAGGGAGCTCTCATGGGGAATTGGACACCAGTCGGGTGTTTACTCAATAACAGGTGTTGACAATCACCAGGATTAGCCTTCAGGTTTATGACCTACAGTCTTTATGAAATTGCTCTGTCTTTTCCCCATAAGGTAGAGTCCTTATCTGACATTTGCATCACCCAAAGACTCTTTGAGAGGAAAGGGGTATTTAAGCTTGAATTCTGTTTATATTCGTAAGTTCTATAACAGTTTTTGAAAAACATACAGTTTCTGTAAGTATATAGCTATTAAAATATTTTGATAAAAGATGGGCAAGACAGAAATAGGATGGTAGTTAGACATAATTTCAGTCTGTCCTGTTATATCTTGAGGTTAGGACATTGTAAAACAAACACAACTCCACACTTCCAAATTACGTGATCAAACTTTATTCATGCCATCTTTTGCACAACTTGCGTTTTTTTCCTAGAATTTTCTCATCCAATCATAGTCTTACTTCAGACGCTTACGTGTACATGTATGAAATATGTATCAATAAAACAGGTCATTTTTTAAAACTTTTATGATTCTAGTAACTTTCAAGTTATCTAGAAATACTCCAAGTTCCAGACATGTGTTAAAAATTGCAATGAGGTGTTTGAGACTTTGATACCGGTACTCATATTCTAACAAGTAGGGAGGGATTTCTGTGCATCACTTTATGCAGAGTGTGCTATAATTTGAATCACTTAGATTTTAGGGTATGTTTCATATATAAAATACTGTACTTAATGTAGTACTGTATGCCCTAGCCCAGTCACAGGAAGAATTATGTTTGTTTTATTACGTCTCACCTCTTTCTACGTAGGCACCGCCCAGGAGTTTAAGAAGAACTTTGAGACGCCCATCTTACGAGGAAGGGATTCCTGTGCATCAGACAAGGAGAAGCAGAGGGGACAGGAGAAACTGCAACAGGTGAGATAATAATAATAATAATATAGAGTATTTGTAATGCGCCCACTCCACATGACTAATGTGTTCTAGGCGCATGGAGAAGAAAAACTCTAAGTACCCCAAAATAGAAAACAAAAATGAACAACAACAATGTGAAAGTAAATCTAAATCTACTGGAAAGCCGCTTTGAACAAATTAGTTTTGAGGGCATGTTTAAAGCAATCTACACTTGAAATAAAACAAATATGTTGTGGCAATTGATTCCATAGATGGCTCTAGATTCTGGAGGGGTGTTCAGATAAATGTAGGAAAGTAGGATGTAGAGAGGGAAAATATCTACCTTATTTTGTTATCATATTTTAAAACTGTTTTGTTTTTAAAATCTTTGATTTGCCTGAAATACTAGGTTCAGATTATAGGTAAAATACTGAGTTTCTTGGTATTAGATCTATGACAACTGTTTTTTATGGCCTTTCATGTTTACGAGTAGATATATAGCAATCAGGGCCCTATTTCATAAAACTTGTCATCAATAACAAAAGCTAAATTCTATGACAAATATGCTTTCAGCCAATCAAATGCCACGATTTCAGCTTATAACAGTTCTTGGAACTTGCTATTGATAAAAAGTTTTATGAAATGGGGCCAGGGTCACCTTCCTTACCACTGTCACCTTCCTTACCACTGTCACCACCCCCTCTTTGGTTTGTTTGTTTTGGGTTCCTCATTTTTTTCCCTAACATTTGTTCTGTCTTCACTATTTCCTCTCAATCTCTTTCTCAGATGTTCCTTAAAGCCCTGTAGCTTTTCACCCTGTACCATAATTCCTTTTATACATTTGTTTTCCTGTTCTTCTCCACTTTTTCTTAGCTTGCCATATTAGTAAACAAGTGCATTATCAGGAGGACAGGTATGTATTGGTTTCACTTTTAAAACCCATTAAACAAGCTTGAATTTGTTTGTATAATGTTTATTACCAATGCGGTCAGAGATTGTTTATTAAACAAAATTGTCTTATGCATTTTTTTCTTCTATTAAATTTTTCAAAATTAAACAAGTTTGAATTTGGTTGTATAATGTTTATTACCAATTCGGTCTGAGCATTTTCCTGAGCTAAATTGTCTTATGTATATGTTTTCAAAATTGAATTTTCAAAATTGTTCTGCAACTTTTTTTTTAATAACCATATATCACTTCATTTTTTGTATGGATTACTCTTTCATACATGTATTTAACCTCCATACTTGTGTATATCTATGGATCCATTTTCTTGCAAACAGTTGCGGATCACGGTTAAATGAATGTGCCCATCCAAGCATGAAAATTCAAAACCTGATCTTAATTGATTTTGGTAGAGAATTAATTTGTCTGTAATTTGATAAGCATTTTATCATATTTTAATGATGGTTTATAAAAAATATGAACAATAAAGAGTGTTTTTTGTGTTTTCTGGGTTTTTTTGCTGAGTTTATGAGACCAATCTCACATAAGTTTTGCAAGGTTGAATGTGTTGGCATCATACTAGCACGTAATACTAATCTTTATAAATATCATATTTTGGATGCTTTTCTTTCAGCTTCTCTGCTAGCTAAATATCTTCCTGTGAAAGGTAAAGACTCTTTTACAGCATATAAACCATTGTACTATAAAGCATCTGATGATAATAATGAGCACTTTAGTACACATTGAGGAATAAATACTGATGATTCTAATATTTTCTTTATTATCATTTTTATTATAGAAACAATTTTTAACTTTTTAAGAAATTTGTTTAGTTTTTTGGTTGTCACAGATTAGTGCTAAGGGGGCTACTTCCATGAAGTACTGTATTACCTTCTATGATCCTACATCTCATTTATCCAGTGGAAGCTAACCCTAAACATAATGGGAGGCATAGGTCTACTCTGAACATTAAAACCATTCCAATGGTCCTACATAATATTGCTCTTGTAAGTGGTCAGACCAGTTGCTGTCAAGTATTAAGATCTATTGGACCCCAAAAAACACCTGAAAGCCGCATATTGTGATTTTAAATGCTTGCTAATATAATTGTGCTCAGCTATTCCAGCTAATGTTTGGTCTCCCATAATGTAAAGATGGCTATTTAGAAAATATATTTGTCACATTAAATGTGTGCTAACATAATTGTGAGCAGTATGCGTGTGTAAGCCATATCCTGCCAATCAAGGCCACCAATATACTAAGCCTGCTAGGGAAATAGCGTTAGCAAAAGGCTTCAACTGAATACCAAAGTTGGCTAAGTATCACTATGAACATGACGGACAAAGAAAGAGGACAAAATATACAGTTCCTCATTCCTTCCTCAACAATTGCTGTGGTAGACAAAAGAACATCCCTTCACTGCTATTATCATGTAAAAATGTGTAGAACAGGTGAATATGATGTGACACCTGTTCTACACATTTCTACATAATAGCAGGGAAGGGATGTTCCTTTGTCTACCTGAGGAACTGTATATTTGTCCTCTTTGTCCGTCATGTTCATAGTGTATTCTACCTAAGCTGAAAACTGAGTAAAATACTCATATTTATGTCACAAGCATTGAATTGAATACCGGCCCTCAATCTCAAGTGGGTTTTAATAATGTTTCCATCTCTGCAGTGGAGGAAGTGGTATGCTGTAGACTCACCTCCATGCAGTCCAGTATCTATCAGCAGTATGTCAAGGCCATGATGAAAGAATGCTGGATGAAGACTCAGGGCAAAGTCTCTACGCTCTCTGCCATCACTCACCTCAAGAAACTCTGCAATCGTGAGTGGTTTTAGAAACGTGAATTGTAAAATCTCTTTTTTGTTTTCCTTTTTGGTTTTTACTATCAACCACATTTCCATTTTTCTTTCATGTTTCCCCCTATTTTTCTTTTTTTCTCTTCTTTTTCTTTTTGGCCCTTTTACCTTATCAATTAAATTACTGAATGTATAAATTTCTTATTTGCCTATTTCACATTGGACTATTTTCATGTATTTTATATGTTGCAGTTTTATTTGTAGATTCAAGATGTCACAGCTTTTAGCTTTGACTCAATAAACCTTATCAATTCAATTCAATTCGGAAACTTGTTTAATAGAAATGAAGAATACCATCATTTGATTGTACAATGACAGTGACAGTACTTTGTATCTTGTTTCACATTACTACAGGGGATTGACATTTATCAAGATTCTCAATTATTCTACATATATAACAAACTGAAAAAATTCAATTGCCACATTTGTTTTTGATTTTTCCTGTATTGACCAGAACCTTCTCTGCCGCCACCACAGTGATAAAAAGTACCAATTATTATATTCTTGGCAAACCTAGATATTAGTTTTGTAATGATGATGATAATAATTACCGGTATGTGAAAACATGATATCAGTTTGCATTCTTTTGAGAGTTGCTCCATTTAGGAAAATGATTTGAAAGCTATGGAATTAATGGTGACTGGTTGAGGCCAGTGTGCAGGGATTTGCAGATGTTAACAAGAAAACTATGATTCATGAGAAGGCCATTTGAAATTTACTTGTACTTCTTTCTACAGATCCTGCTCTTGTGTATGACAAGTGTGTTTCCTCCAAAGATGGCTTCCATGACATGCTACAGCATTATCCACCTGGCTACAACAACAAACAACTCAGACCAGAGCTTTCAGGTAAGATGTTTTTATTATTAGATGGAATTTAAAGTAAGCAAAACAAAACCGAATTGATTGAAATTTTAATATTACATATCCTACCATAAAATTATCAAAGTTAAAAGCAGATTACTATGTTTTCTACAGTCAAACCTGTCTATAGCGACCGCCCAAGGGAAATAAAAAAATTGGTCTTTGTAGACAGGTTCCTTTAGTACATGTTTTAATGAGAACCATTTTCAAGGGAAACAAAAAATGTGCTTGTTGTAGACAGGTGATCTTTGTAGACAGGTGGTCACTAAAGCAGGTTTGACTGTATCTAAATGTAATCATTCTTTCCCTTCCCTAACCCCTCCTCTCCATCTAAAACTGAAATTATGATTGAAACTTCCAGGGAAGATGCAGGTCCTGGACTACATCCTTGCCATTACCAAGACATCCTCATCAGACAAGGTGGTCTTGGTATCCAACTACACTCAAACCCTAGATGTCTTTGAGCAGCTCTGTAGGTTGAGAGGGTAAGTCCAAACACAGACAAATGTAGTGGTGATAATCTCTTCTTCTTCTTCTTCCAGTGTAAGTGCTGCTTCAAGGTGATGAAGATAAACGCACTGATTGTGTGTGTATATGTGGAGACTTTCACATATCCTGATATTCCACATTTTAACTTTTTGTTCTTGTTGGGCAGGTGCATATATACATGTGTAAGTAAAAACATTCCAGGTCTTGTAGACATTACATCTGCATCCCACTCAAGAAGACCTTGAAGGCATCAAGAGAGGGGTATTGGGCTGGGTCCTGTGGGAGATTGTTCCAGTCCTTGCAGGTTCTTGGGAAGAAGTAAGAAGCATAGGTCTGACTACTGCAGTTGAATGTCCTTAAACGAGATCCATGTCCTTTTGTTGTTGATGTCAGTTCAGTGAGAAAGGGCTTCCAGTTAATGTCGACAAGGTTGAAACGAATGCGATACAGCATAGCAAGGCGGCTGTTCTTTCGTTTTATTTTCAATTGTTAAATGTTTATTTATGCTTATTGATATGTTGCGTTTGACTGTTAGGGTTCTACGGACGATTAGCAATCAAGTACGATTATCTTTCTTCAGAGTTGTTTTTTAACTTGATGTTTAATGATTGTTTAACCTGATTACTAAGAAAGCATTAAATGTTTGTAAGTATTTAATCAACCAGGAGACCGACAGCTTGAAGTCCTCTCTGAGGGACTTGGTAATAGGGATTAATGCCTTAGTGTGTGTGTGTGTATAATGGCGTTTTTACAGACGTGTATCAATCAGATATGATTATTAACGTCTGTGGACCGACCTGTAGCGTCACCATCTGAAAGACGTGACTCAGTTTCGAACCTGCCTCCTCGGCTGAATCAGTTTGTAACTTCCATTGTTAGATGGATTACAGGCACACGCCACAATTCCCGTTACCATGCCCCGTTACCCCGCCACAAAGCCTTACCAAAAGGCGCAAGCTTTTACTTGGTTTCAAATAAAGGACCTCTTGGTTACGAGACCACTACTCTACCACTGAGCCATTGCGCCTCCTCACTTCTACTGGAAAAAGGCTCCCACTATGTTTCAACTTATTAAGGGTCATCATGTCATAGTAATTATATCACACAGATTGAAATGTTGTGTATCCCTATTCTAATTGTTTTTGTTTTTCTTCTTCTGTTATGTTCTTTCCAGATATCTGTTTGTCCGTCTAGATGGGTCTATGTCCATCAAAAAGAGAGCCAAAGTGGTCGACAGCTTCAACAATCCAAATGTAAGAAAGAAGTATTTTCTACTCAGATGCAAATCAAAATCTGTTGATAGAATTTTGATAAAGGAAGGATGTTAAATTTGGACCATCTAGTGATTGCCTTGTTATAATTGAAATGGAAAAAATATATATACAAGATTTGCACACTACCAGTTTTAAAGTGACTCTGTACACTGTTAAAGGTTGATGAAAAAATTGTCTAATTTTTGTATGAAATGCTACATATTATATTCCTTCTACTGTACTAACCCTCTAATATGCAACAAATCCTGAAAAAACTCTCAAACCACAAAGATATTTATGGTTTACCATTTTTCCATAAAATAAGACATAAGACAGGCTTTTAAAAATCTTTCAACACTTAAATGTCTGGAATGGTATATAGAGCCAATTCATTGCTTTGTGACAATTTCCATTCACCTAAAATGTAATCCAATTATAATAATATAGTTCAGAGAATTAAGGAATTGATCAGATCAGTTTCCCCAAATTTTTATCATTGATAATGGTCTGTTTTCACTCAAACTTTCAGATTTTTTTAATTGTACATCTAGCATTGAAGTCACTACCTTAAAAACATTTTCTCTCATCCGAACAATGTTACCAAGTCCCTTTAAAGCACAGACTAGTTTGGCCAGTAAAAGGGGCTCTGTTATGATTATCGATATTGAAATTATACCACTTCACCAGAATAAATGGCTGACTAAACATATCCACACGACTCGGTCCTCTCTTATTTGTGTATTTACCGCCATCAACAAATAACAGCCTAAAAAAAGCAAACAAACAATGCCGATTTCTTTGCAATCATGGAGCATATTTGTATGGTAAACGATAGTCAGTTTAGCGTTGAGAGAATTTTTAGTTGTCTCCTGAGCTTGCCCACTTTATACTAAAGGCTTCACTGTACTGATCACATTTCTAATTATTTTTCTCTCTCTCTTTCTCTCTCCTCTCTCGTACCTTAGAGTCCTGAGTTCATCTTTATGTTGAGTAGCAAGGCCGGTGGGTGTGGTCTGAATCTGATCGGAGCCAATCGTCTGGTCATGTTCGATCCTGACTGGAATCCGGCCAACGATGACCAGGCCATGGCCAGGGTGTGGCGAGATGGGCAGAAGAAACGGTGCTTCATCTACAGGCTTCTAGCGGTCAGTGCATTATTGGTGGTCAAATCTTGTAGATATAGCTCGCTCAATAGATGCATGCAAGGGGCTTCTCTGTACAGAGTTAGCTCAATGGCATTATAAGCCACAATGGAACTCATCTTTAAACAAGAGTTTACTACTATGTTATACAAATAATTCACATCAATGAGGGCATTAGTAAGAATTACCCACACAAGGTACCTTTGGAACCGTCTAACACGCCCAAGGCGATAGCCGAGGGCGTTTGGACTGTTTTGAAGGTACCAAGTGTGGGTAATTTTACTAATGCCCGAACAAAATGATGTGTATTATTTGTTTTATATATGTTTTATTTGTTTTATAAAATGATGTTTTCTAACATGATTTTGATAACGACCTGTCATTACCATTGGATAATGACCGTTTATTACCCAAATTACGCGCAATTACGCGTTAGGCAAAATAAATGCCTGGTCACGTGTACTCTTTCAACCAATCATTTGATTAGGATTCACGTCATCATTTTGTAATATACCGTAAACGCCCTCTGGGCCGTTGACTTCTCTCTCTCGCGTATTCACTCTTGCTACTCTCCTTCCACCTTCCTAATTCTTGATGTAGTCTATACCATCCCGCAGGATGTCTACCAACTCGACACTTCCCTTAAACTTTGCCTTTGATAGTTGCTAGAACAACACTCTTCTCGCTTCTTTTCAAGAGATTAATGAAATGATATTTAATAAATGAAAGATGTAGTTGCCGATTGAATGTGATTGTAAATTAACAATAAAATTGTATTGTAATTCAGGGATTTGATGGATAAAAAGCATAGCTGGTTGTGGTATTTAGGTTAATCAGAAGTATAGGCTTAGTAGGCAAGTGACTTTTCTACAAGTAAGGTTTCGCTGCTTTGTAAATAGAAGGGTCATGCTCTGCTTGATAAAGATACATGCATGACTTCATGGTTTTGAAAACCGTGGATCTGAGACTATTATTGCAGGCTAAAAATGTGAAGAAGAAGAAACCATCATCATAATGGCCTTCCTTACTAATAATAATTTGATCCTATTAAAAAATTGCAACATATGTAATTAAATTTTGAGTCTACCCTAATCAGGCCTGATGATTACCTGATTTAAATCGGTTTCCAGATTATTTTATTTTTTTACATTTTTTTTTCCCTGATTTTTTTTTTTTTTTTTCTCTCCTGATTTTACACTGATTTTTCCTATTTTTTTTCCCATTTTCTTATTATAAATTGGGGGAATGTTGTAAGATGCCTTTTTTTTCTTCTCCCTGAATCCTTTTTTTTTTAATCAAGAGGGAAAAAAAAATATATATATATTTTTAGTGCTCACCATCTCCCCTGATCCTAATATATCTCTTATGTTTGTGTCTTAATCTTTCAACCAACCTCCAGACGGGAACGATTGAAGAGAAGATCTTCCAGCGACAGGCTCACAAGAAGGCCCTCTCTAGTTGCGTAGTTGACAATGAGGAGGATGTGGAGAGGCATTTCTCTGTGGATGAACTCAAGGATCTCTTCCGGTTCAAGGAGGGCACACTCAGTGACACCCATGACAAGTAAGAACTTGGTGCAGATTGACCTTTGACCTTAGGTCGCTTTATAAGAGACTGGGTTATTGAAAAGTCGACCTAGGAGTAAAAACAAATTTTAAGACCTGGCAAATAGACAGAGGATTGTACACAAATAAGCACTTGAAATTTCATAATTAACATCTGGAAATTTATGCCTATAATCTTGTTTCATGATTCACAAATAAATACTGTAAACACATATATGAGGGCTGGTTGGCAAACTACATAAGATCCTTATTTGCTCAAATTAGCAACTACAGTAATTGACAGGATTTAGGTCATTATGAATGTAAAACTAATACTCAGAGAAATTTTTCTGATTTCTAAGCCTTTCAAAGTAAGCTTTTGATGACAGACTTCTACTTCATGCTCAGGGCTTCCACATTTGCATATTTTCCAAAGCTGCTGTTTCTGGCCTATAAGAATTAGCCCCCTTCTTTTTCCTTTTTTTTGCAGAAACAAAATTACTTATATGCCAAGTGTATCTCAATTTTGTTGCTTGACCAATATTCTATTTATATTGAATTGAGTCGTTAATGTCTTGTTATTGCTGTGTTTGACCTTGCAGGTTCAAGTGCAATAGATGTGTAAACAACATCCAGGTTCGGCTTCCTCCCAATGGCTCAGATTGCAACGGTGATCTATCCCAGTGGAACCATTGTGCGGACAAACGTGGCATAGAGGACCAGGTCCTGAAAGGGGTCTGGGACACCAAGAATGTGTCTTTCGTCTTCCATCACAAGTCGCATGAACAGATTAGGACAGTCTGAGAACTTTACAAGACAGTGTGGAGGTCTAGGGCTAGAATGTTTAAAGAAACATTTAGTCTAGATTTATGAGGACCAGGTCCTGAAAGGGGTCTTGGCCTCCAAGAATGTGTCTTTCGTCTTCCATCACAAGTCACATGAATATATTAGGACAGTCTGAGGACTGTACAAGACAGTGTAAAGGTCTGGGGTTAGAATGTTTAAAGAAACATTTAGTCTAGATCTATCAGGACCAGGTCCTGAAAGGGGTCTGGGCTACCAAGAATGTGTCTTAGGACAGTCTGAGAACTTTACAAGACAGTGTGAAGGTCTAGGGCTAGAATGTTAAAAGAAACATTTAGTCTAGATTTATGAGGACCAGAAAAAGAAGGGGCCTGGCCGGGTCACAAAGAATGCGTCTTTCGTCCTCTATCACAAGTGTCATGAACAGATTAGAACAGTCTGATAACTTGATAAGACTGTTAAGATCTAGATCTAGCAAGATTCTTTTCATGAAACATGAAGTGTTTCCGTATTGACAGGGTCTGGGCTACAGGGAATGTTTCTTTCACCTTTAATCACAATTCACCCACTTGACCAGATACTAATGATAATAATATTATTAATCGTGAGCCCGGCAGCCACTGAGCAGCGCCAGATTGACATTGCTCTATCCCTTATTGTTGAACGCCAAACAAGGTAGCAGCAACTCCCGTCTTTAACGTCTGAGCTAAGAAGACTACACAAAGGACTAAATTTCAACGATTGGTACTAAAATGTAAGATAAGTCTAGGAACCCTACACTGTAGGCTTGTGTGGAATAGACTTTTAAAGACTGCCTGCTGCAAGAGACATTCTAATGTTTGCCTTCTACTACAAGTCACAAGAACTGATTATAATAGTCTTAGTTAGAGGGCTTTCTGCATGACTAGAACTGTGAAGTCTAGTTTGTGAGGACTAGATTTTGATAGTATTTGGTTACGGTACTTAAAACATTCCTTTTATTTTCCATCTCAAGTCATAAGTAAATATCGGAATAATCTGATTAGTGAGGAATTAATGGGAAGGAGCAACCTCCATTTCCCCGGGAGTGGAGATTGTGCACACAGTGTGTGAGGGGAAGCACTGAATCCAATGACCGGGGTAATAGTATAATTTGTAAAGGGCTTAGAGACATTTGTGATAAGCGCTATATAAAAGCTAAATAGTATTATTATTATTAATATTATTATGCAGATTTGGGAGTACCCAATTTTTGTTTGGGCTCCAAGATTTTGTTTTAATCTTTGGTAACACAGATGGATCAGAAAACTTTTCATCAATATAGCCAGATGGATTAAACAGAGTAAACCCTCTCTTTCTCTATTTGCTTTTAACTTGTTAAGCTGCATATTTAACAAACAGAATGAGAACAAAATCTCTCTCATTGCATGCTAGTTTTTAAAACGTGAGACATAAAATACTGGTAGATATCCTGTTTGAAATTGTGCATTTATACATAATCAACTGGATGATATTTATCAAGTAAGAATAGCCCCCTAGTCTGCTTTCAAGTTACTAATAAACAATTTTTTCTGTGCTATGTTTGAATAGGTATATTTCCAAATGTTAAGTAAAACATTGTGTTAAATGCAAGCTCTGTCAAGAAACATGTCGTTCCATGCTTCAGTAACAACTGTGACTGATTTTGCATAGTTTGATTTTAATGGTAGAATAGTATCTACCTTCCAAATGGTTATAACAATAGATGTTTAGTTGAGATATTTTGTGCCTATTTTTTAACACCAGAGTATTTTATCAAAAGTTAATTGATGATTTGTGATATTTAGTATGCCAAATCATGAAAACTAAAATTTAAAATTTATGAACCAATAATATGAAATATTTGATCAATATATGATTTATTCAATGTTATGGTGTCAGTTGAAAAGTTTGTTGATTTTTATTTGTGCCAGTTGTTTATTCTCTTTTCTGTGTGTCATTTTCTATTACTGATGTACTAAATTTATTGTTTTGTTAGTCAGAATTACAGAACAATGTAAACTGCACCTAGAAATGATCACTTTTATGCAAACCATATAAGCTTAATTTGTTATGCCTCCGCAACAAAGTAGCCAGAGGCATTATGTTCTTCGGGTTGTCCGTCTGTACGTCCCGTTTTCGTAATCATTAATGGATTTTAATCAAACTTGAATATCAACAAATTGTTCAGCTTCTGTTTGGGTTTGTAAAATCGCTCTATGGCGGAGGCATCATTTTTGACAGGGCACAGTCAAAGATCCATTGAGTTTGGTTATTGTTTACTTTTATCATATTTATGTTGAAGATAAAGTTCTATACATGTATGTCTGTATTGTACAATGTGGAAATCTGTTATGTGTATTAAAAGTATGATTAGTAATCCATGTATCTTGTGTGAAAGAAAGAAAATGATTGCGTCTATTAAAGATAAAGACCAGTTATGGTCATGCGATTGCATTGTGAAAGAAACGTTGTATTGGTATGTACTGCAAGGTTCTGGAATCATCAAAATTATAAGAAATTTGGCCCAGTCTCTGTAAAGTTACAAGCACTGTACACAGAAAGATGTATATGGGACTACGCACACGTGCGCGACACAAGCGTTATATCTATCAGGTCCAATTAATAGATATAATAATTTACCAAATATAGCAATTAGTAGGCGGTTTCTCGGCAAAATTTGCATGATCACGTATTACGGTAGTCAGAACATATTCTTTCGCACGATTGGTAATAAGAGCTTCCATTAATTTTTGAGAGGGGGCGTTTCCAAAACTGGTCTTTATATATATACCTTTTAAAAAAAAACTCAAGGATAATTTGAGTACCCTATTTTATGTCCCATAGAAATTATGTTTTGAACTTTTGATTATATAATACATCATTGCCTTGTTCGCACATTTCAATAGGTGACGCACAAGGCTATTGAATTTAAAGCAGTTCTATATGACCCCCCCCCCCCCCTCCTACCATGACTTAAGTCACCTTTCCATTGTCTTTTTGTATTTAATATTAATTTGTGTTAAATAATCTGAACATTCCAAGGTTATGTACTTTTAACAGAGGCGGCGCCCAACTTTTTTCCCCCAAAGTTTCCCTTCTCAAATAGGAAGAGTGCCTCCTTTTACTTCAGATTAATACCCCTTTTTTGTAATAGGTGCCTGTTCCACATTCTTATTAGCAAAGCAATTACTAATCGGATCAGGGCGCAAATTGCTGCAAAATTAAAGGCTGCCCCTACTCTACAAGTTGCTGAAATGTTCATTAAAAGGCGAGACTTTTTAGGGAAGTTATTACCTTCCATGAGGAAAGGGTCGGAGGTAAGCCGATGAAAAATTGTGCTATCAACAGGGTTTTATTAGGGTAAAAAGTGTTTGCGACATTTGTTTCCTTGGCACTGACGAGACGAATACTAATAGTTTTTTATTGAAAGGCGTACCTTTTGGGGAAAGTTATTACCTGAAAGAGTCGACGATGGAATTGTGCTATAAAAACACATTTTGCGACATTTTGTGTCCTTGGGGGGGGGGGGGGGGGGGGGGGGTAAGCGGACACTTTTTTTACTTTTTTTTGGTCTCGAAATTTGAAAATTTGACATTTTTCTTCGTTGGGGGGGGGGGGGGGGTAAGGTCACCTTTTTTATGTTAGCCGTGGGCATATTTTTTTTTTATAATTAAAAAAAAAAATCCAAAGGGGGGGGGGTTTAGGTTTTTTTAGGGGGGTTTACACACATAAAAATACAAAAGGGGGGGTTTGAACCCCGAAAACCCCCCCCCCCCCCCCCCCCGCCCTCCCCTGCGTACGCCCCTGCATATAAATGGTATTTCAACTTCCACCTGTTGATATAGTAGGAGTGGGCGTACATGTACAAATTCCCTCATTTTATCAAAACTTCTAATCTGCGCTTGCGCAGTTTGTCTCTAGTACACAACCAATTCATTTCGCTATTGACGTCAAGTCTGTCTGACACTAATTTCCGGACAAAATAAATTGGATTTGCCTGCAAAACAGATTCACAAGAGGATATTTTGCCTTGGACATTACTTATTTGGTTTACGAGGAATATTCAAAATGCCGTTTTTTAGCAAGAAGAAAGGAGACAAGAAGAAGAATGGCGGTTTAGCGGACCCCGTTACAAATGCACAAAGTTATAACGGAGCCGGTGATACACCAACGCATTCACCATACGCCGACGATCCATCGTCCAGAGCTCTCCCGACGCAACCAGCCGATGCTCCCGCCGGTCAGCACTCAACACCGGGCAAGCAGTCTACAATGAATAATGCTCCTCCACCTCCTAAACCACAACGGCTTGTTTTCAGTGCATTTCTAGCTCACGGTAGCCCGCCTGCCAAAGTAGAAGGATTCACAAATGTTAAAGAACTCTATGAAAAAATAGGAGAAGGATTTTCCATGCCTGCATCAGAGGTAAAAATAGTCTACAAGATAAGATTAAAATTAAAGTTGGTCATTTTCAGCTGAAGTCATTCAACTCGTTGACGTTGTCAATTGAGATGTGGTCATGTCCTTGGCCTCCAACATCAAGTGACATTAGTCTAGATTTAATCTAGATCTACTTGCTAAATCTGAAAGAGACCGACACTTAACGTCATCTCATCTAGTAATAATATGAGTAAATCTTAATTTATGAAAATATTTCAGTAGACTAGGGGAAGTCTTGTAAGAAAGTGATTCCAAGCAGAAATTTCAAACATCTCAAAAGTAAACGGGTGTGAGGCAATTAATGATTTCTTTTATTAACTTGTCTTAGACTTACAGGTAAGTCTAGTTTTATATTACCCCCCATACAGAGTAATATACATTTCAGACCTTTGGTTTTATATCGTTAAATTCTTATGTTTTAATGTTTACTAATTTTAACACTCCATTTCCTCCCCATGTTACACAAATAGAAAATTGACAAGTATTAAGAGTTGGAGAGCTATTCAGAAAAAAGCTTCCACTTTGAAACATCTAGACTCTTTAACAATTTGTGAACAATATATTGCATCCATGGCCAAAGAAAAACGATGTACCTGAGTTACACCTGTACATGTACATGTACAACTTACAATACATGTTTATCGCTTTGCATATAATAAGTGCATTATCTACAGTATAACTTATTCCTTTGCTCTTTGTGAACTCCTTTATTTTACAGATTCTCTTCTGTACACTCAACACATTCAAGACAGATATGGACAAATTATTGGGCGGACAGATTGGTCTCTCCGATTCAATATATGCACACATCAAAGGGCAGAAGTTTGAAATCGCTGTCAATAAAGTGGAAGCAGCTCTCGGCCTTACGATCACAGACAACGGTGCCGGTTATGCATTTGTAAAGAGGATCAAAGAGGGGTCGATTATGGAGAAGAATGGTTTCGTGGAGGTTGGTGATCACATAGTGAAAATAAACGCTACCGAAATGATCGGATGCCGGCATTATGAAGTCGCGAGGGCCCTGAAGGATTTACCAATAGGAGAGGATTTCACAATGAAGCTCATCAGACCTCATAAAGCATTTAGTAAGTATCTCTTCTAAATTTCTGGGATGCGCAATTCAAGCTTCAACTTCATTCCATTTATGAAAAATAGTAGTGACATGTTTTGAGTTTTATACCTTGAATACCTTGAATACCAAAGCTTCTGGAAGAAAGCTGTCTCCAGCTGCCAAGCTTCCAGGTCTAACTTCAAGGGGGGGGGGTGGGAGGATGTCCCAGCTTCCGGGTCTTGCACCATAGTCGTTTTAGATCTATATCTTGCTTGCTGGGTCATATCAGGAATGTCATAATTGGAGTGTCTACTGGGAGAATGGTGAATTATATTCCTCCTTCTTCCAGTACATTTTAGAGGAGACCTTACATTTTATCTTACAGATTTACAAACAATTACCAATATGAAGAGAAAAAAAATAAAATAATAATACATGAGCGCTTAATACAGATGTTTCTAAGCACACCATTGTCTGACTAAAACTTATAAGGCCATGTAAAATTGATTACATGTTGATCGTCCGGATTTTTTGAAAAAGAGGAGGAGGGTGTACCATGTTATTTGATATTTGATATTTCAAAATGGCCGCTCAAAATGGCCGCTCGGTACATTTTCCCTGACAGTCGAGGCTATTTTTTTTCAAGATGGCCGCCGACAATTTTTTTTTTAAAATCAGAAATAGAGCCATTTTAGCAGTGTTTTTCGTGTTTTTTTTCTTTCAAAAAAAAAAAAAAATAACAAAAAATAACAAATAACAAAAAATAGGAGGCGGCCCCCAAAAAGGAAGCGGGCGGGGACGATCAACATGAAATCAATTTTACATGGCCTAATAAACACACAAATTATAAATCGGTTCTTTATTCAAATATAATAATTAAAACAAATTTAAAAAACGAGATCAAACAAACAAGGAATAAGATGGTGTGCAGTTGTGCACCTCCTTTGACCAAAGTCAACTGCAGAATATCACATCAGTTTATGTTCTTTGGTGGACTTGTCTTTGCTGCCTTAAAAGGGCAATATGATTGTTATCAAATGTTTCTGGATATGTACATGTATAATGTACATTAGCTACATGTACTACCTAACAAATTTGCATTTTTCATCAATTTACTAAATGTAATTAAACAGCACTTCAAGATATCAAGGAAAACCAGAAAGAGATATGTACTGTACGTACATGTAAGACAAAAATAAAGAAAACTCTACTTTGCCACCTGGGGCCAGTTTCTTGAAACCTTCATATAAAGTTTAAGTTTGTGGACATCTCACGAGTGTACATTTTGTACGTACGTAAATTCTATAACACACGTATCACTGGGATGTCCAAGAAGTTAGAATACTCTTACGGCATTCTATAGGCAAAGAAAAACTACATACATGTACATGTACATGTATTGTACATGCTGCAAAATCCAACAGAATGAAAGTATACAAATGTTAGTCCATACCAATAAATAAAAAAAAAATCAAACACATGTTCAGTAGTATGATGGGGGGGGGGGGGGGAGGGGGGTTGTGTGTCCGGATGCCTAACATGAATAAATCTGTCACTTTTGCTTTTTGATTTACCAAAAAAGGAAGAATCAAAAAGCACTAACCATCATAAATAGTTTAATATCTGTTACAATTAGTACCGGCACTTACAATATTGTCTAACTTAAATTTTAAAGAGATTAAAAGATTTATGAAATATTGCGTGTGAACTTCTTCAAAATACTGAATTGAATGAACTGTCCAGATACATGTACACAGCCTGTCCTGACACATAACGTCTGGGTATCCAGTCGGTTCATTCTTAATAGTTTACATGTAATTAGATCATCACCCTAATGCAGGGTGACAGTCCATTTCTGCTTGATTAATTTGGGCATGTTCGCACAGGTGGGGTAAGCTGCCGATAGGCTGATACCCCTTGCTACTCTCATCTGAATGATTAGGTTAATTATAGCCAGCATTTTATTAGGTACATCCTGTACAAGTTATTCAACAACAATTAGTTAGAAGTTCTCCCTTTCCACCTTTTTAGGTTTCTTTCTTTTCTTTCTTTCTTTTTTTGGTGGTCCTTCAAGTGCTGAAATTGCCGAAATTGCAAAAATGGTTATTAAGGAAATGTTTTTTTTTAAACTGTAGCTGTACTCGGTATGTGTAAAAGCTTTAACCTGTCAGTGTACAGACTACTGGTCTACATACACACATGTAAAGCAGATATGTATGCATGTTTGTTATCTAAACTACTGTACAGCATACATACCGTATATAACGGTGTATAAACCGCACTTTTTTGCCGCCGAAAAAATTTCAAAGTCGGTGGGTGCGGTTTATACACGGTACACCAAATTTTTTTTTTTTTTTTTTTTTAAAGTTTCAATTTATGCCCCTCCACCTGGCGCTATGCCTGGCAATGTCTCCCAGCTCGGTAATTGGTTTGTTGACTCACCACTCGGAAACTAGAACAACACTCAAATTTGTCTGTCATCTTGGTTTGAAAGTAATCTTTCTGATAGATCTCAATATGTAGTTTATAATAATAATTCCACCAATTTTTCTTCTATTACATGGTGTACCACAAGGTTCTATCCTAGGTCCCTACTGTTTTTTAATTTACAGTACCGTAATGATCTTACACACAAAAAAAAAAAAATCTCGGCAATTTTTTTTTTTTTTTTTTTTTTTTTTAAGGGCGAAAAAGAGGGGTGCGGTTAATACACGAGGGCGGTTTATACAACGTTATTCACGGTAATTAAAAAAGGCTCATATTAAAAGGGTTGAAGACTTAAAGATTTTAAACAGGAACATCCCTGCAGACCAACAGTCCTCAATATTAGCAATGTTTGTTTGGTGAAAATCCAAGG
Organism: Strongylocentrotus droebachiensis; assembly: GCA_035222895.1. Taxonomy (NCBI): domain Eukaryota; kingdom Metazoa; phylum Echinodermata; class Echinoidea; order Camarodonta; family Strongylocentrotidae; genus Strongylocentrotus; species Strongylocentrotus droebachiensis. Next base: position 174,892 of record JAVYIG010000251.1, on the reverse strand, counting down.
AAACTTGTGAAGAAGGCGACTGAGATCAACATATCGGTCTTGGGGGCTTTATCTTCTTGGGCTGATGGTATCGTGTACTGTAGATCACTAGAATCCTCAGATAACTTTTCAGCAGACCCAAGAGGAGAATGGCTGTGAAGAAAGATTTTAATCCACTCGTATTTTACTATTGAAGCAACTGTACATGTACATATACATGTACATGTACATGTTGTATGCCAAAGTCAATGGAAAACCAAGTAATTTAAGCAAGAAAGAAGAAAAATGCATATAAAATTTATTGCACACATGTCTATAGGCATGTTTAATTTTTTTTATTTTTTAAATGTAATAAAAACAGGCGATTTTTAATACGTTTAAAACTGCAGTGCTGTTAACGTGCCACCCTGATATAAACAAATAAACATGTAAAACTATATCAGGCATATATAGTAAACAAACCACACGATAGAGACACACTTTACATGAGTACTCTCTGAAACATGGATAAAGACATTAGCATTCTAATGTTGAAAGCAATAAAACATTGAATTCCACAATCCATTATCCACACATACATGTATGTACATTGTACACGATTCAAAGACTTATTTGGAAATGCAAACTTCAGGTGATCATGCAAATTATTGCAAATATAAACACTCATTTCTTGGTGACCTACATGCACACATATGAACATGTAAACAGAAACTACTTCGTGACATTTACAAGTTTGTAGTGTTTTAGAATACTTCTCATTGTATCTCGATAACACAATCTTACATCTTCTTATACATGTAACAGCTCAGTTTTATGGAATAACCTTCCTGCATTGTACATGTATCAATTAAGAAAAGTTAGACAATCAATTCCTTTCTTACTGCAACCTTTTCACCAGACTCTGTGTGATTCATAAAATGTTTCAATGCATTGCAAAAAATAATATGCAAGTGACTTGTTTCAATGCATTGCAAAAATAATATGCAAATTACTTGTTTAAAGGCTTTTTGGAAATGTTTCAGAATGTTCAATAAAGATGTGTTTAAGTTTTGTTGTTTGCATTTTTATCTTCTTTCCTTTTCAGATGAAATTGGACCACGTGGAAGTAAAGTATCTATGGCAACCAACAACAATGTTGGTACAGGAAAAGCTACATTGAGATTACATACCAAGGGACCTGCTACAGTAGAACAATTGGTAAAAAAATTGACATATTTTATTTCAGTTTCGTTCAATTCAATACCGGTAGTCCAATACATGAAGCCATATGTAGCTCTTGGTGAAAACATAGGAAGTGTCGAGGGAAAATCCCCCGCCCCCAGCTTGGGCACACCCTTAAATTGTTTCTTTTCCTGTAATATTGTTTGTCTTGTTCGAAGCATACATGTAATGAAATACACAAAATCAAAATGACATACCGGTACTGTACATACATGTATACATGTACACCTTTACAGCCCTGATTCAATAAATGCATCAAAGGCTTTTATTGGTTTCTTTGAATCCCGGACTAAGATGGAATAAGCTACAAAGTTCAAAGTTTATGAAATTATCTGTACATAATTGGTTGGTAGAATATTTTGCTTGTCGAAAATACAGTAGAATTGAAGAACTCATAAAAAAAGCATTTTCTCAAGTCTCAACCTCACAAGTCCTTTGTTCGTGTACACATGTACATGTACATGTACATGTAGAAGCAACAATGCTGATTTTGCAATTGGAATGAAGTGCATGTACTTCCTGCCTATCAGTGTTTGATGCCTTTGGGGAGAATTAGATTAATTCTGTTTCCATTCACTTGTGAGAAAGAGTTGACATCTTGACATCCTATGTATTTCTTTATAAATGTGCTTGTTTGTTGTAGGTTGCTGCTGATGAGCTGGGTTGCTTACGTAATGATTCATTTTTCCTGTATCAGTGAGACACAAACGTAATGCATGTATTATATTTTCAAGTACAGGAAATGAAAATTCATTTAAGCCTGGCTTGAAATGCATGTGTAGATGAATAGTTGGACTTATGCAAAGGTATGCAGTAATCTTTAAAAAAAAAAAGATTTCCATGTATAGGTGTACATTGAACTAAAGGCACTAAAGTTGTACATATTTCTTTCAACTTTGGTGCAAGAATCATCTCGAAGTGTTTAATATAGAAGGCTAGATTACCAATAAAAACAATTACCATGTGACATATAGAACATCAAAACAAAGGTGACATAGGTGTTTATTTTCCATTTCATTTACAAAAATCATTATGATTGAAACCTGTTTTGTTTGTAAGCTTGAAACATTAATTAATGTATCTACATCATGTATTTAGGTGAACTACTTTCATTCTTCGCATCAAAATTAGACATACATGTACATTTTAGCGCATCTTGGAGGTACATTTATTTGGATTACCCAAATTTAATGGTACATCTAATGTGCCATTGATGAATATTCCCTCAAAGGAATTTAGCAATTGCTGTTGTCCTGTTGAATCTACAGTTGAGCTTTATCAAGAAAAAAAATTATATACAGTACTGAAAAGAATGCAACAGGCCCACATGTATTAAAATGTTTTAAAATTGTTGTGTACCTTGCAGCCTGAGGAATACGAGACGCTAGCAGTAGGGAAAGTTGATGACTGTCTAGAGAGTTACATGGGAATCAGAGATCTTGATTTAGGTGAGTCATTTTGTTTTGTTTATGCCTTTATTTTTAAAATATTAAAACAAGTATATATATATTTTTTAATTATTATTTTTATCATATTTGTTTGGGGGGGGGGAGGGGGGAGGTGGGGAGCAATGGGCGTTCTGACGCTGTTAAAATTAATGATGTATTCTTCAATTTTGATATGTTGGAGAGAAAAAAAAACATTGTCCTAATGAACTTGGCTTACATAGAACTTTACGAAAATGATTTTCTATTTTAACCTTACATGTAACTTTAATCTGACAGGTTATATATTATTATTAGGACTACCTATTCAATTGTAAAATAATATTTTAATAGTTTATAATACTTTGAGAGATTATACATTTTGTGGGAATATTTTCATTCTCTCCAAGAGAGATAATGTGATTATTTAATATAACAAAGTTTATTCATTTGTCTTAGTCATAATTTTCATTTAATATGTTAGTGTTGTACTTTAATGTTGTTCCTTATATATTCGTATGACACTTTTTATATCATATATGTTTTATTGTTAGTACCGGTAGTTCCTTTTTGTTGTGCCCTTTCTCTCTCTGCTTTGTTTTATGTCATCTTTACCAGTAAGTTGTTTTTTCTATGTAATATTATGTACATTCACAGGGGTCTTGTCAATTATTTTTTGAAGGAGGTAATTTGAATTTTATAGGAGGTACCATCACTGCGAGGGAGCGAAGCGACCGAGGGGGGGAGGGTGTGTGAGGGGGGTGTCCCCCCCTCCCACGGTAGGGACCTTTTGGGATTTTCCACTTGAAATCGTGCAATCTGGTGCATACCTAAGAAGAAAATTTGTAGTTATCTTTCCTACCTTGTATTACACATATATTGTAATAAACACACATATTGTTCATGTTTAATATTACATGAACAATCATAACTCATAAGAAAAGTTATTAAGTTGATAATTATTTATCACTTTGTACCATTACTTTGTAATTTTTAATTAAACTGAGATGATGCACCATACTCAATCTTTCTACATCATGATTTGTTGAATACATGTACAGTATTTAAATAATGGGCAGCAGAGGCTAGATTTTGATTTTTTTTTTACTTGTGACTTTTATTTGGCTCCCCATATGAATTCTCATTTAATTATTTTTTTTTGACATGAAATTATTGAATACATTTAAGAATTTACTTCAGTTCCTGTTCATTTTATAATGTTATATCACTGTTTTTCCTAACAAAGTGAAGACACTGTATATTTGTTTATTCAACTTTTTTAAGGAAATAAATGAAAATAAAATAAATGAATTAACGGATTGGCTTCCGATTGCGATCGGAAGTTAGTTTTGAATATTCGCGGAGCGCGAGCCTGCATATATCATGCGAGCTAGCTGCGGGGATCCGCCGGGGACGGCCGTGGCCGGCCTAAACTCAGCCGAGTTCACAACTCTGTTGCCGATTTGCGCATCTCAGAATCTAAAGTACGTTGTCTCTAGACATTGCACGCACGTGTATAGGCCCCGGTTTCCGTGATCTTCAAATATCAAATCGGCAACGGATAGTTTGGTTACAGCGAGCTAGCTTCAGTTTTGTTATGATCAGTGTGTATATATTTTGTGCAGTGCATGCATCGTCTTCTCGCGTGCACATCGGGATCGCAATGGGGTAGGGACGGGCGGGCTTGGCCGTCGCGCTGTGGGGGGAGAACTGCGATGTAACGTTAGATAGATAGGTCTAGGTAAGTACGGACGACGTCGCGTTCGTGATCGTAAGGGATTTCGTCGACTGCGGCCATGTATGTGCGGCACTAATTATATCTTGGACGAAATTAAGGAAATTTTGGATTAGCATTGATTTAGATCTACTTTCTGTGATTTTTGCAAGGTTTATTATAGGAATTATAGCCGGTAAGAAACGAGTGAATAGGCGGCAAGTTTTACCGGTTACCGGCTTTAAACGACAGCCCTGCATTCAATTTGTTGTCTACCGGTATACATTGTATGATCTGTTTTATGTTTGTAATACAAACTTGCTGAAAAGCAGTCTTTTTAGGCTGATGTGAGTTTTACCGTGATTAAATCAATTCAATTCATTTGTTTTATTCCTAATTTGATCAGCCGCATCGATCGTGGACATGTTCAAGGGTAAGACTGACTTTGTGGAGTTCATGACGGCCTTCAACGAGCACTTTGATCTCTTTGGATTCCCCGAAGCCTTTGTCTTCGAAGTCTGGGGCTTCATCAAAGACGCCAAGGATAAAAGGCTCACAGATCCTGCCAGCAATCTAGTCGAATTTGACGAAGCATTCTAAAGGAGGTATAATCTCCACTGCACTTTTTGATAGATAGAGGGAGGCATTTACTGGAGGGGCGTCCAGCTTGTGCACGTCTTTGCATTCTTGTCTTGTTGATATGATAAAGGCAGCTCATGCAAAAAACGGCTTGCTTCTGAGAGTAATTTATAAATTTGTAGGAGGAAACAAATGCGTTGATGATGTTGAATTTGGGGTTGATTTATTGCCAGACCTAGTAGATATTTTTGTCTTTGAAAATGTTCATGTTTTTATTACAATGAATAAATTGATGATATTTGAACAAAATTTGTAAATGTGCTCATCTCCATGTTGCTTGAAAGATAGCTATCATGTGCAAAGTCAATGTTGCTTCTACCAGAATGTTAATATTCAGGAAACATGGCATTTCATATTGTAGGTTGTTTTTAAGAAATGATGTGTTTTCTTGTGGTCCAGGTGACCCATGCTACATTTGCACCAGCCGTTATTTCCAACTTCAAATCATGTTTGCACTTTGCAGCTACTGTACTGCCTCGTACATGTGTGCCTACAATGTACAAATGGTTCATGCAACTTATACAAATTTGTGTGATCTAAGTGTTTTTGTATTTCTTCTTGTAGGTGTTTGTGAGTGATCAAGCCTTGAAACCATAAAATAAAGACATAATTTCTTTCTCCTATGTATTCAAAAGATTTGTATATATTGAACAGTTTTAACAAATTTAGTCCATTCATACATGTATCTTCATATATTAATGTTATTTACTAGCCTTGTAAAAATGATTGCTGGTCGATTCCGAAAATTTCCTTGACTATTCTGAAAGTCATAGTGAACAAACTTCATGATTAGTTCTTAAATGAAATTGAAAATAGAACTAATAAAGAATTCCTTCGTGTACGATGTATGTATGAAAATTCTTTTTATAAAAATATGATATCAATGATCGTGATGTCCCACGTTTCGGAAATCATAAACTTGGAATAGGACCAAAGGTTTCTTATCCTCATTTGATCTTCTAGACGTCTATCCATAGTCCATACATGTACATGTAGTTGTGAGGTTGCATTGTGTGAGGTTGCATTGTGTTATTGTCTGTGATTAACATGAAAACCTTGTCCTACAGGTAAAGAGGAAATACTGTACACATAACACAATCAGGTGTTCAAACACTCCCTTATTTATTGTGCTAGTATCGTAAGAAGAGATAACATCATGTATGAAGTCGCACATCTCGATTTAATGGAGGTTCAAAGGTGCATTTAAACATACCCAATGTAATATACAAACCTGTAGTCAAAACAAGTGTGTTACAAATTTGGGCCAACTTGCAAGGCAGATATTCAAACGTTCTCATTTACAATGTACATTCCCATGAAAGGGATAAAGGGGAATAGGAACAAAAAGTGGAAAGTTTCTTTGACAAAAAGTATTTTTCCAGGGGTGATACAGACCCTTTTCATTTTTTAAAAATATATTTTTGTTCATCATGAATCATTATGAATGGAAAAATGAAATGAATTATGGAATTTATCATTCCTGTTGCCCCGCTCTTCCACAGTTTGTTCCTATTCACTTCTATGTACCTACATACTCTATAATTGTACAATTAAGAAAGAAACAATGTACATGTACAACTACTAACAACAGCTATAATATAATATAACTTTTAGGAATATAGTTAATAGCGATCTCCCTACATACTTCATTAAAATACACATGTACATTGTACATGTACGGTACCTGTACATAAAACATGTACATGTACATGTACATGTATTTAGCAACTAGCCATTAATTATTATTCATATACCGGTAGAATATTACATCTCAATCATTCCTTTACATGTGTTTCCAGTACTTTAATCTTTGGGCATTACCAAATCATCAAGATGATTATATTCCTGTAATTGATTTTTTTTAAATAACTTTTTTGTTTTGGATGGATATTTGTAATTAGCCAGCCCAGCTTCAAACAATAGTAGAGTATACTTCGGTCGAGTTTCTCATACCTCTTTCATACATGTAGGTAACCAAAATATTTGTACACTTGTACCAAAATATAAATGTAAACATTGCCTTTAAAAGAAGAGCATCAAATATATATCCAAACTCATGGCAAAATGTGACGTTTCATATTCAACTTCTGCCTCAATAGGCCTGTCCTTATCAGCTTGAGTTTTGCCAAATAACCCGCTATTTTCAGACTCGGGATATTATCCCGTAGCTCAAAATTGCGTTGTAATCAGACCGATACGCTCATCACAAACTAGCTTGGATGGGCGAAAAATTAGCCCACTAACTCCCGCTATTGGAAACAAGACCAACATTTCTCTGGATATTTTCTCGACCAAATGTCCCGCTAATTGCAACTGCGTGTTGATGAGGACGCAAATTAGCTGGACAATTTGAGATCAGGATAGTTAAAATAGCAGGTTATTTGGCCAACTGAGCTGATGAGGACAGGCCTAATTCCTGCATTAAGGTGGATATAGAATGGAGTAGATTTGAAGGCCTGATAAGGTTTAGCGCTACAGACTAATCCAAAGTGGGTGTACTGCATTTGGAATTCAGACTTTAAACCGATGACTGTACTAACATCTAAACAGCATGATAGATAGTAGAGTCATAACATACTCTTTAGATGTTATAAATACAATGGAGGTTAAATATATGCATGCAGCAGAATTGATATATTCGAGAGTCCTCCATTTTCGATATCAGTAAAGTTTCTGTGGACAGGAAAAGTACCTATAAACGGCAAAAATTGTACACAGTAATAGCTATTGAGTTATAAGTTTTCTTACAGTACAATTCACAGAAATGATACTCGCAGGGAGGTGAACAAATGATCATACACTGTAGCTGCCAACCACTCTTGTTTTGGAGGAATGGTTTCTATTTTTTGGCCTTCAAGTTATTGTTTTGAACTCTAGATTCCTCTCTTTTTCTGAAATTTTCTGTGTGCAAAGCATAAAACATCTAATTTGTTCAAAGGTTATTCCGTAAGCTAATGATGTACTTTCGGCCCTTATGGTGGAAAATAATATGTGTACACATATTTACAATGTACAATTGGTAATTACTGCATGAAACATTAAGCACCGGTACTTAGTTTTAATCAGGTCAGCAAATTGATGTAATTTTTAGAGCACGTTTGGTATCCCCCCTGAATTTTATATATAGATGGCATCATGGATTTCTGATATGATACCGTAGAATTGAGAAACATCCCTCAGGCTGTATAATTAGTTTTTAATTAGACTGATGGGCATGCTTAGAAATGAGACAGTTAGGCCATTAAAAAAAATATACATGTTTAGCGTCCCCGCCCGCTTCCTTTTTGGGGTCGCCTCCTATTTTATTTATTTTTTTGAAATTTTTTTAAATAAAAAAAAAACATGAAAAACACTGCTCAAATCGATCTATTTCTGATTTTTAAAAATAATAAAAATGTCAGCGGCCATCTTGAAAAATAGCCCGACTGTCAGGGGAAATGTACCGAGCGGCCATTTTGAGCGGCCATTTTTGAAAGAAAACAAAGAGAAAAAAAAAGGGCCTCCTCCTTCCTATTTTTCAAAAAAACAGGACGCTAAATATATATTTTTTTAATTTGGTCTTATAAAGGTCCATATATTTTGTGAGATTGTGCTTGCATAGTAGAACAGTTGCTGGCCAGAATGGACAATTGCTTGAACTTGTTGACCATGTTACATCATCGGAATGGGAGACCAAACAGTTTGATTTGCAAAACCTCAAGTAGAATTAACTTTTGGTTTATTGTCATTGTTAAGGTTGTTATGTATTGAGCAATTGGCATTGTTGAAAGGGGCTTTAGGAAGTAATTCATCTTCCACTTCAACAGTACAGGAGGCAGGCATTTTCATACATAATTACCATGAGTGATAAAAAGCAGTCAACATGGAAGGAATGAATGGTGAACACATACTTTTCTAATGAGGTTGTAAAGAATTCAGTCTGCATTAAATTTCACTGCATGACTGAGTGGATCACCTCGGCCATGTTTACTATTTAATTGATCTTATTATCCCACCAAGGAAATATGCAAAGAATTGCCAATTTTTGTTCCTGTTTACATTTATACACCCTTGTTTCTAATAGCCAAATTTCTTTTCCCCTGGAATCTAATGATTTATCAAACTATTTAGGAGAAGAAAACAAAATCATGATATACATTTTATCTGCCAATTATTCACAGACAAAAATGATTATCAAGTATTCCTCACCATTCAGTGACAATTAATTCTTTTTTAATCTGGAGAATTGTGGTTAATATCAAAACCCTGTTCATATCCAAAAGATAGTCGCTCAACAATCAAAATTCATTTTTGAACAGTCCTCACCTAAATTGTATTCAATATATCTACATGAACTGCTCAAGCAGAGAACCCAAGCTGCTACTTATTTGTTAGTCTATAATGTGCATTTATTCCAATAGTTAATAGTGTGTGCTTTAATCATTTATACCTGTATACACCAAACAAAATCATAATTTTTGTTTATAGAGATTTCAAAACTACATGTATGTCAACTAGTTTCTTTAAAAAAAAATTGGATTCTATTTTCTTTTTATATCATTTCATTCTGAGTGCTCTTCATCCACATGTTCACACTTTGTGCATGCTGTATTGTAATGATTCAAACATTGATCTATCAAAGCAATTTATGTCAGAATCTGTGACTTTTATTGAGTGACCTTCTGAGCTGTGCAAGCAAGCACGTTCCTGTGCCTTCAAATTCAATCACCATGTTTCTTTCAAATCATTGCATTGTACCAGTGGCAATTACATCACTTTCAAAGCACAGATAGATTTTAGTTTATGAAGGCTACAGTGTAATGTATGTTATAGAAATGTACACTTATACTGTATTGTTTTATTTTGTTTTGTTTTTTTGCTTTGTTACTTGTTTAGTTAATGTGTTCAGTTAATGTAGATATATTGCCTTATTTCAATTTTTGTTGGCAGGATTTTTTTCTCATTTTCTTTGTTTTAACTTTGAAGTGCATTCATACATAATAAAGGTATACATATATTCAATAGTGTCTTATCTAGAACTAGCCTTACATGTACTGTATAAAGTTTAAAAATTACAAAGAAGATAACATTATTAACAGTCCATTGAAACTTTTTTCTTCTTCAAACCTGTCCATATTAAAAATGGTGATTGATTTGCTCTTAAGTTTGGAAATGTATATATTGGATTGGACTTTTTATGAACAACAGATTGTTTGGGCCTTAAACGTGCAGGAATATGGGGTTTGGGTATTGCAATGTACTTTACTACACGTGCATCTACATGTACTTTATGCATTGAAACATTTACCATGTCACTACATCCTGTTTCCGTGCACTTCACGCTTGTATATATTCCTCTTTCTTTTCTTCTTTTGTATTTGTGCTATGATGCTTGTAGTGACTAACATTTTCATGCATGCTTTCAGATTTGTTTCCTACATTGTAATTGAGTATATCCCCAAATTACTTCATGGAGAACAAAATGTGTCTTTCAAAATAGAATGCTCTGTACTTTTCATCTTTTAGAATACAATATATAGGCCCAAAATCATGTGTAGTCGATATACTAGTATTTTACAATACATTTTTTGTATTGATGTCATCCATAGACATCTAAACTACAAATTATGTTAAATCTCTCTATCAAATTATATGGTTGTAAATAAGACTTGATGTACACTGTATAAAAGAGGAAATTAAAATGATTTATTAGATATTGTATCTTCATACAGTGAATGAAAACTTTATCTTCTGTTGTGCATGTGGTGCTAAGCAGAAAAGGGAATATGTTTTTTATATAAATTAGTTAGGATTGAAATTTTTAGAGAGGTTTGTAAGTAAAAACATGTCATCAGTATGACAGTCATTTTTAATTTTGAAGACTAAACTACATGTAGTTAACATTCACACAAAAAGACTAATAAAGATAACAATATATATGGTTACACCTGTAGGTTAAAAGTTGCTGTATGTACATGTATGTGTACAGTAGTAGGGTATCACACACATTCTTTATGACTATGCTTTGTCATTTTAATATCATATCAAAAAGTGAATACGGTAGAGGTTCATGATTTCATCTGCATAAGTTTAGAATGATTATTTTTTTTATCATCCATTGTAATAATGAACATGAAGCATATACACATGAATTTAAACACACTTCTGCTTGCACACTGAGTCTCTGAAGGATTTATTTTTGTTCTCCATTAGCTCGGCAATTTCATCTTGACATTTACAGAGTAATAATCATTAACATGCAGATATAAAGTGCTAGCACAGCTACAATTGTGTATTGGGTTTAGCAAGGTAAAAATATCATGCATCGCAGTTGCACGTACGCTGCACAAATTGGAGTATGCCTGCCTCGTAATTATTATAGTCATGGGTATTGATGACCTTCGATTATGAACAATCAATGGTTTTTGAGACCTCGATGTCATCCTACAACTCTCTCCCTGTCATGTCATCAATACAATAAATTTTTCATTAATAACATGTACTGTACATTTGTGAATTATTAGCTGGTGCAATGCTTCATATATTATCTACATGGATGTACTCTTGCTGGAAATGATTTTGCATATTTCTTACCGGTACTTTTATAATTTTGAATTAATACATGATTTTTTTTTTTTTAATGCAACTGCTTGTTAAATCTACATAAATATTTGGTTTGATAAACATTTACACTTAAAATTTTATATACACCCTGTACTTTATCCAAGCCCTCAATATTTCTGGTTTTCATATTCATGTATAGAGTGCAGTAGGAATTTCTAGGAAATACATGCCCATGTATCTCTCCTCTGATGCTGTGAATTATGCCCTGTCAGTTTGCGATGCAATGTAAGATCAAATATTGACGCTTACCGTAATCATTCAGAATTTTCAGCATTTCTGACCTTTTCTGCAGTACTGCAGCTATGCCACCACAACACTACACACTGTTTTCAGGAAGTAAATGTACACCGCATTTTTTCTTCTTTGTATTTCATGACAAGGAATAGTAGAAACCACATTTATTGATCCTTAAAAGGTTTTCATTTGTATGTGTTTTAGCAGCTGGGCTGTTAAACATATACACCGTACCTGTATTCTACAAATTAAGATACATATATTTTATGGATTTGTTGCATATTTATACTAAATTAGCTCACATGCTACATGGCGCATTAAATTATAAATACACATACAAGTCAAGTGTGTAATTGCTCAATTGTCATTACCATCCAAAATCTGATTTAAGTCAATGTTTTTATCATCTATATTGAGGGGGTTTTAATGGAAATTTATACAGGTAGTTAACGATGTACAGTGTATACGTAAGTTTGCAATCAAAATATTACCGTGTATCTGTATGCAAGATGTACAGAGCTGCTCGTCTTGTATTCACATGTACATGTACAGGTCTGTATATCTCTATATAATTGGTTGCATTATATCGTAACATGATACTTTATTGAACAGATTAATTTTACTGAAATATTAACTTGACAGTATAGCAACTGTTCATACATGTAAATCTGTGAGTGGTTTCAGTTAGAATTTTAATGATTAAACGTTTGTGACAACAATTTCATCTGTTTAATTATATCAACTATAAGTTTTCTTTATCCCTCCCCCAATATCCTATTGAAATAACCTACAAAAACCTGTATTCAAAATAAAGAGAGATGAACTGTTTTACATCGAACAAAGAAAATGGTAAGTCATTTCACCATTGTGTTGGTAATTGTATTCAAGCTTGATCAAGCGCCCGCTTTTCTATATTGAGCTCGTCACTACTGCCTTGCTCTGCGGATCTTGGGTGTATTCATGTCAATTATTCAGAATAGAAGCTTTCTCTAATTCAATTTGTAACTGTAGCAAATAAGCTGCAGGAGAGATCCCTCTTGTATCTTGTGTAATAAACTGTATGTGATAACAAATATCATTATTTGATTATAAGCATGTATACATGTATGTTTGTAGGCCCTACTGTAGATTTCTCTCTCAATACAAGCTCATATATTGTACAATATATTGGCTGACATGATTTTTTTTTGCCTAGCCCTTTTATTTGAAAATCACATTATTTGCTTCATAAACCACTGCCTACCGTATTCAAAATGGAAAATTATTGCTTTTTATAAAACCAAAGTGCCCTTTGATATTTTATGTCATTACAAAGCCAGCTTCTTCACTTCATGATCAGTAGAAACTCTATTGGAATCAATTGTGTAGACAATCAGCCTTTTCACACACAGCTAAAATTCATCGTATCTAGAGATGATTAGTATAAACGTGTTTAACTCAACAGTTTTAAACATGTTTATAGAAAAAAATTCCCAGTGTGAACATCGTTTATACGATGTTGGGATAGATACAAAGTCGCGATTCATACGCCCCTAAAAGCAGACTGCAGATACGAAGTTCGTATCTAGAGAGCTTGACATTTTGTGTGTGAAAGGTTTTTCGTGTTTAAACGTGTTTAAACTGGATGGAGCGACTGCTCTGTTTGATATGACCTGACCTTCAATGCGCAATGGCACTACTGCGCATTTTACGAGCAGTAGTTAATCACGAAACGATTAACGATCGCAACGAAATTTCTGTGTGTGAATTGATGTCGTATGTACAGGTGATTAGTTTAAAGCCCTTTAAACTAATCATGTTTATAGAATTTTAGCTGTGTGTGAAAAGGCTGCAGGTGATTAGTTTAAACACGTTTATACTAATCATGTTTATAGAATTTTAGCTGTGTGTGAAAAGGCTGTTAAACATTTCCCATGGAATAGAAACGAATTCAGATACACTTTTAAAACAAGTGTGGCAATGAGAGGTTTAATCAATCTAATGGCTCAAAGAACCTGCCATTTTCATTTGTCATTGGGAATTTAAACTATTTCTTGCTTAATATTTTGTATATACAGGTATGTAATAGCTTGTCTTTCATTGAGGAAAGTGCCTCAAAGACATTGTACTTGAGTTGGGCAAGGGGAAATAATAAATGCTGATATTGAATGACATGATCAATACAATACAAGTACATGTAGTTTGGTGGCTATCACTATTCAGTTATCACATAGTCATAGAATTGAGTGTCTGATTATTACAATGCTCCCAAAATTGCATGCAGTCACATTTAGTAATAAGGCTGCGCTTATAAATTCAGTGCAGTTCATCAAATCATGGAACAATTTTCATGGTATTGTCTTCTGACATTATATGTGATGATGTCACAATATTAGTTTATATTATTTGTCATGAAGTCACAGTCACTAGTTCTATGGTATTTTGTTTGTCAGGAATCACTGAAGCAGTACAGTTTGTCAAGGTGAACTGGTGAACCTCAGGCAATCTTATTGTTTTGAACTAATAACCATGGCAACTGGTAACTATGACATCATCATGGGTGTATTCTGTTTGAAGGTGTGTCGTGAAGGCCATTTATATTTGTAGATCCGTAGAAGTTGTGTATGCACACTGATAGTTGACATTTCCAAATACATGTGTTGATTTATACGTACCGGTATATTCTAAAAGAAGTGACCTGCTAGAGTTTGGATATATTTGAATGCACTTGACCTACTTTCACAGCTCATTTTATTCCTGTATAGGCCTGTCTTCATCAGCTACAGTTTGCCAAATAATCCGCTATTTTAACTCTCCCGATCTCAAATTATCCAGTTAATTTGCGTCTACATCAGCCCGCAGTTGCAATTAGCGGGATATTTAGTTGGGAAAATCTCCTGAGACATATTGGTCTTGTTTCTAAAATATCCTGCTATTCGGGAAATAGCAGGCTAATTTGCACCCATCTGAGCTAGTTTGTAATAAGTGTATCAGTCTTGTGAAGACGCAATTTTGAGCTTCGGGATAATATCCTGAGTCTGAAAATAGCGAGTTATTTGGCAAACTCAAGCTAATGAAGACGGGCCCCATATTTATACTCAAGCAGTGTGTTTTGACATCATTTCCAATCCACACGAACCTTCTTCAAAACTTACACGGTATTGAATGCATTCCTCTGCAATGAGTTAGATTGTTGTTGTTGGTTTTGTTGTACAGGCACTTAACAGTATCATTCAATGTTGCATATTAATTTTGTCCCCTTTCATATTTTCAGTTGATCATGCATAAACCAAATATGAATTGTCATTCCGAATATTACAAAGCCATTCCAAAGCCATGAATATGCACATTTCCAAGAAAAAAACAAGCATATGTTTTAACTTTAAATGAATGTACCGGTATTTTGTGCCAGGCATCAGCATGTACATGAAAAATCTAGGTATACATGTATATGAGTTAGAAAATTGCAGTATGCATGTAAATGTACATAAGGATTGAACTACTTCATTGATTCATTGAAGGTATGTTTGAGTGAAAAATGAAGTGCAGTTGGTATTGGTTTGACAACTGATTTTTATTTTAAATGATTTTTTTTTTTTGCTGTTCCTTTTGCGCAGAGGTACATTAAGATGAAATCATGTAGTTAAAAATTAGAAATTTTATAAGAAAGTGACAAATTTGTTGTAAGCTATAGATACACCTACATGTACAGCTGTAGTTAAGGTATTTAGATATACATTCATAACAAAGAAGAAAGGGGATATATGGAGTTTTCTTGTTTGATGCTTGTAGAATGCAGTTAATTTATTCATGCGGTTTCACTGCTGTGCATATACAGTAAGTTCAAATTTGGTGAAATTTGGAGGATGCTATCACTTTACAATTCAAATAAATATATTTCCCCTATTTTTCATGCTGTATTGTACAGAAAGATCAGGTTTTATTGATTGGTCCATTTTGTTGTATAAAAATGTACGGTAGTTTACAAGGGTGATATGACAATGATGTGCAAGGGAATCAAAGTAGATTATGTGTAATTATTCTTACAGAGGTATAATTAGGACTGTATTCATTCATGATAGTTAGACTGTATATTTTGCACCTATGAAAAATGCCAAAGCGCAACTCAAGAATTCAAAAAAATCATGCACCTTGGTGTTTTTATGTAATCAGGAATCGATTGTACTGGAAGAATATTTGTGTGAAGAATGGTTGTATTTGTACAGTAAATGTTTGAATGTATGTATGCAATTGATTGAATAAATAATATTACCATCCACCTAACATTGGACTGAAAAGGTTTTCAAGGATCCTTCTTTATGCGTACTGACTGGTGTCTTTGAGCTCAGGTATATCTGGTATGCATGTTGATATTACATGCTCATAAGCAGGATATTGGATAGGCATTGAGAGAATGAGGGGCAGACAATAGGAGAGTGAGGAGACTCAGGAGAGAGAATGAGAGAAAGAGAGGAATGAGAGAAAGGGGAGAATGGGAGAGAAAGAAAATGGGAAAGAAACGGATACAAGAATGAGAAACAAAGGGAGGAGTAGAGAAAGAAAGAAGAGGAGAAATGAGAAAGATCGGAAGTAATAAAAGAGAAAGACAGGTAGAAGTAGAGAAAGAAAGGTAGAGGAGGAGATGGGGAGGATGAGAAAAAAGAAAGAGCGATAGTGAATGAGAGAGAAGGTTGGAGAGAATGAGAAAGAAAGAAAGTTGGAGAGGATGAGAAAATAAAGAGGGAGAAGAGAAAGAGAATGAGAAAAACGTGGCAGAAAGAAATAAAAAGAGGAGTATAGAGCATGAAAGAAAAAGTGAGAATGAGAAAGATGGGTCGAGAATGAAAGATGAAGGGGGATCAAGAAAGAAAGAGATCAAAAGGATGAGAAAAAGGGGGGAAATGAGAAAGAAAGAGAGAGGGAATAGATAATGGAAGAGAAGGGGGAAATAATAGGAGAACGAGGAGACTCAGGAGAGGGAATGAGAGAAAGAGAGGAAAGAGAGAGAGAGAGAGATGTGAGGAAGGCAGACAGAGGCAGTAGGAATAAAATATAAGTACCGGTAATTGGCAGGCTGAGAGACAGAGAAAGATACAAGATAGATGCTATGTGATCACTATAAAGTGTAATATTGATTATGGATTCGAGATGCACCAAGAGTATTGTGCATTGCAATATCTGTTGAAATGACTAAGCATAGGTTTACCTATCAGCAAGCTTTTGGCCTGATATGAATAATAAGATTGGCTGGATTCAATTTGGAGTAAGTGTCATCTTCAATATTTTTCATATAATTCTGGTATACCCCCTCAAGACCAGGTTATGTCATAAAATTAATTAAAACGTATATCAAGATATACGTTGTGTATATACATGTAGATTGATGAGGTGAGGGATGGATTTTTTTTTTTAATGATAGTAGTTATGTATATAGAAGTGTGAGTGGAGAGAAAGGGATGCATACTCATTGAGTTGAAGTATAGGGGTCAATAAAGAATAAATTGTTAAAGAAAATGTCCAAAAGTTAAAAAGATATTTAAATGTGAATATTCTAGATAGATAAGAAATTGTGCTTTAAAAAATCATTGATAGAATTTAGGAATAATGAGCTAGTTGGATAATAATTGTCCTGCCATATGAATACTAATAAAAATGGCCTACAGAAAAAGGAATTTGCTCAATGCTCATAGAAATGCCTCAATGAGAGGCCTATTAACATTTGTTATAACCTCTCTGCATTTGTATCACTTATTGTGTTACCCACACTGTACATAACCAGGAAGATGGTCAGTGAGAAAGAATTAAAAAGACTAAAATATACAATGTTCAACATATCGTGTTTGAAGTGGCTAAGACAGGAATAGAGAATAAACAGAGAAGACCAAAATAGAGCATTCATATAAATGTGATAGCTAGACTACAGGTACACGACACTTGGGCGTACACAATTAATAATATATGGTGCATATTACAGAGCTCCAGATAAAGAAGCGGGGTTGCCATGGTAATGTTCCAATAAAATATGTCAGGAGGAGGTGCATGGTGCACGTTTTGATTTTATGGTTGGCTTTAAGAAAACAATTGATGTATCACTGTATAATGCAATCTATTGCAGTTTTATTTATATCAAGAATCATAGAACATCTGTTGCTTGGATATACTTCTGGCAAGCTCTGCACAATCAAACCCTTTTGTACTATCATCCTGCCATAGAATGTTCATTGTATCATGTTTGGACTAAGCATAGCTAGATTATATGTATTTCTTCTGGCTCATACCCAAGTACCTTAAGTACACAACAACAACAACAAGAAATTAATTCCCTTTCAATTTAACTGAAAAAGCGCCTGATATTGTATCAAATTTAATTTTTATTTTGCATGTCAGAACTTTCTTCAGAGTTTCGTCCCTCCCCACCCCTCTTTTACAAATTCTTATTCCGCCCCTGCTTAGAGTCAATGTAGATCAAGATCAAACAATTATTATTCTACGCACTCTACAGACACCATCTCAATCCTCCATCCATCATATTACTTGTAAAATGTGGCAGCATTATGGGGAGGATAAAAGCATGATGCGCTCCATTAAACATACAAGTGATGTACTGCAATTATGAATAATTCATTGATATTGTGTACAAGAGAGATCATGGGAAAGGAGTCTCTCTCTCCCTCTCTCACACACACTCCCCTTTAGCCCCCTCTCTCTCTCCCTAGCTTCCCTCCTCCCTCTCTCTTTCTCTCTCACTCGATCACTCACTGTCTCTTCTCTTTCTCCCTCCCCCTTTCTCTCTCTCTTTCTCACTCACTCTCTCTCTCTCTCTCTCTCCCCTCTCCCTCTCCCCCTTTATCTCTCACTTTCTATTTATCTCTCTCCCTAGCTTTCTCCCTCCCTCCCCTCTCTCGCTCTCTCCCTAGCTCCCCTCTCTCTCTCTCTCTCTCTCTCTCTCTCTCTCTCTCTCTCTTTCTCTCTTTTGTTTGTATTTCTTCACAGTAAACGCAAATTAAATTCTGAACATCATGTAATAGAAAAAATGAGTTTGAACCTTCTACATACATATATGTACATTTACTTGTTCTGGAATCATGCAAATCATCAGAAGTTTAATCTTTAATCAATATCATGATCAAATCAAGACACTGGCAGATTATGTACCTTCTAATAATACGCCCTAAATATTCTCCTTTTAATAAATCATGTGTATTGCTTTAAAAAGAAAACAATGAGAAAATCAGAGTTTCTTTGTTTCCATCGAACAAAGCTGTTATGGGAAAAGTAGGAATTCAGATTTCAGAAAACAAATATAATGAATAAATACATCGAAAACTGGATTGCAGATAATGTACCAGTTGAGGTACAGGCTTTTCTGTTTACAATGTGTCTTGAAATAGATTTTAAACATGGGTAGCAGTAATTTATTGACAGGTTTGCTTTCATGTTGAGATAAAAACAAAAGGGAAATAATAAAAGGGTCACAACATTTTTTTGTTCTCTTTTCATTCATTATTGTTTGTGTACATGGACATTTTTTTTTTCAATGATATTTCATTTTCTCCATTGCTTTTCACAAACAATAACAAAATCAATACATAAAATAATCTGCATGTTAATATTATATAGAATATGATTTTACATTCATATCTAAATAATACAAATGAACTTTTACTATTTACATCAAATAAAGCATGAAACATGCATGCATGAAGAAGGCATGAACATAAAAAGACATTTAAGAGAAGAAGAAGAAAAAAAAGAAAAAAAAAAACATGACTGTGTATGCGCTCGCATCATGACACTAGAGGGAGCAATACTCTTTTGATAAGCAGTAAAGGATCAATGCACACATTGAGATGCTGTTTCTCTTTTCATTCTTTGCTATAACTTCTTTATAGACCGTCTGCTTATTCTCCCAAAGTCTTTCTCCCTTTCCCTCTCTCTCCCTTTTTCTTTCGCACTCTCTCTCTCTCTCTCTTTCACTTTCTTCTCCCACTTATTAAGAGCCCCTTCCCCTTTTCATAATGCCCTTTGTCACCTCTGATAAATGCCCATATCAAAATATGATGGGTACCCTTTTTCCTATGCAATAAGCGTCCCTATTCCATTCTCAAAAGTGCCCTTTTTCATGTCTAGTAAGTGCCCCTTTTCAGTTACGAGAAGTGTTCATTTTCGCTTTAAATAAGTGCTCCCTTCACCTCTGATAATTGCCCCTTTTCAAATCTAAGAGGTGCCATTTTTACTTTGACAAGTGCCCCTTTTACTTTGTAGTAATTAATTGCCCCTTCCCCTTCTGATTCTGACTTGAAAAATCTAATCAGGAAACTAAGGTTACCGGTTTACAATTCTATTCCATATATGGTGTTGTTATTATTATGATGATCAGAAAAGTTTGATTGCCGTGCACTAATCAAGAACCTAAGGTTACCTGTTTACGATGCAATTCCACATGGTGTTTTAATTATTATGATAATCAGAAAGGTTTGATTGTCATGCACAATGTCATAATCAAGAACCTAAGGTTACCTGTTTACGATTCTATTCCATATGGTGTTTTAATTATTATGATAATCAGAAAGGTTTGATTGTCGTGCACTAATCAAGAACCTAAGGTTACCTGCTTACAACTCTATTACATATGGTGTTTTAATTATTATGATAATCAGAAAGGTTTGATTGTCATGCACAATAATCAAGAACCCAACGTAACCTGTTTACAATTCTACTATTCCAAACGGTGTTTTTATTGTAGCTTGTTTTATATACTGATAGGAAATTAATCAATCCATCGGAGTGAAAACATGATTGGAATTAGTACAAACAACCCATGATTGTGCAAATCAATATCTGGGGCAGGCAACGTTCGGTCAGATTTTAGCTTTATATTCAAACAACTTATTGGGGCTCCCAACGCTTAAGAGGCTCTACACCAGGCGCGGATCCAGGATTTCTTAGGGGGGAGGGGGGCCAAATTTGAAATTATGCGAGCCAAATATCGGTACGTAATGGTGACCAGCATTGACGTAGTTGGGGGGGGGGGGTGGGTGTAGGGAGGTGCGATTTCCCCCTCCCTCCTCCGCAAAGCGCCGAAGCTTTGACGTTTCATTAAATTATCAGAGAAAGAAGTCGATTCGTTGTACCGTTCTCGAAAATACTTCTCGTCTGAATTCAATTCCCCCACCTCCTGCGCGAAGCGCGGAAGCTTTGACATTTGATTTAATTATTAGAGAAAGAAGACGATTCGTTTTACCGTTCTCGAAAATAATCCTCGTCTGAATTCTGCCCCCCCCCCCCCCGCGAAGCGCGGAAGCTTTACGTTTCATTAAATCATTAGGGAAAGAAGGCGATTCGTTGTACTCGTCCTCGAAAATAATCCTCGTCTGAATTCAGTTTACCCCCCCCCCCCCTCCCGCGCGAAGCGCCGAATTTTTTACGTTTCATTAAATCATTAGAGAAAGAAGACGATCCGTTGTACCGTTCTCGAAAATAATCCTCGTCTGAATTCAGTCCCCCCCCCCCCCCATCCTCCTGCGCGAAGTGCCGAAGCTTTGACGTTTCATTAAATTATTAGACAAAGAAGACGATTCGTTGTACCGTTCTCGAAAATAATCCTCGTCTGAATTCAGCCTATACCCTCCCCCCCCCCCTCCCGCGCGAAGCCCCGAAGCTGTTACATTTCATTAAATCATCAGAGAAAGAAACCGATTTTTTGTACCGTTTTCGACTCTTAATCCTCGTTTGAATTCAGTTTCCCCCTCCCGCGCAGAGCGCGGAAGCTTTTACATTTCATTAAATCATTAGAGAAAGAAGATGATTCTTATTACCATACTCGACTCTTAATCCTTGTATGAATTCAGTCCCACCCCCTCCCCTCCTGCGCGAAGTGCGGAAGCTTTGACGTTTTATCAAATTATAAGAGAAAGAAGACGATTCGTATTATCATTCTCGACTCTTAATCCTTGTCCGAATTTCAAAAATGTTATTGTCTGCTCCTTTTTCTTCCTACGTCTTCTTTTTTTTTCTCTCCTCTCTTTTTTTTTTGGGGGGGGGGGGGAGCGCCCCCACCGCCCCCTTTGCTACTCGTCTGCGGTCAGATGAACATTATTTTGATACCTTGTCCGCTCCCGGAAACTTAGGGGATTAAGGCAATAAATTACGGTCAGATAAGCATTCAGGGGCCCGCCTTAGGCGCCCTGGTGGGGTCGAGGGTGTGGAAACCCCGGATTCTCAGGGGTTTTAGACATTAAAATACCGTCATATTCGACAGTTTTTTTCAACAAAAAAAAGTGTTCCTTTCCCCCCCCCCCCCCCCATGATCTGCTACTGCTCCACAACATGCGCCTCTTTCATGATAAGTGCTTAATTATCAGGAATCCCCCCTCTTTATAAGACGTAGGCCTATTTTTTCCCACTGCGACATCTCATTTTGTTGTTGTTGTTGTTGCTCGCTCGCAAATGCATATGCAGACCATCACACCCAACTGCAAAGTATGATGTCTTGGACCAGGTCAAGAGAGAAATAACCATCCCTGCAATGTCATCCCAATCTTGACAACGTAGGGGCAGGGGCGTCGCCAAAGGGGGGTGCGACACCCCTCCACCTGTCAGGATATTGTCGGTAAAATTGCGCTGCCGTCGGGAAAAAAGGGGGAGGGAAAAAAAGAGAGGGAAAGGGAAAAACAAGAAAAAAGAAAAGAAAAAAAAAAGAGAAGAAACAAAGAGAATAAAGAAAAAGAGGGAGGAGAGGAAAGAAAGGAAAAGAAAGAAAAGGGGAAAAAAGAGAGAAAAAGATTAAAAGGGAAACAAAAGAAACGGGGGTGAAAGAGAGGAGAGAGAGGAGGAGTGGGAGTAAAAGAGAGAAGGGGGTTGTTGGGTGGAGTCGTCTCGTCGAGGGAGCAAGAAAGACACGGGTAAATATGTTGCTATGTCGGGTCAGCTGTGTCGGTATTCTTGCTCGATCCTCGTGTACTATATCAATGCAGAAGTTTGAAGTCGGTGAGATGTATATTGTCGGTCGGCCGACAATTTTTTTTCACTACGAACTGTGACTTTTTATCCGCTGTGACGACTTGAAGAGTGACTACAACTACAATACTTGTATTTTCTCGAAGTTTCACTTTCCTATAATATCAGCTAAAGAAATCAGAGGTTTAAAATTTTCGGGGAAACTAAATTCAAACAAGGTTTAAGAGTCAACAACGGTACGACGAATCGTCTTCCTTTCTCTATATTGTGATGAAACGCCCCCCAAAAAAATCCGCGCTTCGCGCGGAAGGGGAGAACTGAATTCAGACAATTAGGGCTTATTAAGAGTCGAAAACAGTACTAACGAATCGTCTTCTTTCTCTAATAATTTAATGAAACGTCAAAGCTTCCGCGCTTCGCTCGAGAGGGGGAAACTGAATTCAGACAAACTTTTTAAGAGTCGAAAACGGTACAACGAATCATCTTCTTTCTCTAATAATATAATGAAACGTCAAAATTTCCGCGCTTAGCGCGGGAGGGGAAAACTTTATTCAGACAAGGATTAAGAGTCGAGCACGGTTCAACGAATCGTCTACTTTCTCTAATAATTTAATGAAACGCCAAACCCTGAAACGCGGAAGGGGGACAACTGAATTCAGATAAGGATTAAGGGTCGAAAACAGTACACCAAATAGGGCTTATTGAGAGTCGAAAACGGTACAAACGAATCGTCTTCTTTTCATAATAATTTAATGAAACGTCAAAGCTTTCGCGCGGGAGAGAGGGAAAACCTCATTTAGACGAGTCGAGAACGGTACAACGAATCGTCTTCTTTCTCTAATATTTTAAGGAAACGTCAAAGCTTCCGCGCTTCGCGCTAAAGGGGGAAACTGAATTCAGACAATTAGGGCTTATTAAGAGTCGAAAACGGTACAACGAATCGTCTTCTTTCTCTAATAATTTAATGAAACGTCAAAACTCCCGCGCTTCGCCCGGGAGGGGGAAGCTTTATTTAGAAAAGGATTAAGAGTCGAGCACGGTTCAACGAATCGTCTACTTTCTCTAATAATTTAATGAAACGTCAAAACCTCCACGCTTCGCGCGGAAGGGGGACAACTGAATTCAGATAAGGATTAAGAGTCGAAAACAGTACACCAAATATGGCTTATTAAGAGTCGAAAACGGTACAAACGAATCGTCTTCTTTCTCTAATAATTTAATGAAACGTCAAAGCTTCCGCGCTTCGCGCGAGAGGGGGAAACTGAATTTAGACAATTAGGGCTTATTAAGAGTCGAAAACGGTACAACGAATCATCTTCTTTCTCTAATAATTTAATGAAACGACAAAACTACCGCGCTTTGCGCGAGAGGAGGAGAAACTGAATTCAGACAAGGATTAACAGTCGAGAACGGTATAGCGAATCGTCTTCTTTTCATAATAATTTAATGAAAAGTCAAAGCTTTCGCGCTTCGCGCGGGAGAGAGGGAAAACCTCATTTAGACGAGTCGAGAACGGTACAACGAATCGTCTTCTTTCTCTAATATTTTAAGGAAACGTCAAAGTTGTCAATATTGTGATGAAACGCAAAAAAATTCCGCGCTTCGCGCGAACGGAGAAAACTTTTATTTAGACGAGTCGAGAACGGTACAACGAATCGTCTTCTTTCTCTAATATTTTAAGGAAACGTCAAAGTTGTCAATATTGTGATGAAACGCAAAAAAATTCCTCGTTTCGCGCGAAGGGAGAAAACTTCATTTAACGAATCGTCTTCTTTCTCTAATAATTTAATGTAACGTCAAAATTTTCGTGCTTCGCGCGGAGGGGAAAGCTTATTCAGACAAGTATTAAGAGTCGAGCACGGTTCAACGAATCGTCTACTTTCTCTAATAGTTTAATGAAACAGCAAAACTTCCGCGCTTCACGCGGGAGGGGGAGAAACTGAATTCAGACAAGGATTAACAGTAGAGAACGGTACAGCAAATCGTCTTCTTTTCATAATAATTTAATGAAACGTCAAAGCTTTCGCGCTTCGCGTGGGAGGGGGTAAACTTCATTTAGACAAGGATTAACAGTCGAGAAAGGTACAATAAATCGTCTTCTTTTCCTAATAATTTAGAGGCCTATCACCCACACCCCCTAATGAGCGCTCTTTAAGTGATTCGCTTGCTCACTACCGCCCTCCCTAAAATAAGATCCTAGCTCCGCGCCTGCACTAAAATATATCAGCTATGATGCTGACTAAGTTGACGAAATAATTCGTATATTATATGTCGTCGAGGAAAATGACCATTTGCGCATATGCAAGTACTATAGATAGTCCATAGGAAAAACAATTTAGCCTTCGGCCCCGGGTTTATAGGGTTAAATTTGTAGATATTGGACATTTAATTTTGTCGGTAATTGGTCGCTAGTTTTGTCGGTAATCGTTGGCCTCTACACCCCCCCCCCCCCACTGAAAAAGGTCTAGCGACGCCCCTGCGTAGGGGTACTTACGTTGCTATAAAAATGTATATTTTAGCCAATATGAGGTCTTTCTTTGAAAGTGCCCTTTTTATTCTTCCAGAAAGTGCAATTTTTGCTGGTACCGGCCCTGAACACCCTTATATTTTTTTAGTAAAAAAATACGATGCTAAGAATGTGTCAAAAATGGTTATAAAGCTTCAATAAAATGTTGAAATGACAAAGATGGCTTTTCATCGTGAAACGCTTGAATAGCTTATTAACCAGTGCTGATTTATTCAAGAAGTTACTCTAACGGTTTCGAGAAAATGGTCCGGCCCTGAACTAAACTGTTCTTGAACTTGAACTGAACTTTATTTGAACACCTTTATGGCCGCGCCCCTGCGTGATATACAAATCCGGGAAGGAGTATGACACGCTGGGTATAAATGAATAAATCAGTCAACAAGTGCTTTCTTTTTTCATTTTTATAGATATAATTTTATCAACTAAATATGGAAAACTTGTTATCTTTTACATCTAGAATTTCAGAAAATCATGTTTATAACAGGAAGATTACAAATAAATTGGTTTGAATAATTAGGTTTGATAAATCCCTAATGAATATTATTCTCTCATGGCTCTTCATAGTATTCAACAGGGCAGCTGTGCAGATCCGAGGCCGAGTTATCTATTTTTGCTTGCGGAGCCGGAGAAATGTGGATGCAAAAAGACTGAAATATGGCACCTTCCTTCAGTAAATTCATCTTTAGTCGTACCACAGCAGGTTCAGTTGTAGCAGGATTTTTGATTTATACTGCTGTGAAGTCTAGAAACAAACGCATACTCCGGAATAAGAGGTGAGTTTTTGTTCCTAATTAGGCCTACATTAATTGCACACAAACGGAACGCAACTTTACGCATACACATGACATAGCTTAGCGTAACTCCAGCTAGCAAGTAGCAGCTCCAGGCCAGGCAGCTCCGCCTCCGAAGGCCGAAGGCGTCGGAGCTCCAGAGCCTGCGTAGGAAAACGATTCAAACAGCGCATTGGGCTTGTTCAGTAAGGTATCTAAAATATGACCCGTAATTCCTGCGTGGAGATACCCTACTAAAACATACCCAAAATGAAGTAAATATTCATTAAATGTCCAAATAAAGATCATGAGTTAAAAGTTGTTATGTTTATTACCCATTTCGTGTCAATTTTCTTGTTATTTTTTGAGTATTTTTTCGGAAAAACAATGATATTACTATTAGTATTTACTTTTTCTCAGGTTTCACGGCAAACCGCTGCAGCATACCGCTTAGAGGCAATTTGCAATTTGCGGTATACAAATATCTTATTATTATTATTATTAAGTACATACAGATGCTGGGTTGCGGGCGGGCGCGCGCCTGTGTGACGTTATCTACCGTAATGAGAATCTGAGACATTACGTCACACAGGCGCGCACGCGCCCGCCCGCAACCCACCATAAGTATGCACTTGTATTCTGCAGCGGTTTGTCGTTAAACCTGAGAAAATGTGTATAGGCCTACTAATATCATAGTTTTTCTGAAAAATACTCCAAAACTAACAAGAAAATTGACACGAAACAGTAATAAACATAACAACTTTTAACTCAAGATCTTTATTTGGACATTTAATGAATATTTACCTCATTTTGGGTATGTTTTAGTAGGGTATCTCCACGCCGGAGTTACTGGTCATATTTTGGATACCTTACTGAACAAGTGCCGAAGTAGTAATTACAATTTTGATTTACAATGTTTTTCGACTCCTCTGGGCATCTGTTAAACCACTTGAAATTATAATTTGAAGAAATCTTTGATGGGGAAAAGGGTGATTCGTTGTCCTTACCCAATTCATCCCATGTTGTATATCGGGCGCTAGCCTAGTGTACTTTCGATTTTCGTATCCAGACGTTGACCCGTAACTCTGGAGGGGAGATACCCTACTAAATCATTAAAAAAAAAATCAACTAAATCTTCATCAATTGTTCAAATAATGGTAATGATTTAAAATTTGTTATGTTTCTTACCCCTGTTGTGTCAATTTTCTAATCTTTTTTGGAGTATTATTCCTTAAAACGAAGACATTATAATAAACACTTTCTTACAGGTTTCACAGCAAACCGCTGCACAATACAATCGCATAGCACGTGATGGTGGGTTGCGAACTTTGGACTTGTGCAGCCATTGTTCAAAGGTGTTACATGTATGTCTGCGCTTTGG
This sequence comes from Strongylocentrotus droebachiensis, assembly GCA_035222895.1. NCBI lineage: Eukaryota > Metazoa > Echinodermata > Echinoidea > Camarodonta > Strongylocentrotidae > Strongylocentrotus > Strongylocentrotus droebachiensis. Next base: position 147,462 of record JAVYIG010000251.1, on the reverse strand, counting down.
AGGCCTAGCCTGCTCCTTCAGAAAAGCTTTGCTGCAATGCATACTGCATAGCGCACATGCAGACATACCAAGTTCAAAGATCAGCAATGCGTGACATTTTCATGAGTCGCGAGTGCGCGGGTGAGGGTATAGCGTAAAGTGTATGTGTGGAAAATCACGCGCCACGTGACGCGACGTGATAGCCGACCTGCATGCGATATACCTACACGAACCCTGCAAGGAGCTAGCTGAGGCCTCGAGGCGGTCGGCCAGTACGTAGTCTAGCAATTACTACCTCTTTTTCCCAATCTGGCCCTGATGCATGACAAAAATCCAGTCTGGCCCTGATGCGTGACAAAAATAGTTGCCATGTGTGACAGCGTTTTCAGACCCTCGATGCGTGACTGTCATGCATAATGCGTGACACTTGGAAGCTCTGCGCGTGCAGTGCAGACTTCGGACTCGCTACGCTGCAGGGGGCCGTTTCTCGAAACCGTCATAACTACAAGATCAACGACATCTCGCCACTGTCACGCAACTTGTCAGCAAAGTGTTTCACGAAGCCGTCTTTGCCAAGATGAGCGACAACTTCCGCGACAATGAGTTGTCACTGCTCCGAACCCGTCATATCTTTTTAATTGCTGTAAAGCGCCATCACAAGTCAGTTTGTTGCCATTCCATGGGCCGCGAAATGTACGATTAGTTTCACTATCATTTTGAGAAAAATATAGACGAGTTCGGTACGTAATTCTCTGGGATGCGAAATGCAAATGTACAGAAGTGATAATACAAATTATACAGAAATTTTAAAAAGCTGAATATAAACATTAAATCACAAATCATTAAACTATAACATATAAATAAAAGAGATAAGAATGTTACACACCGTTGTCCATAATCATTCCATAGTCTTTCTTAGGATACCATCATACCTTTGGGGCCTATGTGCATTATTATTCCCTCTCTAATTACTTCTTTCAAATTATGTTTTTAATATCAAATCAATTATATAACGAGTATTATGAGACTCTAGAATAAATATTGGCTGAGAAAAGGTATTTTGCCTAAAATTCCTCGTCACAATAAACAAAAAGAGTACGTATCGATAAACTATCACATTACGGTATCCTTCAACTACCTTTTGAGTGGATTGTCGAGGAAAAAAAACTCACCGGTTTTTCTTCAATTTAAGAATCTTTACAGAAATATGCAAATCGTTTGATGATCTACATTTGATAATGACACTATTTGTTATTTATTTTAGGAGAATTAATATGTATATGTTTCTTTTTGAACAATTTTAGCCCCAAAACTTGTTTTGGTTTATTCGTGATAAATCAAATGGATCGTGACAAAGACTATGTTCTTGAGCTGCTAGTATCGCGATATATCGATATCATGTCTGTCATGGCTTTGTGAAACGGTTTATCCACTCCATGACATCTCCGTAGGTCGCCGACAAAGATATGACTGTCATGGAGTTGGTTTCGAGAAACGGCCCCCTGACAAATTCTCGGAAGTAAATATTATGGGCAATTCCACGGTAACGGAAGGACACTCGGACAAGATTTTTGAACTTCAGGTTCATATTAAAAGAAATGTTTTATTAGTATGTATTAAACTATGGGAAACAAAATGTGTTTCAGTCAAGTGGAAAGCTTCATCAACTTCACAAAGTTTGGATAAACACTAATTAACTGGAAAAACCATGTCCATTTTTATGTCCTTCCATTACCGAGATAATTAATATGCACATTCTTAAACTACTTAACTATAATGACAATTTTTTTGGGAGAATTAAAGGCACTTATATAGGTATTATATCTGTACTGTTTCACATCTTATACTAATAAAACAGTTCTTTTAGTATGAACCTGAAGTTCAAAAATCTTGTCTGAGTGTCCTTCCGTTACCGTGGAATTGCCCTGATGTATTTGCCAGACAAGGCTTGTTCAATTATTAAAGGTTTTAAAATAATGTTTTTTCCTTTTTGTACGCAAACAACAGTGTGTAAATTACCACATTAGTTCATTTAACAAAAAATCTTTTTGAGACCGCCTGCTTTTTTTTTTTTCCAATTTTTTTTCTTTGACTTTTTAAAATGAAAAAACATGAAAAACAAACCGCTAAAATGGTCTTTTTCTGATAAAAATACAAGCAAAAACAAAAAAGCTGGTGGCCATCTTGATAAATAGCTTGACTGGCTCTCCATCCAGTCGGGGAAATGGACCGAGCGGCCATTTTGAAGAAGAAAAAAGGGCCTCCTTTCTATTTTTCAAAAAGGCAGGACACTCAGTATGTTTTTTTTTGTTAATGGCCTTACAGTAGGTCATACTTTTAATGTACAAAAGGGAAAACTAATGGGATTGAATCGACGATGTTGACTAGTTTTGCAGAGTAGTTTAGCTCACCGCAAACAGATACAGACTGAACATAGACTAATGTCTGTATAATATTGGACGTCCAATATAGCCGATAAGCCTTTTACTTTCTAAGAATCCAATTTATCCAAATCTATATTTAAAAAAAAGTAAATCTATTTTGAAAGGAAAAAAATCCTAACAGAAGAGGCGTAAATATTTACTCCTGAATGATAAAGCTTATAAACCTAAACAACAACAACAACTATGTATGTACGCTGATGATATACATGTATGCGCTATTTATAGAGGCAAGTGACAGATTCTGCTGGCTGATATTGAGACGAGGGTTTGCGATCGGTGCAAGGCCGTTGGGACCCGGTTTATAAAATTCCGGACATGGATCAGGCCTAGTCTCTTGATTTAATGAAGCTAGGATGATTTTTGTGTGTGTCTAGTACAATTGTTCTGGTTAATAATGATAATGCATACATGAATCTTTATTATTTATCTTGTCCTGATTTTATTTTATACAGTGCTGCCAATTTGCAAGTTTTACAGGTAAGTTGCTGATATTCATTTAGAAGAAAAAAATGTGAAAAACATTCAAAAGGACATTTAAATTCTTTTAGGAATGTTAAATTGTTTGATAAAGACATAAACATGTCTACCGTTATGTACTTTTATAATGCAAGTTTGCCAGTAAGATTGAAAATATATCCACACGCAAAGTACCAGCAAATTCATAATCTGTACAATTTCTGTCTTAACCCCAGGCAGTCAATGAAATATATCATTAAGCCAATGAGTGAAGTTACCTTTATTACAATACCTGCACATGCATATAAGACTGATGAGAATAGGATTACAGAGATTAAGTTTCCTGTATTTATATGAACTTGCAGGGAGGGGCATCTTGTCCCGACATCTTGTACAGTAGTGAAATATCTAAGAAAGTTATGCATTCATTAAATGTAAGTTTCATGTCAAGTACATTACACAACATGAATTGAAACATTTTCTAATTGCATACAGCCCCTATGCATCAGAGAGCACTGTGTAAGAGCAATTACAAAATTGGCAACGCTGAAGTTAAAGAGTGCAGAATCTTATACCATGTGTAATACGTCTCTTAAGTAAATAGGTTTGATCAAATGCAAATAGAGCTGGATTGACCACCTCACACACACTGTACTCCTCAGTCAAACTCTTTTTGAATGAAGCTGCTTGGTTAAATATAGTAATCTCCCCGAGACTACAGAGTCAAAGTCTACATTTTCATTGTTAGTGTGCCAGGTATTGATATTTGTTAAAATGGGGTGACTTAACAAAATATTCTGGATATAATTTATTTTGCACTGACATTGACTTTAATATGAAAGTGGAAAAGGGCATTGTCATTCTTTTTTTCTTCAAGATCATGAACTTTTTACAATATGAGTATGTAGATACATGTGTAAAATGTTATTTTGTGATGACATTGTAATGACCTTGACTTGACCTGAAAGTGGAAAAGGACATTGTCATCGTTTTCTTCTTCAAGATCATAACCTTTTTGCAACAGAGTATAAAACGAGTGTTACATGTACCTACACATGTACATGTACATGTATAAAATGAAGTTGTGTATCAATGGTCCCATATACCTGTGCATATATATTTGGGCTATTCATATGTACAATCAGGTTCATGAGTGTAAAGAATTGCTGAAGATAATTTTCCAGTGACTCAACAAATCAAATGAAGTGCATACATGTAGATCTGTGTGTGACCCCCTATCTGTTTCAAAGAAGAACAGAACCAAAAAATGAACAAATAATGCAAAATGTCCTTTGTTTTCCTTGTGAAATAGTTTTCTGTTCATTAATTTCTTGTATTTCTCAGAAAAATGACAAAGATAAATCAAAGAAAGACCGAGCTGCTGTGGATGGAGAGTTCTTCAGGTGAGAGTTTGTATTACGATGTCTTTGGAGAAAACCGGAATGCAGAATCCCCATTCAAATTTGTATATGATCATCTCTTGTACAAGTCATAGCTGCAGGTCATAGTTTGGCCAACCCGATTATAGTTTGGCCAAGCACAAAATAATGCTGTGTTGAGTCCAACTGAAACCAAACTGGCCAAACTGTGTGTATAGGTGGCTCTGCATGGTACAAGTGTATTTTGTGCATTGGAACTAAATTTGATTAAAATGCTGAAGGCACATGTATAACAGAAGTACGATGTGTAGATGTTAAACATATTTATATTAAAGGGATTACAAAGTTTTGGGAAATTTTGAAAAGTGGGTGCATAGTGATTCTTTACAATTTTAATATATTTGGATGCCCCTGTGGATGTATTAAAAACACCAAAAATTTTAGCCCCTAAAACACTTCTGCTTTCGAGAAAAATTGAATATAAAGATTTACCGGTGCTCCCGGTAAATTTTGATGAATTTCAAATAGCTCCTACAGCCGTACAATGGTAGATGCGACCATGAATATCTCAGAGTATGTAGTTGTGGTATATAATTTCCGAACGAGAATAGCTAATCAGTCAATTTTAGTCAACAAACATTGTTTTTTAGCTTAATTAATATCTTGACCTTGAGAGGGAGTTATTCAACATAAAGTGTTTATTATTTACAATTTCATAACTTTAGAGGCGATTTCGACCGCGACAACGATCACTGAATATTGTAGGATCGTATATTTGAACCAAATTCATGACCCCATACCAAAACTTTGTATTACCTTTAATGGAAATGTTTTGCATTTTAAAAAAAATGGCTAACCTTCCCAATATTATTACTGTGAAATAATTTAAGAACAATCTTTTATTGCTATATTTATAGTTTAAAACCATATTTGAGTGTGTTTTTAGGTCCATAAAGTACTGATAAAAATGAAAGTTATTTGTACTTCTAACAAGAGACTGGCTACGGTAGTGTACTACTGTATTCAAATACTATGCATACTTTTTGAGAAAAATGCTATGTTTAAAGATTTGAAAACTTGCTAGATGCTAACTTGACACAGCAAGGTTTATTCCATTCTTAAATACAAAGATATCTTTATACACAGCAGGTGAATTAAATAGTTCATTACCAATAATTCTTGGAAAGGAAATCCATAAATTTTACAATAAAAACAAGCCTATTTGAACATGATTATCACACTTGCTTTGCAGACGGCTGTTTCGTATTCTGCGTATAATTGTCCCTGGTTGGTTCAGCAAAGAGGTAAGCCAGATCATGTTTTTACCTATTTATCTATCAAGGTATCTTCTTCCAGCTCGGAGGTTGATTGCAACGTTTCCCCCCACACCCCTGTTTTCTACCACCCTAGTACTGCTTCTCTTGCAGTACTTGTCATTCCACCCCATGTCTTCATGTTCCCCTCCCAGTTAGTTCTTGGTTACTCTCTTGGTCTGGTACCGTCTACTTTTCCTTCCAACAAATCTTCCAAGAGACTATGTTGTCCTTTAATGTGATCAAAGCATTTTTGCATTTTTTCCTCAACTATTCCTATCTGGATGTTTTGTTTAAGCCCTGCCGTATGCAGTATTTTTGTGTTAGTTTTCATGTCTTTCCATGATGTTCTCAGCACTTTTTAAAGCTATTGTGATTTATTTTCATCTCTGTGCATACACATCATTTAGATGGTAGCCATTCTCATAAAATGTTGTGGACATAAAAATTTGAATTATTTGAAACTAATACCTAGAATTCAAACAAATTATTTTGAGCTATATTAAATGGAAACATATCAAGTTACATGTACTTTTTATTTTGCCATTCCTTGGAGAAAAAATTTGTGTTTGTTAAAAAGAAAGAATGATATATATTCAAATAAAATCAAGTAAAACTATCTATAGAAAAAGGAAAAGAGTACCAGTATTAAATTTTGATTGAAGAAGAGATTTAGGGGAGATTTTGCTTCCTATGTTTTGTTTTTAGATAATTTGATATGTATTTTGTCATGCAATATGGGAATTTATTTTGCCCTTCTCACTTGAAATGTGTGAAATTGTATATCATATATGCTGACACTATACACTGTTTGATTGATGCATTTTTGTTTGTTTCATGACAGGCTGGGTACTTAGGTTTGGTAGCACTTTCTCTCATAGCTCGGACATACTGTGATGTATGGATGATACAGAATGGAACAGCTATTGAAAGGTGAGACAGACAGAGGGAGGGAGGGAGGGAGTGAGAAAGAGAGAGAAGGGGGGGGGGGAGAGATAGAAAAGATGTATGTATTATTGTTCAGTGGATGGAGCTGTGCTCTTGAAACAAGGAGACCCGCCTTTAACTCTTATCGTGCCAAGAACACTGTTCTGTGCATGCGCTGGCGTGCCACGCACACATAATCGGGTTTCTGTTGACTTGCCATGCACACATAAACTCTCATCCGCTCGCGTGCCACGGACACATTTTCGTGCATAAGTACACAAGCTAATTGTTTATGCCTATTGTGCGATGCGCATTGCGTGCACGCATGAATGCTTACTGTATTTGTGGAGGGGCTTTATTGTTGTTTTGATTTTGCGTGCTTCACATATACCGTTACATTGGATTTTCCTGAGAAAATTGCAATATTTTATCATCAAATTTGTCAGTTTTGATCATGGCCCCTCAGATTGTGTGCGGGAAATGAGACAACGGATTGGTTTGACAACTCACTGATAGTGCTTATTTACTTTACCAAAATTACAGATTCATGAAATGATATTGGTATCAACAGAAAGAGGGTTAAATTTCTTACAACTTTAACGTACAATTCTTTTTTATACAATATACAGATGAGATGTTATAGTGGATCAAACATAGTAACAATTTAAACTACACGCTCTTGAACCAACCCTAAATTAACTTGGCACACAGGAGATTAGTAGCGGGCACAATAGGGATTAGCACTGTGGCACTGGGTGAATTGCATAGGGGCAGCTTAAGAGTTAAACCAAGTTGTTGGATTAATGCCCTCTGTTTCATCTACATTTACGAAGTTCCTCCGATATGAATTAAAGCAGTATATTCTTGCATTTGTTTTGTCAGCATGGTAAAAAATAAGTATTTTTGTGATCCAAAATGCCCCAGGCTTTATTTCATCAAAGATGTAGGGTTAAGGTCTGTTTTGCCATGAATAGGTTGGGTGTAGTTCTAAGGTACAAACTAACCTACATGGAATATGATATTAATATGTTCAGCTTTGAAGAAAGTACATTGAATTTATGTAATGATATTTGTAAAAAGAACCTTCAGTAAAAGATCTTATAAACTGTAATGAGAATCCTGTTGTTGGTGTTATGTTTTTAATGTTAGATTATAAAATATTATGCTTTGTAACAGACGGTTAATTACAGTTTATCTCAATTTTCTCTTTTAGTTCCATCATCGGGCGTGATGTAAACTTGTTCAAGAAGCATTTGTTTAACTTTATCACAGCAATGCCAGTGGTAAATATACATGAAATATTCTTGTTTCTGTCAGGAGTGTCAGAACACATTTTAGTACAGAAAAAAAGACTGATTGGATTAGAGATAGATGTGAATTGATCTGTTTATTTATTCTTCTTTCCAGTTCTTTTTAATCTAAACGATTTTGTATTTGTGTCTGTAAAATGTACATCATGGTTGGGAAGAGTTTAAATTGAATTTGAAACCTTGAGATTGCTGTGTTCAAGATCCATTCAGTTTTTTAACATGGATAATGAGAATTAAGAGGAATATCTGCATGTGATAGTGAAGACAGTATAATAATATGATACATGTACTCTGTATTAAGTACAGTAGAGTATATTCATATAGGGGCTGTGCTATTTAAATGTACCTATTATTATTGTTATTATTATAAGACTTTGTACAAATTTATTCAAACATAATCATTTTAAAAATCTTATCCAGTTTGTTTTGACTTATGAATTTTCTGTTTGATCTTGTTTCTTTCTTAGATTTCTCTTGTCAACAACATACTCAAGGTAAGACAAAAATAGAGAATCACTTTGATCATAGTGTTTACAGTCAATCCAAGGATAGAGGGTTTGAATCCCAGCCCAACACTCACAACTTTGATTCACATTTTCCACTCTCTTGTAAATTGTTGGGGTAATAATAATTACAGGGCTCTCTAGAAGACCAGCATAAGTGCTGATGATTTATCCTGTAAACATGAAGATAGGCCTTTTTGATAATGTGTTTGCTTTTGGGGCCCAAAATGATGAGAAATTGTAAAATTTACAATTCATGATGAGTTAGAAAATGATGGCACTTCTAAACTGAATTGTACACACAAAATACCACCCCCCCCAAAAAAGAAAGAAGAAAGATTAAGAATAATGAGAAGAATTTGATTTCTTTAGAAGAAGTACATGTAGGAGCCCACTTTTAATAAAAGATACACTTATTTTGGGCATACTGCTTTACCTAGATTAGTATATACAAGAGTACAAGTAATTAAATAATTATATTGTATGCTCACTTTTAATAGTAATGTCAACATTTTGTTTTGCATTAAATGCTAATGATTTTTAAGTTTTTAGATATATGAGTCACGTTACGAAACACATGTACAGTTCATGCATAGGTACATCAATGACCTTATTACATAATACTTTGTTACTTCTTCCAATCAGTATGGACTGAATGAGCTCAAGCTGAGATTCAGGACCCAGTTGACCAGCCATCTTTATTCTCGCTACCTCAAGTATGTTATAATGTTCTGTTTTGATTTGCTTTTTATATATATTTTGTTATAATTGTGGAAAATATGTAAAATTCATTCTCGATTTGTATCATACAATAAGTGGATTGTTATGACTCTCTATTAAAATGTAAGCAGACATGAGAAAGGTTGCTAAAGACCATGTATTGATACTGATAAATACTAACGCAAATACACATGTATGGGACTATATATTCCCCATGAACAGAATTTCCTGCCTTGGTTTGTCCCCTTTGGTTAAGAGCAGTTGTACACTTCTCTTCAAATCCTATCATTATTATTTTTCATTATTTCCATTCCGGCATCCTCCAACTTGTAATGCACAAGTCTGCATGTTTTCTTTTTGTATAGCTTATAATGAAGAAAAGAGTTCATTAACCTGAGTCTGTTACTAATTCCCCTGCTCATGGCGCTAGCAGAGTTTGTAAAATGTTTATATGGATGTTATCGACTCAAGCTATTGACACTTGTGTGTGTGTACATGTAATTGGGTTTTTACAGACGTGTATCAATCAAATATGATTATTTACGTCTGGGGAAAGACCTTTAACGTCAAAAGACGTTGTTCTTAATGCCTCTTGTGATAATCAAATTCTCCTTATTTGTTCTAAGGGGATTCACCTACTACAAGATGAGTAACTTGGACAACAGGATAGCGAACGCAGATCAGCTCCTTACGCAAGATGTAGAGAAGTTCTGCAACAGTGTGGCAGAACTCTACTCAAACCTCAGCAAGGTAGGCTAAACACTGATTTGGTTTCCATGGTTTCTAGGAGCACTATACTGTAATACTTTGTCCACCATAGCTGGAGGACATCTGAGATAAACAAGAGATGATTCAGTGTCATATGTACAGTAACAACTAAATTATTCATACCCCTGGTAAATGCGATGTTTTTTGTGTGTTTTTGTAACTCAAGAATGAAAGGTGGACTGGTTGAATTAGGGCCTTTGTTGAATACTTTTAGATGTAATGCAACGGTCACAAAGGTTCGTACGAACGATAATTTTGTACGAATCTCCCTGTTTTTCTATTGTCTTCCCAAATTTCCTTTGTCTGAAAATCGTTCGTACGGCGTTCGTATCAGTTCGTAATGGCATTTGTGACCGAGGCTTAAGCTGTAACGTGTCACATTTTCATGAGCCATTAATCAGGACAAATCAATTTTGTACAAACTTAAAAAATTACAAAACTTGATAAGGGTATGAATAATTTAGTTGTTAACTCTATGTGCATGGCTATCTCTCAACTAAAGCAAGAATATTGTGACTGTTATGTGGCGTACTTGATGGCCCCCTGTAATGGCGACTAACAATGAGGGCTCACTTCTGTATTCAGCTCTCTGAATCAGTGTATACAAATATGGAAGGAATATTGATCTCTGGTCAGACCTCTTCAACAAAGATACTGATAAACTATATGCATATGCATAATAATAATAATAAAAGTGGTCACACCAAGAGTGGAGCTCGATGGCTCAGTGGTAGAGCAGTGGTCTCGTAACCAGGATTTCCGGGTTCGAAACCATTTTGATGGGCTAGTGCTCTTTTGCAAGGCATTAATCCTCATAATCAAGTCTCTCAGGGGGTCGCTTACTTATAAGCATACATATGCTTTCTTTTCATTCAGGTAAAACCAACCTGACTTATAAATTGTTTGGGTCCTGTCAAATTTCCATTTATTTGAGTTTTTCCACTTGTATTTAAGCTTTTGCTTCTGTCTAATACACTGCACCTGCTTATTATTTTGTCCAGCCTATTTTAGATATTGTGATCTACGTTAGAGAGCTGACCAACACAATCGGCGCACAGGGTCCAGGGTTTATGCTGCTCTATCTTGCCTTCTCAGGACTTGTTCTTACAAGGTAAGATTTACAATTTGTTTTCTTCTCATTTAATGCCCCACTGCTTTACTTATAGCTACTTGCGCCCTCTATATAGCAAACAATGCCTAATCGATGACCATTGGTCCCCCATGGTCCCCTTTTCTTATGTTAATTGAGAGCTGATATCATGAGATAACTACCTGTCAATGATTTTGCAGGGGGTCTAATTCCTCCTGGCCAAACTAGTGCAGAGGGGCTTTAAAGGAGAACTACAAGATGAAAGACAGAATGATGATGTTGATGATACTAATAGTAATAGACAGTATTGAAATATGACTCTCATCGAACCCAAGGAATATGTATTTTTTTTAAATACAGATAAGGATATCTATGGAATATATCTGAAAAAAAGTTTACCCCCCAACAAAAATTCATTAAAATTAAAACGTAGAATCTGTTACAACGGTATACTAGCAAGTCACTTGATACTTTGTGGCTGAATTTCAGCATTTGAGGGTAACCAAAATTTGAATTTTTATGTTTGTGTCTTTAGAATTGTGAAAATGAACTCATCCTGAATATGAATGAGAGTCAGTGACAGTCTGTAGAGGTGTTGTGGCGTAGTGGATAAGTCGTCGGACTGTGAATCACAGGGTCCGTGGTTCGAGTCCCGCCGCGGCACTAATGTCCTTTGGCAAGACATTAATCTACACTTGCCACTTTCCACCCAGGTGTTAAATGGGTACCGGTTGGAAGGAATTCCTTAAAATGCTGTGAGTGTCGAAATCGGCAGCCTAGCATAGCCGGGTAATGTTGGAGCGCCTTGAGGACCTTGCAAGGTCGTGCGCTATTATAAGAATCCAATATTATCTATATTATTAATACCACTAATCGCCGCGGGGGTCCAAACGGTTACGAAACGGTTCCTCAAAAACGTCTTTCCCCGACCGCGCCCGCCCATGCGTGGCACGGGGACGGCGGCACAATTATACGAGGCCTGTCTCCCGTAACCCGCGTGCCACCTCGACCCCGCGATCGACGTCCATGCCGTTAAACGCGGTTTCGGGGTCCCGGGGAGGACGGGCGGACGAGAGCACGGCGGGCGTCGTGGATTGCATGGAGGCGACAAACCCGCGAGAGCGAGTCGATAAGGCGTGCACCCGCCCTCTGTCTAATTATCAAAGAGAGACGAAGAGACACACGATGGACGAGAATTCACTCGCGTCCACGGGTGTAGCAAATCTCATTGCAACGGTTGCGGCGTTCCTCGAGTAAGGCATCTTACATTAGGATATTCTTTGTAGACCAGGCGCCCGTAGTACGTGTACGTGTATTACAAGCTCAGGTCACACACATGCGCTGCATGTACACAGTACAGTCGATTCTAGTCGAGGCGATTGCTACAACTGGCGCAAACCATGGACCTATTTTCGCGTAAAATCTTTACTCTGAAAGTAATTATAACAATTCTGTGATCTATGACAACATAATCATAATCCAAGCTTCTGTTTTATTGGTCTTTTCATGAAAACTACATCGAAATCACAACAGTAATAGCGCAAATAGATGTGATAGTACGCCTTGAGTCCACACGTACACACGTGTGGTGTATTGCCACTGCACTGCAGCTGAGCGCTGCTGTCGATCGCCGGTGATTTCGGAGCTTAGTGTGTGAGCCTGGAGTAGCGGTGACCGGAGTAGCTAGGCCTGTGCACATGGTACATGGTGTGAGGAGAGTAAACAACACTTTGAAATTGCTATTATTGCCCCGATTTCAATGTAGTTTCGTGAATACAGGTATGAAACCTGAGCTTAGATTGTGATTATTATAGCCATGCATAGTTGTATACTGAATTTCGATAATCATTTTTCAAAGGAACGTTTTCACAAGAAAATCGGACGGTCGTCATGGTCGTTTAAAGACATGATAATACTTTTACAATGATACAGTTCTTGCATAAAATCAATGCATTAAAACGTTTTCCAAAGTATATGGGCGGGGGGGGGGGGGGGGGGGGGGTCAGGTAGCTCAAAGCGAGTTGAGTGCAGGCGTGGTGTCCACGGGTTCAAAGGGCTGAACCGAACCCCCGAAGGCTCACAGGTTTTAAGCAATTTAATATGTTTTAAACAATTCGTGTACTTTCAGCGTAGAAACTTGACGCAGAAAGTACGCCTTTTTTACGTAACACTACGCTACCAAACTAAACACAAGAAAATCGGACAGTCGTCATGGTCGTTTAAAAACATAATACTTTTACTATGATACAGTTCTTGCATAAAATCAATGCATTAAAACGTTTTTCAAAGTATGGGGGGGGGGGGTTAGGTAGCTCAAAGCGAGTTAAGTACAGGCGTGGTGTCCACGGGTTCAAAGGGCTGAACCGAACCCCCGAAGGCTCACGGGTTTTAAGCAATTTAATATGTTTTAAACAATTCGCGTACTTTCGGCGTAGAAAGTACGCCTTTTTTATGTAACACTACGCTACCAAACTAAACAAACTATCCTTCAATGAATTAATGAAAAATAAGCCCAAGAAAAAAGAGCCCCCTAGAGTTGAAAAAGTAACCCCCGAAAATTTCCCAAAAATTTGATATAGATCGAGCCCCCGAAAAAAAAAAAATTGTTCACTGGATTCTACGCTCACAGTCACACGCACAGTTGAGTCAATTTGTGCACTGCATGCAGCTGGCTGCTACATATTGGCACAAACCGTCCGATTTTTCGCGTAAAATCTATACTTTAAAAATTATTATACAAATTTTGTGAATGCCAACAAAATCATAATCCAAGCTGCTTTTTTACTCTTTTCATGAAAACTACATTGAAATCACAACAATAATAATGCAAATAAATCGTACTTATCGAGATCCTACCTGACATAGTTTTTGTTACGGTGCGCCATTCATGGTCAAACAGCATATATTATAAAAATTGTCTACATAAAAATAATCTAATTTTATTTTCGATAGCACATAGGCCTCTATCTATTTAACCCCCCAAACCCGGCCCTCCCCTAGAATCCCGTGGATTTTCCACGGGTCCTCCTAGTTATTATTATTATTATTAACATGTTTCAAGGGAGAATGTGAACAGGGTATTGTTTTGGTTTGATTCTCTGCATACAGATTAAGGAGACCCGTAGGTAAGATGACTGTACAGGAGCAACAGTACGAGGGCGAGTTCAGATTCGTCAATTCCCGTCTGATCACAAACAGCGAGGAGATCGCCTTCTACCAGGGTAACAAACCTGAGCAGAGAACCATCGACAAAACGTTCAAGAAACTGGTAAATTTATTTGATTTATATTTTATGTAGGACGCAGCGGTTTACAAACTTATTCCTCCTGTATCCAATCTGGGCCATGTATTATAAAGCTTTTTGATTGATCTTATGGTTAATAGTGAGCTCAATGTGTATTGATCAAATTTAAGATCAATCGGAACTGTTTGTAATACGCGGCCCAGGGCATGTAACCAAAAATAACATTTTTTTTAATCCAGCATTTCTTTCTTTTTTTTCTTTAATATTAAGTTTCGTTTTAAAAGTTCCCTTTAATAAAATTGAAGAGTAAAATGAAAATTAAGTAGAAGTAATTATGATAAATGTAATCTACACCATGACCTAATTATGTACATATATACATGTATGATATTTGATTTAAACAATCTTATGTGTGTGCAGAAGTGCACAACTGAAATTGAGCTTTGCCTTTCTAGGAATTACACTAGCAGATCATGACATAAAACTGTGTGACCCCCACGTACATGTTACTTGAGGCTTTTATTTCTGTATTACTGTAGTGAATTTTAATGTTCAGGCTCTATAATGAAGTGAGTTTGTCTTTAAACTTTAGAGAAATATGTATGAGAAATATCTTTTATCTTCAGAAAAATCAACACCATTCTGAGATAAAATGTGATACAAGCTTTAAATTCATTTTCTTGTTTGCAGGTGGATCATCTACACAACTTCATCTTCTTCCGATTCTCCATGGGCTTTGTGGATAACATCATTGCAAAATGTGAGTTTGAAAGGAAAATGATATTAATATTTCTTGATCAATATAAATCTTTCCATCTCTGTAGTTACCCATTGTGAATCGACTTGCTAGTGAAATCTTATCACCGTTGAATATTTTGATAGATGGCAAATTTACGATAAGGCTGTGCAAGAATAATGACATGTAATTATTCCTGTTGATATTTTTCCTCAGGATACAAATGATGTCATATTTCATTTTGGTCAAATTGCCATGAAAGTTGATCAAATATTTTACAAAATTATCTGACAGTTATTTACTATGCCTACATGTAGGTAAATGGTGACAGATGAAACAGTCTTACTCTGATTTGATAATTTATCTGCACCTAGATTGTTGAATAGTATTCCTCCAGTTTCTTCACTCTTGTGATCTGCTATCTACATGCATGTACTTAAAAAACTCAGGTTAAGACATATATATGTACCTATTCCACATTGCTTACAACTAGACACTACCGAAGTCTCTTTCAGGTTAATCATGGATGGTATATTCAGTAGCTTTTCAGTCTTGGCGACGCCTTTGATTAGGCAACTAGATATGGGCGCTCTACAAAGTCCTGTATTAGAGTAGATTCTTCTCTTCTATTATCAATCTTCAAATGGCTATGCAGCCTATCACAAAGATCTGTAGAAAGATTACTAGTTTTGTATGAAACACTGGGTTCAAGCCTTCCCTTTGCGAGAAGTGTAACCTATAAATGTTCATAGGGTGTGACTCTTCTACACACAGGGCTTCCTGTTAACATTCTAGTTAGATGAACGAAGTGTTCCCCCCTGAACCCAACCCTGTATCGAGAACAGAGGGGAGGAGCGCGCTTACACACACCGCGGCAACAATCATTTTTGCATTTTAAAGACATGAGAGCCTGAAGACAATATGATTTCGCCACACCACCTCCACCAATAGACCAGTTCATGGTCGGCACATGACCCCGAATATCCACAGATCTTCAAAACATGAAGAGGTCCCACTTTGTACATTTTGAAGCAATCACTCCTACAGCAATGGAGGTGCTACATAAATATCCTTTGTTTCCCCTTTTCAAAGAATACTTTCACCTGTGTATCATGGAGTGCACTGCTTGTGCATAATTGAATAATGATTACATAACTTTCATGAGCATGTATCCAGTATTTTGTCTCTGTGTATTTCAAAATTTGGGTCTGCAATGACCTTTTTCTGCTCATGCTCAGACTTCAACTATGAACTGGCTTATTAATTTGATCATTTTTCTTGATTTATTGATATCTTCTTTGTTCACAGATGTTGCTACTGTAGTAGGGTACATGGTAGTGAGTCGTCCTTTCCTGAACCTGGCTCATAAACCCTTCATGTCCATGTCACATACACAGATGATGGAGGTATGTCATTGGAATCACTTTCTAACTCAATACTTCTTACCTTTAAAGAGGACCAATCACCCCTAAATAATTTATTTTAAATATTGTGAAACTTGTATATAAAGACAAATCAAGAGAGTCAAGAAAAGCAGTCTTCATACATGTAGGTATTCTTTATGTACAGGTGCCTTTCATATTTTCCAATTAGAAAATAGAAATAGAAACAAATTATGAAAACAGATTATAAAAAAATAAGACTAAGGTAACTATACAAAACCTAGTAGGGTTACTGAGAGTCAGTTACAAATGTGACAAATGCTCAACAAAATTTAAAGAAATGAAAATAAGTTGGAAAGGAAAATTGTTTCTACATTTTCAGTGAGAAACACTTTACAATGAGAAACTGAAAATGTGGTCTTTATAGACAGGTGGAAATTCCAAAGAGATGGCTGCTAAAGCAGGTTCCTCTGCACATATATTTTGGCTTCCATGACCATATATGACCTGTGTATTCAAAATATCCATTTAGATCCTACTTCTGTGAAGAAAAATTGGCTATTATTCAATTACACATTAAATGAGAGTAAAAGCATACACATGCACGCAAGCCCATGGAACCTATCTTTAAGTTGGAAGTGGGTCCCGTACCTCTGGTTTTGCTTTTATCCTTTATTTTTGTCATTCTGCTTCACCATCAACCCATAGAATCAGGTTAAGTTTTTGTTGTTGTTGTTTTTATTGGGAAGGATTGATGTTATACTTGCTTCATGTACATGTAGCTCTTTCAAAATTGTTTATAGATGTTTTAGGTGATTGAGTGGTCCTCTTTAATTGTAATTTTAAGTTCTGGGCTTCGTTTTCATAAAAGTTGCAATTGAGCCTAATCGATTGTAAGTCCTCCAATTATTTAATCGACTTGCTTGAATTTCTGGATATGTCCTAGACTCACAGGTTGTAAAACCTTGTCATTTGCAGATATCTTTTTCTTCTTTCAATATCATTATGAATAAGAACCAATATCCAATATCTAACATCAATATGAGTAGCCAGACCAATTGAAGTATTTACCGATGACAAAGATAATAGCATTTTGAAAATACTGCTATTATTTTACATTAATAATTGATTGATATGTTGAAGAGAAAATAACTTTTGCTATTATTGTGTAATTCTGATAAACAGTTTGTGGATTGTAAGAGTTGTAATGCTTGGAATAGCCTATATTTATGTTCACTTGGTGGTTCTGGTAACATTTAATAAAGAAATGTTACATTGGAGGCGGAGTTCATTTGCAACCAACATCTTCTCCAACCACCCCCCCCCCAAACAAAAATAATTCACTCAATGCATTTCTTTACACTCAAAACCAGCCAATCGCAAACAAGCTTTTAGCCATCACTTGATGAATGGATGGATGTTGCCATCAGATAATCTTTAGATGAAGAAATCCCTTTTATTTGGTCAAGATTTGAATCCACTTTCTTCTATTTGTATGTTTACTTCGCCCTCTATGGCCAGAATTCACAAAGGAGGTTTAAATTTAACCCATGGCTTAAATCTTCATTTAAATAACCCATGGTCTAAAATTAGCGCAAAATAAGTGTGACACAGTCAGAGGTCCGATATTAGACGCGCACAAGGCAAGGTACGCTTATTTTGCGCTAACTTTTAAACCATTGGTTATGTAAATGAGGGTTTAAACCCTGGGTTAAGTTAAACCTGTAAATTGGGCCTATGTGTGTATGGTACATGTGTTTGCATGAACTGTTTTTTGTAGCTCTACTATCTCGCCGGTCGCATGCTTGTTCAACTGGCCCAGGCCATTGGTCGTGTGGTTCTGTCAGGCCGTGAAATGACGCGCCTGGCAGGGTAAGTCGCTCAATGGATTTGCTTTCACTCATTCTCAGACATTTCACTTGTCTTTGCATTCATGTGAGCTTTCAGTGTAGCGGCACACCTCCTTTAAAGGGGAAGTCCACCCTGACATTAAGTTGAATTTGATAGAAGCAGAAAAATGAGAGAAACGGATCAGTGAGAGTTTGAGCAAAATTCGATGAAAAACAAGAAAGTTATGAATTTTTAAAGTTGTGATCAATTGAACACAAAATGGCAACTCTGTGAAGTTTTTTAGTGCAGGGTGAATAAGAGGGGAGCTTGCAAGATACGTCACAGAGTTGCTAATTTTTTATGCCTCCGTTACGAAGTATCCGGAGGCATTACCAGTATGTTTTGCGGGTTGTCCGTACGTCCCGTTCTCGTGATCGCGTTATCTCAAGAACCGATTGATGGATTCCTGCCAAACTTTGGTCATGTATGTAACTTGCAGAGCCAATAAATTGATTAGATTTTGGGGTCACGAGGTCAAAGGTCACATGGCTCATTATGTATGCAAAAATAGCTCATGATCGCATTATCTCAAAAATTGATTGATGGATTCCTGCCCTACTTAGGTCATGTGTGTATCTTTCAAAGCCAATGAATTGATTAGATTTTGCGGTCACGAGGTCAAAGATCAAGGGGTCATACATGTATATGAGAAATAGCTTGTAATCACAATATTCTGAGAACCTGTCAATGGATTACAATCTAACTTGAATTTGAAAAATTGCTTCTGTTTTGGTTTGTAAAATTGCTCTATGATGGAGGCATCATTTTCGACTGCACGCAGTCAAAGTTCCATCTAGTTGTTTGATTGATCACAACTTTTTTTATTTTTAATCAGTTTTTGCTCAACTCTTACCAACCTGTTTCTCTAAATTTTTTGCTTCTATTAAAACCAACATAATATCAGGATTGACTTCCCCTTTAATTATATACCCCAACACCAACCCAAAGGTATGGTTTTATTCCATGTTGTATTCCAATACTGTGATGTAAACCTGTAATGTCAGTTCTGCCACCAACTCTGGTAACACAGAATGCACAGCAAACAATTGCGATTGATGTAATCACTATCCAAATTTTACTGCATCAAGAATTATGTTTTTGTTTTAACACAAACATTATTTAGCTCCCATAAAAAAGTGAAACTGCATTAGGATTACTAAAAAGGACAAAAAGGAAAGAAAAAACAACAAAACTTATGATTGGACTTTTCTTCATGTTACTTTCCCTCTCTGTGGTTGCGTAGCACTACTATAGGGCGGGCAGAATGCTGGTGCGTTTAGCGGAGGCTATCGGTCGCATGATCCTATCGGGGCGAGAAATGACAAGACTTGCAGGGTAAGATTGAAGAAAAAAACGGGTTTGAAAAAGGTATAAGCAAACTAATATCCCTACTTAGCTCCTAGAAGTAACTAACTTTTGGGAAAAGTACGCACCTTGCTGTTTATACACACATATGCATGTACATGTAGTACATTAACAATGTGTTTTGTAGTATAGCGGCTAACATCGTACACTGTGTTGTCTAGAGTTTGGTTGGTATTGTATTTTGTCTGTGTTTGTGCATGTATTCTAGTGTCTTGTACCTAATTGTCTTTGTAAAACTGTTACACGTCCTTACCTCTCTTAAAGTTTATGCCGCTTGCCTTTCATCCAGTCACCCCACCCACCCCCTCTCGAGATGCAGTAGGTGGGGTGCTCCCGAGGAACCCTATTCTAATGATGATCACTATGAAGGTGGCAAATAGCTCAAGCACTATCTCATCAGTCATCCAAACCTTCACCCCATAGCCATTTTAATCCAATTAGATACATTGGCAGATTCGTGATCTATCAATAATTCATTTCAAACATCATCAGTATACACTATGAACATGACGGACAAAGAAAGAGGACAAAATATACAGTTCCTCATTCTACCCTCAACAATTGCTGTGGTAGACAAAGGAATATCCCTTCACTGCTATTATGTAAAAATGTGTAGAACAGGTGTCACATGCATATTCACCTGTTCTACACATTTGTACATACGGTAATAGCAGTGAAGGGATGTTCCTTTGTCTACCACAGCAATTGTTGAGGGTGGAATGAGGAACTGTATATTTTGTCCTCTTTCTTTGTCCGTCATGTTCATTGTGATACATGCATCATAGAACTCTTTGCATTCCATATTTATCCTGCCTTGCCTTCCATTCCGATCACAATCCTCCTCGTTCTCCTGATTGCCTAGGAGTATTACCAAGCAGGTAGGATGCTGCTCAGGTTGGCTCAGGCCACAGGGCGCCTCATCCTCTCTGGTCGTGAAATGACCAGGTTATCAGGGTGAGTACACAGGTCACAGGTCAATGGGTCAGATGTCAACCAGTGATGTGCAGTTTTTTTTGGTTAAAAATAAATAAATATATGTTTCTTTTGTAGCCTGAGCCCAAGCACACTATCTCTTCCTCAGTCTTTTTTCCCCTCCTCTATCCCTCTTCCTTTCTCTGTCTGTCTCTCTCCCACTTTCTCCTTTTCTCTGTCTGTCTGTCTCTATCCCTATCTCTCTCATTCTAACCACCAAATGATTTTAAAATATATTTATTAATGAGCACTGCACTCTTTGTAGCCTTTGAAAGAATTATGTTTGACTTTTCAATCACCGATATTTTACATCTGAGATGAATGATGTCGTTTTCAGTTTCAGTCCAAGAAGAATCTGAAAAATCAAATTTAACCCATTGCGTACAGGAATGGGGAGGCTCCTGTAGGAAGCCTATGGGAATAAAAGGATTCAGTACTCTGTGGGTTAACCTCTTCTTCATGCATGTTTGTGTGTGTTATCTGTAGTTTATTATGTGCAGTTTGGTTTATGTTTTATTTCTACATGTGTAAATCACATTTTATATATTAATACCTATTATTGTACATGTACACGTGTGTCACTGTCTGCATAAAAAGCATTTCTCTTTTATACTTGAGGCTGAGTTCAATGAATGTTGAGTACTTGTGTCACAGACACGGTGCAATCCTCTCTCATTATTTTGGTCAGTCTCATCCATTCATTAAGCCACTTCTAACCCATTTAATACTGCATGTACATGTAAGCCTGGGATAACTTTGGCTGGAGTCAATGGGAACCATGCGGTTTATATAAAATCCTATCCACCTGGTATTAAAAAGCTGTGTCCTATCTGTGATGTAAGTCTTCTGCATTCAGTAAGGCCAACCATTTTCTCGTCCAAGCTCAGTCATCCCACCATGTGCTAATCCTGTCAATAGCCATCATGCTAATCATATCCACATACATGTAGTTTTGTACATGTAGCTCATCTCAAATATTTATATTTAACCCACTGTTTAATTTATTTAAAAAAAATCATTACTGTTTTCTGCTTCTCTTGGAAGAAATGTTTTTTATGATGACCCATAACCATTAGTTGTGATAATGTGCATGGATGTGCTTGATGCATGTAGTAGATTTGTTATATGACAAATATCTAAAGCAAAAAGATATTTGATGGACTTTTAATATATTTTTATTTTATTTTATTTATTTATTTATTTATTTATTTATTTATTATTTTTTTTTTGGGGGGTGGGGGTTTAATTTGCAAACAATATGCATTGTATTGATAGACAACAAATAAGTTATCGCTTTAATTCTGCCGTTTAATTTCTTTTCTGAAGCACATTAATTCAACCGTTAGAAGGTCTGATTATTAAAGAAATGGCAAAAATAGACCAAGTAGCCATTGAAATTTTAACGAACATGGCATCTGTAGAACTAATTTATGTTTATTTTGTTATATGAAAGATAAGTTTATATTGAATATTAATTTTAAAAAATCTTAACTAATAGTGTCTACTGCCTTATTTTGCTGAGTGTATATCAAATAGATATATAGTAACTTCTTATCGATAACAATTAACAAATGAATTTGACGCTAAAGGTAATTTAGGGCCAAATCTTGCTTCTCAATGTGAACTTCTAAAAATGTCTTTATCTTTTCCGTTATTGCACAGGTTCACCCAGAGAGTGACTGAACTGATGACTGTCCTAGAGGACCTCAACCAAGGACGTTATGAGAGAACAATGGTCCGGGAAGAGAAAGGTAATCAAAATGGTTCTTTAACAATTTATTAGACCCAGTCTAAAAGATTGGAGCTCAAGGGATCTAATTAAATCCAAGTCGGCATTAAACAATTGTTTGCATACAGAGAAATTGATTCAAGAACTGCCCAATATCTGAACTCCTGTCTTCCAAGAACCATACCGGTACTTGATTGGAATAAGTTACTCCTTCTCTTGAGAAGAGAGAGGTAACCCTAAAGATTCTAAATAATTTACTAGACCCAATCTAAAAGATTTGAGCTCAGGGGATCCAATCATTCCACGTCAACATTATACAGTGAGTCCCAGAAAAAACGAAACCGAGAATTATTGATGTTTTATCATAACTTAATCACATTAATAATTAATAAATGACACATATTTGGAAAGCTTAGATCCTCCTCTTTCATTTGATGCAACTCATATGATGCATATTTCACGAATAAGTGATTAAAAGCAATTTGAAGAGAGGAGACCAAAAAGTCATTTGGCGGGCGGTATCTGAATTTCAAGGAGAAAATCACATTTCTAGAAAGTTCAATTTCTGCTCTTTCTTATGACACCTCAATCAGGAAAAATGAGCCAGGAATAACAGAGTTCTGTTTTGTTTAAAGTAATGCTTGCATTTCCATAATTTGTTCAAACGAGTTTGTTTTCACTGGCTACCTGCCGTAGCAACAAACAGAGTTGACAAAAGACTTGAGTCCGTTTCGTTGATGATCAGCCATGCACAAAGAAGACGAAAGACCTGATGCATGGCTGATCTTCAACGAAATGGAGTTAAGTCTTTTGTGAACTCTGTTTGTTGCAACGGCAGTCAGCCAGTGAAAACTTTCTAGAAATGTGATTTTCTCCTTGAAATTCAATTCTCGGTTTCTTTTTTTCTGGGACGCACTGTACAGCTGATGTATACAGAGTTTTCGAATCAAGAACTGCCAAACCTCTTAAACTTCTTCCTTTCAAGAACCATACTTGATTGGTATAAGTTACCCCTTGAGATTACTATGAAAGTTTCTCTGGGTAGTTTTAAAGACACATAGAAGTGAGGTCTCATGGGGAAGTTGACACCCTTTGGATGTTTACCCAATAACAGGCGTTGTCGTTCACCAGGATTAGCCTTTAGTTTTGTGACCAACGGGCCTTATGTGATGCTCTGCCTTCTCCCTGTATGGTAAAGTCATTATCTGACAATTGCATCACCTGAAAACTATTCAAGAGACTAAGGGGTATTTCTTGATTAGCCTACGGATTTGCTGTGTGCAGATTCGTACGCTCATTTATGGTATTTCCACCAAGTCTGGTGTCAGCGTCTTATGACCTTCTGCACCTGGTGGAAACTGACGACATTCTCTCCTTAAAGCAGCCCTTTCAAATTCCTAATAACGTATCATCGTCTGCACCCCGCTTCATCATGGGACTTTAAATTTCTGTTGTCTTGTAACCCGATGAAGATGATGTAGATGAAGATGAAGATGCGAATCTTCCTGGGTTAACTTAAGCAGAACATGTTAAGGGGTATGTGATTTGGCCAAGGAAAAGTTCTTCTGTATGATGTACATGTATGTATTTTCTTTCAGTTTGGGTAATTATATCAATACGTTAAGGCAACATCCTGTGACATTCATGTACATGTAATTTGACATAATGGGTAATCATAAATGTATGTTCATTTATATTTCTCTACACATGCTTTTGACAAGGGATGTTCTAGTTACTTTTCAGACCATTGTATTAAATGTCCTGTCATTGATTAACTTCATCTCATATTTGATACTTTATTCATGACAGATTCAGACAGTGAGGATGACAGAGAGCCATTAGTACCGGGTAGTGGTCAGCTCATACATGCTGATAACATTATCAAGTGAGTACAATGATATGTTCAGACTGGGCTATGGACTAGCTTTGATATAGAGATTGGATATTAGCTGAATATCCCCCCCTTGATATATTGATATGCAGTGAAACCTGTATTTAAAGACCACTCGAGGTTGACTAGAAAAGTGGTCTTTATAGGCAGGTGGTCTTTATGAATAGGTTCCCTTAGTACAGGTTTTTATGAGAAAGGGAAACATAAAAATGTGGTCTTTATAAGCAGGTGGTCTATATACAAAGGTGGTCGCTAAAGCAGGTTTCACTGTATTACATAGATTTTGTGAGGTACCCATTGATGCCTTGTACTATAGACCACAAACCTTTTAGTCCTTTGGAACCTTTGTATCAGAACGATAATAATAATAATAATAATAGTGGGTTCTTGTATAGCGCTCATGTCAGTCAGATTTGACCCTCCTGGCGCTCCCGATTATTACCCTGGCTTTAGCACGGCTGCCATACGGCGCTCTAGCATTTCAAGGAATAAATTCCTACCAGGTACCCATTTACTTCACCTGGGTGGAGTGTGGCAAATGTAGATCAATGTCTTGCCAAAGGACATTAGTGCCTCATCAGTGTTTATACTGTTCTTCCTAAGGGCCCTGCAATCATATCATTACTTTGGTTTCAGCCGAGCTACCATGAAAAGGTGCTCAAACTTTCAAGGAATTTTTGAATAATGTCATTTTTTATTTTTTAGATTTGAGCAGGTGCCGTTGGTGACCCCTAACGCGGACATACTGGTCAGAGAGATGACCTTTGAGGTACCCTCAGGGGATAATGTCCTCGTCTGTGGACCCAATGGATGTGGGAAGAGCTCCCTCTTCAGGACGCTTGGAGAGGTAGGTGCTCGCATTGGAGTGGTTAGAAATACATGCAATATTGTGTCATCGTTTGTTTATATGTCCCTTGTGTTCAGTTGCTATATATCAATTAAACTAATTACTGAAATGTCTATAAATGCTCTCAATCGTCCAGGTAGTAGATAGATAACGTTCAATATTCAGCAGAAAATATATACTGCATTTCAGCATTTTAGGAGATCCCTCAAAGTTCCTTGACTCTGTCATGGGTCAACAACAATTTGCTGCCAAAGACTAGTCGGCTTGATGAAGCGTCCTGAAGTGGACATGAAACATTAGCTAAAACATAAGTCCAGTTGTTTATAAAATTTATTGTTATTTAATCACTGAAAGATACATATAATAATTTGTTTGCAGTGAGCTTTCTTTTCATTAGTGTCTTTCAAAATTGTCAGTATTTGAAATTATTGGGGATAATCAGCGTAATTTAAATCGCAGTGAGCTTGAATCAACTGAATCGTTGTGGTAACATGGAAATCAGTGTGTGAATGAAAATGACCATTTCTCTATTCTGTTCTTTATATCCACCTAGCTGTGGCCATTGTTTGGAGGCAAACTCACCAAGCCAGAAGGAAGGAAACTCTTCTATGTACCACAGGTGAGTGCCTTGACGCCAAATGTTACAGTAATCAGATTGCACAGTGGAAGATTAAATGAGAGAAGACTTCTTTTAGATGAAAAGAGAATGGGCTACTTAATATGTCTTTGAATATGGTGTAGAAATTGCTTTCAAAATGTGCCTATTCCCTGTAATATTTTACAATAATGATAAGCTGTATATTTTGATGTTAGTTTTGAAGTTTGAAGTTGATGTTTTGTAAGGGGCGCCATGTGACACATGTGTGATTCCGGAACAAAATCACTCCAAATAATTGATTTTGTTGCAAAAGTAATGTCACAAAGTGATTTTGCATTAGGATGTCATTATTTGCCATAACCAGAATTCAAGATTATCTCTAACTTCTGTTCCTAACTTTATCTTATCTTATCTTTCTATGTTTTCAGAGGCCTTACATGACGATTGGCACATTGCGTGATCAGATCATCTACCCCGATATCAAAGAAGACATGGTGAAGAAGGGAGTCACTGACAAAGATATTGAAGAGATGATAGAGAAGGTATGATAGATGGATGAATAGTGAAAGGAGTAAAAGATATTTAAGAGTGAATGATGGGGAAAGGAGTGACTGACAAAGATATTGAAGAGATGATAGATGGATGAATAGTGAAAGGAGTAAAAGATATTTAAGAGTGAATGATGGGGAAAGGAGTGACTGACAAAGATATTGAAGAGATGATAGAGAAGGTATGATAGATGGATGAATAATGAAAGGAGTGAAGGACATTTAAGAGTGCATGATGGGGAAGGGAGTGACTGACAAAGATATTGAAGAGATGATAGAGAAGGTATGATAGATGGATGAATAATGAAAGGAGTAAATGATATTAAAGAGTGCATGATGGGGAAGGGAGTGACTGACAAAGATATTGAAGAGATGATAGAGAAGGGATGATAGATGGATGAATAATGAAAGGAGTGAATGATATTAAAGAATGCATGACGGGGAAAGGAGTCACTGACAAAGATATTGAAGAGATGATAGAGAAGGTATGATAGATGGATGAATAATGAAAGGAGTTAAAGATATTTAACAGTGAATGATGGAGAAAGGTGTGACTGACAAAGATATTGAAGAGGTGATAGAGAAGATATGATAGATGAATGAGGAAAGGGGTGAATGATTATACAAAGGCATAATGAATCACTGCAGGAGACATACAATCTGCTAGCTTCAATTCAGAACCTGAACCAATCATGGTGCTTCTATTATTGTGTAATTTACACTTCATGCAGATATTGAATATATCAATGCAAATAAGAAAATAATTATCACTGAATGAATGGAATCTCTATGGCATACAAATCTTTGTACTGGATTAATAGCATGTATACATGTACATAATTCATTTGTAGATTGGATAACAAATGGATGGGATAGATGCCGTACTAAACTCAATATTTTTATTTTTCGTAGTGCACATTTCTGATGCCTTTTTTGTAATACACTGATTTTGCTGTTTAGGTTCAGCTGGCTAATCTGCTAGAGCGTGAAGGATCGTGGGATGCTGTTCAAGATTGGATGGATGTACTGAGTGGAGGGGAGAAGCAAAGAGTAGCTGTAAGTAATAATAATAACAATATTGGTTCATGTATGCTCCCCAGGGAGTGGAGAATGTGCATACATTGTGTGCAGACAAGCCTGAATCCGATGACCGGGGTAATAATATATGTATCTGTAAAGCGCTTTGAGAGGGCCTTCGGTCCTGAAAAGCGCTATATAAGAACTAGCTATTATTATTATATCACGTTATAACGTCTCTATGCGCTTCCAAAGAGCTGTGGAAATTATTACCCCGGCTTTAGCATGGCTACCTTTACGGTGCTTTAGCATTTCAAGGAATTATTTCCTACCAGGTACCCATTTACCTCACCTGGGTCGAGTGTGGCAAATGTCTTGCCAAGTACAATATCAAAGCTCAAATTAGGGGATCTTTCTACAGTATGTTAAAATTAATAAAAGAAATGTTCTTGATGAAAGCCTCAACTAATTTGTATATTATGCCAATTTCATACATTTCTGATACTTGGATTTCTTGAGACTTTTGATATAGTGTTAAGGTGAGTTTACTGAAATGCATCGCGATGGAATAAATTCTTTTGCAATTAGTGGTGGGTCAAGCACTATATTGACTGGACTATAAGAACATAAGTGCCGCGCTGGAGATCAGACTTGTGACCTTTGCATCTCCATTCAAGAACAATAAAACGCATAGACATTATAGAGCTATTCTCAAATGGTACTAATATTTTAAGCTGCTTGATTTTTAACTGTTCTGGGCCCTGTCTTATAAAGAGTTATGATTGATCCAAATCAATCTTAAGTCCTCCAATTAATCGCAACTTCACAGTCTTCTATTTCTTATGTACATAGTTGCGATTGATATCGATCGCAAATAAGTTGCAATTAATCTCAACGTTTAATATAAGACGGGGCCCTGAACATCAATTTTCATCATTCTGTCTCACTTTTGTTTTCTTTAATGATTTTGTTTCTTTTTACTTCTACAGATGGCTAGATTGTTCTACCATAAGCCTCAGTTTGCTATCCTAGATGAGTGCACCAGTGCTGTGTCGGTGGATGTAGAGGGGTATATCTACACACATGCAAGGGAAGTGGGCATCACACTCTTCACCGTCTCACACAGGAGGTCTCTATGGAAATATCACGAGGTATGGTATGGTAGGAGAGGGAGAAAGAGAGGGAGATAGAGATGGGGGGGGGGGGAGGGGAAGAAATGGAGAGACTGAGAACAACGGGGAGAGAGAGAGACAAATAGAGGAGAGCAGCTGAGAGAGAGACAGAGAGATAGGGGGATGAAGAAAGGTAGAGACTGAGAATTATAGGGCAAAAGAGACACAGAGAGGGGAGAGACAGAGAAAAGGAGGAGACAGAAAGAGAGAGAGAGACAGACAGACAGACAAAGACAGTGACAGAGACATACAGATGGTAATATTGTTGCGAAGTTTGGATGTAGATGTACACTCTTGGTCTCTGGATATATCATGAGCTGAATGACAGAGAGACGGGGAAAAACAAATGGAACAATGTAGAGAAAGAGAAGGAGAGACAGAGATATAGAAAGAGAGAATTTGATACAAAATACAAGAAGAGGAAGGAGGAGAGAGAATGCAACAGACACAAGATTAAAAATGAATAGAAGGGTAGAGAGAGTGAGAGAGAGAGAGATAGAAATGTAAAGGGATGCTTCTAAAAATGAAAGACATCTGAAAGAGGTACATGAAGGGATTTGGAAAAAAAAGATGTATTTAAAAGAAGTCTCAAAGACAAAAACAGTTGAAGATCAAGAGAGGGGAGGGATGAAGGGAGAAAGAGAAGAAGAGAAGAGATTAGAGAAAGAAAGAAAGAAAAAGAGACAAATATATATATTTAAAAAAAAATATTTGACACTATTGTTCCTGATTATTCAAGGACTTGCATCATCCCTCCTCTAGAGCTTACTCAAATTACACACCGCAATACAACTAAAAATGTTCTTCTCCTTTTGTTCTTCCTTCCAAACTGCAGTACTATCTGATGTTCGATGGACGCGGTTCATACGAATTCAAGAAAATAGATCAGGACACGGTGGAATTTGGATCATGAGTGAAGTACATATTGAAGATACCATCTAATTTTGTATATTCTTTTTATGTCGTTGATGTCCGACGTGTTTGATCCTCTCATTTACTTTGAAGAGATGTAATATGAAACAAAATCAAATCAAACCAACACCAAGACCATGATCAATTTCATTTGATTTATCTTGAAATGATTTGAGGGAGTTTGTTTTTAAAGATTGTCAAAGCCTACAGTCATGTAATGCATATAAAATGCACAGTGTATTTCCTGTATGACCTTGCATACATGGCATGTTGAGCATGCACCTATGTACATGTAAGTATAAATATCTGGGTTGTTGAAAGTGCAATGGAAAGATGTTGGAGCTATATTTGTACTCTTAATTGCTGTTCTGAAACCCTTTTTTCTTTTGCTAGTGTATGTGATGATATTAAACGCTGCACAATCTTGACAACTCTTTTAAAATTAAATCTTTATTTGGTATGTGTAAAAGTCCTTTGTGCCTTGGCAGAATGTTTTCCGGGAGGATCCCAAATCACTAATAATATTAATGGTAACTGTCACTATAAATCGTTCCCTAATCGGCCTCCTGAAGTTAAAGATAAAGGTGAGTTCTGGTCATCCGATTGCATTGTGAAAGAAAAGGTGTGGAATGGATCAGAAAAGGTTGATCATGTAGCATGTAAGTATTGGTGTGCACTGCAAAGTTCTGGAGTCATCAAAATCATAATAAATTTGGCCCAGTCTTGGTAAAGTAACAAGCACTGCACACAGAAAGATGTTTATGGGACTGCATAAATGGTGTCGGGGCTACTAACCTTGATTTCCTAATCTTTCTATGCTCATTACTCAGCCAGTATGCATTTTCTACCAAAATTGTTTGGCAAATGACATTTATTTGTAATCTTGTACATTCAGTGTTAGTTTCGTTTGATTCTGTGAGAATTCATTTTTTTATTTTATACCAGAACTCACCTTTATCGGTTTGGTTTTCAACTCACATGGCATCTGTCTATACTAATGAGCCATCAATGCATAACTTTCCTCCTTTGATAAGACTTCAGTTCACCAGCAAGTCCATATAGTAGGCCCTGTTGCTTTCTGTGCCATGAAGGCACGCCCATTTCTAGCAAAATTCATAATAATTGAAAAAGGGTTTGTTGTCTACAAAGAATTACAGACGGGTTTAAAATGGTATTTAATTTTGAAAATTGAAAGTGCATTTGTTCATGTTTTTTTAAATTTACACATTTATAAACAATAAATGTGACCCCAGTCTATCCAAATGAGGACGCTGTGATAAATTTCAAGAAAAGTGAATGAAAGTCCATTTTTAATAAAAATTGCACAGACATCTAAATGTGTTTTCATCAACCCACAAAAGCATGTTGTGACAAATTTAAAAAAAAAATCATGTTTTTTCATCGATTGACATGTATGACAAATATGACCAAAAACTGAACATTTTGCGACAACTATAAAGAAATTTGGTAAAACAGCTGTATTTGTCATAAATCAACAGCCATTTTTTGGAAATAAATTGTGAGGGATTAGCTCATAATCTTTTCGCCAGGAATATTTTCAAAAGGGCTCTTAGTCATAATTTGTGTTCATGTGACTGTGGTCTGTTTGAAAGTGACATTTGGGCAAATTCAAGTAAATTGGATATTAACACTATATCATTATGCAAGGTATTTTATTCCAACTATGGAAAAATGTTGGAAAGTTATGATGAAATAATACCTTGACTTACAAATTTAGAGTAATTTATTAAAAATTGTCTTTAAAGGCAGGGTATTTTATCCGCATCGCTGCCACTGCTGTAATGTCCACATATTTTCAATTCAAGTTTCGGTGAAGGCATATATGGAGCGATTTCTGGTTCCTATACCCATGCATTGTGGGACATGGCTGTCGACACATTAGGACATTGTGAGCAGCAGATGGCAGTATATACGTAATTCTGAAGTAGTGTCGGTAGAATACCCTGCCTTTATGAGGCAAGTACGATTGTAGATCTTTATCATTAATCATTAAAAATATATAAGGATTTTTTATGAGAAATTAACAGACTAGTAGAATGCTGCAGAAGATATTGTTTTATGTTGGACTTTCTAACGTGAAGTATGCGAACTTTTATGTGCAACTTTTGCAGAGTTTGTAAAACTTTCTTTCCTTTCTTACTTGTACATATGTTGTACAGTAGTTTGTGGAAATCGAAATAAGAAAGTTTGAAGAGCATATTGGATGCTGTCTTTATACTCCTTATGTATGTACATGTAGCATTCGTGGTTCTGAAGAAGTGTCATGAATACAATGTATTTTATTGGAAGTTGCCAATTTAAATATGTTTTTCTCTGCTGTGCAGTTTTATATTTTCAATATAACTGATGTTTCTACCAAACTTAAAGGATTTTATTTGTAAACTTTGTCCAAAGTGAATGTTTGATTTAATTTGTAACGTATTGTCTATTTTGGAATTGCGTATGTTCACCACATATTTATGGTTTTATCCCTGGGTATTATATATTTAGTCTATCTGTCATGTATAAATTGTAATTAAAAACAATGAGAAATGTGATGCTGGTGCAGTATTTTGGATTTATGCAAATGATTGTATAAAAATAATAAAATTGAAATGAGCAAGGGATACAAGAGATTGTATTGTCACCTACTATCCTCAAAAACAAAAAAATGATTAAAAAAATAACCCTACAACTTTGTCAGAACTGATAAAGAAGAAATCATGGAATGAATTTAATTCAAGTTTTGATTATTATTTTTTTAATTTGAGAACTTAATTTATGTGAGTAATTTGTTGTCTTCCCATTTCCCTTTTGTATTCTGAAGTTTATTTCGATATAATTCTTTCAAATATGTTGCACTAATTCATAAATTAAGGTGAAATTCCTATTTCATCTATGTCTCATATTTTTGTTTATTTGTAGGAGAAAATTTTGTGCGTAATTCAGGTATATAAATTTATGTATAAATATGTATTTATCATGCTCACAGAAATATTAAAATTTGAATGATGTGGAATTACATATAATTTCAATTGTTACTGGTGAAATCTCTGTTTTTTGTTTTTGTTTTCAAGGTGTTTAATGTTTTTAAATCTTGTATCTCTCTCTCTCTCTCTCTCTTTATGTGGCTATATGTGGGTTATAAAGCCCCTCCAAAGTGTTGGGAGCCCAAACTTTTCGAAAATGTGATGGCAAAATTGAGAGAGGATGTCATTTAAGACATACTTCTGCAAAGATTTCCCCCAAAAAAATGTGTTTGAAGACAAATATTGATAAAAGAATACATACTTAGAAGTATGTCTTAAATGACATTCTCTTTCACATTATGAAACAATGTAAGTGAAATTTTGCCATCAATTTTTGGGGCTCCCAACACTTTATTAAGTGCATTTATTTCATTCATCACAAATTTCTGTTCTTGCTCTCTCTCTCTCTCTCTCTCTCTTATTTGTATCACTCTTGCTTTGACTCTCCAAAACTCCTGCTACTCCCCCCCCCCCCCCTCGATCGCCCTTCTTAAAGATAATACCGGTATGTCCCTTTTGCAGCCAACATCAAATTCTGTAGAACTTTGCAGGAATTATGAATATGTCATGTATGCCCTATCTGTGAAATTTAAACGTTAGCAGTGTCCTAATATTCAAATTATGCAAGGAAACCCGTTTACTTGCTAAACTTCACTGTCAGACACTATTGAGTGACTGACTGGTTTTTTTTCTTTGTAGGTAATAACATATATACATAAAATGAGCTGTAAAGGGTACATGAGCATTTGTCTACGTCAATAACCCACTTCTTGTGATAGCCAAAATTAATCTGATTGAATCTTTGCACAGCATAAACGTACAAATATTCGGTACAATGGTCTGTAAATCGAGACTATTACTTATTGTCTCTATAGCTCCTAAGTAGATTTGACAACTAATAGGCGTTATTTTCACACTTACAGACATTTTCAATCTCCCTTTTTTTTAGGGAAGTTCTAAATTAGTATTATCTTTCAAATGCCGTTGGGATTTAATCTTTTCATTTTTTCGGCCTGCAAATGGGACATAGTACCTTGAACATCCTCTCTCCTTTTCCCTGCCATCCTTCTAAATAACATTCTCTTTTTTCTCAACATCCTCTTTTCTTTTCTCTGCCATCCTTCTTAAAATCCTCTTTCCCTTTCTCTTCTTTCCTTCTTAACATCCTCTCCTTGCCTCCTTCCCTCATCTTAACATCCTCTTTCCTTATATCTTTCTTCATCTTAACATCCTCTCTCCTTATATCTTCCTTCATCTTAACATCCTCTCTCCTTATATCTTCCTTCATCTTAACATCCTCTTTCCTTATATCTTCCTTCATCTTAACATCCCCTCCCCTTATATCTTCCTTCATCTTAACATCCTCTCTCCTTATATCTTCCTTCATCTTAACATCCTCTCCTTGCCTCCTTCCTTCATCTTAACATCCTCTCTCCTTTTCTCTTCCTTCATCTTAACATCTTCTTTCCTTATATCTTCCTTCATCTTAACATCCTCTCTCCTTTTCTCTTCCTTCATCTTAACATCCTCTCCCCTTATATCTTCCTTCATCTTAACATCCTCTCCTTGCCTCCTTCCTTCATCTTAACATCCTCTCTCCTTTTCTCCTCCTCCATCTTAACATCCTCTCTCCTTATATCTTCCTTCATCATAACATCCTCTTTCCCTATATCTTCCTTCATCTTAACATCCTCTCCTTGCCTCCTTCCTTCATCTTAACATCCTCTCTCCTTATATCTTCCTTCATCATAACATCCTCTTTCCCTATATCTTCCTTCATCTTAACATCCTCTCCTTGCCTCCTTCCTTCATCTTAACATCCTCTCTCCTTTTCTCCTCCTCCATCTTAACATCCTCTCTCCTTATATCTTCCTTCATCTTAATATCCCCTCCCCTTATATCTTCCTTCATCTTAACATCCTCTCCTTGCCTCCTTCCTTCATCTTAACATCCTCTCTCCTTTTCTCCTCCTCCATCTTAACATCCTCTCTCCTTATATCTTCCTTCATCATAACATCCTCTTTCCCTATATCTTCCTTCATCTTAACATCCTCTCCTTGCCTCCTTCCTTCATCTTAACATCCTCTCTCCTTTTCTCCTCCTCCATCTTAACATCCTCTCTCCTTATATCTTCCTTCATCTTAATATCCCCTCCCCTTATATCTTCCTTCATCTTAACATCCTCTCTCCTTATATCTTCCTTCATCTTAACATCCTCTCCTTGCCTCCTTCCTTCATCTTAACATCTTCTCTCCTTTTCTCCTCCTCCATCTTAACATCCTCTCTCCTTATATCTTCCTTCATCTTAATATCCCCTCCCCTTATATCTTCCTTCATCTTAACATCCTCTTTCCTTATATCTTCATATCTTTTTAACATCCCCTCCCCTTATATCTTCCTTCATCTAAACATCCCCTCCCCTTATATCTTCCTTCATCTTAACATCCTCTCTCCTTATATTTTCCTTCATCTTAACATCCTCTCTCCTTTTCTCTTCCTCAACATTCTCTCTCTTTCTCCATCTCCCTAACACTCTCTCCTTGCCTCTCTCTCCTTGCAACCCTTTCTCT
Source organism: Strongylocentrotus droebachiensis (assembly GCA_035222895.1). Taxonomy (NCBI): domain Eukaryota; kingdom Metazoa; phylum Echinodermata; class Echinoidea; order Camarodonta; family Strongylocentrotidae; genus Strongylocentrotus; species Strongylocentrotus droebachiensis. Next base: position 112,671 of record JAVYIG010000251.1, on the reverse strand, counting down.
CACTCTCCACCTCTCTTCTTATTCACCCTATTTCACTTGCTTTCCCTCCCTTTCTACACCCTTCAGACTTCACTTGTTTCTATTTCTGCCTTTCCCAATCATTTTGTTTCAAATATTATTGCACACTGACTTCTTATTAAGAAAAAAACAACAATACAACTTTTCATTACATTGCAACAATAATTCTCTTTTTTAAAATTCACGTTTAAAATGGAACATCATCAAACAAGTTTTAAATCAATCGGCATGAGAAAAAAAATATTATCAACTCACAGATTTTAAGCAAATTAATTGGAAGACATCATACATGTAATACTTTTGTTTTTCATTCAAAAGCTTCCAACAACCCATTGATACTGAAATTCTCTGTGTGTTTTTTCTTCTCTTTTTCCAATGGGCTGATTTAAGACATATTGCATGCTTTTAAGAATACATACACTCTGCAATAAATAGGAAAAATACACAAAGCTCATAATCAAGCTCATCCTTAAAAAAAACTAAGACCTGGATCCTTCTTCACCGGTTAAACTTGAACTTGTGTAACAGTTGATTAATAATGAAACTGTCTAACATGGTAAACTTACTCCCGAATACAATAAGTGTTTCCAAATGGGTCTCATTTCTTTATGAATTCGTAACATTCTGACATAAATTCAAGCTCGATAAATATTAGCCAAATATAGAGTGAATTACCAGCAAGTCTGGGTAAATATGTCATTAGGAATAAATTAAGTTTCGCGTCTGCTCCTATAAACATATTTTAGACTAGAATTATCGACTCTTTGAACGACTCCATTAAAACAGAGTCGTTCACAAAGAAGTGTGAAGCTCACACAGTGTATTCATTTTTATTTGATACTTTACAAATTGCACCATTTTTGCTGCATTTCCAAGAGATTACAATAATCTTTACAGTTTTGTATTTCTAATAAAACTATGCAAATGCAGAGTTGCAAGGAGAATTAATGCATGAGCAAGAATGTATATGTTTTACAAGTATTAAGATGAAAGAGGGAGATTATTAAAATCTGCCAGTAGTGAGTACCCCATTGTTCATTCCTCACAGAAAACTGACACATATTTCTATTCAAATTTCTTTTCAAGAAATAAGCTGTAAGCAGGGGAAAACACAAACATCGGTAATGCAGATGAAAATTTTTGGGTGACACATAATCGTTTGTGCTTCAATACACAAAGCACATTAAGATGACATAAATTTACAGTTGAACACATATACATATCATGAAAACATATATATAATATTTTCTCAAATCGCACAATATATAACTCTCGTATGTACAAATTTTGTAGGCTCAGTAATTTGACCCTTTCTTTGAACTCAGTCTCTTAGCTCAGTTTACATCTACAATCGTTATCCAGAACAAATTTCATAATGTTTCTATTCTAATTTGACAAGTCTGGAAAGTGCCATTTCTAGATTCACATTATGCAATGTGCCCTCATCACCAGGTTCCCAATGACCCATATATGAAATATCAATATTTCAACAGATATAAAAGTCCAGCTCAAAGAAAGGATCATTGTGCTTGGGAGGTAGACCATCAAGTCTACTAACATAGCAACAGTAACACAATGGACAATATACTATCAAATAACCAGGATAGAGCCGGAGAGGGAAGGGGCAACATTTGTATAAAGTATCCCCCTATATTGGTTGCTAAATATGTATACTGTTGACAAAAAGTAAGACGACGTGATCAAATTATTCGCTGCTTCTGAAAAGGGAGAGTGAAATGGGTGGGTTTTTTCCCCCTAAAATAATTTTGCCACAATTTTTTTTTACCCATCATCCACCAAAAATGTTGAATACAATTACACCTAAAATATGGCGTTGTTTAATAATTTAATGATCTTGATCAATGGATATAGCGAACTTGAAACTTGGACGAATATCATGGCATACTCTGATATCAATAAAAGAAATGGTGATACAAATACATGTATGTTGGAGACAAATTAACTAAGCCTGACCCCTCCCCTCTCATAACCCGATGACAATTCATCACATTTGCTATTAAATAAAGACCCACACACAACCACAGAGAGCAAACGTTTGTTGCTCTCAAAATAAGACCTGTCACTCATTGGCAAGATGATATGTGTACACTCTCCTCCTCATCAGTCAAAAGACATATACATGTAGATCATCAAAAGAATAAAGAAAAACATACAAGAAAATATAACACGACAGGAAAATGATTGAATGTTGTTTGATAACATTGTAGATGAATCGATTAATGGATCTGTGTAAAGGTGGTCTGGAGTTTGTTGCTTGGTAAGTTTTTTCTATTTAAAGATTGTATTATAACTAAACTGCATGATAGTACAATGGAAAAGTGATAAAAACAACAAACATATATGACTGAGGAATCGTAATAGTAATATTAACATTACATTTTTTTCCAAGAAAAACCAAAAACACTGTAGTATACTATTTGTTATTTCATTACAATGAACCAGACAGACAGACTGACTTCAAACACAATTAAATACATAGACGCAGGGTAGGAGAAACCACTACTACTCTCCCAGACTCTCACAGTAGGCCTCAAGAAATAGTGGGCCGTGGGAATTTTTTGCAAGTTGGGATTATGGTCCCAGGCTTCCTAATATTCTGTCATCTATCTTATCTTATCTTATCTTATCTCTTATGAACCTTTAGCATGATCCCTCTCAATGAACAAATAGACCAATAATGATATTAGTGGCATATCCAGGATCCTTTTTGGGGATGGGGGAGGGTACAAGTCTTATGAACAGTTTTTGACAATAAAACTAATCCATGACCAACAAAATTATACATATTTTCAGGTAGCTTTTTGGGGTGAAATTTGCTGTAGGAGGAGGGGCATCTTTGGTTTTATATATACTTGATTCATACTCAATATACATGTATGCCAGATTGGATCCATCACCGGCAATTGGAATTAGTCCATGAGTAGTGTAAGGCATCCAAAGGAAAATTGTAATTGAAATCGATATAAAGAAAGGCGAAAATTAATATGGAATTGCATTTTTTAACATCCCATTAGCAATATTGCATTGAAGTTGAAGTCTAGCACAGAAAACAAGAAAACATGGCTTTCTCTCATTAGATAAAGGTTTCTATTAATACATCTTTACAGGTAACAAAGTCATGCGTTAGGCATATTCAGAATAAAATGTAAAAAAAAAAAAAAGAGAAGATAGAACTAAAATCATGGACACAAATTACACAGTACATGTGTAGAAATCAAGAGCTGATTAAGTGGCCTAAATTGGAACAGACTGCAAGTTGTGCTTCCGACATTTAAACAAAGAAGAAAAAGAAAAATGATTCAGTTCAGGCCATGCAAATTTCTGGTGCTAAAATCAAACTGTCGTGTAAGAAGAGTATTGCTTTAGCTGGTGCATTCAAACAACAGCAGACTCAAGATATATCGGATTCTTAGAGGAGTTGCATGAAGAGTATATATCTGCACCTATCATTTGTTGCTAGAAATTAACAGAATGCTGATATGACATAAACCAAACTTGTTTTCAGCTACTTCTCTCTGCATAATGTAAAAGTGTAAGTATTCTCTTTATCAGCAGCTATTACTGGGTATAACTGCCAAGCAGTGGAGCAGCAGGCAGGTGTAACAAATGCACACAAATATTAAAGCCGTTGTGCTTTTAGAAGGGCTAGCAAGGGAGAGACTACAATCAAAGTGCCATAGCTGTACTGACAATAATGCGCCTTGGTGTTCAGGCAAGCTGTGTAAAGAGCATTGGTTTGCAAATTCTCAAGCTCAAAGGTCACCTAGAGCCTCTTGCCGCGGTAATCTTTCCAGCACTGCTGAAGACGATCCATTTCTTCTTACATGAATTACGAAATGTCCGACGTGTACTGATGATTGTTTCGGCGATTTCAAAACTCCTCGTCCCGTCCGTACGATTCCACGTCGAAATTAGGGAGTGTCGCCTGCTATGCTCCCCGCTTGTAGCTGCTGTCACCGATTGGAGTTGGCGGCGCTGCTGCTGCACATGCCTGTCTTACATGGTTCCATGCCCACGGCCACACCCGCTCCACTCCGCCCGCTGCACATGTTGGTGACCACCTGCCAAGTATCTGACATGGGGTCGTAGCACTCCACCGACGATAAGAAGTCTTGACCATCGTAACCACCTGCAAACAAGGAAAAAGAAGAAAAATTCTTGAGCATTCTAAAATAATTGTTATGGAAAGTAAATCATCACTACAAAATGCATTACTAATGAAGTTAAACATGGTCTTAAAGGCATTGTTTAACAATGTTAAATCCGAGATGCACGGCCCTACGTGTTATCAGTGTCTGTGATATTGCATAATATTGAAGCCCTCAAATAATTGCGCTTCAAAATGATCATGAAGTGCCTCAAAAAAGTAAAAATCATTGAGTGACCGGTTTTACCATACTCATTTCCCCCCAATAGACTGTAGTGTTTCAATTTCCAATCATACATATCTTGATAATCACACATGTGATCGGTTTGTAAAAGTCATGGGGTTCCTGACTGACCTGACCGTTTATGATTATCATTGCAGCGTTAGCTAAATCCAGGATTTTGTTTCAGAATCTGAGACAAAGATACCTAATCCTTTTAAATGAAAACTGACCAACTATACTAGCCATGCAATGTCTTGTCGAGCTGTGGCCCAAACCTACCTAATGCATAGACCTTGCCTCCCACTACGTCGACACTGAGAGCGCTTCGCCTTGAGTTCATAGATGCCATGAACTCCCAGTGATCGTTCTCCATGTCATAGCGTTCCATACTGCTGAGTTGGTTCATCCCGTCGTAGCCGCCTACCGCGAAGATATAACCATTGAGGCTCGTGACCCCTGCAAAGAGTGAAAATAAAAGAAGGAAACAAATGAGCAAACAAGCATATAATACTTCTGTCGGGAAAAAAAATTATATATATTTTTCGGGGGCTACTTATCAAGCTTGCCTGCATAAAAATAACACTCTAAAATTTGTTTTGCATTGAACTCTATCCAATTTTACGGGGGCTCTTTTCTGATTTTTCGGGGGGGGGGGGGGGGGGGGGGGCTCTTTTGGGCATTTCGGGGGCAAATTTGCCCTGAGCCCCGTGTATTTTTTTCACTGCTTCTGTCTGCACTCTCTGATGATATCTAAACATTTCAAGCAATTTTGAGATTTGCATTTTAAGGAAAAGGACATTTATCTAATTCTCTACTGGAGGAAATGTTTCCTTTCCTTGCATTGACACCAGATAAAAATGCCAAACACAAGAAATGTAGCACACATGTAGCAGTTTTGTATTGAAGGTAAGAGGCTAGTAGGGAGAAAGGGAAGACCAAAGCACACATATATGATAGAAAAGACAGTTGTTTTAATAACATAATTATACAGATACATATGTTCAATCCAACGGGTCTAAACTTCTTGGGCTCGTAACCCCCCCCCCCCCCTCCCACCTCCTTCAATTAATAATGATTGTCTAAGGACTCTTTACCTCTTCCTAATCTACTAAGCCAGGTTAGTCACCTTTCAGCTTTCTAGCTCCTCTGGTAAACAACTCCCTGAGCCGCATCCTCCCCCCCCCCCCCTTCCACCACCTCACCCCCTACCCATCGCCTTGCCTAAGGAATCCTTACCTGCTCCACTGCGCCGGGTGTTCATGGCGCTCACCATCGTCCATTCATCGTTCTCTGTGTGGTAGCACTCCACCGTGTTGAGCCGGTTGACGCCATCGAATCCCCCGACAGCGTAGAGCAACCTGTTGACCACGGCACACCCGACCCCTATCCTCTTGGTGTGCATGGGGGCGATCATCGACCATTTCTCATCGTCTGGGTTATACCTGTGATTGGTAAGGGTAAAGAGAGAGAGAATAGAGAAGGATATTTAATTAATGGTAAACTTAAAAAAAGTCAGGTGTTGCAAATGACAAAAACAAATTGTTAAAAAAGTTCTGTAGTCTGTAGAACAGCTTAAGCCTCGGTCACAAATGCCAGTACAAACTGCTACGAATGCCATACAAACGATTTTCAGACAATGGAAATTCGGGAAGACAATGGAAAAACGGAGATTCGTACGAACCTTTGTGACCGTAGCTTAAATCAACACATCAATAGGACATTTGTTTGTGTTGCCTGCTTAGGGCCAGAAAGATGTTTACTATTTACTTATCCTATATAGTCAACACCCTTCTGGCTCTCAGCAGACAATATACCAAAGTTCATTTCATTTTTTTTCCTTCATAATGAACTAAAGTCTTTCTGTTACAGGAATATCTTTCAAATAGTACTGTCATATCAACCATGCTATTGCATAGCTGAAGGGTTAAAAATGGGTGAAATCAAGAAATCAATCATCGTCGTTTCTTGAAACATTCAGGCAAGGCTGACGTGTACTCCTCAGAGACTGATGCTAATATTGGATAACCCACACCGAGCATATCTTTCCAATTAAGCATCTCACGCTCTCCAACATTCATGGGTAATGTATTAAAGGCATTTAAGCATTTAACGGATTTCAACAGGCTGACTCTGTCTCTCTTCTCGGAATCCTATCTTCCTTGTCTCGATCCTCCAGGGAGGGGGGAGGGGGGTTCAGAATGTACAGCTGAAATGCCAACAGGACGTGCAATTTGTCAACGCAGAAAGCGCAATTTGCCGATTACTGGTACTCCGATGATTCAATTACCTGGCCGCAATGACAATGCAATTGTGTGGAGTAACAAGTGACTTTCCCCCCTGTTAGTCTGTGGGTGAAGCCTGCTTGAAAACAGTTAACCCAGGAGGTCGAGTGCCTCGATAAACGAACCTGCTTCACGTTTGTGGTGAGGCCATCATCGTGAATAACTCCTATTTGGTTAGGAGCCAGGAAAATATTGGAAAAAGAACACTTTTCATAGTAGTTGTTGAGGTGGCAACAACAACATTACAAAAAACAGCAGGCTGCTTCATTTTAGGTACTTGAACACTCGAGTACAACAGAAAAGTGTTTGAAAGGTGCATTCTGATAGCTAAACAATCAATGTTATAAGAAACAACCTTTTTACCATCTACAGTAAAGTGAAATTGTGGGGGTGGAACGGGACAATACGATTCTCATGTTGGGTTGGGTTTGTTTATTCAATGGATTAATGAAGTAAATGTTATTTGAGCCGAGACGTGATGAAATTGAAAGCCACCAAACAATTAATACACCATTGATTACACCCACACCTACTTCTAAAATTATACTATGGATCGGTCTCATGCAAAGGATGCAGAGGAAAAGAAAAAAAATATGAGGAGTCAGGATTGGCGTTTTCTCAAACTCTCCTTTAATTGATGTACTCTATCAACTGGACACTGACACTGTAATAAAGTTATTTTATGTCTGCTTTGGCAGTTGAAAAGATAAAATGTGTATATTTCATAGCATTATCCAACCCCCCAAAACAAAAATAAAAAAAAAAATAAAAAAATTGTATATGCTATTTACACTTTCAAGAGCTTTTCACACAATAAATTGGAAAACATCATACATACAATGCACTGTATGTAGTTGGATATTTAAAAAAATACAATGTCTGTACTCTGTAACTGGTTAAGACTATCCCCTCCCCTTGGCCTTAGTGGCTTGCTATCCGGGAGTCATGACTCTACACAACGGCCCTTTTGTCAGACATGCATGTCATTGTGATACGTTATGTCGACTCATGCACTGTTGGTTGCAAACTCGCCACCCAATTGTGCACTGAAATATATCTGATGATAAGCCTGATTGCTCCCTGCTCCCTGCCAGTGCTGTCTCACTCACTGATCTCCCCACTCTGCTTCAAACTACCGAAAATAACTCTGCTTTCTCCTTCCTCTACACCATTTTTAATGAATCCCGTCCCTTTCTCAACTAGGAAAATCATGCCTACGACTTCCAGAGAACGTATTTTACAATTTTACAATCTCAGGGTCCTTGAAGTGACAAAGTTGGTATAATTTGCTTGGATATTATTGAGTAAGTAAGAGATGTAATCAGGTGTTATTGTTTCTAAGGAGCGCGTGTTCTCATCGCAGTGTCCTACGTCATTGGTATTTACTGGGAGTAATGAAACATGAGAAGAAATGGCAGATGGAAAGAATATTTTGTTTGAGAGAGCGAGAGAGAGAGAGAGAAAGCAAGAGAGGAAAGCTGTGATTGGTATTAAAGAAAGAAGAGATGAGAACGACAGAAAAAAAATAAGAATAAAAAATAGAGGCAGGTGTTCACTGCGTCATAATATTTTTAACTTCCAACTCTCTTGAAATAAAGTGCAACTTTCCATGTGTAAGCCTTAATTAATGTGCAACATATTCTACATGTACATAGATTACTAAACTTAAGATGGAAGTGTGTAATGTTGAAATAGCGTTTCTCTCAATGTCTTTAAATCCAAATTAAAAACATAGTTGTTCAATTGAGAGATCCTATTTTGTAGAATTGAGTAAAAAAAAAGGAGCTCTGAACCAGCGAGCTTAATATATTTTGTGTAAAAGCTGCGGTAGATAAATTTATTATTATTATTATCAAATGTGAATTCACCTTTCACAAAGGACAATGCCCATATTTTGACACAAAAGTGAAACTTCAATGAAAATGTCAAGGACATATTGATCACAACAAAATGGGCAGACAGAAAGACAGAGACAAACAGACAGAATAAGAGAGAGAGATAGAGAGAGTGGGAGAGTTAGAGAAAGAGGAACACAATGTGTGGAGTCATTATTCTCAAATGTCAGAGTCTCAGATGGGGGGAATTACTACAAGCTGGCATTCTCTACAGAGGGCACATCCACCGAGAGTCAACAGGGAAAATAAGGATGGCAGGAAAATGGCAGGACGGAGAGGGGGGAAGAAGGGGGTGAGACATTATTGTTTCGATCCCAGAGCAGGATGAGGGATGGCGGGGGAGGAGGGAGGAGGAGGATTCCAGGTGGGAGACAGATGGAGTAAGGCGATGAGATGAAGATGACAAATGCATCCATGGCATCCCCGAGACATTCACCTCTTGTTTTCCTCATCATGAGTATTGGATCTAGGTAAACAGAGGATGAAGAAAAGAAAGAAAGAAATCCAGATGGAAAAAAAGAAAAAGTAGGAGGGAGTGTGAGGATGAACAAAGGATTGAGAAAGAGAGAAATATATACAGAGCTCAAGAGAGAGAGGCAGACAAACACAGAGACAGACAGAGACAGACAAAAAGATAGAGATAAAGAGGGAAGGAGGGAGGAAGGGAGACTAATGACAGAAAGTAAATAGAAAGGGAACATGAAAGAGATGATGGCAGAACGCCTTTAATGATTTTAAACTTTTTTTGTTTTAACTTGTGTACCAAAAAGGACATACAACTGTACAGTTGTATTACATGATAACAAATCTGAACCAATGATTGCGATATTGATAATGAGGAGGAAATGCTGAACAATAGAGCAATGACATTGACAATTGTTCTTGCTTGACTCTCTTTCCCGGGAGTCCTGGCAATGACCCATGAGAGAGGGGGGAGGGGGGTGGGGAGAGTGGGAAGGGGGAGATAAGGGTTATGACTAGGCAGAATAGTTTGGATCAAGCAAGCAGGTAGGAGAGCGAGCGAGCTAGGCAAGTCCCCCAAGTGAGTGACTGGCCAGTACCTGTCAGTCATTGCCTGGCAGGCCTGGCCCACAGCGGCAGAGAAAAAAATGACTTATCATGCTGAGGTACGAGAGAGTGACGATTTGGAGCAATCTTGTTCTGATGAGTTGACCGATACGACTCGCGGCGATGAGCATGATTGCGCATTTTTCCTATCGCTCCTTGGCGTATAGCACTCGAGTGTTGATGAATTTAAGCAACATGAAAACTATTAACTCTGACTAAAGGTACACCTGGTGGCAGGTGATTATCTTGTCAACCTCAGACTTTCAACAACAACAACATCTATCCATGTTTCTTCAGGTCAGAGCTGGGTTCTACGACACATGCTTCGATGACAATTGCTCCAAGTTCGATTCCCCACAATGACCCTGGGCCTTATTTCAACCCTGAACTAAACACTAGACCTAACCCTTTAACCCTAACCCTTATGTAAAGCCTACCTTAAAACTCATACATCCTGGAGCAAATGTCACCACACAAATGTTACATGAAGGTCACCTAAAGTGAGAGCCCAAATGTGGATTCGTGCACCGCAAAGGACAAATTAAGCTTTGGTTGCATAAGATTAAGAATGATTAATTTTCCACAAGAATTCTTGTGTGACAAGAAGCTAAGGGAACATTCATGAATGATATTTACCTTTCTGCGCTATTGTGTTGATTACATTGATGCGAGCCTCCTACTGAATATAATAGTCCATCTAGTACCGCTACAGCCACTCTATTCCTAGGGTGGTTCATGGGAGGGAGTGTTTTCCATTGATTATTGAGGGGATTATACGCATCAAGGCGATTGGAGTCCGTGTTAGCCTCTGCGGTATTGTTCCTTCCCCCTACCACATAAAATATACCATGTATGGTTGCTGCACTGAGTCCGCTCCTCGGCTCCGGGAGGTCGGCTAACCTGAGCCATCGGTCCTCCTCAGGGTTGTAACATTCGACAGTCGTCAAAGACTGACGGAGGTAGCCCCCGGCGGTGTAGATGACGCAAGCTGAGATGGGGTTGCGCTTGGGCGTCTTGAAGGACTTGTGCAGCTGCAGTTCTTGGAAGATTTTGGACAGGTAGTCTTTGCACTTTGGCTCGTCCCTGAGAATGTCGCAACGATCTAGCTGCCTCTTGAGGAATGCTGGTGAGAGGTGCTCAACGCGGATCGCCCCGCAGTTGAAGAGTTTCTCTAGGCACGGCCTACGCTCGTCCTCTTTGTGCCGCACCCACCTGAGGCAGGCATCGTAGACCTCCGACTCGCACCAGACGTTAAGCTTGTCATGCTTGATGACCGTTAGAAGCTGCACCAGATTGAGGTTCATGAATTCTTCCGATTGAGATACTTCACAGAAGTGACGGAACACAAACATGCTTGCCTGTTCTGACAGACTACGTAAACTGTGCTCCTCCGCGTACATTGAAATTCCTATACAGTTTGTTGGGTCCAACTGGTGCTCCAGAAAATTACAGCACGCATCCACAATGTCTGTTATCTGGAACATGATTGCTTTTGGTAAAAGCTCCAGAACGCTACACTCGGTGATGGTGATCTCCGAGGTGTAGATGAAGTCCATTATCCGTGAAAAGACGCACGGGTGTACGTCCTTGATCTCAATACTCTGCTTAGAGCACTCGTGGAACCCGCTTGTAAACATTGACTTGAAGTACTGACTACATGATGCTAGCACCACCTTGTGGGCGTAAAATTTAACAGTCTCGACGATGAGCGTCACATCGCACAAATCACGGTTCTCCCGCAGTTCGCCAACGATCTTGAATGCGTTAGCAGGGTGTTTGGTACTGGTGAAGGTAATGCTGCCATCACAGCCAATCTTGTGACGGATTCCTTTCTGTGGCCATTCGCTGGGCGGGTTGCTAGCCGTGTCAGAGACGGGTGGCTTTGGGGGTACTCGTGGTGGTTCCATATTTTTGCTATTGGGAAGGGCTCCCTCTTTGCCATTATGCGAAGAATTCTGTTGTTGAGCAATGTTGACGTCCAGCTTGGAGCATACTACGGAGAAGAGATGAGATGACTAAGTCCCTGATCTTCACTCACTCAAGGTAGAACAAAATCCCAGAAGATGAAGTTATCTGCAAAATAAAAGAGGAAAAACAAAAATGTTAACAATTTGTAAAAACAACAGTGGCAATAGTTCCTACAAAAAGCAAGCAAATGCAGTCTGTTGAGAAATGAAGAAATGTACCACAACTACATGGAATCGATGTGAAAAAAGACACTAAAATTAGCAACATACATTAAAGAGATTTAAAAAAAAAAAAAAAAAAAGGAAGAAAAGAAACACAGTCACACCAATCCAAAGGAAATTCAAGTATCACTGTATGCACACACGTTCGTCTAGTTGAACATGTATTTGAGACCCATTTGAGACCCCTCAATGATTAATTGACAGAACAGGCTGTATTTTCGCAGGAGTTGTTGATGGCTGAGTACCTAGTCACGAGCAAAAACAACAACTAGGTGGTCCACTTGTATGTGAAAAGCATTGGTAGTATGATCATTGATATTCTGCAATGTCATGCTGTCTGATACCAGGCCAGCATTCAATACTCATTCACACAAGAGTATTAAAGATTAGAATCACAATTCAACTCTTCTCTTTTAATGCGATTAAACCCATTCATACAGGGAATGGTATTTGAATGGCGATCAAACTTTCACTTTAAATCCTGCTTTTCACACGATAATGATATTTCAATCGTAATTCAACTCTCACTTTGATTGCGCCATGTCACAAACAAGTACTATTATTAATATTGAATTCACAAAAAACCTGAATAGTCGACTCAATTTGAGAATGTGCAACAAATTTATATGCATTTATAAGATGAAGCGGATCCTAATCAAATGATTGGTTGAGAGCGTACACGTGACCAGGCACTTATTTTGCCTAACTCTTCATTTCACTAATGACCGGTCATTAGTAAATACTTAAGACCGGTCATTGGTAAAATTATGTTATAAAACATCATTTTATAAAACAAATAAAACATCATCTTATAAAACAAATAAATAATACACATCTTTTTGTTCGGGTATTGGTAAAATCAAAACAGTCCAAACACTCTTGGCTATCGCCTTGCGCGTGTTAGACTGTTCTCAATTAAGGTACCATGAGGTACCTTGTGCGGGTAATTCTTGCTAATGCCCTCACTGCTGTGTATTATTTGTATATATACAGCATACGTACCTCCCTGCTCTATCACCAACTTCATAAAGTCTGAAGTCTACTTAAGATCTGAAAAGCCGGAACCATATTGTGAATAAATCTTCACCCGTATACACCTCCATACTGTATTATCAAATTGCTGTGTTGCAAACTTAGCAAACATGACAGAAAGTTTGTTGACGTGCACGTACAGCACGTAATGTTGCACAGAGTTCATTTTAAATGTGCCATGTACATGTACATGTATGACTCAGCATTTAACTATGTCAATAAGACCATTAGTTTATATTACACTAACATTCCAAAGTTGACATTGTGTCTGAAGATATGTCACATTCATGTTGTATTAGGTGTATGATCGCTAGATGCCATCTTGCATGCGCACACTCCACCTATTTATGTACACATGCATACATGTACATGTCAATTAAGTGTGTGTCTACATGTGGTTTCTTAGATGATCAAGTTGAAAAGTGAAGTTCCGGAAGCCAAGATCAAATGCGAATCTCACTCTTCTTTGCCGTTTATAGTCGTTGATATCTCAAATAAATGTTGTTTCGACATTTGGTTCGATGGTTTGTTTTACCCGAAAGCTTAGAAAGCATTTGTATGCTTGTACGTAAAGCAAACAGGGGATTGGTGACTTTAAGTCCTCTCCGAGGGACTTGATAACAAGCAGTGAAAATAATACACGGGGGCTCGGGGCAAAATAGCCCCCGAAATGCCCAAAAGAGCCCCCATAAATTTACATAGAGTTCAATGCAAAAACAAATTTTAGAATGTTATTTTTAGGCAGGGAAGCTTGAAATGTATAGCCCCCGAAAAATAAATATTAATTTTTTCCCTGATAACAAGGATTAATGCCTTATCAAAGGGCACTAGCGCATCAACTAGGTTTAGAACCCTGGACCTCCATTATGTGTACATTGACTTCCTACTTTTAATGCCTCTACAATAGACTACATTTTTTTCCTATATTCATTTCCTGCTCTACATGTACAGGTGTATACTACTTTTCAAATTATATTCTTTTGTAGGATGAAGGATTATATCTGTGTATGCACCTCGACAGTGAAAGAGCTAAATTAAGTAAGTTAACTGACATAATAACATAGGCATATACATGTATGTAATGTACGATGTATGCCTGCAAGTAATGTCTGATTTGACCTACAATACATACATGCACCCGCTACCCACAAGTCATGCTGAAAAATTTCCAGTACCGGTATCTTAAACATGGAGCCATAATCCAATAAACTATTACCCATCCAGGATCCCCCATATTTGCACCTTACAGTATGTCCTCCCTGGCTAGCTGGGATTGATCAATAAATAAAAACCAGTTCACTATGTTTTAACTGCACATAGATAGAACAAGGTCTGTCTGTAAACAAACTGACTTGACTGTAATAATGCACCGTCATCCAGCGCACAGGGGACTTTGCACAGGTACAGTATGAGCAGATAAAAACTGTCAGCAAATTCTAATTTCAGAGGTCACTGAGCTACTACATGTAGGTGTGGTGCGCTTATCGTCTTCTTTCAGTTTGGCATTGTAACAGGTCAAAAAATGTCCTTGGTAGAAGATTAGATTTGCATTGTAACTTCTAGGTCCTTTCAGGGATAATATGAAGAGAAAGCTCGAATACTATATTCTAGTCTTTTGTGACCAGATTATTTTATAATATGCATCTTTTGCTGATCTAGATACACGTATTTACATGAATATTTCAAGGTAAGATTATCAAAACAAGTTCAAATTCCAAAGAACTTTTTACTGCTGAAATAAAGTACCTGGTAAGCCTAATTTCAAGTGAAAACATGCCACTTGAAGTCCAACATGTGCATTCTAAATTTCTATTGTAAATCTACTAATTTCATAATAAAAGATAATGTTCTTTCTTCTTTTTAAAACAGATTCTTTTTCAATCTAGCATTAGCAATATTATTGCTAGTAAAAGGTTGAGAACAGTCTGTCACACAAGACTAGCAAAGATAAATTCTCAAGGAACCCCAAAGGTCATTGACCTCCATGTACATGTAGGCGTCTAATGGCATGAGCAGATACTGTAATGAACGCATCTATTTATATGCATGTACATGTTGACACGTAATAATAATGAAAGCGGTTACCAAAGCTATTAACAGTTATGATAACTAATTTATTATCTGTCTGTTGAGACCAGAATGATGGACATCTGTGATCGGATAAATTTACTGACACTGTAGCCTACATGTAGAGGTCACCCTTCAGATTCTCAGCTGAGGGAATCAGCTTTTAGAATTTAAAACATGTCATCGGACTTGTAGGAATTATCCAGTTTACATGATCCCAGCTAGGCAAGTAAATTGATTAAAAAATAAAGAAAACAAAAGAAATAATCCACTCTTACGATGTACATAAAAAAATTGTTTGAACTCCTTGAGAGTATAATGAATAAATGACAGAGCTCATGATGCACATATCTACAAGTAGTCTGTGTAGAAAATCCTAGAAAATTCTGTTTTCACACTTCATTTATGAACACAAGCCCTACTGTAGCTTAATTAAAACCTCAATTAGGAATGAGCAATAAACAGATATCTACATGTACATTACAAGAAGGCCTTCATAGCCAACTAATTAATTCTCATTCTCAAATCGCATGTCACAAAATTAAATTGGCAAAAGTGCCGAACAAGTACACTCAACCAATTGCCTTATTTTTTTGCCTGCTAATTATGGGATCCACACAATATGAATGAACGATTAAAACACAATCCACCTTGACTCAAACTAAAATGTCAAAGTACATGTACATGTACCTTCATTGAATGTAACTTACAACTAATGGCATGAATGTACGATAGTAGTTCACATGAAATATACATTGAGTTCAGGATATTACATTTTGCATTGCAGTGGTGCAAAAGAGGGGTTTCCCCAGAATTTCTGACTTACAATGTACTTCCCACTCTAAATACAAGCATTCAACTTTCAATTTGAGCCACGAGGCTCTTGAAAAGCTGTTTTGCCATTGAATAGGACTGTGAAGTACTTGTCTAGGGAGGCCGAAACAAATAAGATCTCTTTGACTTTGAACTACAAACATTGCACAATGAAGAAAGACTGTTTGACTTATCAAGCAAATCCTTCGAAGAGAAGTCCAGAGTCATCAAATGAAAGTGGCTAACAGTACTTAATAAAACACTTTGTAGAAAAATGAGGCCAATTAAGTGAGGACTAGATTAGGAACATTATACAACACACAGGCTTTTTAACTCTGCAGTTTTCAATTCTACATTCTTCTGATCCTTTCCCTAGTTAAAAGACTTGTCAAATTCAAATTCAAAGAAATGAATGAACTGAATTACTGTATGCCTTGTTTGGATAAGTACAGCATAACAGTGTCAAAACGCTCTGATGGTACTGTAGGGAGAGCTCGATACTATATTACAACTGCCCGGGATACATGGGCGCCTAAAATCTAAACCTAAAAAGATTCTTGAATACAGACTGTAAAAACTGAAATCCGGACCCCCTCCAAAAACCACTAGTGTTGAGCTTTGGTGAACGTATTACGGAAGTATATACTGAAGTATTTTGGTTTACAGTTCAAACAGCCTCAGACGTAAAGATAGAGATATAAAACAATAAATGTGGCATAATTTCACCATATTCACATCAATTCTTCCAAGTTATAGTGCTATGAAAATGGGTTAGGTTAACCCAAGTTCATCCCAACCACTCCAGAAAGTGCAGGGAAATCAAGCAAGTAATACTACAAGCCCACCTGGCCCACTCTACGTCTTGCCCAATTAGAGGGTCGGGTCTGATCCTCGACTCATCTGCTATGAATCATTGCAAGCTATCTTGTGGAGTCATGCAGGTCATCTACAGATTGCTGACTTGGCATATTGTAACGCCTTGCCTGTGTTCTAGATCCCGAGCACCGACCGACCGACCCTCCTCGCTGCTGTTCAGTGACATTGCTCAGGGTGCATGAAAGCCTGAACGGGGAGTTTGTGACCGGTAGAGATGTTCCTTGAGCATTCTTTCTCAGAAATCTCTCATTATCTCTGTGATTATTAAAATATTTTTGATATACATTGTACATGACGTCATAATTAAAGGTTCCTTATGCTTGTGATTCTGTGAGCTGCCCTGTTTAGGGTAAGAAAACCTGAAACAGAAGTTCGGTGAGCGATTATTTCTTCCATATTATTTCTCACTGATATGATGATATCTGAATTGTATATCTGCAGGGTTCTTTCCTCATCAATATCTATCAATTTAGTCCTTGATTATATTACAATGTACATGTACATGTACCACAATGACTGTTATACCAGTAGGTGATACTTGGTCTGGTATACACATCATTACATGTACTGTATGTACAAAATAGCGATCATAATCAAATTCTATATCTTTAACACATATATCATCCTTTAACAGATGTTCATGCTGTGCATAGCAAAACATGCAGCCATATAATGACGTGTGGAAGTGTCATTCATGGGTGAAATAAGTCAATCAAAAAAGGTATCGAATGGCTCGAATTGGCAATAAAATGTGTGTGTGCTGGTATGCTGCTCAATGTCTCGCAGACTGGTTGTCATGCCATAGTTAGCTTCTTGGTCCCTTTATTCAATAAATATTAGTGCTATGAATTAAAAAAACAAAAACAAATAATAACAAAAAACCTGGTAAATCATTCAAAACATGCAAATTATATCATATTTACAATAAAAGATTATGCCCATTGCCCAGTACATATTATGTTGAGCCTGTAGGAAATGCATGCAAAGCGCTGCTATACAGATTCTGTATATTCTGCAATTCATGAAGTGTGTATAATGTACCTCCAGTATTATACCCCCCCCCCAAAAAAAAAGTATTAATATCTGAAATAAAACAAATCAGCTTTAAAATCATTCAGTATCTTTATAAAACCAAACTGATGTGATTACACATGTATATGCATGCCTACATTTTGTAAATTATTAAAAAAACTCATATAATTACATCCTATAGTATACATACACTTGTAACATGTACTAACATATTTTCACAAAAACAGACATCCACTGAATGAGAAAAATATTGAAAAAGGAAATGAAAAATAAAACATACCACTCTTGAATTTAATTCCACAGAATGACCAACGAATCAAGTAATTCCAAAGTAATCTGCAGTCGATAAATCCCCAAGATCCACTATATAATCGATTCCGTTATTGAATGTAGAGTAATTTCGCTGTGAATGAATATTACCAGATGATCGAAGCACACCTACTATATATATATCACATAGACGTAAACAAATCCTGATTATAATGATGCGAATGTATTCCAACGCTATTCAATATAGTTATTGCCAGAGGTAGAGAGACAAGCAATATGTATATCCTGGAGTCTGATCAAGTTTGAGGTTCTGAAATGTATATCTCACACAGGTTTGGTCTGACCAGCGTTCAAGTCCAATACTGCCAAATAATTCAGAGTCATCTTGCTTATAAACACTGACGACTTGCGGCGACGAGCCAACCTTTCAGGTAGATCACGCAGGGCTCATTCAACTGCATGCATTGCTCCGCTCTAAATGCATCGACAGTACGTGCGCAGAAGCCGTTGGAAGTCCACATTCAGCGGATCGATAGCATGACAATGCGTTTATTACTCTGTGTGTATGTGTGTGTGTGTGATGCAGTGTGTGATTGTGAATGCCAGCGCTAGCTGCATGCAGGTAAGGGTCATTGTAGCATGCACAGTTGGTTACTATCAGGTTGTGGGCTGAGCGAGTCCTATGAAAGAACAAGTGACTCAGCATTTTCCATCAATACCAGTGTATCATAATATAGCAGTCAAACTTAAGTCTACTGGAGCGTGAAGACATTGTATACAAAGTATGTTTCAAGGAAGATCTGAGCGGCTTACTTTTTCTAGGCCATGCACATAATGAACTATTCCTTGATCTTATTTTCTGGATAGAGATATAAACAGGGAAATGCTGATTTCCATTTGACTATAAAAGTGGATTAAATCTAAATGAACAAGGGCCAGTCCAAAACTCCCTTCTGGGCATACCTGTAGATGCTACTAGCTTAATTTCTATCAAAAAGTACAAAACAAACAGGTACTATTATAGTACTAGGTAACAAATAGAAAATGTAATTTGTTTCCGAGTAAAGCCGATGCCACACTTGAATAACTCTATTGAACTATATTGTAATATACATATTTATTTCCTAGTTTTAGTGACTGCAGAGGGGCTATTAAAAGGGGAGGCAAGGAGTGATCAGAGGGGGAAATACAATGTGGCAGAGATACATTACAATTTGAATAAGGTGCACTGGAAAATCCTTTCGGAAAATGATATAAGCATGTCTGATACAGAACTCAGTTAAATAATCAAATAGTGACAATGCACAAAACTTGACACTCCAGCCAGCTGACGTCTTTCTACAGGCAAACAAAGACCCCAAGAAGATAATATATTTGCCTAAAAGATTTTAGGTCTCCAATATTGTTTGTGGGCTGAATTATACCTTTATCCAAAGGATAATCTAAAGAGATGTCACTAACACCCTAAAGAGGTGATGAAAATAGGCTTTATTCCTTTGATAAAAAACTATATCGTCATTATCCTCATTAAGGTAAGATTTCAATGAAATTGAACAAGTTTCAGTACCAAAACAACAAGGTTATGTCATTATGATCAAGAAAAGGCATATCTGAGAAAAACATTATTTGAGACTTCTAAAAACATTATTTCCATTCACTTTAGAGCCACCATTTACAGGTACCAGTGCACAATCTGCTGAAAGACAGAAGAGAGATAACGCGCGATGACCAAACAATTATCTATAACAATGCATATATATTTTGTCTCGTAATTCCAGGGTACCTGTATTTTCTCCAAGAAAACTGATAACTTGATGAATTGCAGTATCAATGTGCAGGCTACATATTCTCAGCATGAGTTGGCATATATTTCAGCTTGAAAAAAAAATCCAGTCTTTAATGCAAAGTTTCCAAATTACACTGGCTCACAGATAGAAAAAAAATATAAAAGATGTAAACAAAGCATTCAATAGTCCAATTGATCTAAAAAAAAACGGTCTGAAATGCCTGGGAAAAAAACTGCAAATCATGGTAATTTTTCCCACACTGAAGGCAAAGTCCCTGGAGAAAATTGATACAAAGGCATTTATCCTGGCATCCTGGGGAAAACATACCACTTAGAAGTAGCAGCAAAGCAAAAGCAGCAAGCAATAAAGAGCATGTGGCATCATAATTAATTGATCATCATCAAGAATTTAGCCACCAGTATACTTTGTATGACCAAGGTTATTATTTTGATATGGTATTGAAGGATGAGTTGGTAAAGCGTCTGCCAGTCTCACAAAGATCGTGGGTTCGGATCCAACCCAGGCAGATGACTGAATTCTGCGTTGTGTGTTAACAGGCTCCTCCCCTGTTTCATAGATGCAGGCTAGGTTACAGAGGGAAACACTCTGTCCCTCAGATAGGATGTTAAATGAAGGCCCCATGTAGAGGAGAGGTTGTGCTCACTGCACTATTCGTATAAGAATAGGGGGAACCCTGGGGTAGTGGTCCACTTGCACATATCCCCAATCAGTTATACCGAATCACTGCAACCCAAGAGTCACACTAGGCGCGTCTTCATCATCTCGAGATTGCCAAATATCTCGAGATTGCCAAATAGCCTGCTATTTGGGAAATAATCCCGAAGTAACAAATCGCGTCTTCACTATCTCGAGATTCGACCTCGAAACTTGAAACTCGACCTTGAGAAATTAGCTCGAGATATTTTGCTCAGCGTTAGCGTGTATTGCGAATCTTCGGTCTAGTGAAGAAGCACAGGACAAATAGCTGGATATTTTGCCAAATAGTAGGATATTTTGCAAACTATCCCAAGATATCTTGGGATGACAATCCTGACCAAATATCTTTCTAATTGCTACTTCGGTCTGATGAAGACGCAAATTAGCTGGATAGTTTGCGATCGGGATAGTTGAAATAGCTGGATATTTGGCAATCTCGAGATAGTGAAGACAGGCCTACTGATACAGGTCACTTTACCCCTCCCAGGCACAGATGATGCCAAATACATTATAATAAAATAGTAAGTATTACCGTCTAACTGCAAGAAGGAGAGTTTGGTTATATGTGATTTATCTGTAATATCGAGGGAGAATAAAATACTGATAGCAAAATGAAGTCTTGAATATTTTGAAAAAAGGTTTGGTCATGAATTAGTGTTATTACTTGTAGGTTTGCATAAGATTTGGGTATGAATTAGTGATCTACATAATAATAATAGTGGGTTCTTGTATAGCGCTCATGTCAGTCAGATTTGACCCTCCTGGCGCTCCTGATTATTACCCTGGCTTTAGCACGGCTGCCATACGGCGCTCTAGCATTTCAAGGAAGAAATTCCTACCAGGTACCCAGTTACTTCACCTGGGTGGAGTGTGGCAAATGTCTTGCTAAAGGACATTAGTGCGGCGGCGGGACTCGAACCGCGGACCTTGTGATCGACAGTCCAGCGACGTATCCACTTGACCACAACACCTCTACATGTAGTAGAAACACAAATAATAACATTATGAAAAAATCATCTTCCTAGCTAGAAGAAGACACAGGGTCAACCTCACATAGAATGTATAAAATGCATAGGTTGCGATAAAAGTCCAATGGTTAAAAAAATTACTTGATTTGCAAACTACTTATTATTTATCGAAAATAATATCGCTAGTGATATTCGTTTGTCTCGCAATGTGGTCAATAAGGAATCTAAAAGATCACGACGTTTCGTATGCTACTGCGATACTTCGTCAGGTGATAAAATATCGAATATCACTAGCGATATTATTTTCGATACTATATCCGCAATGAGTAATATATTTAGCATTACTTATTATTTCCTATGCATCTTTAAAATTTGCATTAACTTTAACAAATCAATTAAAAAGCAACAACAGAAAACAAATCCAATTTTATCAGTCTATCCTCTACAGCAGAGCTAATTGACACTAACATCATGCTGATAATCAGATTAGCTGATAATCAGATTAGCAAATCATCAACTACCAATTGTTACAAATGTATGTGAAAAGCATGATAGTAGGATCATTGATATTTTGCAATGTCATGCTGTCTGATACCAGGAAAGCATTCAATGCTCATTCACACAAGAGTAAGATTAGAATCACAATTCAACTCTTCCCCTTTTAACCCATTCATTCATTACTACTACTAATCATAAAGGAAATGGTATTTGAATTGCGATAAAATCCTGCTTTTCACACAATAATGATATTTAAATCGCAATCTAACTCTCACTTTGATTGCGCCGTGTCACATACAACTAATATTTAATCTACAAAAAACCTGAATATTCCACTTAAAGCTAAACTTGAGTTCTGGTAAAAAAAAAGAAAATGAATTCTCACAGAATCAAACGAAACTTACACCGAATGTTCAAGATTACAAATAAATGTCATGTGCCAAACAATTTTGGAAAAAAATGTATACTGGCTGAGTAATGAGCATAGAAAGACAAGGAAATCAAGGTAGTACCAACCCCGACAACATGCGTGTTGTCCCATATATAGCTTTCTGTGTACGGTGCGTGTTACTTTACCAAGACTCGGTCAAATTTATTATGATTTTGATGACTCTAGAACCTTGCAGTGCACACCAATACTTACATGCTACATGATCGACTGTTTCTGATCCTTTCCACACCTTTTCTTTCACAATGCAATCGCATTACCAGTACTAAAGTTTAGCTTTAATATGAGAAAATGGTTGATGAATGTGAAACAAATTTATATGCAGCCATACATGTATACACCTCCATGCTCTATCATCCATTTCATCAAATCTGAAAAGCCGGAACCACATGAATAAATCTTTGCCTGCATATACCTCCGTGCTCAATTGCCGTGTTGCAAACTTAATCTTTTTGAATGCCCGAGAATGGAAACTTTGAGACAAAAATTGTTCAAGCATATGACCATGCAAACACAGTTTAAAAATCTGTTTAATTCAAAAAGTCTGCAACAATGTTTGCATGGCCATTTATGAGGCTGAGTACAGCATTAGGTGTCAACAGGGATTTATCCAAGACCTTTGAGCAACTGCTAAGAACACAGCATTCTTCCAGAATCT
The DNA here is from genome assembly GCA_035222895.1 of Strongylocentrotus droebachiensis. Classification (NCBI taxonomy): domain Eukaryota; kingdom Metazoa; phylum Echinodermata; class Echinoidea; order Camarodonta; family Strongylocentrotidae; genus Strongylocentrotus; species Strongylocentrotus droebachiensis. The sequence continues at coordinate 89,662 of JAVYIG010000251.1, read as the reverse complement.
CGGGTAAAGGTAAAGGTAAAGCCTACACAGTTATTAATAGTGGTGTTCACATGACACTTCACAGACTTAATATTGAACTTTGAGATTATCTTTTACTTACAGACCGTAACAGACAGTAAGTAATAGTTGGGTTCACATTATAGTCCACAAACTTAATATTGAACTTTGAGATTATCTTTTACTTACAGACAATAACAGACAGTAATTAATAGTTGGGTTCGCATGACAGTCCACAAACTTAATATTGAACTTTGAGATTATCTTTTAATTACAGACTGTAACAGACGGTAATTAATAGTTGGGTTCACATGGCAGTTCACAAACTTAATATTGAACTTTGAGATATCTTGTGTGGATGCACTCATGGTTATGAAACATTCGGTTTACTAAACGTTATAAACCCAAAGCAATCTCATGGTCAGCGTAATAACTACATGCCTCATGGGTACTAAGGCCATGTAAACAAAATATACATGTTTAGCGACCCCGCCCGCTTCCTTTTTTTCTTTGAAAAAAAAAAATTATTTTAATTTTTAAAATATTTTTTAAAGAAAAAAAACATTGCTAAAATGGATCTATTTCTGATTAAAAAAAAAAAAAATCAAAAATACTGGCGGCCTTCTTGAAAAGTAGCCCGACTGTCAGGGAAAATGTACTGAGCGGCCATTTTGAAGAAGAAAAAAAAGGGCCTCCTCCTCCTTCCTATTTTTCAAAAAGGCAGGACGCTAAAACATGTTTGTTTTTTATTTGGCCTAACGTGAGGTTACGTGCTATGCGGATGCAATTAACTTTGAGGTTATGGCAACTTGAAGTTTAAATAAAACAACTGCTTGCCCGGCTTCTTAATACTTGTTGTTTTGGTCCTGTATGAAGCCTTGTAATAGGGCAACATTGGTTATTCAAAACTTGGGAGGTTTTGCAAACATACAGTTTAAACAAATGAGGGTCTCCATGTGAACATACTCATGTTGCTTTTGTTTAATAACTTCCCAAGCTTCTTATGGCTATTCTTAGAACACTTCATCCAGTCAACATGTATGTGTATCAAGGCCAGTAAACATTCAGTGGATATGGACGAGACCGTAATGGCAATTAGCTGCTGACACAGCAACGACAACGATCAATAGGCCTGTCTTCATCATCTCGAGATTGCCAAATAGCCTGCTATTTCTGATTTGAGAAATAATCCTGAAGTTACAAATCACGTCTTCATCAGCTCGAGATTTGACCTTGAAACTTGAAACTCGAGCTTCAGAAATTAGCTCGAGATATTTTGCTCAGCGTTCGCGCATAGTGCAAGTCTTCAGGCTGGTGAAGACGCACCAGACAGCGGGATATTTGGCCAAATAGCGGGATATTTGGCCAAATAGCGGGATATTTTGCAAACTAGCCCAAGATATCTTGGGATGATTATCTTGACCAAATATCCCGCTAATTGCAACTTATGAAGAAGCAAATCAACTGGATAATTTGCAATCGGGATAGTTCAAATAGCGGGACATTTGGCAATCTCAAGCTGATGAGGACGGGCCTACTGATCAATAGCATCTTCACAAGGCAATTAGACCATTTAGACACAGAGAAAAAATTGATAATGATGAAGTAATTCATAGCAATTATTTTCATTTCAAGATCATATTATCAGTTAAGAACCAGAAGGGCATCAAAGTTCTCTGAGTTAAAATAAAGGAGTTAATATCCTCCTGGATCTTAATAAACAATATATTCCTTTCATATACATTTACATGTATATGATTCCTCATATACACCTCCCTTATTACTTCTCCCGCCATTTCTATATACCCCTCTCTATCTTCTCTGCTATTTCTCTTCTTCATGATCATTTTTTTATAAAAAGAACAACATATTAATTTAGACTTGACCCTAATATGGGCTGTTTATTTGTTGTTGTTTTGTTTGCGGAATGATTCATTACAAGTATTATTCAGCCCTTACACTCTTCCCTTTTACTCTTCCCTTTTACTCTTCCCTCTTACACTTACATTTAAATAAGGTCTCTTATCACTTCTCCTTCCCTTTCTAGATACCCCTCTCTATCTTCTGTGCTACTTTTCTTCTTCATTGTCATTTTTTAAATAAAAGAACAACATATTAATTTAGACTTGACCCTAATATGGTCTGTTCATTTGTTGTTGTTTTGTTTGAATGATTCCTTACAAGTATTATTCAGCCCTTACATCCTTCCCTTTTACTCTTACCTCTTACACTCACATTTAAATAACAAGGTCTCTTTATCACTCCCCCCCCCCCTTTGTAAATACCCCTCTCCATCTTCTGTACTATTTTTCTTCTTCATTGTAATTTTTTTTTTAAGAACAACAAGTTAATTTAAATTCGACCCTACTATGGTCTGTTTTTGTGCGTTTTGTTTTATATGAATTTATTAGTCAGCCCTCACACTCTTCCCTTTTACACTCACATTTAAATAACAAGGAGACTAGCTTACCAGTACTGGAACCCAGTTTGCAGGCACAAACCCTCTTCTTAGTTTCATGTATAAGTATCTGTACTTTGAGACTATGCTGACTGACTGCACACTGAATCTACACAGCCAGAGACCAACTGAGCTAGGCTCTACTCAAGACTTTAGGAATTGTGGTAAAGGGTCAAATCAGAGTCCATTAGATCTTGAATAGATATAGCAATAGCTGTTGACCATCTTTTATTAAAGTGCAAAGAAAGTAAGAGAAAAACAGACCTTGTGGCCGGTCGCCCATGACTTATCAAGCCATGACTCAGCAAAATGTGAGGGATTTTTTTTTTTGGATAACGTCACAGCTATTTGTTGACTTGATACTGTTAATCAAAGTGTACCCAACAAATACGCAGGTCCTAAATTTCTGACAGCCGTGCCGTGCCTCAACACAATGGCCAACTGACAAAGCAGGTCCAGTATATATGAAGGGGTTATCTAGGAATCGTGTCAACATGTTCCAAAAGAATAAGTCAATAGTTTTGAGGGGCAGCCAAAATCATTGACCTTTATCAAGACATTTTGTCTTCTTCTTGTCTTGAAATACCAGGAAAATTTGAGATAAAAAATGAACAGAAGGGGAAATAATTTGTATAAGTTAAACTTTATGCATACTTGCAACTCTTGCAGTGTTTCTCCAGGGTCAGTGAAGATTTCAATAACAAATTAATTCATTAAAAAAGAAGAGAAATTAAGTTCTATTTGCATGATTATGCAGGGACTTAATTCATGGGCTAACTCATCTTTTACCTGCATATCTATGGGAGTATAACTGCAGCAATATCATATTTTTAATTTTATCAATTTATAGAAACAATACCAATACATAATATCTTTACCCCCTTTTTACTGAAAAGTGACCTAGAAGCCCTAGTTACAATTTTCATAAGGTCTATTTAACTTTATTTCATAGAATGATAATTGCAGTTCTATTGAGCAGATGTGCACATCAAAATATTCTATATCTCTGGCCAGGATATACATGTACATTCCAATGTGCTAGTGAGGAACAAAACAAAAGAAAATTGAAGTCTCACAGGATGCAAACAGAAAGGGTCAGAGATGGAGTCACACAGACAGAGAGTCAAAGGGATAGAGAGTCAACTTAGGGTCAAACAGATAGAGAGTCAAATAGATAGAGAGTCAAACAGATAGGGTCAAATGGATAGAGTCAAACAGACAGAGAGTCAAACAGATAGGGTCAAACAGATAAGAGTCAATCAGATAGGGTCAAATAGATAGAGAGTCATTCAGATAGAGTCAAGCAGATAGGGTCAAATAGATAGAGAGTCAATCAGGTGGAGTCAAGGAGATAGGGTCAAATAGATAGAGAGTCAATCAGATGGAGTCAAGCAGATAGGGTCAAATAGATAGAGAGTCAATCAGACGGAGTCAAGCAGATAGGGTCAAATAGATAGAGACTAGAGAGTCAATCAGATAGAGTCAAGCAGATAGGGTCAAATAGATAGAGAGTAAAGCAGATAATGTAAAACAGATAGAGAGTCGAACAGATAGGGTCAAATAGAAAGAGAGTCAAACAGATAAGATCAAACATAATTATATGGTCAAATAGATAGAGAGTCAAACGGATAGGGTCAAACAAATAGGGTCAAACAGATAGAGAGTCGAACAGACACAGCGCAGTCACATGCATGTAGAATGACAGAAACATACACAAGAAACAAGAAACCTGGAATTTCACTGGATGGGCAAATTTATCAACAACCATTGGTAAATGACAATGAAATTGTGCAAGTCATGGCGGTGATTGCCCGCAAATTCCTCCACAAATTGTCACCATCGCCCACAACCTCTCAGCACATTGCAAAAAGACAGTGCCAGACTTTAAATAATTATTAGGTTAGCTATGGCGTGCAAACCACCCACATATAAAGAGGCAAAATGAAATTAGGTGGAAAGCAACAAAGGTAAATGTTTTAGCACGAGTGGAGGTATATCTTTATGCCGAGTGGAGGTATATCTTTATGCCGACTTCAATGTCAATGTTATGTCTAGCTTATTGAGGTATGGCGGCTGCTCCACTGATATGACCAACAACAGAATAGAGAACTGAATCATGACCAACTACTAAGAGATTATTGTATCACTATAGCTTTAAAACCTATTTACAGATGAGCCATGAATCTCATTCTTTTCTTCCTTTGTTTGAGTTGGGTGGAGTTCAAGGGGAGTTTTTATTGCAAATTATTATTACAATTGACAACACGATGGCGGATGGTTGCACAATAGTTTAAGGGACTTTTATGAGGGTAACGCTTCAGCAACTTGTGAAGTGGTGTTTGTTATTTTGGCATGTGTATGACAAAGTTAGGTCACATGGCTGTTACTTTTCATCTGTTCTTGGTCGTTTTTTATGACTCTACATTTAATTCCATCAAAAGCACCTCTAATTTAGTTCACGCAACAGGTTCTACATTCTATTATGGTGTAGGTTTTGCCAGACAAATATTTGTTTTATTAAAAATTTATTAAAAAATAATATTGGTCCTATGAATTACATACTGTTTCATCATACCAAAGGGCATATAGGGTCTACCATGGGTCAAGTAGGCAAATGGACCACATGAACATAGAGCTATTAGGATTTGGGAACTAGGACCAATGAGGAAAAAGATCCATGACACAAAAATCAACAGAACAAAAGTGTAAACCAATAGAAGCAGGACCATTAGATAGTATAGGACAAAAGAAAAGAAGGACCCAGAAACAGGACTGTCCGGATTTGGAGAGTAGGACCAATGGAAAAAGGTCCATGGGAGACAGGGCCAATGGAAGCAGGACCAATGGAAGCAAGAACAGTGGACAGTAGGACAAAAGAAACGAAGGACCCTAGAAACAGGACTGTGTGGATTTGGAGAGTAGGACCAATGGAAAAAGGTCCATGGGAGACAGGGCCAATGGAAGCAGGACCAATGGAAGCAAGAACAGTGGACAGTAGGACAAAAGAGACGAAGGACCCTAGAAACAGGACTGTGTGGATTTGCAGAGTAGGACCAATGGAAAAAGGTCCATGGGAGACAGGGCCAATGGAAGCAGGACCAATGGAAGCAAGAACAGTGGACAGTAGGACAAAAGAGACGAAGGACCCTAGAAACAGGACTGTGTGGATTTGGAGAGTAGGACCAATGGAAAAAGGTCCATGGGAGACAGGGCCAATGGAAGCAGGACCAATGGAAGCAAGAACAGTGGACAGTAGGACAAAAGAGACGAAGGACCCTAGAAACAGGACTGTGTGGATTTGGAGAGTAGGACCAATGGAAAAAGGTCCATGGGAGACAGGGCCAATGGAAGCAGGACCAATGGAAGCAAGAACAGTGGACAGTAGGACAAAAGAGACGAAGGACCCTAGAAACAGGACTGTGTGGATTTGCAGAGTAGGACCAATGGAAAAAGGTCCATGGTAGACAGGGCCAATGGAAGCAGGACCAATGGATAGTAGGACAAAAGAGACGAAGGGCCCAAGAAACAGGACTGTCCGGATTTTGAAAGGACCAATGGACAAAACCTCCATGAAACAAATGACCAATGGATTAGCATGAAATGAGACTAGGACCAATGGAAGCAGGACCAATGGAAGCAAGACCAGTGGACAGTTGGACAAAAGAGACGAATGACCCAAGAAACAGGACTGTCCGGATTTTGAGAGGATTTTGAGAGGACCAATGGACAAAAGCTCCATGAAACAATGACCAATGGATTAGCATGAGATGAGACTAGGACCAATGGAGGCAGGACCAGTGGATAACTGGGTTAGTTAATACATGGGAAACACAAGACTGGTAGGTTGTATGACCAATGTGACATAAGACTAATGGATAGAAAGATCCGGAGAAGACGAAGGACTTCACTTTTATCACATCTACAGATGTATTACACAAGAACCATACATTTATGTTGACTCATTCTGCGTTTTCTTATTATCCTAGGCTAAGTTTAAGAACCATCTAGAAGAACACTATCTAAAGACAAGAGACACTGACATGATTCACCTAGATTCCAAGAACAGATCACTTTTTGTCGCTCTCTAATTGTTCTTGCCTTAAATGAACTCTCCCCTTCACTCCCTGGACAATGAACAACTTCCAATAAAACAGACTTCCTTTTGTATCTAATTAATGACAGCCTACTAATTTCCTGTATCATTGAACTTCATAACTTCACGGGACAATCAACGATGACTTGATATTTAAGTCTTCGGATCATTACATAACACTTGCTAACCTAAGCCATCGGCTGATAGGACCATACCGGTCTGGGCATATGATCGCAAAGACTTTCAGTAGGCCTGTCTGCATCAGCTCGAGATTGCCAAATATCCCGCTATTTGAACTATCCAGATCGCAAATTATCCAGTTAATTTGCGTCTTCATCAGCCTAAAGTTGCAATTAGCGGGAAATTTGTTAGAGATAATCATCCCATGATATCTTGGGCTAGTTTGCAAAATATCCCGCTATTTGTCCGTTGCGTCCTCACCAGCTGAAACAAGTCCATTTGTAACAAATATATAAAATTAAAAAAATCTTGTAATTCAGTAGTCACCCCCCCCCCCCCCCCCCCCCCCATTTTTGGTTAACTACTGTGCGCAAATCAGACACAAACTGCAATGCGTAACCTCCCCTCAGTAAACCGTACAATGTACTTCAGTTTCTGTATAGAGGCAGTCAGTGGAGCCAGACGCAGTCTCAGCGGAACAACCGTCAATATAAGAGACTGAAGGTTTCGGTCTACGCCGCCGGGCCTTACTCACAATTACGATACAAGAATACCAAAATATTCAGTCTTCTCTCCTCAAGCACGGAGCAATCTCTGTCTGCTATCTTCATTCTAAAGACCAAACCTCCGCAAAGAAAAACACAGGCGAGACTATGGGAGATAGGCGTTATTGGTCATTGAACTTGAAGTGTGTATTAAATGCAGCTACTGTATAATGTAACCTGTGGCATATCACATTCTCCCAGAGCAGTATATAACTACCTCGTGCATCACTGACAGAGTTATGCATCATCATCATGAGACATCAGACAATCCTAAATATACAACCTGCCTACATAGTACATACCCCTCCCCGTATTTACCCCTCCCGTTTTTTTAATAAACATGTCCAACCTACATGCCTCTCCCCCTATAATGAATACACATGCTTTTGGTCTTCTACGGGTAATTTGACAATTTCTCCAAGATAGCATGGCTACCACAGGTAAAATGACTACCACCCATCTCCATCTCCACACCCCCCCCCCCCACCCCCAGGTGAAAATAAGTTTAACTAAGTACAATAGGAGCCAGTCCAATATGCTTTTTACACTGGCAAAATTTTCTTTAGCCCACTTCTTTCTCACACTCGGTTTTACCAAAGTGCGCTAACCAAACCGACAGAACAGGAAAAAAGGCAGTGTTAGCAACGCGATTGCAGTACTAAGAGCTTAAGTGAGAACAGAGGTCAAAATAGTTCTGGGGGGTGTTTCATAAAGCTGTTCGTAAAGTTACGCATGACTTTACGAACGACTTGTATATGAAAAGCCAAATGGGATGCTCAATCATTATTAAATACATCAACTAAAGTTGAACTGTGCAGATGTAGATTAACATTCTTATGATAACAAACATTTTTAATGCAAAGTATATTTTTTGCCATAATTTAATTGAGGTTATTGAAAATATCAGAAAAACCTTTGGGCATCCTTTCTGGTACTTCATATACAAGTCGTTCGTAAAGTCATGCATAACTTTACGAACAGCTTTATGAAACACCCCCCTGGGCTAACAAAAAGTGGTGCTGCCCCAAGAAGGCAGAAAGGCATTGTTTAATCAAAGATAGTCTGGGGTTAACAAGTTTTGAGTGAGAACACTCAGCTCGGGTAGGCAAATTGTACAGGGCTAAGAAAATGAAGGGTGAAAAGCATATGAGAGACACTATCCCGGGCTTTCACCCCATCCCTCTGCCCTCAATCCGTAGCCTGAAAACCCTGCTATCTTGAACCCCCTCTCTGCCCTTGCTCGTCTACCACAAAATTTGATTAATTAAACTCTCGATCACTGCCAAGGAAATTAGTCTGTCCCGTAATCCAGCCTCACGTAGAATAGTTGTCCATGTTTGAAAGAATTGAGCCCAATCGGCTTATCGGATTGGAGCACAAATGCCTCCAGTCATGTTCTTACCGGAAATTTGGCTGGACGCATGTCATTGAAACACAACATCTGATATTACGCAGTTGCCTCATTGTTATAGGTAATTTTATAGAAACACAGTAATTTATCAAAAGATAATGTTTTCATTCATACACATTTACTTAAGTTTTGACACTAAATGTAAATGTTAGCTGTGTTTGATAGGATATGTTTCTAGTGTCAAACAGGTATTTGGTTGGCTAACATGTACTCTGATGAAACAGACTATTTTAATTCTTGTGTCAGGCTACAGAGAGAAGGAGAAAAGAACACAAGTCTGATGAGAACACAATCCTACAAATACCTAGGAGCAGAGAGCCAGTCTACTCCTATTAAAGTTGTGTGAAGCCCGTCAGTCCGCAGCGCCGCGAAAAGAGCTTTATTTTATTGTACGCATTATAAGCAAATCCGATGCGATTATGAATATGTAATTTGCAATATGCACCCAAATCTTTATGAGAGCGTAACTCCCTGAGTTTTTCATGTTATGGGAAGTATATACGTATCCCCTTGAAAGAAGAGATAATGCACATTCTTTTCCGTATATATTTTTAAGAGAAAATTTGGTGGGGACAAGGAAATCATGACAAGCCAGGAAAATAGGCAAATTTGGTATCAATCAAGAGAAAAATTGTCAGAGATCAACTTATCTTCTTTTGTTTTCCTGTCCACTTTGCATGTGAACTGTAATGATGTGAAATGTGGAGGGCTGCAAAAGTCTCGTGAGTTCTCGCGAAATACGATAGAACACAGCTGATCGCCTCATTAACGAGCGTACTGCGGTCGGTCTGAAGCAGACGAAGGAAATTGCATGTTATTGAGTGTATTTCCTCTAAGAATTACTATGTGTAGACTTCTGGTTAATCAGCAGTTTTCGGCCCATTTCTGGCAGCAACCGAAGTTATTGAAATTTCTGAATTCATTGATTTGATTTTTTTTAAAGATATTATCATTGCATTTAGATCAATTGGTGCATAACTATTAGTTGTGTGACTGATTTTGCCTGAGATATATGAGATGTTTCTTGAATTGACAAGTTTTTTTTTATGAATGGATGGTACTGAGAGGAAATCTACATGTACCATTAACAGTATTCTCAAACAATTACATAGAATATCATATCAATTTTCTATAAATGATGATCAAACATAATTAATTTTTGTTTGAATCAGCAAATGTTTGATGGATAAATAACTTAATATTTTGAGCTCTTTTAATCCCATCTCTTTTGACTGATCTATTTTATTCAATTTTAATAACTAAATTTTCAATTATTTTCTTGAGTGTTAGTTCCTACCATTCAAGAATCCCAATTCACCAGATTCACTTTTAAATTACTTTATCATAAATTTAAGCAACATTTTTTCTCTAACTTCATGAATATCCTTTCCTTTAGGGGTTCTTCACAAAATTCTTTTTCAAGTTCTTCAAGAACACAAAATGTGAATCATAGTGACCCTGTCAGCGCACGGGCTGAAGCTCTTATCATCTTCAAATGCCTGGAAAGCCAAGCTTGGTTTGAAAGCGTTGAAAATCAGATCAAAGCCAAGTTTGCCGACGATGGGGAGAAAAAACTGCTGAGGTAAGCAAAAAATTTGCTTGTGTCTTTTGCCTTCAAGGCTAAAGACACAAGCAAGCACAGCGCAAGCAAATTAGTGAGTACAGATGCGGGGGCTGATGAGTGACCCCTCGGCTGGGGCGACCTTGAAGGGGGGGCAAATACGCTCCACCTGTTGGGCGTGTGCCATGCAGCCTCCCGAGCAAGGAGACCCCAACGACGGTTCCATTTACGCAAGCTCCCCTCCCCGAATAAGAAATTTTCAGCTGCCTCATTATTATGAAGAAGTTTGCGAGAGCAGAGCGGAACCGGGGCATTCCCAAGGGGAAGGACACAAACGACATGACTGCAGCGATAAAACAACGTCAAACTGCAGATTCACGGGATGACGGCATGAGAATGAAAGGAGGACGGTGCTTTCCTGAGAAGGGGGTGGGCCGGGGCAGGCAGGATGGGGTTTCGAGGTATACAGGAAAAAGTGCAAAGGTGAGGTAAAACCACAGGGTGAAGCCAGGATTAAAGCTCTGAAGTCTAGCCTTTCAAGTTAGAAATACAGCCTACTTATTTTCACAATGTTAATCTTTTTTTATGAAGTGTTTTTTTCTAGGTCCTCGACTCCGAGATTATACATGTTAAGGATCTAGAAAAGATCAGATTGAACACACATTTGGTAATAATTTGAATGCTAATTATATAATGTTCATAATTATCTGATAATATTCATGGGGCAAGAAAGATATTGCTTTGACAATAGGCTATTATAAACCAGGTACATTGCCCCTTGCCCTCCCCCTCTGCCCACCACTTGCACATGGGCAAGCAAGCAAATGGGGTAGCCCACTGGCAAGTAAGATATGCTGGGGCAATCCAGCGCTGCGCTGCACGGCACGGCACGGCACGGCACGGTCTAACAGCTCGGGAGGAAAGCCAGGCTAATGGGACTGGGAAATGATCGTGCCTAGTAAGGACATCAATCGAGCATCCGCTGGCAATTGGCCGGCTTCCTGCGCACCGTTACGAAGCAAGAAATGGGCTCACGCACGTGGGTCTCTCTCTGGGAGCCCTCCCATAGCAGCAGCAGCTTGACTCGGCTAGATACAAGATTAGCACCTTCACCTGGCAGTTAGTCTCCATGCTCCAGACCAAACCTTGGCAGATATCACCTGGGAGGTGTTTCACAAAGATTCAAAGTTGAACTTATCTCTAAGTTGGCCTTAAAAATTATGGAAAGCCGTAAGCATCCTTGAAAATATTTTGTAAAAGTTATTTTAAAAAGCATAAAATGTTGATTCAAATCATTCATATTTTCTATTATCATGGGAGATTTCAAGTTCTTGATGTGGAATTTATGAAAATTCAATTTTTTCTTTTGAATATATTTCATTATAAGGCTAAAAATGGCTCTCCATAATATTTAAGTCTTTAATTAGAGTTAAGTTCGACTTAGAATCTTTGTGAAACACCCCCCTAATGTGTAAATAGTTCTCTGACACATACTCCTGCGACAATTACTCTACAATCAATTTTCAACACTAATCAAATTATTATCATCAGCCCTGTACTCAACACTACACCCTTACACTAAACCCAATAACAACCCTAACACTTTATCTTCTTTGAGATATATCCAGGAGAAATTAAAAACAAGAGCAGCTGTTGGATCATTATATTTTTAGGAAATGAGAGTACGACAGAAGGTTGATTAGAACTGTAAGCAAAGGACTTCAAAGTCAAAGACTATCAAATTTTAAAGGAAATCTCATCCCAAGAAATAACTTAAGTTGTTTTGAGAGATTTATTATATTCTTGCTCATTAGTCTACAAGATTCCATCCAAAGTATATATGAGAGGTATGAAGCAAGATATTCTTAGTATAATTTTCTCAGTTTTTCTCAGTTTCTCAGCACTACATGGGCATCACTATTTTCTTGATAATGTAATGTACTATGCAAAGTCTTTTATCAAGTAAATGTACCTTCATATTTATGGATGCTCCCTTCCCAGGTGAGTGTGGTGATGAAGTATCTCGATCACATGCCATTATTACTTTTACAGCATAATAAGGTAATGGTGGTGGTTGTTATTTTACCTGACTGCTAAGAAAGTAAGCAACCAGACGGCCGACGGCTTTAGGTCCTCTCCGAGGGACCTGGTAATGAGGATGAATGCCTTACCAAATGGCACTACCGCATCGCCTTGGTTTCGAACCCGGGTAACCTGATTACGGGACCACTGCTCTACCAACTTAGCTATCGCGCCTCCTCTGCATCCTTTGCATACTTTCATAACTTTGATTTCATATCACCCGACACATTTCTGACTTCGAGACCTTGATTGGGAAGTTGGCTCCCGTTCCTTTATGTGTTACACAACACACTGTCGTCTGATGGAGCATAAATGTACGTTTATGGATGATGAGAACATCATCTTTACAGCAGGAAAGGGCAATGACCTTTAGGCTAGGAAAGCTCATCCAATGTCTTCCATGTATGCATTTGGCATACAGACCATACAGACCATAGAAGGCGCGATGGCCCAGTGGTACTGGTAGAGGTCTCCTAACCAGGTTCAAAACCAAGTGATGCACTAATGCCCTTTGGTAAGGCATTAATCTTCATTACCAAGTCTCTTGGAGAGGACGTAAAGCAGTCGGTCCCCTGGTTGCTTACTTACAAGCATACATGCTTTCTAAACAGTGCAGTAACCAGTATTTTTCTACTCTATATGCAGTACTCATAATCCTACGACCTGCAGGTGCAAAAAAAAAACATTTATATTTTTTTGATCTGAAGGAAACTCTAGGGTCGGTGCTGAGATTACTTCATTAAAAGATAACGTTTATACCCAATCAAACCAACAAGGCTGATCATACCAAACCAAACAATGAATCAATTTACTCTGAATGGCCAAATATCAGTCAGTTTTGAATCAAGTCTAGAATCGGTTCAGTGGCATGACAGAGGTAGTATTACGGTTATGGTTGCACAATTCACAGCGCCAACCAGCGACACCAGTGTTAAGTCCATTTTATGCAATGCATTATGGGGAAAAGTCAACAAAATGTTTAATTGTGACATTGTTACATATTAAACCTAAGAGATAAGAGGATTTAATCAGAATATTTGTTAGGCAGGTTTGAATAGCTTATCCTAAGTAAAATTTTTGCACTGATTAAAAAATATCAGTCTTATTGACCCTACTCACAACGATTTGGTCATTTCTGCCACTTTTTCAGTTAACGCCATTTTGGCTATCAAAAGACAAAATAATCTAGTCACATGTCAAATTCTTCTAGTGGTTGTATCCTAGGCAGGGTTAAATGACCTGAAGAAGCAATGATCTTGATTGTCCCAGAGACAACGACAATGCCTGATGGGGAGTAGACTGAAAAAGGGATGTTTTGACTGGCCGGTTACTATCGGAACGGTTACTACTGGAACGCCTATAACAACGCCCCCAAATGCCATCTCGTCTATGCTTTTTGAGAATTTGCTTGTCTTTTGGGGCTCTTAGTCTTGTGTCTAACTTGAGGGAGGTATTTATAGAGACAGGATCGACAAAAAACAGAGACAGAGACAATACCCTTCTCAGGGATGACGTCAAACGACAATATCGTAGCTGCAAGATGCATTAGAGGCAAAAGCAGTGTTCATAAATATCATATGATCTCTGCTTCATCAATTTCACTTGTCCTTTTGATTATCAGACTAATCTTGGTAGAAGGATTTATTTGATACTCACTAGAGGAACAGAAACAAAAACAAAAAAAGGCCTGTCCTCGTCAGCTCGAGATTGCCAAATAGCCTGTTATTTTGGATTTGGGAAATAATTCCAAAGTCACAAATTGCGTCCTCATCAGCTCGAGATTGACCTCAAAACTTGAAACTCAAGCTCAAGAAATTAGCTCGAGATATTTTGCTCAGCGTTCGCTCATAGTGCGAGTCTTCGGGCTGGTGAAGACGAACCGGACAAAAAGCGGGATATTTTACAAACTAGCCCAAGATATCATGGGATGATTATCTCAACCAAATATCCCGCTAATTGCAACTTCGGGCTGATGAAGACGCAAATTAACTGGATAATTTGCGATCGGGATAGTTCAAATAGCGGGATATTTGACAATCTCAAGCTGATGAGGACAGACCTAAAAAGATAGAAACCTTGAGACTGAGAGAGACAACTACAGAAACGATTTCCACAGGGAGTATGTGCCAAAACTGGGATGTTATGACGTTATGATTACTATCAGAGCTCCTAAAACAACTCTCTCTAATACTATCTTGTCTGCGTATCAGGTAGTTTGCTTGTTGGATAGTGTTTTCACTTATTTATAGTCCACACATAGAGACAAAATAGTGAAGGAGAGTCAAGGTAGAAGAGGGGATAAAATAGGAGAGCACAAAGGAGAAAGAAAAAAAAAGAGTGAGACCGATCAGTCAATAAGCAAGTCCTAAAAGCCATATTTTGTTCCCAAACCTGCTTGACTAGTTCAGTTTATGAATATGTAGTGACTAGGGACATCAATTTTCAAAATGAGCCTACGAACTAGGTACTTGAAACTAACAATTTTTCTTGATTTACATATCAAATAAAAGAGGAGGAATCATAGATTTGTGACTTTTTGTCTTGTCTTGAAAAAATATGATTAAGTTGGTGAAAAATGGCGTATTTATGACTATAATTCGATAAAAAAAACTAATATACAAGTGGAAAATACAGTTTTTAATATTTGTAAGCCAGGTTGAGTTAATGAATTTGAATCTAGTGCAAAGGGCAATATGTCTACTTTCCAGGATCCATCAAAATGTAACCAAGGTACACATATTGTGTCCTTCAAAAGAGTAAATTCCAGCACTCTGATTGGTTCCTTCATACACCCTTCCATAAAATAGATTGAAAATGTTTGCCAACAGCCAGGGCCGTGTTTGCACAAGTTACTTCACTGCTGATAAGAGGTCAGTCAACAGGTCGCATGTCGTTTCAAATATCGTGCCCTGACCAACCAATCACAGAGCTAGGATTATATCACAACTTCAAGGCTATATTTTGTACTTTGGTTTAATATTGGTGGATCTGTCATGACTTTTATCAATATTTTGAATATCATATTGTGAAAGAGGAATCTCCAATGCTCTCATACATATGTGTTTATCTAGTGGCTGAAATACTTTCTATAAATTCTTTTCACTACTCTCCAGGAGGGGGGGGGGGGGGGTACTCACGATTTGGTTTGGACGGGGGTGTGCCACTCAAGCCTTGAAACCCCTATCAAATTTTAAGGGTCATTTTGGGGGGTTTTTCTTGAAGTAAAGCTCATTTTTCACAATTTTTCAGAATTGTTATTGTTGAAATTTTGAAAAAACAACCCATTCTTAATATTTTTGTTAAAAATGGGACCAATGTGTAGGGATTTTTTGCGAGTAAGTGACTCATTAGAGTGGCACACCCCTGTATGTCTGAATATGTGAGTACCCCTCCCCCCCCCCCCCCCGGACTACTTTAAATCTTTGTAAAGAAAATTGTTTTATGTCCATTTTTTATCACCTATTTCTAACCACTTATTCTAAGAATTATGGATTTATTGATGTGTCCAAACAATTTTTTATCTTTTCAGAATCATAATGAACCAAACATAGGAGCCATCCAACAGGTTTTGTCTCTCTCATTTCTCATTTCTCATATGAAAGAAGAGAAAATGAGCTGTTCAACGATGATTTGGGATTATTGAGTAATTTATCAATAAATTCTTGGTTTCCTTTTTTTTCATGGACACCCTGTACCATGCCTCTTTGCTACTTGGTTATAAAATACATCTCAACTTACCTCAGACATCAGATCAGGATGGATACACTTTGATGAACTTGGCGGAGCTCATGAACAGGATACCGTAGCCCTTGTCCAGGCTAACAGTTAATCTGCAAAGACAATGCAAGATAAAGAAGAAGGGTTTTAGAAGAGACCAACTTGCCGCAGAGGCACAGATCCTGTCAATTTTGATCGTCAGCGCTGGATCGTCTCGGAGGGTGATGAAGCAGCCTTCTGAAGTGATGTAGCATAAAAAATTGATGGGCCGACGACAGATCCCTGGCTGGTGAGGACCCGGTGAAAGCTCCGAAGATTCCCCTCGTAGGCAGCGGGGCGGAGGTGTTGACGGGTCGGCAGCGGGGCCTAGCAGACAATTATAATGTGGTACCTCTTTTGTGTCTAATCAGGCTGAATTAGTCAAATTTGCACACCTGCAGCGGCAGGAAGGGGTCGGTTCTTACCGAGTCACGGTGCGTTCGTTCGTTCGATGCACCCAGGTGGGATGTGAGTGACGGCTAATGAGAAGCACGGATGGGGAGGAGAGGAAGGGGGTAAGAGGTAGGATAAGAGTAAGACAGAGAATACAGTAAGCAAGAGATTGAGTGAGAATTAGAAAGAGAGAGGGAGACTGAGAGGAGAAGGAGAGATAGAGGACATTTATTAAATGGTGGCTAAGGGAGAGGGGGTTGGGAACTTGGGATAGGATAAGACATTTAAAGAAATATGGAAAGTTATAGAATAAAAAAATAGGGGTAGGAGAGAGCCTGGAGGAAAATTATGGGAGAGGGAGAGAGATAGAGAGTAAAAAGAGGATGTAGAATTATTGGAATGGGTGTGAGACACGCCTACATGTACCCTATTAAAGAAAAAGAGAGGTAAGGAGAAAAGACTAAGGAGACGATAGGTTGACAGAGAAAAAAAAGGATAATCTGATGGAGTGAAGACAAAATAAACTGAAATTAAGGTTTTACAAACAAAGATAAGGAGGTTAAGTTTTCATTCTTTTCTACTTCTACCCGGGTCTTTTGATCCTAATGCCTAGTTCACACCGACGCCGAATGTCGCGCTTTAAATCGGCGATCAATTCGGTGTCATTTTTTCAAAAAATCTCACGATCTCCTGAGATATGTTATGCTAAGTTCACACCGACGCCGAATTGATGGCGCATTAAATCGGCGAGCAAAGCGGCGGCAAAGCGTAATAAAGCTTAATTAAAGCGTAAAGACCGTAATAGAGCGTGAGAAAGCTTTGAGCAAATCGGGACATTCGGCAAGAGCGCCAAAAATTTAAACTCTGTTAAGCTTTCCTACGCTTTGAGCAAAACTTTGATAATCTTTGTGACGCTTTGATAAGCTTTAATATGCTCTCCCCGCTTTACGCAATTCGTGACAGATCGCCTCAAATTTTTAAACAGTTTAAAAAATGTTGGCGCTCTTGCCGAATGTCCCGAATTGCTCAAAGCTTTCTCACGCTCTATTACGGTCTATACGCTTTAATTAAGCTTTGTAACGCTTTGCCGCCGCTTTGCTCGCTGATTTAATGCGCCATCAATTCGGCGTCGGTGTGAACTTAGCATAAGTGAAAAGGGCAAGCTCTTCCTCTTGAATATGCAGATCCAGTTTCATGTAGATTAACGATCGCCTGCCAATGACTAAAACACTATTTTTTGTCATAAAATAATATATCACATTATATACCTCACTTAAGTAATCCAGCAATCTGATTGGTCGAAATTGCATTCATAAACTTTAACTGAAATTGGGCTATTCCCCTTGGCACGCCTCGGGAAATAGCACAATTCTAACCTTCCCTTGAGCGTATAAAAACAACTATTTCTCTCAAAGCAGTCATTAATACTATACTATACACCTGAATCGCATTTGCCAGCATTGGTTTTGACAATGGTTTCGGTGATAATTAAAAATAGCCCTTGTAAATAAATATGTCCTCACTCACATTCTACTACCAGTTATTTGTTTCACACACTTGCGGTAGAAGTAGAATTTCATCATGTACTTTATAAAGTATTTATAGAATCCAACGCTTCCTACATTTCACACTATATTTACATCATGCACTTCCTATACCTCAATCAATTCTAACCTTGACAAATGTTTGCAGTTTCTATTGCTTATTATCATTTCTGTCACAAAAGGCCTGTCTTCATCAGCTCGAGTTTGCCAAATAACCCGCTATTTTTCAGACTCGGAATATTATCCCGAAGCCCGAAATTGCATCTTCACCAGACCGATACGCTCATCACAAACTAGCTCGGACGGACGCAAATTAACCCGCTATTGAAATAGCGTGATATTTTGGAGACAAGACCAAGATTTCTCTGGATATTTTCTTAACAAAATATCCCGCTAATTGCACCTGCGGGCTGATGAAGACGCAAATTAACTGGTTAATTTGTGATCGGGTTAGTTGAAATAGCAGGTTATTTGGCAAATTCGAGCTGATGAAAACAGGCCTTAATTCTGTGGCATTGAAGTGGGTGGATGGTGTGTGAAGGAAACAGCAACAGGATACCCATTATGATAAACAGTACAAAGGAACATGTTGATCTAGTCATGTTCAAGATTGATTTTACACATATCAGATCAGAATTCCTGGTGCTAAATGATTCATGACATCAATGGAGAAAACTTAGGGTGCGTTCGGGTGCTTTTGGAAGCGAAGCGTCGAGGTACAGTATGGTTCGCCTTGGCACGATTTCTGGAGCGGCAGGTACTGTGCGGTTTGCTTTATGAGCTTCCAAATGTCTCCTCTGGCACTGTACCGTACGGGTACGGTACGCTTGAACAGGTTTTGGTGTTTTTAAAGTGGGCTGGCTAAGTATATACAGTATGTACCAAATGATTACCTGGCCTGTGACCCATAATAAGAAATGCTGTAACATACACTTAGCCCAACTTTAACTTCACTTTAAAGGTGAAGTCCACCCTGATATTAATTTGGTTTTAATAGAAGAAGACAAAGAGAGGAACAGATCAATCAAAGTTTGAGAAAATTCTGATTAAAACTAAGAAAATTTTGAACTTTTGAAGTTACGATCAATCATTCACAAATTGGCAACACTGTGACGTATCTTGAGAGCTCCTCTTCAATTTGCTGTGTACGTAAAATTTAACTTTCTTTGTTATTGATGAAGACATACATGTAGGGATTGTTTTAAAAACACATTTGAAATAATTATATTTAGGGTGCAGCATGATTGTAAAATTTCAGATTTTTGAACAGGTTGACAGACTTTAGCCCAACTTGAACACAAACTTTCATACTAACCTTAATTCAACTTCTGAAAAGTCTAACTGAATACCGTATTTGCCGGCGTAAAGGCCGCAGTATTTTTGGAAGAGAAAATATCAAAAAGTCGGGGTGCGGCGGCGAAAGAGTAAAAAAAAAAAAAAAAAGCAAGTCAAAACCAGCACAAATTTGCACATATGGGACTACAAACGGTAAAATAACTATACCACTATGGTACAGGACATTTCCACACATCTTACCGACAATTTTATCTTGCATTGTTGACATGAAGACGAAAATAAACTTCCAAAAACAACATCTGCCGATAGATCTTGATCTAAGTTTGTGCCAATGCATTGCAAAAGTAAAAGAAGGGCCCGTTTAACGGAGCTGCCGCGAAGCATCCAGCACGCGTAGTCGCTCACAGAAAACTTCATAGGCTAGCATCAGCGCGGGATGGCCGAGCGGTCTAAGGCGGTGATTTTGGTCACATCAACATTTGTACGCAAGAGATCAAATCCCGACTTCGACAAAAGTTTTTTTTTTTTTTTTTTTTTTTTTTTTTAATGTCAAAATCGGGGGTTGGTCCTATACGCCTCTGCGGCCTTATCGCCGGCAAAAACGGTAGAAACTTAACTGAATTTAACCCGAGTGTCTAACTTTAACTCTAATAAATTAAACCTGTCTATCATTAGCATAATCTGAACCTCTTTGACATCAATGATGATCTATCATTCAACTGATGCAATGAATCTTTACTGTCTGGCAAGTCTTCAAAGTGTTATTAAAAAGGAGGACCTTTTTTAGTAAAGATCACACCTCTCGAAACCGAGAATGTCATTTGCAACTAAGAAAAAGAAAAATGAATTATAGATGACATTCAGAGAAGCAATTCTGAATTTAACTGAATTTAACCTGTCTCACTTCTACTCTAATAAATTAAACATGTCTATCTTTAGCATGAATGATGATCTATCATTCAACTATACAACAAATCTTTACAGTCTGGCAAGCCTTCAAAGTGTTATTAAAAAAGGAGGATCTTTTAGAGTAAAGATCACACCTCCCGAAACCGAGAATGTCATTTGCAACTAAGAAAAAGAAAAATGAATTATAGATGACATTCAGAGAAGCAATTCCCTCTTGGTTGATAACCGCTGAAAGTGCTATCCACAAGACATCCCACGGCCCCCCTGAACCCGCAACATTTCCTCTGATCTTGCTTTAGTCGCACATACACCAAATGACAATCTCCACTACTTCCTCTCACTGTCAGTATCACTTTAGGATTACCAGCAATCGGTGATCTCTCCATTCCAAGCTAGCTGTGTGCTATCTAAAAGTATCCCTATCATTTGGGAAGCTGGAGTATAATTCTAAATTTTGTTATTCAAATCTTCTGAATTATGAAATCTTCATCTTATAAATTTTCAGTAGTGCCCCAAGGGAGAAGGTACTTTGGAGACATCCAGAAAATTTGTGATATTTTTGTACATGACAAACGGGAGAGTTATCCATCACTACGTCACAATCCATTGCCAAAATTGCCAATTTGAGATTTGCATAGCTGTAGTGATCTCATATATTCAAACATTCATAACTTTCTTAAATTATTGGTTCCATATATTTCAAACTTTCGCCATGCTTTTTCTCCCATTTTTCTGCTTTCATTCAAATGAACTTATTACAAGGGTTGGATTGGCCTTTAGGACTACCAGCAAAACAGAGAGATCTTCATTAACAGCTAGCTCAGCAATCTCTCCAAGTCTTCCTTTTAGTTTACGAGCTCAATTCTAACTTTAGAGCTGTTTTTCTGTTTTTATGAAATTCTGATCCTGCTCAGTCCCACATGTATACATCAAATGGCGATCTCTCGCTAATTCTTCTTACTCTAAGAACCACTATACCAGATACAGATTCACTGCATGGCCTTGAAAACTATCATCAGAGAATACAAGAACAGCATAAAAAAGATCCGAAACAGATTTTTTTTCTTATCAAGATTTCTTCTTTCATGTATTATATCATATTAATTTCAGTGGTGAATGTCTTTTAAATTGTATATTTGCCTATTTTACATTGTACTATTTGAATGTATTTCATATGTTGCATTTTTTTGTGAATTCAAGATGTGTTAGCTTTTATCTGTGACTTTAAACTGTTAACCATAAACCTTGTCAATTCAATTTAATTCAATTTAAATGATCACTTATTTAATCAAAATCAGAATATATATAGAACAAGACTTTATAGATAGCAAATATCACAAAAGAAACCAGTTCATAGATGCTTACCAGTACCCATTCTCCCAAGCACCTGCAATATATTTCTCGTCAACCGTTCACTTCAACACGTGTCAGAAGCATATATCTCTTTGAAAAGATATTTTATTAAGATTTCAACAAACAGACCGTCTTCCTATACCTTTCTCAATACCCATTCTATACCTTTAGCCACTGAAGAGAGATAAAACGAATATATGGCACGGCTTTTGGACTTCGGATTTGTAAACTATTTGAGAAATGATATTGACATTTTACCAGATAAGCTACATGACAGAGGCCACTGGGGTACAGAATAGTACGTCAGATCAATAACAAGTGACAAACAGCAGGTACGTGTACATGCACATGTAAAAAACATGCATGGATTGACACAAGACCGCAAAACAAACAGTGGTTATAAAAAAGATGGCGTTGTTATAGATGGCTAGATGCTGCAGAGAAAAAAATATTTTAAAAATTTGGGGGGCTACTTTTTAACTTAAGCTTGCTTGCATGAAAATAACACTCTTTACCAGTAATTTGTTTTGCATTGAACTCTATGCAAATTTTGGGGGGCTCTTTTATGACTTTCGGGGGCTCTTTTGGGAATTTTGGGGGCTACTTCGCCCCGAGACCCCATGTATTTTTTTCCCCGGAAAAGACGGCATTGTTATAGATGGCTGGATGCTGTGATAGTCTTTCCAGGAAGTATACATGTAGGCTTGAGCTCTGTTTCACCTTTCCAAGAGAAAAATAAGCTCATTTTCATTTGAACTACCGGTAATTCAAAACAATGTCTCTCTATCACTCATTATCCCACGAACACATTTCCAGACAATTTCCCACAGGATATTTTGATATGTCTCCTGTACCAAAACAACCCACTTTTCCTCAATAAAACTCTGTCATAATGTGACACATCACAGGAAGGGAGATGGGTCGCTATTTAATGCACACGCCGGCGCGGTTTCCATGAACCTGTATTGCCGGCGCGATTGTACTTCCGACGGATGTTCCGACCCCGATTCATCGACGGCGTATTAAGCAGAAAAGAGTTGATTATTCTTGTTATTGGTAGTAAACAGAGTAGACAGGCACAAACAATTGGTCATACCTAAGAATAGCTGGAGCATCCACCTACTCTTTCCTCTGTGATCCTACACATAAACGAGGTTCACATGAAAGCCCATTAAAAAATTTAGGCCGTGGTTTTAAACTTATGTTGCAGTTATGGACTGAGCTGACGCACTTGTGATTACGAAGTTAACAACTAACACGATAACTACTAGAAGCAAGGAGTCCTCACTAGAAGTTATGTGCTGTGCAGATGCAATTAATTTTGAGGTTATGTCAGCTGGAAGTTAAAAGGAATGCTTTCCGGGGATTGTAGTTAACTTTGAATAATCCTTGTTACAGTCCTGTGTGAACCCTCCTCGTTGTTAGTGGATTGCAGTTTATAACTTCAAAGTTTTACTGTAAACTTAAAATTTAAAACTATGATGGTCCCGTATGAACACAGCTATTGTTGTAAATGAAATTTGACTTTTTATACTTTATAGGGTAAAGTGATTACTTTAAAGGTAAAGACCAGTTTTGGAAACGCCCCCCTCTCAAAAAATGAAATGGAAGCTCTTCTTACCAATCATGTGAAAGAATATGTTTTGACTAATACGTGATCATACAAATTTTGCTGGGAAACCGCCTTCTAATTGATATATTTGGTAAATGATTAATATCTATCCAGACTCGATAGATATTGCGCACGTGTAGCGTAGTCCCATATACATCTTTCTGTGTACAGTACTTGTATCTTTACCAAGACTGGGCAAAATTTCTTATCATTTTGATGATTCTAGAACCTTGCAGTACACACCAATATATGCTAGATGATCAACCTTTTCTGATCGATTCCGCACGTTTCTTTCACCATGCAATCGCATGACCAGAACTGGTCTTTATCTTTAACTTTAACTTGTTTACCCTCCTAAATTAGAGTGAATTTTTTTTCTTCCACTCACATGAGTTGCTTCAAGACCAAGATTCAATGTATTTCCAGAAATTTAGTAAGTAGTCCTCAATATGTCATTTACATCACCAAATCTAAAAAACTTAAAGAGGTCAAAATGTTTGGTCTTGTTTGTTGGACAGAATCGGACGGGAAAGAAGCTCATTCCATATTAACATGCTGACAGGTCGTCAACATCCCTTACACGCTTCCTGTATTATCTTTAAAACAATTGAAACAAGCATCCGCTCTTCAAAATCAAAAGTAGTGTCATTGGCAATGTCAACATTTAATGTCAACCTCTGTATTTCTAAAAATACAAACCGATGTTCGAAATCCGTGCAAGATGTTGTGTGAAAAGTCATATCTCTGCAAAGAACGGAGTCGGATCTGCAAAAGTTTCTCTAAATATGGAATACACATTCATGTACAGGGAAATCAAGTTTCATGCATAGAGTTCTTTCAGAGAAAAATATAGACACCCAGTTTTTGGAATGTTCCATCTAAACAAATTACAAGAACTTGACAAATCAGACATCATATTTCATGACCTTTTCAGACCAGCATTTGAAACTACGGTACTAATCAATTAATGTGGACAGTTTGGGCTCATAAATCCTGAAAACAGAGATGCAATTTAGATGCATCGTTTCGCCATTTTAACGACTGCAAGCACTCAAGCCTGAAGAAGTCAGTTAATTTGTTTTAACAAACTTGCACACATTTGAGATGCAAGTGTGTTGTTGGGGAAGGAGGGGGGGGGGGGGGAACACAGGGTCTATTCCCACCTCTTACAAGGAGGCAATTAATTAAATTAGAACAAGTCATTTGACTTGGTCCAAAAAAATGATGATTTTCCAAAATGGTGTTTCGGATGTGAAAATGGGCCTATTTTCTCACCAAGACAGGTCTGGGCAGCGTTTGATGAAACTGTCATAAGTACAAGTTCAGCGACATCCAATTGAAGCGCGTGCTAAACTTAATACACGCATTTCAATAGGATGTCGCCTAACATTTGTACTTATGACGGTTTCGTGAGACGCAGCCCAGAAGTATAAGACAGACAAACTCATTGCACAGATCATCTGCTGAGAGCTAAAATATCAAAACATTGTTTCATAAAGATCTAATGTCATTCCAACTCCAACGGACAATTCCATACTTTGTGAGTCATGTTTATAATTCCTGCAGTAGATGATTACTGCAAAACAAACTGTTAATGCTAATGCTGTTTGGAGGGTGTGAATCCAATATCCTTGCCATTTTATGTTCATCAAGATCAGTATGTCCCAAAAATATAAGTCAAAAGTATATAGATTCATGGGCAAAATGTTAAAAAAGATCAATTGGTGAGAGCCAAAAAGGGTTTTATCTCATTGTTTCATAAAGACCTTAAATCTCATTCTTGCTCTTAAAGCGTATCTGCCATAGTTTACAAGAGAGATTAGACTGCCCTGCAAGGTCACTGGACAGGTGGTTATCTCATCAACTCAGCTCTCAGTTAACATAAGAAAAAGAGGATCATGGGGGACCAATGGTCACCGATTAGGTATGGTTTGTTATATAGAGGGCGCAAGTAGCTACAAGTAGTGCAGTGGGCCTTTAACAGACAATTTCTTTTAAATTTGTGAACTTCGATCAATATCCAGAATACTGCAGTATGCCAAGATACAATTGCTTATCATAAATAAATAATTTGTTTCTAGATAGAATGCTTGTCAAACTAATAACCTTGCCATTGGCGATCATTTCATGCTTGGGTTCATCTACCAAGATCAGTTTGTCTTATCAGGATGTGCAAAAGTGTAAAAGGAAAAAGCCATTGAACAAAAAGGGTATCCATGCATAAATACATATACTTTACTTATAACAATAGTTAGCATCGACTCTCTACACATGCTCTTTTGTGTTTTGTTTTGTTTTGTTTCTAGGTAGAGTGGGAGTGAATCAAATGACCTTGCAATTGAAAATCAATTTTCAGTGCTTAGGTTCACCTATAGGGTCAATCTTTCAGTCAGTCATTCAGTCAGGGATACCTTTAATAAAAAAGAAGTGTAAACGGCTATTAGCCTGACAGCACAAACTACTGCTAAAATCGAGAAGGGTATCATCATACTTACTATATGTAACCTGCATTCTAAAAATATGTATTACAACAAATCATTATATCATAGTGCAAGAGTTTATCACAATTGTTTTTTTTAGTGTATCAAGAAGAGCTTGTAGACTATTACACAGGCATAGATACATGTATATGCTTCAGGTCCAACTGGCTTTTCACCTGTCTGGGAGACACACAAAAGCACCTACAATCTGCAAACATTCCTATCAAAAGTATTTTTCATTAAAATCTTTCAATAAAAATCAGTGTTTATAACATTATTTGAAATGCCGATTCTGGCTTTGCAACATATTCTAAACAAATGCAACCCAAGGCTACTTCAAAACTGCAGAAGAAGAAACAAAGTTGTTTCTTTGAATTTGAATAAGCGAATGTGGAAATATGAACAGAATTCACATATAAATACGGAGTTATATCTACTGCCATATGGCAACAATTCAAAGAAAATGAATCAGGAGAAAATAAATCTGTCATATCATGACCTTGCCTTCCAGAAAGTATTTAAGAGAAAGTAACGACCTGGCAGAAATTGTTGTCATGCAGCCTTTTCACACACAGCTAAAATTCTATAAACATGACTAGTATAAACGTGTTTCGAACGTGTTTAAACTAATCACGAGCCTTTCACACACAGAAATTTTGGTGCGATCGTTAATCGTTTTGTGATTAACTACTGCTCGTAAAATGCGCAGTAGTGCCATTGCGCATTGAAGGTCATGTCACATCAATCAAAGCGCACGCTCCATCCAGTTTAAACACGTCTGAAACACGTTTAAACATGAATAACCTTTCACACACAAAATGTCAAGCTCACTAGATACGAACTTCGTATCTGCAGCCTGCTTTTAGGGGCGTATGGATCGCGACTTCGTATCTATCCCAACATCGTATAAACGATGTTCACACTGGGAAATTTTGTCTATAAACATGTTTAAAACTTTACGATGATTCTAATCATCTCTAGATACGATGAATTTTAGCTGTGTGTGAAAAGGCTGATGGTAAAGTAACTATTATTATTCTGGTCACTCATGATTAAAATCCAGGGTCATATAGCTCTCCTTCTTCTTCTTCTATAATCGTGCTCCCTCACTCGCGAAACTGAAAGGGATTTTCTTGCAATAAGCCAGTTCACGGTTGCAGTCTGAGCATGAGCAGATAAAGGTCATTGCAGAAC
Organism: Strongylocentrotus droebachiensis; assembly: GCA_035222895.1. Lineage (NCBI taxonomy): Eukaryota > Metazoa > Echinodermata > Echinoidea > Camarodonta > Strongylocentrotidae > Strongylocentrotus > Strongylocentrotus droebachiensis. The sequence goes on along the minus strand of JAVYIG010000251.1, from coordinate 62,798 downwards.
AAATTTTGAAATACACGGAGACGAAATACTGGATACGTGCTCATGAAAGTTATGTAACATTATTCATTCATGCACATTCAGTGCTCTCCATGGTACACAGGTGGAAGTATTCTTTGAAAAGGGGGATCAAATGCTATTTATATAGCACCTCCATCGCTGTAGGAGTGATTATTTCAAAATGTACAAAGTGGGACATCTTCATGTTTTGAAGATCTGTGGATATTCGGGGTCATTGCAGTAAGGTGCTAACCGTGAACTGGTCTATTAGAAGCAATCATATTTGGGCTGGTAGTTAAAAATTAGCTCCCTTCTATATGTTTAACGAGGTACACGTTTTTTTCTGATTCTTTATTTCTATTATTGAAGTTTGGGTTGAGGACAGCAGTAATAAAATCAAGTTAAGTTGATAAATCCCTTCACATAGACCTAATAGTCGTACACATTAATTTGATTCTTTGTGTGATAAGTGTTGCTATGGAATGTTTTAAAAATTGCTGGGACAACAAGAAAGCAATCTTTATTGAAAAACAAGTCAGAAAAAATCTTGGAACCAGCAGGACTTGTACATGTATCTGCATCTACTGCTTGTCGGGCAGCGACTCTACCACCAGGCCATCACATATTTACTGGGTGTAAGCCAAAAATATATTTAAATAATTGAAATTTCTCTCAGGAAGCATTACATTTATAAAAGAAATCAATCACTTTGATAGTGTAGAAATATACATGGCTTGCTCCACACATGGGTGTGCTATTGATGATATTATAATGCCGCAACCAAATGTTAACGCTTTGCATCAATGCATTTCAGCTATACACTGTCAACATATATACATGTATGACTTCATGTCTTTTTTCCCACTTAATCTCTTCCTTCCCCCCCCCCCCCCCCCCCCCCCCCCCGCCCCCATTAAAGGTTGGGCAAACAAATCATGCATGAATCCCATACCTTGAACAATTGATCACATCTCCATACAATTGAACATGGTATAATTCATGTTTAATTCACCACACAGTCTTATTCAGGGAAAACCAATCATTGTTCAAAGTCATGAATATATATGAAACTAGCAAAAAGGTTGACTGAAGCTGCATTTGTACGGCAAGCAAACAAATTTAATTTTTTTTTTCTCACATCCGGTGTTTCTTTGAAAGCTGCAAAGCAACTACCAGCAAATACACACGAAATTTTTTTTTTTTTTTTTTAAATCCACCTCTTGAGTGTGGCTTTTTTATGTGCTGGCAGAAATTTCACTGATGTCTGCGGTGTAAATGCCCATTCTCGAAACATCGGTCACGTGACTCTCCTCGCCTCCATGCGATCGCATGAAGAGCAGCGACAAGTAGCGCATATCCGACATTTACTTTGGTCCTTTTAACTCGCCACCCACTACATCATATTAAAAGAAAAAAATATTGTCTATTGAAAGCCAGAATGCCAATAAAAGAATATACCCTTTCCATGTACAGCTTTCCTGCTTCTCAGCATATATATAATACAATCAAGATTTTTTTTTATTTGGTAAACTGGGGAGCGTTTCATCAGCATTTGTCCGCCAAACAACTCCCAGCACCAGAAATTTGAACAATCAGAGGCCTGGAAAATAGTTGGTAACAATAAAATTGTCGGTAAAAATGATATTAGTCGGTAAAGACCACAACTAATTTTTTCATGAAACGCCCCGCTGATCACATGGTTTTATATTTGATTTGTAAATAAAAGACTTACTTCAAATTTTGTTTGCTGATTGACCTCGTGGTCATTATCAAAGGCAATCTGCTTCCCCCTCCATGACTCCAAGCCTGGTCCAGGGGGAGCGAGAAAACACAAGGTGTCAGCGAAAGGAAATCCTTCAATCTTGAAATCTGTACCTGACATCAAAAGAATACAAACACAGAGGGGATAAGAATGCGGATGCTGTACACGGATGTGACATTTACAAATTAAACGCCCGATACCAGACGATAGTAAACTGATTTGAAATTGGTGTGAAGTATATCCTTTAAATAATTATGAAATGAGTAATATCAATCTAGCTTCCGGAATTAGAAGAGAGAGAGAGAGAGAGAGAGAGAGGGAGGGCATGTAATGGAAACTGTGTCAACTATATCGTCGCTGTTTTCACGAAGTGACGGTAGTGAAAAAAAATTGCATTCACTTGGCGTTACAATTTTCCTCACTACCGTCACTTCGTGAAAACAAGGACGATATGGGTCAGGGGTCAGCAGAAAATAGAGGTCAGAAATGGATAGAATAGAGATAGATAGAGAGAGAGAGAGAGAAAGAGCAAATGGAAAGAAAGGGGAAGTGGGGAAGTGAAAAATTGGGGGGGAAAAATTATAACGAGCAATAAAAGTGCTTGGGGAAAAAAAATGAAATGTTGATCAACCAGTGAGAAAAATAAAAGAGCAATTATCAATTATTTTAGTTAAGTAGGAATAAGAAAGAAAACACTGATAGCTCGAAAAGTGAGCCCAAAAAGCGAAGACTATACAAAACAATTTGGTGGAGTCAGGATTTTTGTTTCTCAAAATGATTAATACAAATATTAAAATTGGAAGCAGAATGAATACAGATATGAAAATTAAGAGAAAGAGGCACAGAGTAAAGATATGTAGAAGTCATAGAAAGAGAGTAACGAAGGGAGAGAAAGAGAGGGAAAGAGAAAGAGAGAGAGGGAAAGAGAAAGAGAGAGAGGGAGAGAGAGAGATAGAGAGACAGCAAGTTACAACAACAAATAAATTACATGAGAACAGCACAATTCAGAGAAAGTGAGATCATTACAGAATACATAATAGAGAACAGAGGGGGGGGGGGGGGGGGAGGGAGAGAGAACAAGAGAGGGAAAGTTTGGGACACAAAGGAAAAAAAGAACAGGAAATATAAACAAGAGAAATGCTAAGTCATGACGACCAGTTTCCGTCATCCTCTGATCGTTCAATTATACTAAGTGGTGCTGGATGTTTCCTGTGGACCAGGAAGCCAGAGAGGGCAGGAAGAGGCAAGCAGGTTGCTAACATTCTACCCCAAAATACTCACTCCCAGAAAAAAACACTCAACAAAACAAAAGCAATCCAACATAAGAAGTAGAAGAGAAAAATGGAGAAGAGGGGAAAGAAAGGAGGGCAACATGATTTCCAAGTCGTTACAAATATCCCTTCGAGCGATGAAAACTTGCAAATCATTCACTTGTTCGAAGCCAAAAGAGGAGGTAGTGAATGATGATTCTGGCATATGGGTCGTTCCGCGGGGTTGGGGCAAAAAATATGATGTCTGTGTAACATCAATTGGTATGAGATCTTCTACTACACATGATGAAATCATCTGTTGAAGATATTTATGAAATGAATATATTTTGTAGTGCCCAGCCAGAATCATTCCTTTTTCAGGTGCTTCTCTTCAAAATCCTTGCTAAAATAGTTAATACACATTTCTCTTTTTACCAGCGTTACATGGACATCATATCATTACATAAACTTTGGGTCTATAATATTGATTCAGCATGAAGCTTGAGTACTTGTAAAAATAGTTAGCTATGCTTTTTATACCAAACTGCCCAACGGCAGCAAACAGGATGCTAGCGGGCGCAACCCATACATCGGTTATTGGGAAGCGGGCGTGACCCAAAACTCAAGGCAGTAGCTACATGTATGTTGTCAAGTATGGTCTTCCAGCCCAACTGAACGATCATAATTACTGAATTAGATGAATGCAATTTGTCTCCGCCTACATGTATATTGTGAATAATGTAAATTATCTCTTACTATTTTATTCTCAACAGAACAACATGTAACACACAGCATATATGAGATGGATGGTAATTATATTATTCTATTTATTATGCTAAATTTTGAAGGGACATTGTACATACCGTAATATGTGTATTGTCATGCAAAACAAGTAATTCTTACTTCTCATGGCCAACTGTTACATTTCATAATGAATAAGATACAAGTAAATGCACAATGCCAAGACAAGCATACTCGTATTGAAAAGATAACAAAATCTAATGTCTTATACAATGTCCTTGGAGAAAGATTGCTTTTTGGGTCATTCACTTCCTTTATGATACCAATAGAGAGCAGGTGGCACTTCACACTTTCTGTCTGTGGGGATTCCCCACCATTGATAGATCTGCATTCACGACACACAAACAACACATACCTGCCAAGAGACAAGCAATGTATGATGAATGCTAATTAATACTTTGAAAAAGATGTATTAGAAATATTTAAACATTTTTCATGGAACTAAGCAGCTAGTATACTATGCAAATAAAAATAGCATCTACCACACAGGTCATTAAAAAAAACACTTTCATGCAACAGTACTGTAACATCTATACAAAATGTATTCAAAATAGTTATAACAGAATTTAGTCTGCACATTAATTGGACGAGTAAAGAAATGTCAACATTTATTCCTCCAAGAAGCTCTTAATAAAGTTCAAAACGAAATGTAACTGCAACAAAATTAAATCTACAAGTCCATTTTGAAGTTGGTAGAAAATTGGAGAAGAAAACCATGCAGGTCACTGCTGTGCAGTTACTGGTGGGGATAACACTCGGTATAATTGTTTTATGATTTTTTATTAATATTTATTCAATATTCGGCTGAGTCAAATGATTGGTAAAATGTTGACTTAATCCATAAATTGAATCGAATATTGGCCCTGAAGTTTCTGTAAACCTGATCCCTCGAACATGAACTCAGCAAGGCAACTTGTCAATCAGGGTGCATTAGAAAGAGCAGTACCTTATCTGAGCGTTAGGCAAGAGGCATGCAAATATTTGGTTCTAAATCTGCCTTTCACACAAGTACGATGATGACGTTGTACCGAACCGCTAATGACAGACAAACAAAATAAGCCTGAACTTGCCAGTCATCCACCATAAAAAAAAACAAGAGGAAAGTTGTCAAAGGTACATAGTTTTAAAGATTTGGTCATATTCCTCGTATCTTGGGAGGTATCCTCTATACCATTTCCTAATACCATGGTAGGGTCATTTTTTTATAATGTATTTCTCTTAAAGGGTGGTAATATAGGGGATCAACCTTGACAGGCCAATGGCCTTTGTTGATTCCTCACATCCACCACCCTTCATCCTTCTTTCACAGTACCATGTCAATGAATGTTTTTATATTTATATTGTTTAATTTATACTGATTTGTTTGTATATATCTTTTGATGTGTTTTTAAAAAGATGTGAAATAAAATCGAATTTGAATTTGAATTTGAATTTAAATTAATCACCCTTCACTCTTTTGTTCTTTTTAAACAAAACCATCTATCACTTTTAGGCTTGAGTCGGTACGGTCGATCACACCGGGACCCGACCGTTGCCGTCGGGTCCCGGTTTCGTTTTTTGAGAACCGACGCTCCGAAAAAAATAATGAAATATGTAAGAAATTGCAGTTTTGCACACCACTAAAATCATTCCACCTTGAAACTTAAGTATTTAATTGTTACCAATCATATTCTAGCTCATCCTGAATCAATCCGAACTGCTGATATAAATATGGGTTGCAATTAAAGCAGTTCGCCCCATGGGGTTGTTGTTGCCAGCTGCTAGCTAGCTACTCTACTGGCCGAGTCTCTCGGCAGAATTAATAAATCAGGTTGAAAGAAACATTAATGTTTGAATAATAAAACGGCTTTCTAAAAAGTACTTCTTTACAACATACCGATCGAATAATTTTTAAAAGACAAAATGGATATTATTTCTTTGATTTTGAACACCGCATGCTTCTTTTAAAAGCTGAAAATTACTTGGTAATCACAAGAAGTTTCGATACGGATAGCTGTTGCAAGGCAAGTTCAGACTATATAGTCTCGGAAAAATGCGCAGTGCTCCTCGTAGTAATCCGTGCCAGAACGAACCCAAACAAAGACGTGATCGTAACGAGAAAAAAATCATTAAAAACTACGAGAGCACAATTGGAAAGACAACTACTCAAAATTATCGTAAGCAGATACATAACTTGGAGGAATAATACAATAGTTGTCCAAGAAAAGCCACAGAAATAGTGATATTTAAGGAGTTACTGTACAATCATTATCGGAATGGGCCTGCTGATATGTCCGAATGACACGTTATTTGGTTTCTAGCCTCGTGTTCTAACACGAGGCTAGAAACCAAATAACGCCCTCTACGGTAAAAAGCAGTATAACAAAGTATTCGAGTATTTGCAGCAAGCCCCTTGCGATAAAAATGTACCCAGTTACTCCTCGATTATCACAATTTCTTTGGCATTTCTAGGGCGATTATTGAATTCTTTGTCCAAGGTATTTATCTGATTATCGTAATTTTGAGCAGTAGTTGTCTTTCCAATTGTGCTCTCGTAGTTTTTAATGATTTTTTTCTCGTTACGATCACGTCTTTGTTTGGGTTCGTTCTGGCACGCATTACAGCTAACAAGGAGCACTGCGCATTTTTCCGAGACTAGTCTGAACTTGCCTTGCAACAGCTATCCGTATCGAAACTTCTTGTGATTACCAAGTAATTTTCAGCTTTTAAAAGAAGCATGCGGTGTTCAAAATCAAAGAAAAAATATCTATTTTGTTTTTAACAATTATGCGATCGGTATGTTGTAAAGGAGTACTTTTTAAAAAGCCGTTTTATTATTCAAACATTAATGTTTTTTGACCCGATTTATTCAACCTGCATGAATCAAAATGGCGGCTCGATCGTTGTCTTTCTATTTTTGCTCCAGTTTTTTTACTTTTAGAGGTACGATAATGGCACTAAACATCGCCAATCATGGATAAAAAATAATGTCAAATGGAAGAATATACCGATCTGTGCCGAGGTATGCATGTGTTGATTTATTTGACTGATAAAAAAGGTCACTTTTAAGGGACATACTGATGATATGCGCTTTTTATAGAGGCAAGTGACAAATCCTGCGAGCTGATTTCGGGACACCGGGTCCCGATCGGTGCAAGGCCGTCGGGACCCGGTTTATGAAAATCCCGACATGACTCAGGCCTAATCACTTTACAAACCATCTATGATTTTAGAATGAAGAGTTGCCCTGTATTTACAATTTTGCAAATCCTTTAATCAAAAGCCTGACTGCCTTTAATTTCCTGAAGAACAATAATACAAAAAAAAAACTCAGCAAAACATTCTTTCTACTTCACTGTACATGTGTTTATTTTCGTTATATGAGCAAACAAAAAGTCTTGTCACCACTATCAGTATCAGGCATGAAAAACTAACAACAGCACCATGCATGGCCTATTTCTTTTCAAAACTACAAAACATGTTTATAGGATTTGCTTTTAGTCCCAAGGTAGCATTGTTTGATTGTCTGTTGATAAAACGAGGTATAAACCTTTAACAAAATTGCCAGTCATCAACATAACATAACATCAATGAGATATCAATTGTCATGGGGTACATGTATGTTCAAGGTACAATAGGTTTTATAATGCATACATACAGTACTTGAGCAAGTATGGGGGCAGTGTTCATGGCACTATTGGTCGACATTTGCAAATTCAGTCAAATGGACTTAATTAGACCTACATGTATACATCACCTGGCTATTAGTATTAATAGTCATATTTATAAAGGGCTTAATACTATGTTACCAAGCGCTTTACATTGTAATCATCATTCCCCAGTCGTTGGATTTAAGAACGGCCAATGGAGAACAAAATGGGGGTTTAGAGAAACCTACATGTACATTTACATTTAAAAGTAGACACATTTAGAGCACAATACACTAAATAAGTGAGCCTACTGCTATTTTCAAACACAGACAACTGAAATATCTAAGTCAACACTAAATATGTCCACTCTATATTTGAAAATGGCTTGTCATTGCAGATATGTACATTATTTATTCACAAGCACATGCTGAAAGCTCTCGAGGCTAATTTTAGCCATGTATTGATTACAATCATGAATTTGCAAGATTTGAGATACAGGCAGCGAGCGGTACAGAAAAATGTTAGCTCAATATTTATGCACTCATTTTAATAAGTCCCTCATTTGGGAATTGGGAATTCTTACCAGCTGAACTAAGATTGTTTGTCATATCAGATCTGATTGCTTTCAAGTTGATACAAATCTAGTTGTTATACATGCAAGTTAACACATGTATGCATGTACATTTAAATATAACCATCATGTACCATGGAGGCTTTAAAGGTTTAACATTTGTACAAGCTCTAAAAACAGAATCTATCCATTGCTTCAGATATTCAGATAACAAATCAATATGGGCAATGATAGAAACCGTTTGGAATTTCAATCCAAAATCTGACTTTATCTAAAATTGATTTTTGCATTGCCATTATTTTTCTCAATACAAATATTTTCTCAACTTAGATTCAATTTAAATTAGATTTAAATATTTTCAATAATTATTAACTTTACAAAATAATGTATCAATCAAATAGACCATTTCTTCCTCTTGACTTCACATTTCATGAAATAAACAAAAATAAATTTCTCACAAGAGGGCAAAAACTAGAGGAGCTTTCTCTTTGGATATATATCACAATAGCAAGGCTAAAACCTGTGATTTCACAAATTGACTTCTGTGACCTTTGACCTAGTTACTCAAAAATCTATTCAGATTGTCTTCCTAGGGTGATACATACTATCATCAAGTTTGAAGTTCATATCTCAAGTGGTTCTTGAGATATCGCGTTAACAAGAAAGCGGGATGGAGAATGGACAGATCGACAACATGCCTCGGGGAAAACCACCTTCAATGGGCGGAGGCATACAAATGAATGAATTGGGAATGGAATAGTCACATTCTATTCTCAATGTTGTATTTGAAGTCAATTTTGCCAACACCCACAGTATCAGTACACGTGGATGTATATATATAGTATTTGATGATATGCCATCAAATTTATGGCAACTTTCCAGACACCAAGTACATGTAATTGGAGTAGAAAATTGTCCACCCTTTACAAAAATATCTTTATCATACAGATATCACTTCCGATTTTATGTATACTCCAACACCAACACTTTGACAAGGCATTCAATACTGATTGAACAAGTCTTCAACTGCCATCTCTTATGCACAACTTTCCAGCCTTCATTAGTTTCTTTTGACAATTTAAAAGCTTGTTAGAGGTATGTAAGACATAGCCACAACTAATGCAGAGAAACAGGGTTCCATTCAATAGATAAATGTATGCTTTTGTGCATATCATGATAATGAATCATTCCTATGGTGATACAAGTATACTATCATTAAGTTCGAAGTTCATATAGATCTCAAGTGGTTCTTGAGATATTTGCAGAGCTGCCAACCTCCAGAACAGAAAATCAGTAATCACAAGGCTCAAAATCAGTAATTTAAAGTATAAATCAGTAATTTCCTATGCGGCGCTATGACTCTAATAAAAATGGCACGCCAACATTGCACAGACACATGATTATCTGAAATTTTTGGTGATTTTACTCACACAAAGTTGTTAAATAATGAGTTTCATATCATCACAACACAGTCTTCCAGGAAAAATGGGGGGAAAAAAATATAAATAAAAAAAAAAAAAAAAAAAAAAATCTTTTTTTTAATTTTTTAAATCCGTAATTTTAAACATCATTCCGTAATGGTCGTTAATTTCCGTACCAATTACGGGAAATCCGTACTACCGTATATAACGGTGTATAAACCGCACTTTTTTGCCGCCGAAAAAATTTCAAAGTCGGGGGTGCGGTTTATACACGGTACACCAAAAAAAAAAAAAAAAAAAAAAAATTTTTTTTTAAAGTTTCAATTTATGCCCCTCCACCTGGCGCTATGCCTGGCAATGTCTCCCAGCTCGGTAATCGGTGTGTTGACTCACCACTCGGAAACTAGAACAACACTAAAATTTGTCTGTCATCTTGGTTTGAAATTAATCTTTCTGATAGATCTCAATATGTAGTTTATAATAATAATTCCTCCAATTTTTCTTCTATTACATGGTGTACCACAAGGTTCTATCCTAGGTCCCTACTGTTTTTTAATTTACAGTACCGTAATGATCTTAAGGGCGAAAAAGAGGGGTGCGGTTAATACACGAGGGCGGTTTATACAACGTTATTTACGGTAGTTGGCAGCTCTGTATTTGCGATAACGAGAAAGATGGATGGATGGACAACCCGAAAACACAATGCGTCAATGAATGAAATCTATCTGACATACACTTGTTGTTGCTATGTCAGGTTTCAGGTAACAAAAAGTAAATATTTGATAAGCATACATATAATTTTATTACTTCTGTAAGCAGGTCTACTGGAATTTACATTTTTTTTAAATCGCATTGATTTTACCTGACTGGATTCTGGTAGTTTCCTGTTTTATCTTTAGGAAATAAAACGATAAACATTGCTATATATGCACAAGCACAAATGCATATAGATTTTTATGCTCTTCCCCAAAAAGTCTGGGGGATAAAAATGTAATCCACCTGTCAAAACTTCTTTTCTAACTAGAATTGATTACTTATCGTTATAATCAGCCATCCTTTATCTAGTTTGAGGGGCACAAAAAACAATCTTTAGAGTTTTGACAGAGGTACGCACTACACCTTACATTTATTCTGGATAGCTTTGTTAGTGATCATAATAATAATAATTCAAAAATTTCCTAAATGGGTGATTTTTATAATTTCATGGTATGCCTCTCCACAGCACTTGCCAGTGAAAGAATTTTTTCAGGCTGCATTAGTCAGCTTTAAAAATTAATTGGTAAAAAAAAAAAACATATATATCAAACAGCAAACAGAAAGCTACTTCTAATTTTAAATTGGCAGACAAAATAAGAAAGGACAAAAGTGAACTTGAAACTGAATTGATGTCTGGATTGTAAAAGCTCAGGAATTGCATTCAACTTTAAATAGTGAGAAAGAGGAAGAAGAAAAAAAACCTGATCAATGACGTCTTTGATAATTAGATTGCAACCCACATCTCCCTGCTCAAGTGTTGATTAAACAATAACTGCATCAGATTCTGATTCCATAGACACAGAACAATATTTCCCTCACCCTAGCGAAATAACAATGACTTGCAAAGTTGACAAATTCTGCTGACTTAGCCAGAGAGATCACTATCAAACTCAAAGTGCGACATCATAAACATGCACTCGGGGGCACAAATAAAAAGCTACACCAATATAGCCTGCAGCAGCCGGCTATGTTATATAAAACATCAGAAGTGCTTTGTTTCTGGGTAATGATATGTATTTTTCTTTTAATTATTTCTAGCCAGGGTTAAGGTCTCAATCAAGCGTACCTACGAAGGGGCCTTGGGATTGTTTTTAATGAGCAAGGGTTAATTGACAGGCATTCCCAGGTGTGCTTAGGGGCTGGCTATCGCTACCTTTCATGCACTGGACATGACAAGCTGACAAGAGCTGATAAGGCCACTGGCTGACCAGGTATACCTGTAATCTTGGCTTCTCATTGCACAAGCCATGCTTCTCTTACACCGCGGTTGCACTAACACGACTTGACAGCTTTCACACGCCCCTCATTGTAAAACCCCCCTAATCAAGGCTTGTTTAACCTGAATTTAATAGACAGGTAAGGTCCTCAATGAAATGCACATTTATTCAGTTTCACCATCTGCAAAAACATGCTGTTTGAATTTTACAGAATGAACCAGCAGCAAAATTTATTAGATAATCTTGCTAACCTCATTGTGAAGGGGGAATTGTGAGCACTGGCTAATATTAGATTCAAAGTTCCATATTTAACACTTTGGGGGTACACCGTAAAACACAGGATTCCAATGTTTACTCAATAACATTCTGAACCTACATTTTCAAGAACAATCCAATCATTAAAAAGAACTTTACAAGTTTACTTCATGGGTACTTTTCCAGGCCCACAGATCATCAAGGCCCGAATTCTACTGTAAACCTTGGCTTAAACTGGGCTCTCAGTTGCTGGGTCACCAGTCTATTACCAGTAGTTCTATTGTAAAGGTTGATTTTAACAAAAACAAGTTACACCGAGTTCTCTTTATTGTTTCTACTGAATGCATGACCCCTGAGTAATTTCTGGTTAACATTAGACTTCCCAGGGGGCAGGTTTAAGGACAGTTAAATTCTTTTGCAAAGAAAACTTTCTGAGCTTCACTGATTTTCCCAATCACTGTTGGAATTTCTAGGACAGAATGAAGTAGGTTGGAATTATCATGAAATCATAATCTTTTATTGTTAGCATACGTCTTAGATTTAATTCACACCATTTCTGTAAGTACCCAGTGAGGAAAATGCTCGCAAAGAATTTCGCTTTGAGGTAGGCTTTGTCAGGAACCATGTTTTCTATGCAAAATCCGTATTAAGGAAATATCAAATATTTTATTCATGAAACATACCATAGCTCTCAATTTAAATATTTGGAGCCACTTATGCTATTAAGTAGACTATACTTGATTTAAAGAGCGATTTTTTATTTTTTTAAGGGGGTGAAGGGGGGGGGGGTTAGCTTGGCTAATTCCTCATAACATGAATTGCATTATTCTCCTCTCATGTTGATATCTACCGTTACCATTGTGTAAATGACAACAGATTAACCTAATACACAATTTTACACATATCTTTTGTGTTTATATGATACAAACGAAATCAATATTTAAAATCAATGCACCTCTACTCTAGATACTAAATTTCTTAATTTTGCAATCACAATAATTATTTGGGGGGTTTCCCTAAGATTTAAACCATACAATACTGAAATTGTCATGACCCATCACCGATAATTGGTGATGATTTAAGATAAGTCTGTAGATGAATATGAAATAAACAGATAAACAATGATTGTGCAAGACCTTTGTTCCCAAGCACGTATCTCTAGATAATTACTGCTGTCATGCAATCACTCATCGTTCTCATCTCTCACACATATACCCACACTTCACACATTCATTCCTTCGTCAATGATATTCCCCCGCTACTGCATCAGAGAAGTCATCACCTTCAATAGAAGTGAGAACAAAAAAATCATGATGGATGGATTAATTTTCGACACCCTCAGCTACAATTAGTGGGAGTCACCGTCCACGACCCCTTCCCGTTCCTTCGATTCCTCTGAATACCCGAGTGGCTTACCGCGGTGAGGTCGTTCACATCTCACCCGGGCTCATGCAAACCAAACCATGCTTTGGTATCATCAGAGATTGAAAGACAAATTCATAATAAACAGCACATGCATATCCAGGGGGAAATGACTTTTTCTCCTCTATAAGTCAAAGAAACTACTGAACAGTGTTTTTTTTTTATCGCGTTATAATGTATCCATCTATGCCATGTACAATTTGTACATGTATGTTACATTATGTTTGGTATAAAAGTTGTATGTAAAATATGAGTAAAGCGAATTTCCATTCTAAGACAATAAAAATGAATCTGAAATTGAATTTGAAATTGATTTTTAAGAAACCACTGGGAATTGGGTCTAATTATATGGCTAGAGTTTTTCTTGAAATGACTAAATTCAGTAAAATCCTTAACATTTTCATGCATATTTTCATATGTTAATAACTGCATGTTTTTGTACTATGAAAAACCTTAGAAGACCATCTAGAGAAAGTTTATATACTATCTAGCAGGAATATCTTTTTGATTGAATCACTTGGAACTGCACGAGGACTCGAGGAGAGTCCGCAAAATTCTTCATTCTCTCACACAAATCTTTCAACGCTCTCCAAAAGATGACTTAACAATAACATTTTTCCTTCTCAATAATGATCGAGATGTAATCGTGAGGTTGCTAATTTGACAATCACAGGAATGTTTCCTCTGGAAGGTTGATTTGTTCCCTATGCCCAGCTCAGTCCAGTTTGGTTGCCAAGGCGGGAATTTATTTGGCACCGTAACATTAGGCCTGTCTTTATCAGCTTGAGATTGCCAAATAGCCCGTTATTTCTGACTTAGGAAATAATCCCAAAGTTACAAATCGCGTCGTCATCAGCTCGAGATTTGACCTTGAAACTTGAGCTCGAGAAATTAGCTTGAGATATTTTGCTCGCGTTCACGCGTAGTGCGAGTCTTCGGGCTGGTGAAGACGCACCGGACAAATAGCGGGATATTTTGCAAACTAGCCCAAGATATCTTGGGATGATTATCTCGACCAAATATCCCGCTAGTTGCAACTTCGGGCTGATGAAGACGCAAATTAAGTGGATAATTTGCAAATCGGATAGTTCAAGTAGCGGGTTATTTGGCAATCTCGAGCTGATGAAGACAGGCCTATTATGATTAACCTTCAAGCAATCAGCTCGGTATAAATTGTAAAAGTCATGTACGAACGAGTAAATGTACTTTAAAAGCGTTAATTTCAAGACATGTACAAGCATGAGCATGAGTAACATACATCTTGTAATTAAATACCATGTGATGTGTCATGGTTAAGCAAGGAAAGTCAGCCCCCCTGGTAAAAAAAAATGCCTGTCTATGCTCTTACTGCAATCAAATGCTGAATCTACATGTACATGTAGTATTTCATTCACTCTGTTAAGTAATGTAGTTTCTTGTGATACAAACTCATTATCATCTTTTTCTCTGTACAAACAATGAACTTTGTAGCGACTCAAATGTTAAAGGTCTACCCTAGATTGAATAAAAAACACCCCACTTTTGTTTTATTCACCTCAGTATTAATTAGCTCTACAGCCATTTTATTAAATTGGTACAAACCTAAGCTATTGCAAAGTTCTGGTTATGCCCAAAATTAGTAAATCACTGCAGTGGAATCTTAGAGGTTTGTACAAATCACCCACGCACAAAGCGGTCCATTGGTTAATATCGGAATTGCGTTTTTTTTTTTTTAATGCAACTTTTTATGCAAGAGCACCTTAACCACAAAAGGAATGTTCCATCTTTGCCAGAATATACATTATTTGTGGAACTTTCCACTTGAGGAGTTATACAAAGATCTTAAGCACTTAACAAAACTAAACATTAGCTTTAAATATAGAGTGTATGTCCTAGAGGACCGTGACCATATCATATTCTCTTACTTCCATCTGTTTCTGATTGCCTGAATCCTGATACGACCATGACAGTGGTCAAGAATCTGTGCTAAGAAAAGATGAGCAGTTCCATAAATATCCCAAACTTCTGACGAGGCAAGGAAAATATCTGCCAACTCACTACAATTGCGTCCCGACAGAATAAAGCGAGAGGATACACAAGGCCTAGGCAGCCAAATCTTTTGATTCCAGGTGCATTTTCTGCAGCATTATTGCGGTTCTGAAAGGAAACATCATAAGTGCAAATTCATGTCTAGCATGAGATGGAGCAGGGGAGAACTTCCTTGCTTTCTTTGCAGCTCAAAGACTGACTTATATACCCATTTCCTTGGTCGGCTTTCAATGTGCCTGCTCATTCATGCACTTGGGGAGGGGGATTTAAAAATATTTCCTTTGACCAGAAATGCAAACCGCTCAAACAATCATCAAGATTATAGCCCAAATGAAAACCCCAGAATTTGCTTGAAACACAGTTTTTAGCAATTGCAGTCTTAATACAGAGGCAAAGAGACAATTATCAATATTATTAACAGATATTGAAACACAATTTTCTGCTTATTGACTGCTTTTAATGGTGGATTTTAACAGATCTTTTGATCTTCAAAAGTAAGGTCAACACAAAGCCTAAATGGGCGGACGTGTTATTTTAGGTCACAATATTTGTAATAATTTAATCATTATTATCCCTATGCCAATGTGTACATCTCAAAAGGAGGAGGGTGTATTCATATTTGGCTATAAAGTTACTGTGTCCCATTTACAGCCAACATCAAATTCTGTAGAACTTTGCAGGAATTATAATTATAATGTTACATATGTCCTATCTGTGAAATTTAAACTTTAGCAGTGTCCTATTATTCAAATTATGGAAGGAAACCTGTTTTCTTCACTGTCAAACACTATTGAGTGACTGACTGACTTTTTTTTTCTTTGGTAATAACGTACAGTGTACATAAAATGAGCTGTAAAGGTACATGAACATATGTCTTTATCAATAACCCACTTCTTGTAATAGCCTAAATTAAACTGATGCATCTTTGCGCAGCAAAGAACGTACAACCATTCGGTACTAGGGTCTGAAAATCAGACTATTACTAAAATGATTCAATCACTAAAGTCAATTTGATAACTAATGCTCGTTTTCCCTCTAAAAGAGATTTTCAATTGTTTTATTTTTTTTGAATATTCTGGCTTTATAGCTCCCAAATCCATTACGCTCGAAGTCTTTAAGGAATAAATCCTACCACATACTCAAATTACTACTCCTGGGTCTAGTGAGTCAAATATTAGTTCTGCAGTAGGGATTTGAACCCGTACCTTTGTGGTTCACAGGCTTATCCACTAGACGAAAACAACACCTCTACAACTTACATTGCACTTACATGAGAAACAAATGGTATTAAAAAAATGTATATTGTGACATATCCCTTCCAACTATTCTGCACCTCCCCCCCCCCCTTCCCCTTTCTCTCTCTTTCTTTCTCTCTCTCTTCCTCCCTCTCTCTTTCTCTCTCTCTTCCTCTCTCTCTCTCTCTCTCTCTCTCTCAGAGGCAGCAAGATAGAATAGGAGGCTGACTTTGGAAGAGCCAGATTTTTTGAAAGGCCATTTATTAAGATAAGCCAACCACCAGCTCATAAAGACCACCTGTCCATAATGGTCATTATGCATAGTCATTGCATAGCAATACCTGGATGACCATAATACACAGGTGCGACCACCACCTGTCTCGAGTGGTCATTTTTCATACACACTATTGGGTGACCATACTACACAGGTGTAACGCTACAGGCACAGGTGCACGTTGAAACACCACCCTGCATACCCTCAACAGCAAACACGA
Source organism: Strongylocentrotus droebachiensis (assembly GCA_035222895.1). Lineage (NCBI taxonomy): Eukaryota > Metazoa > Echinodermata > Echinoidea > Camarodonta > Strongylocentrotidae > Strongylocentrotus > Strongylocentrotus droebachiensis. The sequence continues at coordinate 45,960 of JAVYIG010000251.1, read as the reverse complement.
AAGCGCGCTGCCACAAGGCTGTCAATCCTCATCGAAAACTTCTCAAAAGCCGTTCATTTTTTCTCAGGTCATTCACCGATCAGGCTCAATCGGGTCATTAATTTGACAACCCGCGGCACATTTTGTGATGTGTGCCAGTGCAAAGTCATACACCGCCATGACTAACTGATTTCACCCCCAGCACCAGAGGCTTGGAATACTGCAGTATCAGCCTGCCCAAATGTCTGACCAAGGACACGCCTTAATGAGTCGATTAGGTCAACCAACACTGCCGTACCGGCCCATATCCCTACGTTCCCATTAGGAATTTTCTTCCCATCTCATGATTTTCTTTTTTGTTCTTGCCCATTTTCAATGGAGAGAAATTCTTCCTGTATGAAATGGTATTCTTTTTAGCTGCCCATCTTCATTTGTGTTGTCTTGTTTTGCTTTGCCAGGTAAATATCAACAATCAAGATCTCCCTTTGTATACGTCTCTTTCCGTTGATTTTTTCCCCCTCTTCTCTCCATCATTCTCTCTCTCTCTTGCTCTCTCTCTCTCTCCTGTACTCTTTCCATTCTTGTTTATTGCAATAAAACCTTTAATCTTTGATACTTAATAAAGAATTCCTTTAAATAGACAAGAAATTGTTAAAATGTACACCAAAAAGGTTCAAACGAAGCAGTTCTCCTCAATTCAAAATTTATAAAAAGTAATTTACAACATCACTGCAGCACACCCACACACATAAAAGGCTACATGGACTTGCGCTTGTGAGTGATTGTGGAGTGATACAGACTAAAATAATTATGCCTCATGACTGGAAGCACAAGTAAATGACTACAAAATAAACCCTTACAGTGCAAGTTTTTCTGCACTTTATGAACTACTCCGAGTCAGACTGAACCCAGACAACGTCCTGACTTGGGCTCGGCATGTAAGCCCCTCCCCTCTTAATTTCTTACTCAGATACATACTGTAAGTATGAAAGGGTTTATTTGCAAGTTTTTATAGAGATTGGGTTTTCTGGGCCGGGGCATGTTATTTCTACAGTATCCATGCAAACACAACATAATTTGGTTGTCTTCAAGACTACCAGGTACCAGGTAGAGTTAGATCTAAGATAGTGGCATTAACATTATCACTTGCACTACTGTATGTTCTAATAAAGCATGAAGTCAATGTCCCAGATCAGTTTTAATTATTTTTCTTATTACCTGTAACTAATTTTATTTATTTATTATCAAAACCTTCAAGTTACAATGTATTTCAGCATGACATTTGGTAAATGGAGCAAATAAATAGCAAGAGCAAGTCAAGGTCGGCCCTGTTCAATCACTAAGAGTAAACATTGAATCATAAAGAAGTATTTTTGGTTTGCAATGTTTGCATTAATGTTGAAACTATTCTGTTGTTATGAAAAATATTCATATAACTCAAACATATACACTACATTAAACAATCTGACTTATACAATCTAAAATATTTTAAAGCATGTTGTACAATTTTTACAATAAATGCATCAATAGAACAACATCTGTTTTAAATATTTGTCTAAAGCTTTTTCATGATGAACATTTTCTCATTTCATTAGACAGAGCATTCCAAATACATGCATCAGAATATGATACAGACTGTTTTCCTTTGTTTGTTCTTACTTTTTTATGAGATTGATATGATTTTCATTGGTTCTTGTTTCATATATGCAAGTTGTACAAATGTAAAATAATCTATACAAATAATGAGGAAGTTTGGTATTTAATATAATAGATAAAGATTGCAACCATAAGATGATATTGTTTGAATTCTCTGTTAAAAGACTGCAATCTTTCTCCAGCTGAATTCGAACAACAGAAAACCTGTCAACAAATTAAAAAATATATTAAAAAGTCCCATCTTTTTCTATAGAGCTAGTCATTTTTCTCCCCCCCCCCCTTCTTCTTCTCATTGTAGGTCTAGACGAGATCTATATGGATGATCCATCTTTCTTCCACAACCAACAGTTGGCAAAAACTATGCCTGAAAAAGGCTAAAAATTAGTCTACTAACTTTGAGGATATGTTTGAGCATAAACTTAGTTACAAAAGGCACACATGTGTGGCAGTTAACAAAACTAAACAGATTTTTAATTTAGTCTAGAAATAAAATCTAGATTTTCAAAGTATTTTTTCCAACATCGTCATCGGTGAGTTTTTATTTGGCATTTGCTAGACCTACATGTAGTCGATCGCGATCTTGACCTGTTGACTTGAGTGACTTGAGTGAATTTTTGTGAGTTTTTTACAGTGGTGTTTGATCATTTTGAGAATCAACAGAGGGTCTTGACACAAAAAATATACTACCGTAATCATTCTATGCTCGTATGAGTGGTCGGAGCTGGAGAATGCGGGACCGTCCGTACGCATACCGAGGCGCGGCAAGGCTGCGGCGGCGCCGTTGCACAGCTCGCAGTTCCCAAGCAATGATGACCAAAGCACACAGAAAAGTATACGTGCGGGACCACAACATCGTGGTCTCTATAGTTTGAGCATTTTTCTCAAACACAATTTCGCCTTTCGGGCACAATCTTTGAATTAAAATACTGTTCAGTTTTTCATACCATTAATACTACGAAACACTTTCATTAACTCTTTCATCCAAAAAGACATATATAATTAAGAAAACTGAATAATAAATTTTGCGATAGACTTACCCGCTGATAAAGTTCACAACTTCCTCGATTGTGCAACTGGCGATCTTCAGATTACGTAACTCGACTTGTTGGTGATGCAGATATATCATGTCAGTGTGTAACTGTTCTTGAAGGATTGGGGGCTTTATCGGGGCTTGAGATTCTTAATACATTACATGTTCTTCACCGGGGGGGGGGGGGGGGTACTCACATATTAAGACATAAGGGGGTGGGCCGCTCTAATAAAATGGGTCACTTTTTAAACAAAAATAATAAAATATCCCGAAACATGGCAGCTAGTTTTTCAAAATTTCCACAATTTTTCGAGTCTTTGCATGGCACCCAAAAATTGTGAATAATGGGCTTTAGGCCTACTTCAAGCAAAATCCAGACATGACCCTTAGAAATGGGTAGGGGTTTCGAGGCTTGCGTGAGCAGCACACCCCCGTCCAAATCGAATCCGAGTATCCCCCTGGGTAACGTTCTTCACTTATATTAATTTACAATTTTTAAATGGGGGCTTAATTCAAACAGATTTGGGGATTTTTTTTTATAGATTCAGATACCACCCCGTCAAATGATTTTTTGGGACCCTCTCTTAAAATTGTTTTGAATCGCTCATGCGTGAAATTTGTATCTTACAAGTTGCATCAAATGAAAGGAGGATCTAAGCTTTACAAATATGTGTCATTTATTAATTGTAATTGTGATTAATATGATAAAACATTGATAATTCTCAGTTTTGTTTTTTCTGGGACGCACTGTATAAAACAATTAAAACCTACCGGTACATATTAGAATTCACCTAGGTTATCCCAACTTCCAGACTTCATATCAGAATATGGGTGATCGTCGGGTACGTGGGGGCATAAATGTACAAGTTAATTCACAGAATTAAAGCTAGCCCCCCCCCCCCCCGCCCCCCTACAGCTTGATACTGATAGCTAACTACTCGATCTAGAGGAAAGCAGAAAAATTGATTGGTGAAAGTTTTAAAGATGGGACATATTGTTTCAGCAGTGATACCAGTTGGTTTTACTCAATGAGAAATAAGCATTTGGGCCATGTTCTGTACATGGGCCTATTAGAATTAAGCCAAAAAAGCATTCAGACAATAAAAAGAAAACATTGCATTATGATAACTCCCATATAGATTAACAGTGTTATATCTTTTAAATATTAACACTGTAATATATCTTTGAAATATAATGAGCTATAAGAAAACAATAAATGGCTCACACAAAACACAGAACAAGTATGGATCACAGTTTTATTCTCATAAGTTATTTCCCAATCATTGTTTGTACAATAAATAAATTGAATATCATAGTCTTGACATTGACATTTGCTCTGTAAACTCATCAATCTCAATCTTGTGACAACATAATGGGGCCTCTTTCTTCACACCCAAGTAGATGAAATTTCTGCAGAATGACTTAATAATGATCATGATATCAAAATTTGGTCATGAACAAAGTGATTGAATCACATTTTCAAATTTGAATAGTACAGATGTAGGTCTTAACAGATCACACAAGTTTTGGAATATTATTATGAATAATAAGGACTGTATATGGCCAAGTAACAAACAACATACCGGTACATGTATATGTCTATCGATACACTATCAATACACAAGCTATTACTTCAGCACACATACATAATTTGCAGATTCTAATTGCATTTCATAAGATATATTACCCTCTATCCTACTACACCTATTGCATAGAGTATGATTACACTTAAAAACAAGAATAACAGAGAAGGATTGTCTGCACCAAGTTTAGAATTACAGATGCAACATCACAAAACACATATTAATACAATACAGTGGAACCTCTTTATAACAAGGTCCTTGGGACCATGGAAATTACCGTTATATCAGGAATCTTGTTATATAAGGGTAAAAAAACAAAAGAATATAAAAAGGTGGGACCATCAAAATCACCTTGTTATAACAGATACCTCGTTATATCGGAGCTCTTGTTAATGAGGTTCAACTGTATAATATTGCTATCTATGTATACACGTACAGTATATCCTCACTTTCAGTTTACTATACTAGAAGAAATCATGAAGAAGAAAAAATGAGACTGCCCGTAGAGTGAGAGTATGAAGAGACAGGACAAATGCGGTAGCCCTATATGCCTCCGCCCTAAATTCTGTATAGGAAATAGATGGAATTATTATAGCGATAACGAGAAAGCGGGACGGACAGACGGACATACGAATGGACAACCAAAAAATTCCTCTGGTACCACATTTGGCGGGCGAAGGCATCATTAGTAAACAATGCTGGCTTTATCCCAGTATTCAAACCACTTTCATTGATTAAAGATAAAGACCAGTTATGGTCATGCAATTGCATTGTGAAAGAAACGTTGTGGAATCGATCAGAAAAGGTGGATCATCTAGCACATAAGTATTGGTGTGTACTGCAAGGTTCTGGAATCATCAAAATGATAAGAAATTTGGCCCAGTCTTGGTAAAATTACAAGCACTGTACACAGAAAGATGTGTATGGGACTACGCACACGTGCGCAACACGTGCATTTATCTCTCACACACCAATAGATAAACTAATTTACTAAATATATCAATTAGTAGGCGGTTTTCCGGCAAATTTTTTTATCATCATGTATTAGTCAAAACATATTCTTTCACATGATTGGTAATAAGAGCTTCCATTTCATTTTTTGGAGCGTTTCCAATACTGGTCTTTACCTTTAACAACATTATGATTTATGACCTGCATCTACCACATCCTGGTGTATATGTTTAATAACTCCCAAATTAGAAGTCAATGGTAAAATAATTCCAACCAGGACACAATTTGTAATTTGATAATACTCTTTTGAAACCTCATTATGAAATAAAATCACTATCATCGATTGATATTCAAATCATTCAAACAGCATACCGGTAATTGGTTTGCGATCTGTTATCTAAATGCTTATATTACCCCAAAGAATTAAACAGTAAATAATAGAATTACAGTGGAATATTGTGTTGAAAACCCTTGAATTAAAAATACTCAAATAATATCCAAACAGCATTGTCATCATTGGTTCACAAAAAATGTTTTTTTTTTTTTTATCACGACAGCTAGAGCACAGAAAAATTATGTCAGTATGAAGAAAATTTGCAATTTTATAAAGATATGATAAAAATTGCATATATCAAAATCACTTTAAAAAAAAAACAACAATTCATTCAAACAGCATGGTGATTATTGATTCACAACCAGAAATCTCAATATTTTTATCAGCCAAAAGAAAGAAGAAGAATGATGTCAGTATGGAAGGAATTTGCAATTTGCAAAAATATTCACATCGCTCACACAGAATATCGGTCATTTTACAACTAAAAATCTCAAGGTTCTCTCTCGTCCAAAGTCGGAATTTACCAGAAAAATAATCCTAGTTCAGCGAGAGATATTGCTTCGTAGAAACTGCTCAATTTAAAATCACCTTCAACAATATTCAGGTGATTAAAACAGCATACTAATTACTTGTAGTACTTCATAATTAATCATTTTTCCCAATGTTTTTATGACCCTAAAGTATGAACTGACAGCATTCACGTAATAGTTGCATATTTCATATCAAACTAAGCTGCTACATTATGCCTTCCTACTCCCTATAAAGTCTCTCTTGCAAACTCAGCTCGGCAGAGTCAAGGTTCAAAGTTCAAATCCACATCTGAATGTCTCTCACATGAAATAAAGGTCAAGGTTCAAAGTTCAAATCCACATCTGAATGTCTCTCACATGATATCAAGGTCAAGGTTTACATCCACATCTGAATGTCTCTCACATGAAATCAAGGTCAAGGTTCAAAGTTCAAATCCACACCAGAATGTCTCTCACATGATATCAAGGTCAAGGTTTACATCCACATCTGAATGTCTCTCACATGAAATCAAGGTCAAGGTTCAAAGTTCAAACCCACATCTGAATGTCTCTCTCACATGAAATCAAGGTCAAGGTTTCCAGAGTCCAGTGAGATGGTGCTTCCAAACTCTTCACCCTTATGACTCACATCTAGGTCAGACAGGTAAAGGCTGAGGTCATCTGTACGGAGCAGGCAAAGAGAAAGAAAAGATAATGTATTATCATGGAACAATGGTTGGTTTTCAACTGCTTCACTAACTGATCGTGAATTTAATAATAACAGGCACTATGAACATGACTGACAAAGAAAGCGGACAAAATATACAGTTCCTCAGGTAGACAAAAGAACATCCCTTCACTGCTATTATGTAAAAAGGTGAATATGCATGTGACACCTGTTTTACACATTTGTACATAATAGCAGTGAAGGGATGTTCCTTTGTCTACCTGAGAAACTGTATATTTTGTCCGCTTTCATTGTCAGTCATGTTCATAGTGAGGTCAATTATTCAGTACAGTGGAGAACTTAAAAAGCTAACTGCACCAGCAAATGAGCCAATGCTACATTTTACAGGAATTTAAAAGACAATAGTCATTCCTCATATTCTAAAAGGAAGACAGACAGTTTTGATAAGCTAATATATACACAGAGCTTTACTAACCTGGTAAACATTCAAATATACCCAGGATCACATAATTGATCATGACAAACATTGATCAAACCAGAATATATATATATATATTTTTTTTTAAATGTCAGTGCTATAACATTCTGTTTGTCTTATAAGAGATATTTGGTGAATGTGAATGAATATATCAAGTCCAGGACAATTACCCCATGTAAAATATAACCAATTAATTAAGCGTCCCTTAGCAAAAAGCAATTTAGCGTGGAGATATCTATACTGACTAGTTATTCGTCCGAGTGGTAACAATTTGGGAAGCCCAGAATGAATTAATCTGGATATACCACGACTTGTTCCCTCTTACAATCCTCACCTTGGAAATCATCAACATCCTCATCGTCTTCATCATCATCATCAACTACCGACTGGTTTCCTCCTCCACCCTGCATGCTCCGCCTCCTCTTCTCCTCATCATCATCCTCCTCCTCCTCCCCATGACTGATGCTGAGAGGCAGAGAGATCTCAGAGCTGCTCAGGTCATCGATGCTCGTGCTACTTCCGTCGCTGCTCCCCATTTTGGTCCCTATTTTGGCCCCCCTTGTCTTCTTCTTTCTGTCCTGGTAATGATGATGTCCCGACCGTTGCCATGGCGACGACGCAGCTATCGGCCCCTTGGACGAGGACACAGAGGAAGGATAGGACCTGTGTCGTCTGCTACCTAAAAGATTTGAAAGCAATGTGTAGATATTTGTACTATGTATTTATTCCATTAGTTGGAACAGTCTGATGCATCCTTTGAATGACTGATTTACTTTTAACAGATCTGGGTTTTTTTCACAAAGCTCCCGTAAAGTTATGAATGACTTTACCATTGATTTGAATATGAAGAGCTAAATGGGATGCCTAAAGTTTTTCCTGACATTTAAAAAAAGTGTGACTGTATTTCCCATATTCTCAATTAAATTGTAGCCAAAAATACACTTTGCATTAATTTTTTTTGTTAATAATGATAAGATTAATCTTCATCTGCATACCTATAACTTTAGCTAATGCAATTAAAAGGATTTGAGAATCCTATTTAGCTATTCATATTCAAGTCATTCGTAAAGTCATGCATAACTTTATGAACAGCCTTATGAAACACCCTCCTGGCTTACTTTAAATATGACCACGCACATGCCAGGCGAGATTCAGGTTTTCTTTTGTACCCACTCTTATACACCTATTCAACAGTTCTACGGAGAGGCGATAGTGTTTGGGGGGGGGGGGGGGGGGGGGGGGCTGTGATCTGAATTATATCATAAATTCTGTTTATTCACACATTATAGGAGGGCATCAAAATGAGTAAAGGAGATGATTTTTTTTTTCCCTGTATTACTTTCTGACACGCATTGGTTTTGTAACTTCCTTAAAGCTTCTTTTTGTATTGTATTGTATTGTCATTTTGTGATCACATAATGTATATTCGCCATTGCATGTACACTTCTTTGTTATGTATAATTTGCTGCAACATCTTTGTTATTGTTCAACTAATGAAAAAAAAATTCTGTTGTATGACAGATGAATCAATATATGCAATTCTATTAGTTAAGAATTCCCAAAAGCATTAATTTCAATCATCTGTAGACTAAGCCAGAGAGTATTCGGCTTCCAATATTTTAAAATAGCATTTTATCAAACTGTCTCCAGATTACTCAATTAAAAGCATTTACTGGTAGCATGTCTAAAATTCCCAATTCTATTACTTTTCAGTGATCTCTTGTTATGGCAGTATAGTCTTAGAAAATCATTATCACAATTCTTTTCAAAAAGAATTTCAATATTAAAGTCTTTTCCTGGTAATAAAACTTATCTTTATCTACATTTAATAATAACAGAGTGTAATCTTCTTTTAAATGGGGGTAAGAGCTATAACTAGACCCCTGTATTTTACTATTATCAATAATAAGGTATCTTAGATGGTTTTAAAAAGTGATTCTTGTCAAGTAGTTTTCCGTACAGTATAATATATGTAAAGTAATAAAAAAGGGCATTTTCATACAAATAATTTTTAGCCTTATTGTGAAGTGATAATTCTATTACTCTATCATGAGTACAGGTAGGAGACATATTTTTATTTCATATGTTCATATCACTGTTTTGTCCATTGTATACTGCATAAAGCGCATACAAGTATATAATATAATGTGCTTTATAATGTAACTTCACCACTATATTACTATTGTGAATACAAGTTAAAACCTACTGATGCTGGAAGATACAGTGGTGGTGGAGACAGTAGAGGGCGCTGATCCATTGCTGGAGCGAGAAACTTGAGAAGCACTTTCAAGCCTGCTGAATGAAGCTAGTAGCTTACTCATCTCCATCCTAGAACAAAGCAAAGGCAATAAGGAAAATAACAAATGCATTGAAAATTGAAATGTCATGATTTTTATATCACAATTTCTCATGCACAATTTTAATTTATATCATATCTTTGTATTTATGAAATTAATCAATTTAATTGAACTTGAAAATAGCCATCTATAGCATAATGAAGTTTATCTTCTGAAAAAATAAAAATGTGCTCAATTCAACAACAAAACAAAGCGTTGAATAATATAAAGACTTCAAACCCAAACATTCTCAAGATGTCATTTCTGACTTAATCCTTTCATACATTTTAGAGGTAGAGCAGCTAGTTAATCTTACTTAAGATCTGTGATGTCTTTCTGGTCGCTGTACAGCCTGGAAGGGGGTTGATGAGAGCTTGACGACAACCCAAGGTGATGGGATAGCACCAGCTGTTGGTCTGACTGTACCTTTCCAAGCTTCTAGGGGTTAAAGATGGGAAAAGAGAAAAATAGGAGTGTGAATGTATGGACCTTAAACATTATCATGCCTTCCAACAACTCACAGCAAAAATATTTTGTACACTTTTTACACAGAAGCTTTCAGAAAGAGAGAGAAAGGTATCTAGGGTTCACAATAGTAGTTTGAGGGCCCAAAAATAGGAAGCATTCCTCAAAAATAGGATATGGGTTGGCAGCTGTGCATTATGCATTGTACTATCATAATAATTTTTCTTAGTGTTACAAAAAACTGTACAAAATTTATTTTTCAAGTTTTCACCTCCTTCTATTATGTATACCGTACTTGTTTTGAAAACATATGTTACTCGATATCTAAAGGAAATAAATATAAATCAAAGATCAATTATAATCCCTTTAAAAAATAATATTACAGCAAAATCAGATTTTGATGTAGCATCTCATCATTGCTTAGACTTTATGTTATCAACAATCGTTTTTAATCCAATTCATGATTTCAGGATGGGAAAAGTCCTTGAACTTCCTGAATTTGGTGTACGTAAGATCCACTACATTACATAGCATTACACATGGTGCCCTGCTGGACACATGAAAACACATTCATATGAATATGACATATATTTACCACCACCACCACAACAACATTGGCAAATCTTAAACTATTTCACTACTAATATAATCTTCAATATCATCTTGAGATCCAAAAGGGCAATAACTCTGTGTAAAAAGCATAAGAGTTAATGCCCTTCTGGCTCCAAACAGATAATAATAGACACAACATTAACATCAAGACTTGAGCTTAAAATATAATAATAGTAATAATAATAATAGGCAGTTCTCTAGCACCTTTTATCTAGAGATTCTATTCCGAGGCGCATTAATTATTACTCTGGCTTTAGCCTAGCTGCCATTACAGCGCTCCAGCTTTTCAAGGAATTGATTCCTGCCAGGTACCCTTTTACCTCACCTGGGTCGAGTGTGGCAAATGAAGATTAATGCATTGCTGAAGGACATTAGTGCTGTGCCGGGATCGAACCACGACCTTTGAATTTCAAGTCAAGTTTCAAGTCAAGTTTCAAGTCAAGTTTCAAGTCAAGTTTCAAGTCAAGTTTCAAGTCAAGTTTCAAGTCAAGTGCTTAAACCACTCGACTACGATACATAGGTATGATGAGGTCAATATGATTTACCCTATCTAGCCTGTCCATTCTCCGGCCCATCTCTTTCCCTTCCATCAGCTGACCGGTAACGTCCATCTCTTGCTTGACCAGTCTTGTTCTTAGTGTCTCTATCTCATGATGGAGAGCGTTGTATTCTCCCTGCAGCATTCGCTTCCTGACACAAAGAAAGAGATTGACCAAACGTGCAGCATGAGAACATTGGAAAATGAGACCTCTGTTTTACACTGAGTTGCATTTAATGACACAGAGGTAAAAAATAAATTGAATATGAATATCACGGAATGAAATTTGATGTCAACTTAACCAGTGTTCAATTTCAGAATGCAGTAGCTGTATCTTCAGTACAATATATGTTAGACACTTATTCCTTACAAAAGAAAAAGTTAGTATTTATGCTACAGCTTCGATCATGATCAGTTTTTTTAAAAAATTGTTCAATCTTCATTATCTCAAAAATACAAACTCTATCTATACAAGTACAATATATATATATATTTTCTTTATACTAAAGTTATTAGACTCCCTTTCAACAGATAAAAGTATATATAACTTATGAAAGTCCATTCCAGGACAAAAAAAAATGGTTATATCTGAACCAAATTATAAAAAAAAAGCTTAAGCCTATTATTATTTCTAAATGCTTATTCTTTTAAAAAAATATATACTTACGCTTCATGGAGATCTCTGGCAAGCATTGCAAGAGCGCCTTCACTGTGGTACGCATCGCTGCTTCCACCGTTTGTCATCTGTTTTGAGACTCGCTCATGGAGTTCATCTAAACGATTCCTTACATCTCTCTGCCAACCATCGATCTGCTGTTCCGTCTGCTTTGAAGTTTTAATCAAGAAGAAATGTCAAAAGCTTGGAAACTCTATTTAATTATATACAAGAGATTTTGAGTAATGAATTAATTAAAAGTTTTCATAAGATAAGATGAGCAGAAATACGTAATAATAATAACACGTTCTTGTATATGAGCATGTATCACATTACGATACATGCTTAATGCATATTGCATGTTTTTCTTTGTTCAATAATATACAAATAATAAAAAACGTTCATTATTTGTTTTATATAACATCACAACTACGGCAAACACTACGGCTCCCATATAACCAAAACTGCAATACGAATATAACCTAAAATGCATGCTCAATGACATAGTCGTTCGATAGATTATTTATTCAATATCATGTGACCGACAATCCTCCAATCACATGACAAGGATCTACTTAGATGTTAAATAAAACCTTATATTCACCTACAAATTCAGAATTTGTCAGTTCATATATGTTGTCATATCAAATACATGTATTTGTAAAATTCTTTTTTTTTCTTCTTGTTACATTGTTATGTACAGTTGAGTATATCTGTGTATAGAAAATGCTCAATATAAATTTTAAATTACTATTACTATTGTTAGGACAAGTAAGGGAAAACTGATTTTTTTTTGTTTTTTTTGTTAAATACTTACATTATGTTGCCCCCTGTTTTCAGTCAGCCTTGTGGTTAGGGTGTTGACCTGGTGCTCTAGGTCATGAACCTTGACCCCATTCTTCCTCCTGTCACTCTCCAGGTCCTGGACCTGATGTGCAAGCTGCTCTATCACCTACAAAGTACAATGGTAATAAGAACATATAAATAACAGTCAAAATGATTCCTGATGAACTGATTTTGGATACTGGGCATGTTAACGCAAAATGAATACTGTACCAACCCATCTGTATATATATAGTTGTACTTGTTCAACTCTTGTTTATAGGTAATATTACCTCTGTGACCTTTCAACAGATCAACCTAAAATCTAACCATATCAAACATTGAATTATGGTAATGCAAACTTAAATGAAGTTTAAGCATAATAATCCACGAGATATTATTATGATGAGACTTTTAAAAAAACACCTAGATAGTACCTTATTCACACTGCTAAATTGACTCCAAACTGACCAATTCTTGGCCATTGGAGGTAATGTAATCTATCGGTTACATCATGGATTCATCTTCCAAGCTGGTAATAAGTTACAGGCTCTGACCCATATTTTTCTTATAGACAACAGTTTTCTGAAGTAAACAAAACTATCCCTGAGAATTTATCAAAGGTCAACAATTAATAATCAGTACTTAAAAGAATTAAATGGTAGGATCTACTGTTCATGATTTGTGTCCTTCCCATGACCCTCTAACATAAACAGTTAGTGAGTACCAGTAGCTCTTTATTATTGAAGCTTATTAGAATAAAATGTTTATCAAAAGAAATCAAGCAATTTGCTGAAAGTACTAATTTTTATATTTGGCAGCACGACATTAAGTGCATTGTCAAAACTAATGATCCCTGAAGAAAGTATTGTAATTTAAAATGTTCAAATTCAGTCCTATCTACCTTATTCTGTCTCTCCACTTTCTCTGAGAGAATTGCTACCAGCCCAGTAGAGGGTGCACTGTGTCGGTACAACTCGTAACTGGGGGAGGTACTCGTCATTATTGCAGAAACTGGACGCTCTTTGTTGTTGTTTTTCAGCCTGATCTTCGGAACGCCATTGCTTAAGTGCTCAGTTGGCTCTGAGAAAGAAAGACACAAAACATAATATATAGCTATACCACTGCATACAGTCAACAATTATGCCTCTGTTGTTCGTACTATCTTCACTTTATATGCACATTTAACCAGAAGAATATTACTGTATTAACCAGAAGCATATTACTGTAACCACTGTGAGATATTATAACAATGAACATGCACTGACAACTCCTGTTTATTCTTCGAACAATCACTGTTCTTTTTTCAAATCAAAATGTAATTTTAATTCTACAAATAAGCTTTGTAGTCTAGATGGAACGATGGACAACCTGAAAAGTAAATGCTTTCAGTGCACCTTCCTTTTTATTATTTATCCCAAAATCTGATCAGATCATCTTCCTAAAGTGAAACCGTCATGCCTTCTGCAAATTACTGTGAATCTCTAAATGAAGTTGTCAAGTTGTTCTAAATGAAGTAATATTCCATACTTTACAATCGTTTTAACTGATTTTGGACAGAGAGCATATTAATGCCTTAATGAATACTGTTCCAACCCAAATAAATGTACTTGTTCAACTCTTGTTTTCAGGTAATATCATCTATGTGACCTTTCAACAGATTAATCTAAAATCTAATCATATCACCCATTGCATTATGGTAAAACATTTTCAATTTTAAAAATATCAATTACCTGGAGGAGAATCTATGAGAGTGCTGTCTATGGGCTTGTATCTTGCTGGATCAAGGCGATTCTATTTGATATATTATGATGAAAGAAAAGATTATTTAAAAATCATGAACAGAATAAAAGGTAACTGTAACATGTATTTTTTTGTTAAAGATACATGATACTTCATAATGATAATAACCTAGGCTTCTATAGTGAATTTCATCTTCAGAGAAATATCAAGACGCTCTGATACAGTAATAATTAAAACATCAAAATTACAGATAAATCATGAACTGAAGAAATATCAAAATAAGAACAGAAGTATTCATAACACTTATCAACATCAATTATAGAGAAATTAAAGCAAATTATGACAAAGTACAGTAATGCAATTATATTATGATGAAAAACAATAATGCAATTTAAAAGACATCAGAAATCATAAGGCTATTAAAGAATCATCCAAGCAACAATCAAAACATCATTAGCCCGAGAGCCTGTCCCAAAATAGTCACCCATTTAACCCATAAGATATGACCCCTCAAAGTTACTCAAATTATCTATTCATTAACAAAAAGGTTGTTAGCCTGACAGTAGCTGTTGGGTTTAGCCACAATTAAGCGACCCCTGAAACAAAGTCACATCGATTTTTGGTTGTTTTACTTTTACAATCAGGGTACACATTTAAAATTATAATTTTATGAGCCTTTTTACCCCCAAAAATCAATACACCCTTATATAAAATTGTACATGGTCAATCATTTGGTACTGTTACTTAGCTGAACCTACAGTTCAGCCTACAGTTCAGCAAACAAAATTGTTCAAACACACATTTACTTTTCAAACTATATAATTAAGAAGCAATATTGTATATTTTCCCTGTCTTCTTTCATTTCTTGCAAAGTTTGAGCAAGAGTGTATCTGATATCATTAAGTTAACCAATAAGCAATATCAAATATCAGAATTAACAATTCAAATATGATTCTTTAAGTTCTGAATGAAGTGTAAATTTTTGACAAATCTACTCATTTTGAAATTGTCCCAAAAAGTAAGTGCAAAATGCCGGGCAAAACTTTTCTTTTCCAAAACCACTGTGATATTTTGATGTCAAGTTTTGCTAGCTAGGACTAACTTTAGTACTAGACCCTAGGTGTTGGCAAGTTTTTTAAAATTACGTACTGTCACGTTTTGTTGGCTTCACCTTGTTTTACAACGAGTCTAATAGGTTTCCGGCAAAAGGCCCCCTGTAGCTTGACCTTGAATTCATATTCATATTTACTGCGCTGCTAGCACGCATGTGTACTTTTTTTTCGCCATGTTGAATCGACAAAGACTTCTTCAAATTATAATATCAAGTGGTTGGACAGGTGCCCATGCAGAGGAGTCGAAAAACATTGTAAGTCAAAATTGTAAATACTACCTCTTTACATTTAAAAAAATGTGACCCAACCCGCTATTTGAATCTTTTTCCTATGCGGGTTCTGGAGCTTCGATCGCGATCGACGCCTTCGCCTTCGGCGTCGGCGTCGGCGTCGGCGCTACCTGGCCCTGGAGTTCATACACAGCATAATAATCACGTCGTCACAAAACACACATCATCACATCGCACTCGGAAATCAATGTTACATTTACCCTCATTCGGCTTAGATTATCTTCTGTTTCTCTCATGGTATTAGTAAAATTGCGTTCCCAGTCACGAGACATGGTCTCATCTAGGTATATTCTCTTGAAGAAGTGTAAAATTCATCAATTTCTGAGCTCCCTAATTAGTTGTTTCGAAAGAACTCAACTTGACAACAAGATGCGGTGGTATGGAATGCCAAATATCAATTAAGGTATATTATTGTGAATGTTTGAATAATATAGACAACAAAAAGAAAGGACATTTCCTAGAAAATTAAATCGGTCCAGATTATCAAAAATCAATGTTTTATGTGATATTTAATGTATTTGTCTCCTTCATTTAAACATAAATAATCATAAAAATATTGTATGACAATAGCTTTTCAAGCGGCATGACATAACTTGATTTCATTAAATTCAATACCCGGTAACTAAATTAAAATTTAAAAAAAAAAAGAAAAATCAAGCGAATAAATACATGAATGAATAAATAAATGGATATGAATAGATATATAGTCGCTGGGACCAGGGGGCAGAGAGGAGAGATTCCCAATAATTCAATTCAGGGGGTGGGGATTTATAGTTGCCCCCACCAGCCCCCTCACAAGAATTTTAATAATAATCTGTATAGTGCCCTACAAAGATGATTTTTAGAGTTTCGAAATTCATTGAGCAACCATAACCTTACATAGCGACATGCTTGAATATCATATTTGGGGCCTGAAACTCTTATATATATATATATATATAATTCGAGCAGCAATAAAACTAGTAGGTGCCCACTAATATACAGGTCTATATGTTTTTATGCCTCCGCTACAAAGTAGCCGGAGGCATTATGTTTTCGGGTTGTCCGTCCGTCCGTACGTCCGTCCGTCCGTACGTCCCGTTCTCGTGATCGCGTTATCTCAAGAACCGATTGGTTGATTCCCGCCAAACTTGGGTCATGTATGTATCTCACAGAGCCAATGAACTGATTAGATTTTGGGGTCACGAGATCCAAGGTCAAAGGTCACAGGGCTCATTATGTATGCGAAAATGGCTCGTGATCGCGTTATCTCAAGAACCGATTTATGGATTCCTGCCAAACTTGAGTCATGTATGTATCTCACAGAGCCAATAAACTGATTAGATTTTGGAGTCACGAGATCCAAGGTCAAAGGTCACAGGGCTCATTATGTACGCGAAAATGGCTCGTGATCGCGTTATCTCAAGAACTGATTGATGGATTCCTGCCAAACTTAAGTCATGGGTGTATCTTGCAGAGCCAATGAACTGATTAGATTTTGGGGTCACAAGGTCGAAGGTCAAAGGTCACAGGGCTCATTATGTATGCAAAATAGCTTTGATCGCATTATCTCAAGAACCGATTGATGGATTCCTGCCAAACTCAGGTCATGTATGTATCTCGCAGAGCCAATGAAATGATTCGATTTTGGGGTCACCAGGTCAAAGGTCACAGGGGTCTTTATGTATCCAAAAATAGCTTGTGATCGCATTATCATGAGATCAAATAGACAGATTACTATCAAACTCAAGTCATGTATGTATCTTGCAGAGCCAATGAACTGATTAGATTTTGGGGTCACCAGGTCGAAGGTCAAAGGTCACATGGCTCATTATGTATGCCAAAAATAGCTTGTGCATGCATTATCATTAAAACCCACAGATGGATTACAATCAAACTTGAATTTAAAAATTGTTTCTGTTTTGGTTTGTAAAATTGCTCTATGGCGGAGGCATCATTTTTGACTGCGCGCAGTCAAAGTTCCATCTAGTTTCTTTATGTCTAAGCTAGTGAATTTTGATGATAAAAATAAAAATTTAGATCAAAGTGTCATTTTTACTAACAACAGGATGATTCTTGTCAAGGGGTTGCCTGAAAATCCTCAGACAGCGAATTGTTATGATGATGTAATATTTTTAATACAATTAATTTTGTCCTCACTCACTTCGCTCTCACTCCTTCCCCTCTCTCTCTTACTATCTCTCTCTCTCTCTCTCCCTTCCTCTCCCTCTTTCTCTCTCTCTTTCTCACTGGCTCCATGCTCAAGACATTAATTTGAAAATATCATTTGTATCATAGAAAATTATGCAGTGAATACCTATCATAAAAAAGAACACAAAAAAAAAATTAGCATTTTAAAGATGTTTATATATATATATATACATAATTATATACACACTGGACGTTCTGATTTCTTTCTAACTTCATAATACATAAAATGACATTTAGAATACAGTACAATATTTTATCACAATTAGTTAGATTTTCCATTGATATCCACTGCCTTAACATATCTGACACACACATTTATAAACAAAAATGAAATTAGTTTGATACATGTCTCCATACAAAACAGTTAATATTTCACACTTTTATATTAGGTATGTATTAGGTACTTTTTTGTTGAATTGAAATTTCACATAGAAATCATAACATGTACAGCAGTTAAAAATAACAGATGATGACACAATAAACATATGTTGGAGGGGATTAATCTTTACTGGTCAAACATGATGTTATCAAAATAATACTCTTATTAGAAATAACAAAATAATAAAAATTACTTTTAAGCGAAATTATTGTAATGTTTTATTTAAAGTGTACCAATCACAAAAACATGTTTTGCTCTTGATGTACAACATTTAAGAAGTTCCATGCTATGCTGTATTAAAAATGGAGGCTTGAAATATTACTTCTTCAAAGAGATTCTGCAATTTAAATAGTAAAATGTCTTGAGTAGACTTGAATAGTGCATGCGCAGAACCCAAGTCTGACTTGGGCTCCATGCAAATTGCAAGCCCTATAGGTAGGGTCTTATGTTATCCTTTATTTTCTTCAGACTCCTTAACCATGTACCTATATAATACCAGGAAAGGTTTTTGAGGTGGATTTTGTACATTCTAGCTGTACACAATTTTTTTCTCTCCAGGTGAATCGGTACACTTTAAAGTAACCTTAACACTTAAGCTTTGGGAAACATTGCAAAGGAAATGAACAGATAAATAGCCTGGCATGAAGACGGATGTACATGAATTACAGAAAAGTGGCTGCAAATGAAAGGGAGAATTTTATCAGGAAGATTTATCAAGTGACGTAGAGCAAATGAAATAGATAGATAATGAGAATTGAAGATAATGAAAGACAAGCAAATTGTTGGAAGAAGTGAAATTTCTGCTGACAAAAGTCATAATTGTTAAAATCATCAACTAAGATAATTAAGTTAGTGATAAGATATTAAAATACTATCTACTCATATTTTACTAGTTTCTTTTTTTTATCTAAATAGCAATAATCATATCATTTGATAAACAAATTCTTATAAAATCTACTGACTCATCCTTTGCTATAACCTAACAAGGGTTGTACAAAGATATATCAATGCAGTTATCCGTTTTGACAGAAATAGGAAAAGTTGGTAAAAATACAATTGCCTATTCTTAAACTTAATAAAAGTTGTTGTATTCCATTAAAAAATACTTTCAGACTTTGATATTGAAAGACATGTTTTGATGGAAGGAACTCTGAAAGCAGCCATAAAATGGACAAAATCATTAAAATAAACATATCATTTTATACATCTCACACCCAGATCCTAATCAGATGATTGGTCACGTGCGGTCACATGTGATTCATTTACTGAGAGTATCCCACGTTTTTTATGAATGAAGGAAATATTTCATTCTTTTGTAACACTTTCTTGCAAGAAGCTATACACAGTAACTCTACAAGAAAAAAAAAATTGTTTTGACAAATGTAACAAAATATTTACATTTAAACACAAAGATGCTTCATTTAGATATCACTATCCATTTGGCAAGTTGAAATTTACCCTTTAAATTAGTTAACTCTACTACGCAGACATTTTTTCAAAAATATAAAACTCTATTTTAACATCAAGTCAACCTACTTAGAGTCCATTAGAGATTAACTCCATTCAAAATAAATTTTAATATTTACAACTTTGTAACTGGTCCAATGTAATGGCTTTAGTGAGGTAAAACATGTGATATTTGCATTAAAATCATGTTAAGTTATGATCTTCTACAAAGCAAAGCATAGATAAAGTTTTTTCATTTCTGTCTTCTTTTTAAAACTTTGTTCATGCTGCTTTATGATTGTCAAAATTAGATCAATAAAAATGTGGTTATACAGTGCGTCCCAGAAAAAACGAAACCGAGAAGTATCGATGTTCTATCATAACTTAATCACAACTATAATTAATGAATGATACATATTTGGAAAGCTTAGAGTCTCCTCTTTCATGTGATGCTACTCAGATAATGCATATTTTACGCATGAGTGATTAAAAGCAATTTGAAGGAAGGAAACCAAAAAGACATTTGGCGGGCGGTATCTGAATTTCGAAGGAAAATTCACATTTCTAGAAAGTTGAGTTTCTGGCCTTTCATATGACACCTCAATCAGAAAAAATGAGCGAGGAATGACATAGTTCTGTTTGTTTAAAGTAGTGCTTGCATTTCCATAATTTTATTAAACTAATTCGTTTTCACTGGCTGCCTGCCGTATCAATAAACGAAATTAACAAAAGACTTAACTCCGTTTCGTTGACAATCAGCCGTAGACGAGAGTCTTCATGCATGGCTGATTGTCAACGAAACGGAGTTAAGTCTTTTGTCAAATCTGCTTTTTGCTACGGCAGGTACCCAGTGAAAACGAATTAGTTTGTTAAAATTATAAAAATGTCAGGGCTACTTTAAACAAACAGAACTTTGTTATTCCTGGCTCATTTTTCTTGATTGAGGTATCATATGAAAGAGCAGAAAATGAACTTTCTAGAAATATGAATTTTTCTTTGAATTTCAGATACCGCCCGCAAAATGTCTTTTTGGTTTCCTTCCTTCAAATTGCTTTTAATCACTTATGCGTGAAATATGCATCACGTGAGTAGCATCAACTGAAAGAGGAGACTCTAAGCTTTCCAAATATGTATCATTCATTAATTATGGTTGTGATTAAGTTATGATAAAACATCGATACTTCTCGGTTTCGTTTTTTCTGGGACACACTGTATTATTAAAACAATTGTTCTCTTTTTATTAATGTTAAAAAATTTGATCTAATTTATTACTTAGAATTTGCGAAGCAAAATTTCAATTGTCAATGAATTTGTAACAAATGTATCACCAACCTTGTGGACTTCAATACAACAGCTGTACAATGCATACACAGCAATTCTGTGCTGAAAAGGTGTTTTTCTTCATTCGTGAGTAAATCGTGATTCATAATTACAACAATTGTAAATCACATTTGAAAGCTTTGCATGTCTGGAAAAAGGGGGAGGGGTGTAGTGGTTGGAAGCAATTCCTTCCAGCCCCCCCCCCCCCTTCTGTGCAGCACAGTGACAGTGACACTATGAAATTGTGAACCCAGGAAAATCGTATCAAGTTATCGCTCATAAATCATTCATATATTCATGTATGAGAATTCAGCATTATGTACAAGAGTTACATGTATATGCAAATTCCTATTTGCTAGCTTTTTAAAAGCTACACTAAAGGTTAAATATTCCCCAAGGCTTAAGTTGACACCCCCCCCCCCCCCAAAAAAAAAAAAAAAAAATCAAGATGGTCTCCTGGGCCCGTATTTAATTCAATTCTTAAGTAAAAAATGTAAGCTTTTTACTTAGTATTTGGCTTAGATAAACTTAAGGGTATTTATCTCTTGCATATTACGGCAACATTTCTTTTCTGAGCATTTCAATATAATGACAAGTTGTATGGGTTCCTTGGTCTCCTTCAAAACAGAATATATCAATGACCCTCTAGAAATTACTTTATACTTAACCATAATTATAACTTTCTAAGTTGACAACCTTGCCCAAATGTCTCAATTGTGCACACTGCATCACTCCTTTCCTAAGTATACATCCATGACTGTCGCATATGCTCTAGGTATCTTTGAATGTTTATCTCCTGCGTAAGGCAGTATCACTTCTATTTTGTCTGATGATTATCTCAATCATTGGCACTTGATCTCCTCCATGACAATATGTCACTGAAGCCATCTTAGAGACTTCTGACAAAGTAAGTGTTAGGCGCTATATAAGCACTGTAATTATTTATTTATTTATCTTGTCGGAGGAAGCCTCTTAAGGATGATGCCGAAATGTCTATATCATGCAAAAGTAGCATCCTTTCTTTTTCTGTCTCAGGTTCTCAATGACATTAAACCATTTTGTCTGAGAAAGCCTCTTAATAATAAGGATGATGCCAAAATGTCTTTATCACGCAACTAGCCTGATTTCTTTGTCTGTCTCAGTATCTCAATGCCACTAAAACCTCTCTCTCTCTCACACACATGGTGCAACCGCAAACCTACTGTATAAAACCATCTTGTCGGAAGCAGCCTCTAAAGGATGATGCCGAAATATCTATACCATGCAAAAGTAACATCATTTCCTTTTCTGTCTTGGTATTTTAATGACACGTGATGAACCAATTCATCCAAACAAACTCTTTGGTAACTAAACCAAAATGTCTCTATACAGTCTAAAATATTTATATCACTTCCTTTTCTGTCTTAAGATCTCGATGACTGGTTTAATCGGAACTTGGTCTCCCTCATGGCAGCATGTTTCAACGACCCTCTTGATGTGAGAGGATGAGATCCCAAGCTGGTAGATCAGGTTGTAGTTGTTCACAAGCCGAAGCATCTCTTCTCTTTCCAGACAACCTGCATTGTGCAAAAGAAACAGAAATCAGGGGGGTGTTTCACAAAACTTGTCATCAGTGACAAATGACAGTTGTTGTTATAAGCTACTGAAATCCTTGCTTCTGATTGGTTATCAGCAGATTTGTCACCTATATTTGTCATTTTTCATTGAAAAAAGGCTTTGTGAAACAGGTCCCTGCCCTTACTAGTTTCAACGAGAAAAGAGATGAAAGTTCCAAAAAGAGCTTCATCAAATGTGCACAGAGAAAAAAATATGAATTAAGAACATAAAAAGTAAGATACAAAATTTAGGAAATTTGGGACTTTTTCAACAGCAAAACCCAAAGATACCCGATAAACAAAACTTTTTTTGTTTAAAGTACATACAATGTAATAAAAATATATGTTTTGAATAATCTGAAACATCAAGTTTTGGTCTGACATACATAAGTTGAGGATAGGCTTTGGACTAATAACAAATTTATTATTTGAATATCCAAGCAAGCAGGTATTCAAATAGTTTGAATATTTTGAATACCAAGTTTCAAAGTTCGATAGTGCCATTAGCATATAGGAACATGCCAAAGCCATGTCCAGTGCAGTAATTGGCGGTAAGGCCATGATTGATATGCCACCCCCAGTTTTACATTTGGATGTTTACTAGACCAATGAAAATACCATGAATTTCAATATATTTCGAATGCAGAAATTGACAGTGGTCTAAGGGAATGCCGGAAAAAGATAAGTCAACTTGAGTTCTGGCCTATGATGCCAACCTCTTGACACAAAAAAACAGACCGAGTATCCTAAAAAATCAGTTTTTTGGAGACAAAAATCAGATTTTCACGACAACTCGACACTACCACTGGCCCGTCGGCCCCAGGCTAGTAAAATTTCAGAAAAATGTTTGCTCTTTCATTAAAATTTGATGAGAAAATTGTAAAGCAATGTGTTTGTCTGGGTTGCAGGTGTTTAGTTGTACATGTTTCTATGCGATTTTGCTGTTTTTAAGGGTGAAAAAAATAAATGACAAATCGTATTTTAAGATTTTAAGATCATATTTCACTCTTATTATCGTACTAAATATGATTTAATTGTACTGGTTGGCATCTCTGAGAGTCTATTGATCTAAACTCACTTAATCTTGGTCCAAAATGCCTGACAAAATATGATCAAAATGATTACCAAAACAACAAGAGTGTCAAAACACAATTAGGAGATTAGGATTACCCTAAGGTGATATATTTGTTTAAGCAATATTTTGGTGTTTGCAATGGTGAAATATTTGTGGGTTTATGGTCATTCTTACTTTCATTGTTGACGTCTTACAGGATGATCAGGTTTAAATATACCGGTACAGTACTTTTGCCTGGTTATTGTCTATTATCTAGTACTTTCTTGATGTTTGGAATACCAATGTTATAAAGTTTTAGATATTCGGATATCAAAATCACTTTTTGTTGTCGGGTGAAAATTTGAAAAGTGGAAAAAAGTGGTATCCAAGTGTGGATTGGCAGGAAGGTATTCAAATAGTTTGAAAGTCCCAGGCCTAGCTAGTTGCGAAATGAAATATTAGAAGATGTAAACATACAGCGTATCCTTACTTTTTCTTCGTATGGAAGAAACAGTAGTGTTGAAAGAATGAAAGAACGGATCAAAAGTGAAGAATGGAATTTTATTTTAAAAACAATAGCTGCTGAAATCTTTGAATGTTAGCTCGATGAATAAGACAGAGGAAAAGGAATCATATACTTCTGTGACTTGTTAACAAATAACTTCATCCAAGATATAACAAAAACATACAAATTTCAAAGTTGTACCCCCAATCCTTACCAGTCTTCGATGTGTCTGTGCTGTAAAGCCCCTTTGCAAGATGCACAAAGCCCTTAAACCACTCCTCTCTCTCCCGCTTCTCGTTCTTCTTCTGCTGCAACTTCATCACCACCTCCTGCTCTACAGGCTTGTGACCACGGTGCCGCCGTTGATGCTCATCAGCCATCTGTCTGAGTTGATCGATCTCGTACCCCTCCTGCTTAGGGGAGGGGGTGGACGGGGGCGAGTGGATGGAGGCGTGGTCCTCTGTGGGCGTGTCATTGCGAGTGATCTCCATCTCAACACTGGTTACGTCGTTATCTGGTTCTTGAGCCTGTGTTAAGGGGTCTATTCTCTGTGTAAAATAAATAAACATAAGAGTGATGAGTCGAGCAGTTTGCAGATGTTCAGTGAATATCACACACACAAACAAACAAAATCTGTCATGCTTTTTTCTCTCCAGCCGAATTATGTGCTTCAACTTAAATGTACACCATGCCAAACAAATCATTTAAAATATTCAATTACATTTCTATTCCAAAAACAAAAAATTTAGACATCTTGTACATGTTAATTAATGCATAACAATATATTTGAATTCACCAAACACTTACAAACTTACAGAACTTGTAAATGCCACCCATTTTATGTAAATAATCTTTATATGTACACAATCATTTTTTCTTAAGTTTGAAAATCTTTCTGAAGACTTTTTGATGGTCTTTGAAAAATATAGTCTCCTATATTTATAAATTGAAACAGGAGAGCATTAAATGTTTTTCCAATTTTTCACCAATTTCGAATATAATTATCTCCTATTTCAATGTCATGTTTTTGATGTCTTTTTATACATGATTTCAATGTAAAACGCAAAATGTAAAATCCGACAATGAATTTCCATGTCATTATTGGACAAAAAAAAATTGAATTGAATTTTTGTTTTTAATTCTTGAAGACCTTCAATTTAAACTCCTTTTTCATAACTCACTGCAAGGGGCTTCCTGAGCCAAGGAGGGGACGTTACTTTCTTTGGTTCCTCTGGTGTGGGTAGGACCTCCTTGAAGGGTCTCTTGGGCCAGGTACTTGGTCTTCTTGGTTCTATGACAGGGGCTAACCCTCCAGCATGTGGTCTGGGCCCATCTCTGGACCTGTTTCCGCTTCTCTCCCTTTGGGACCCACTGTTACGAGGACTGTTTCCAAAAGAGTGCCTGTTCCCGATTGAGGCCAAGTTGGGATCTTCAGAAGCTCTTCTTTGGCTGTGGTTTTGGTTCTTCTCTCCGCGAGGTGTCATTGCATCTCCAGAATCCACTCTTTCTAAAATCTCTAAGAAAGCCACCCAACTGTGATTTAAAATAATAATATAGAAATAGTTAAGAACAAAAGAGAAAAGAATTAAATTCACAGACTAATAACTTTGTTATGAAGCAGAAAGGAAAATAATCAATACCAAAGTGCAAGTGAAGTGCATTTCATATACCACAAATATGTTCATCATAACATTAAGTAGGAATTGACATAACAGCATTGTTGAGCTTGCCACCACATTCACAAATAATGAAGTTGCAACCTGTTAAGAATGCCTCTGTAAGACTTGTGTCTGATTTCTCAAAATTACATAAGTTACATTGATCTTAAATAAGGCATAGAATCGCATTTAAGATTCAATTGCTTGTTTATAAAACTTTGAATGGTTAAGTCCTACATTATTTGTCTGAATCGTTATCTTTTTAAATCACATCAATATTCACATAATTTATGAAGTATACAGGACAAGCTGCTTCTAAAGATAGCTCATACAAAAACAATTCTTAGAGATTACACTTTCACTTGCACTTCTCCAAATCTCCTACTTGACATAAGAAAAGCCTTGTTTGATTGCTGCTGAAGACGGACTTTTTTTTAAAAACTTTTAAATATTTTTTTTTGTATTGTGTATCTGTAAAGTAGCACTGTTAGGAGTTTTGTTTTCACCACAGCACAGTAGAGAATTTGTATCGTAGATGCACTATATAAATTGATATGATTATTATCATTATCATAAATAAACTGGCTGCTCCTCTTTTTTATGAAAAAACATAAAAAGTGATTGAAATATATTCATTCTGCCAACTAACAGAAGATATCAGAAATTCAAATTGTCGAATTAGCACTACAAATGTATTTTGCCTCTTTGAATACAAAATAAAGTTATATTATGACATTGTAGGTTTATATATGCTCCGAGAGACCTACTCCTCACCTCAATTGGCCGTCACCTGTATCTATCCTCTGTATCATCTTGTTTAAGAGTGAGCCTTGAACTGGTATCCGATAGTAGAGAAACAAATCATCCAGCTGAAACAAATCGTTTCATAACACAGTGAAAGTTTTAAAAAAATTGGATCATGTCCCGAATCTGATGAGCAACAATTTTGTTACAGTAAGTCATAAATTCATTAAGGTCAAGATACATTTTTACTCCTTTTCTCAAATCTATGTTCCTACTCTTGTTTGAGCTGAACATTTGCCAAATGTCTCTAAGCGCTTTACAGATATACTATTACCCGGCTCATTGGATTCAATACTTGCCCACACACACTGTGTGTACAATCTCCACTCCCAGGGGAGCATTCCAGGCATTAATCCTAAATTGACAAGTCCCATGGCTGTTTACTACAAGCATACATGTGCTTTCTTAGCAGTCTGGTAAAACAAACCATCAAACAATGCTGCTGCGGAAAGCTTGCAGAAATGGAATAATAATAATAATAATACTCAGTTTTTATATAGCGCTTATTAGAATTACTAAGCGCTTCCAAACTTGGAGATTATTACCCAGGCTTTAGCTGTGCTGCCATTGCGGCACTCTAGCATTTCAAAGAATTAATTCCTGCCAGGTACCCATTTACATCACCTGGGTTGAGTGTGGCAAATGTAGATCAATGTCTTGCCAAAGGACATTAGTGCCGCGGCGGGTTTGAACCGCGGACCTTGTGATCGACAGTCCGGCAACTTAACCACTCGACCACGGCACCTCTACATGGGTTTTGACTTACATCTCTTCTGGAGAAAGTTCCCTGTTTCTGTCGGTCTTTCTTGAGGCACATTTCCCTCATGCCTTCTGTATTGATGGTCTGTTTCTTTTTGCCATCAGTGAACTGTTCCTCAAGCATTCGGATCAACATTGCATCTTCCAACTCAGAGAATGTCTTGAGGGGTTTTCTGGAATTTAATGAAATAGTATAAAGCCTGAGCAACTACATGTACTTGGTTTTTAGCAAGTCTCAATCACATTACAAAATTCTATGTCGTAAAATATGAAACACCACAATCTTATCAGTGAACCACTGCCAGATATTAATATAACTTTTAAATGATTCCATAACCTATAAATCAACATAACATCTTAAAAATGGGATAATGTCGTCAGACGTTTTCTGATATTCGACGAAACATTGAAATTTCAAGCTGATGTCTCAGTTCAACAACCTGGGGGGGGGGGGGGGTGGGGTGTTTCACAAAGATCCTAAGTCGAACTTAACTCTAAGTCAGACTTAAGCGCCATGTGTTGCCTTAAAATAAAATATATTTAAGAGAGAAATATCAAGTATTTTAGACTTTTTATAAATTCCACATAAAAAACACAAAATCCCTTGATAATAGAAAATAACTATGATTTGAATCAACATTTTATGCCTTTAAAACAACTTTTACAAAATATTTTTATAGATGCTAACGGCTTTCCATCATTTTTAAGTCCAACTTAGAGATAAGTTTAACTTAGGATCTTTGTGAAACACCCCCTGGTCTTGAAGAAGTGTGTGTTTTCCATACTAATTTGGTTTCCTTTATTCAGAGCATATGAATCCCCCTATTTTTAATTACAATATCCCGACAACAAGTAAGTGCTAAAAACTCTTGGCTTTAGATTTCTATACTTTGTTAAAAAAATGTAATAAAAAGGCTCTACACATGTTCCAAACATCAGTCAGTAGTGCATGGCATACATGTTTTGGCTGTAACGTCAGTACTGCATGTATATCTATAACCACATATTCATCATATTTCCATACACAATATAAAACAATGAGTAATATTGCTGATAGATAAAATTAGAAATACAACAATTCTGAGACACTAGGACTAGATGAAAGTTATTCAGGACAAAATAGCCCCAAAACGGCTGCGATTCTTTGGCCACGTTAACAGGACGAGACCATATCACGCTACCCAAAGATACTCCTAACTTCTAATATTCATGGTGATAGACCCTGGGGCAGACCAGACCAGCCAAGAAATGGTTAGATTGTGTAAAGGCCGATTGTGCTAGTAGATGCCTGGGATCCCTCAAAGAAGCGACCAGAACGTCACAAGATAGGAGGATCTGGCTTGAGGTCATGAAGCAGAAGCCATCACACATCTCCCAGATGGTGTGGAAGGCTTAGGTCAAGGTAGGTTAATATTGCTGATAGCAAAGACCATTGAAAAGATGTACTGGAAATATGATACAGATATATCAAGGTGAAGAACTAACCTTGTAGCAAATGATGGCTTCCATTTTTCTTGTTCTCTATAATGCAAATAAAAGAAAAAATGTTGATCAATTATACACGCTTTTTATATTTCATACTTAGAAGAGCTCCCTTTTGATAATTTTTTAAAAACATAAACTAATTGCTAGGAGATATATGCTTTATATTTCAACAAGTAGTACTCTTCCCCTGGCATGATAATTAAATAAGCCTCTTTGTTGATCTGTTGAAGTCAACAGATCATAATTAGGATCAACATCTTTAAACAGCACAACTATTATTATTATCATAATATCATCATTATTATCATTATTATCATCATTATCATATCATCGTCATCATCATTGTTGTCCTTGTTGTCGTCGTTGTCATCATCATTATTATGATTATTGCTAATATTAATTAACATCTGAAGAGACATTCAGATTAATGTGAGGAAATTGTCAAGAGCTAGAAATTAGATGCTTAATTTGATGAATCCATAAAGGGAAGATAAAGGTAGGTAAAGAATAACTTACTTCCGATTTTTATTATCCCTCTTCTCGTTTAGTTTCCTTTCTTCATCTTTTCGCTCTTTGTCCTCTTTCTCCTCGTATCTTTTTATTTGAGCATTGAGTCTTTCCAATTCATGATCTGTTTGCTCATCGCCGTTTGTTTCATGCACAAACCTGGATAAAGTAAAATACATGTAATTATGAGACGACTGATATTTGAGAAAAATCTGCTTTTAAAAGGGATATTTAGACAGCCACTGGTAACTGTTTCACATGACTTTTCAAACAAGACATTTAAAGTTTGTATGTGTCCCTAGAATTTGATCTACAGTTGTCTCACTAGACCCATGTGTAGAAATAGGTGTACCTGTTACAATTCCTTGTAATGGTCTCTGCACTATAAAGGCTGATGGAGCTAAAGCCAAGTTAATAATCACTTAAGTTCATTGAATCACATAAGGTTATAAGAGTATGAACAGCTTATGCCTCTCCCTCTTGATGCAAATGAAATGTAGACAGTTACATTTATTCCTTCTTTTCTTTCTGGCTATACCATTTTTACTACTCATATCCACGGACACTACAGTAAGTACACTGTAGCTGGAGCCAAAGGTTAAAAATAATGTTAAACTTTTGTTAACAGATGTCTTTGACTGATATCTAAGACAGCTGATAACTTTGGATACTAAATTTTGACATTTTCTATTGTATAAAATGAGGGTGCATTTTAAAGCAATTGCACTGATAATGTAATTATCTTCAATTCAAGAAGGTATGAAAATATTTTCAATATTGTTGACATCTTGCAAATGATTGCTTTAAAGCTCACAACTTGGAGAGGTAAATTTTCCCATTCTCTTTTATATGATAATGTGACTATCTGACGTTAAGATATGAAAAAAGTTTCAATATCACAATGCCAATACCACAACATCCAACATCTTGTAATGTAATGTAGTGGTGATTATTTTACCTGACTGCTAAGAAAGCATAAATGCTTGTTAGTAAGCAACCAGAGGACCGACGGCTTAAGGTCCTCTCTGAGAGACCTGGTAATGAGGATTACCATAAATCTCTGTGTATAAGGCGCACCCCTATTTTGGGGAGGAAAAAAAAAAAAAAAAAATTCTGTACCTGTGTATAAGGCGCACCCCCCCCGACTTTCAATTCTTTTCGGCGGCAAAAAAGTGCGCCTTATACGCAGAGATTTACTGTAATGCCTTACCAAAGGGCACTAGTGCATCGCCTTGGTTTCGAACCCAGGTCACCGGATTACGAGACCACTGCTCTACCGACTGAGCTATCGGGCCGCCTCGAAAAGGATCACTGGTCGTTTTGAGAGATTTGAACTTACTTTCTGACATCATCCTCCAGCAGCGTCTGTGCCTTGGCTGATCCCAGCTGCGCTCTGGCCAGGAACTGAATCAGCTTCTCATAGTTGACCTGGTCGGGGTTGGAACCCTTGGCAAAGTTGGAGAAGAGCAACCTCAAGGTCGCAATCGGAATGGGCACCTTGTGCTTGTGGGCGATCATGTTCATCTGTGGCTGACTGACGAAGCCAAGCAGTCCGTGATCAAACTCGGCAAGCTCCGTGTACATCTCCTTGAAGTGGAGAGGATCGTACCTAGTTAAAGATAGATTAATATTCAAACCTCTTTTAATAGCATTCAAATGTCAGCATAAATTGGCTCCTCTCTACTTACACCAGCTTCTCAATGAGTATCATCCAATTAGGCAGCTTCTCTCTAGTTCCAGACAGTTGTTTGTCCCCCTTACGGTATCTACAATATCATATGGGCATAGAGCATTTTAACATGCAGACGTCCCTCAACTATGGAACAAACTTCCTAGTAAAATCAAAGAATGTTCTTCTCTTGATCTATTTAAGCCTCTGTTAAAGGTACTATGTCCCTTTTGCAACCAACATCAAATTCTGTAGAACTTTGCAGGAATTATGAATATGTCATGTATGTCCTATCTGTGAAATTTAAACGTTAGCAGTGTCCTCATATTCAAATTATGCAAGGAAACCCGTTTACTTGCTAGACTTCACTGTCAGACACTATTGAGTGACTGACTGGCTTTTTTTTCTTCTTCGGTAATAACATACATGAAAAGAGTTGTAAAGGTACATGAGCATTTGTCTACATCAATAACCCACTTCTTGTGATGGCCAAGATTAAATTGATTGAATCTTTGCGCAGCATAAAACGTATGACCATTCGGTACAATTGTCTGAAAATCAAGACCATTACTTTTGGGCTCTATAGCCCTAAAGTCGATTTGACAACTAATAGTCATTATTTTCCCACTTGAAGACATTTTCAAGCCCCACCTTTTTTAGGGAAGTTCTAAATAAGTATTATCTTTCAAATGCAGTTGGAATTTAACTTTTTCATTTTTTGGGCCTGCAAATGGGACATAGTACCTTTAAAGTCTTACCTTTTTCAAACGTAATTTTGTACCATTCTTTATACAATGCAATGTATTATACAGTTTCTAGTTTGGATATACATCATGCTATTATGTTCTTATCATTTCATTTCTTCTGTACTCACTTCTTGATTTTCTTCTATTTCCATAGCGCTTAGAGACTTAATTGTAATTTGCGCTATATCAAAACTGAATATTATTATTATTATTACCTAACCAGGTGCTCTGAGACCTGCTCCGTCAGAGAACGTTTGTTGTTGATAGGGGACAGGGCAGATGAGGAACCGATGTGAACTGGAAACGGCTTCTGGAGGATATCCTTGATGTTGGGAAGGTCTTCCTGGGGCATGTCTTCTGACCAGACGTCATCATCGTCGCCATGGTCATGGCTGTGGTCCGAGGCATGGATTGGAGGAAGGGCTCTAGATTCAACAATAAACAAAAGAAGCATTGAAATGACGGCTGCTTTTGAGATCTATTATCATACTCTGTTCAACATTATATTTTAATGGACCTCTATAAAAAACAGCTGTGCTGACTAGGGTTTTTTGCCCATATGTGGAAATAAAGACATTAATTTTTTTTTTTTAAACACCTTGGTCCAGAAACATCACTAATTATACATGTATAAAGTTATCTTTGGTAGATGTAAAGATATTTCAAAAGAGAATTATCAAAAATATGTCCAGTTCTCAAGAAAGAACAAAAAAGAACCCCCCAAAAACCAAAACCTTTAATTGACAAACATCTTAATGTGAAATAATAAACAAATAATACATTGCAGTGAGGGCATTGGTAAGAATTACCCTCCCAAGGTACCTTTGGAACAGTCTAACACGCCGAGGCGATAGCTGCGAGGGTGTTTGGACTGTTTTTAAGGTACCAAGTGCGGGTAATTTTACTAATGCCCGAACAAAATGATGTATATTATTTGTTTTATAAGATTATGTTTTATTTGTTTCATAAAATGATGTTTTATAACAAAGGACCGGTCATTACCATAGGATAATGACCGGACAATATCCAAATTACGCGTTAGGCAAAATTAATGCCGGGTCACGTGTACACTCTCAACCAATCATTTGATTAGGATCCACGTCATCATCTTATAAATCAGAGTTATGATATATTCCCATCTCTAATTTTTGTTAAGAAAGGATCCTAAATATACCAACCTTTGGGCTCCAGGCCTGCCATCATAGTGATTCCCTTTGCCATGGATGTGTGAGTTGCTGGAGTCTCTGGGTGCAGTCTGGGAGTAGATGTTGCGGTAGTTGGCAGGTAACTATGTTCAAACAGATGTTAGTATTTCATTTGATTAAAGTTTGAAAACATAACTTGGGTAAGAATTCTGAAACAAGGCAGATATACATGAAGCTTTAACTGTGAACCAATGATATTCAATAGCTAATTTAATCCTTTATTATTACAGTAAATGAAGTACTGGTTTGTTGATGGTTGTAAATATATATAGTTTTAAAATTTAGTCTTATGAAGTGCACTTTAACAAAAATTCCATAAAACACCTTTTCAATGAAAAAAAATTGTTTTATATGCAAATTTATGGTGTCAGGATGGCATCAACTAACAAACTCGAAAGTTTTTAGCCCCAAAAGAGAAACAAGATTTTGTCTGCCTCACCATTAAAATAAACTTTTTTTTTCTTCCAATAAATAAAAAGAGAACAAAAGCATAGATTATTTTGTTTGTTTGCTTAATAATGCAAATTTATGGTGTCAGGGCATCAACTAACAAACTCTAAAGTTTCTTGTCCCAAAAGAGAAAAAACATTTTGTCTGCCTCACAAAATAAACGATTTTGTTTTAAATTAAAAAACAAAACAAAAGCATCTTAGGTTTGTTGGTTTGCTTACAGGATTTGGGTTGTTATTGTAGTTGCCGTGGTTGCTCTCATTTACAGGAGGCTGGTACTGCATAGGAGGGGTGCCATGGGGCCCTGTCTGCAGTGACCCGGAGGACACCCGGCTACCAACACTGTCAAGGGGTCAAGGTTCATAGGGATATTATCTCCTTATTTTAACGTAATGAAAGCATTTCTCAAAGGGAATATGTACATGTAGGACTACACACTAACTTTTCTGTCCAAGTTCATTTAAAAGTAATTGTTAAATATTGAACGAACAAACAAAGCAAAGAAAAACACAAGAGAGTTAATAATTACGTTTTAATTTCCTTAATGTCCCTTAAAATTTCACTGGGTTATGACCACTAGATACCGGTACTTGATTTCACTTTTTTTTTTGTCCTTTGTTTTTCCTAACAGATTTGACATTTGCTGTTGTTATTATGTGTGTTTTTATTATCCTTCAACTGAGAAACTTCTAAGTTTAATTAATGCTATCAACTTATGTTTGATAACTGATAAATAAAAACAGTGTTCATTTCATGTATATATGGAGAAAGTTTTGTATTAGATGTTTACCTTGCAGGTGGAGTCTTTACAGCTATTTCTACCGTTTTCCCACCAATGATTCTCGTCTTGACGGTTGGTTGGCTGTCCGTCCCAAACGGAGCATTCCGTGCGTTCGACGCATTAGATCGTCTGCTCATGTTGGCCACTCTTGATCCATCCTGTGCCTAGGTTTAAGTACATAGTAAATGGTGAGTATGAACAAGGCCATGGAACATGCATTTAGCATACATAAGTTAAAGTTTAAAGAACATGTACTATAGAAGAAAGAATCATAAACTTTAACAGTGTTTCATTTTGATTAGCAGGTAAACATTAATGATAATGGTAGTGTCTATGGTAAAGACTAAAGAGTAAAGTGTCTTTATGCTTGCTTTCTTAAACTAAGCTAGCTGTCTAGATCTAACAACATTTGGAAACAGGATGGTTTCAGGCGGTTGTATGAATACCCCCATTAGATGATGATATTCAGGCACCTTAAATGTAGGGTGTCTGAACGATTTTTCAATTTTTAATTTGGGATCGTTTTTCACCATTTTTGTTTGATATTTGAATAAAAAATGTAATCAGAATAATACATTTCAAATTTCAAGTCTCACCGATGTTTCTAACAAAAGATAGCCCCTCCAAAAGGATATGATATTCATATCATTTTTATCAGAATCGACGAAAAAGACGTACACTCAGAGTTATGTTGTTTTGCTAAATTTAGCCAAACAGCTGTATCGCGCGATATGCAAGCGTATGCATAGCGTACGCATGTTATGGGCAACTTGCAGCTTGAGCCATGTTGTCTCCGCGATAGTTGCCATTGACTAGTATGGCTAGCCTAGACTGAAAACTTCAGTCTCTCTAATCGTCGGTTGTTCCACTGAGACTACGTCTGGCTCCACCAGACCTCCGATTATAGAGACTGAAGTACGGCCTATCGGGACTGTACGGGACTGTACGAAACAAATGGTTCGGTTCGACCGGAGCGCGATGAATGAGATATGCAACGAGATTTTCACTCTTTACATCCTCATAACTGCTGCAATTATAATAAAAATTAAAAATAACATACATATAGCGTATTTGACTTACGATAGCTTGCTCATTTAGATCCTAGATTAATGATTAATCCGAGAAAGTCTCGTCGTCAACATTATCCGTCTTGGTTTTAGTTGATGAATATTCATTTTTTCTTTTCGAACGTCCAATAGCTACCGTAGCTACGTACGAGTCAGCCCAGCTTGACCAACGAACTCCCACGAAACGAGTGCTCTGATTGGCCATTTGGCTATGTTTTGGTAGGTTGACCCGGAAATATTTTGGCCGCCGGGTCATATAGCCCTATGTTCGAGTGCATGAACGTACTGTTTCACAGTTCGGAGATACAAATTGGATAATTCATATAAGTAAGTCCGTAAATTATACATTTAATATTAAGTTATCACATTTTGATAACTGTAATTAGGACAAATGACATACCGACCTAATTTACATCTGATTTAGAAATCAGAAAATTAGATCTCAAGAAAGAAAATCGGGGGAGAAATGTCGGGAACGAAAAGATGTTCCGCTGTGGCTCTAAATTACCCCCACGATCTCTGGGTTACCATCTGTATTGGGGAATGACAACAAATGTCA